>JAHRHZ010000273.1:20605081-20615585 GCA_024137785.1 Ginglymostoma cirratum | reverse complement strand
AATATATTGATGAGGGTAGTGCAGTTGATGTGGTTTACATGGACTCAGTAAGGCCTTTGACAAGGTCCCACATGGAAGGCTGGTGCAAAAGGTAAAAGCACATGGGATCCAAGGCAAGATGGCAAACTGGATCCAAAACTGGTTTACAAACAGGAGGCAAAGGGTGATGGTGGAGGACGGATGATTTTGTAATTGGAAACCTGTGACCAGCCGTGTGCCACAAGGATCATTGGTGGGACCCTTGCTGTTTGTTGTGTACATTAACGGCTTGGATGGTGAATATAGAAGCTTTAATTGGTTAGTTTGCAGATGACACAAATTGGTAGTGGTATTCATAATGAGGAGGATGGTCTCAGGCTACAGTCTGATATTGATCAGCTGGTAAATTGGTCAGAGCAATGGCAGATGGAATTGAATTGTGTTAAGTGTGAGGTGATGTATTTTGAAAGGTCCAATAAGGGAAGGATTTAAAAAGTGAATCGTAGGTCCCTGGAGAATGTTGAGAAATAAAGGGACCTTGGTCTGGAAGTCCATTGATCGCTGAAGATGATAACATGGGTAGACAGGATGTAAAGAAGGCAGATGTGATGCTTGCCTTCATTAGCCAAGGCATGGAATATAGGAGGAAGGAACTTTTGCTATAACCAATGCTCTTCATAGGATACACGGAACAGTCCCTCTGCCACAGTTACACCGGCACCATCCCCCACCTCTTTCCCCACTACATTGGTGACTGTATCAGCGCTGCTGACTTGAACAGTTCATCAGTTTTACTAACACCTTTTGCCCCAACCTCAAATTCATCTGAACCATCTCCAACACATCCTTCTCCTTACTGCACGTCTCTGTCTCTATCTCCGGCAACTGTCTCAGCACCGACATCTATTTCAAACCCACAGGTTCCCATAGCCACCTACACTACAGCTCCTCTCACCCACCTTCCTGCAAGAATGTAATCCCTTACTCCCAATTCCTCCGCCTCCGCCGTATCTGCTCCCAAGATGGAGTATTCCTCTCCCGAACATCCCAGATGTCCTCCTACGTCCAGGATCATAACCTCCCCACTTCAACGATTCATTGTGCCCTCAACCGCATCTCTCGCATTTCCTGCACTTCTACCCTCAAACCCCATCCCACCAACAAAAACAAAGACAGAATCCCCCTTGTCTTCACATATCACCCCACTAACCTCTGCATCCAACGTATCATTCTCCGCCACTTCCGCTCACCTACAGTCTGACCCCACAACCAAACATATATTTCCTTCCCCACCCCTATCTGCCTTCCGGAGGGACCACTCTCCCTGTGACTCCCTCATCTGCTCCACACTCCCCACCAGCCCCACCACCCCCAGCACCTGTCCCTGCAACCACAGGAAGTGCTACACCTACCCCTATGCCTCCCCCCTCACCCCCATCCCAGGCACCAAACAATCTTTCCAAATCTGAGACGGATTCACCTGCACATCCTCCAACCTGGTCTACTGTATCCGTTGCTCCCGATCTGGCCTCCTCTACGTCGGTGAGACTAAGCGTAGACTTGGTGACCGATTCACAGAGCGTCTGCGCTCTGTACGCAACAAATGACAACACCTTCCAGTTGCCAACCATTTTAACTGCCCCTCCCACTCCCTGGGTGACATGTTCATCCTGGGCCTCCTCCAGTGTCACAATGACACCACCCGCAAACTGGAGGAGCAGCACCTCATATTCCACCTCGGGAACATACAGCCCAATGGCCTAAACGTGGATTTTACTAGTTTCAAAATCTTGCCGCCCCATGACCCTCTCATCCCCCGCCTCCTTGACCTGACACAACTTGTCTATCTTCTTCCTCACCTATCCACCCCACCCATCCCACTGACCAATCCCCACTACCCCATACCTGCATCCGCCTATTGCCATCCCACCTACCTTCTCCCAGCCCCATACCCACTATTTATTTCTGAGCTCCCTTCCCCCTTCCCAGTCTTGATGAAGGGCATAAAGTCAAAACATCAACTTTCCTGCTTCCCTGATGGTGCCTGACCTGCTGTGTTCCTCCAGCTCCACACTGTATTGAGATGGAATAACATGACCAGTTCTGGTTGCCACACTATCAGAGGGATATGTTTGCACTGGAGAGGGTGTAGAGGGGGGTTTCAGCAGGCTATTGCCGGGGATGGAAAGTCTCAGCTATGAGGACAGACTAAACAGGCTGGGTTTGTGTTCCTCAAAGCAGAGGAGGTTGAGGAGGATCTGATTGAGATTGAGAAGGATCTGATTGAGGTATACCAAATGATGAGAGGTATCGACAGGGTAGAGAGTGAGAATCTCTTCCCCGTGGCAGATGTGTCTAAGACCAGAAGGTGTCAGTTTAAGGTGAGGGTCAAATGGTTTAGAGGAGATTGGAGAGAGATTATTTTTCACCCAGAGGGTGGTAAAAATATGGGGCATGCTGCCTGAGAGAGTGGTGGAGACAGACGCTCTCACAATATTTTAAGAAGCACCTGGATGAGCACTTAGAACGCCAGGGCATAGTAGGCTGTGGAGCAGGTAAATAGGATTAGCGTAGTAGAGATAAAAGGTACTGCAGATGCTGGAGAATCCGAGATAACAAGCATGGGGCTGGATGAACACAGCAGGTCAAGCAGCATCGTAGGAGCAGGAAAACTTGACGTTTCGGGCCTAAACCCTTCATTAGCGTAGTGCAGTGTTTGATCATCGGCATAGGCATGGTGGGTTGAAGGGCCTGGTTCTGTGCCGTATGACTCTATGAATATGACAACATGAACTATTAAAAGTCACCCTCCTCATCTGATCTGTATTAGACCTTCCTTAGCCCCATCTGCAGCTGTCTGAAAATTCTCTGTGTAGTCTACCCTCCACTGTACAATCACACGATATATTACACCTTCCATGTAATGTGAATGAGCTCATTTTACTCAGTAATCGGTGTGTGCCTCTTTACTATCATGATATTACCTTTTAACAGCAACAATCTTGTTTCTGCATCTTCCTTTGTAAACTTTCCCAAACGAGCCTGTATGTTTTCAGAGAGATGACGGGCAGTCAGTCTGTGTTTTCGACTGAATTCACTGTTTGACACTTTGCACCTCAACCAAATAGGGAACAGTAATGTCGTTACCTGATCCAATAATTTCATGGAACTCGATGTCTGCCAGCTGGAGGTGGAAATGAGTGGGAAGCTCAGCTCGCAGGAGCAGCACGTCGGCTTTCTCTGAACAACAGGGTGGAGTGGAAAGAAAGAGACTCAGTGGTCAAGGATGTGTCAAGAATTTGTTAACAACTTGAATTTATATAGCACCTGTGACATAATAAAAACATCCCATGGCTTTTCACAGGAATATCATTGAATAGAATTTGACACCGAGCCACTTCAGGAACAATGAGGACAGGTGATGATGAGGATGCTTGGTCAATGAAGCTGTATTTTTTGTGGAAGTGAGAGAACGGTGAGAGACAGAGAGTTTTAAGGAGGGAATTCCAGAGCTTATAGCCCAGGGAGCTGAAGGCAATTGACGCAGACATGCAGCAAGAGAAATCAGGAGTTGGCCAAGGAACCAGAATGCAGTGAGCATAGGGGAGGCAATGACCTAGCGGTATTATCCCTGGCCTGTTAATCCAGAGACCCAGAAAACGTTCTGAGGTCCCAGGTTTGAATCCCACCACAGCAGATGGTGGAATTTGAATTCAATAAATATCCGGAATTAAGAATCTAATGATGACCATGAATCTATTGTCAATTGTTGGGAAAACCCTATTTGGTTCACTCATGTCCTTCTGGGAAGGAAACTGCCCTCCTTACCTGGTCTACATGTGACTCCTGACCCACAGCAATGTGGTTGACTCTGAACTGCCCTCTGGGCAATTAGGATAGGCAATAAATGCTGCTTAGTCAGAGATGCCCTCATCCCGTGAATGAATAAAGGTATCCCACTGGATTTTAGGGCTTGGGGGGGATTAGAGATAGGAAAAGGACCATTTCTTCAAAATGTCTGAACTGGCATAACACAAAGCAAAATACATGCTGGAAATAGTCCAGAAGATCAGTCGTATTGGAGTTGAAATATTAACTCTATTTTTAGGACCATAATACCATAAGAACCATAAGACATAGAATTAAAAGTGATCGTTCAGCCCATCAAGTCTACTCTACCATTCATCAAAATCATGACTGATCTGATAACTCTTATCTCCACCTTCCTGCCTTTTCCCCCATAACCCTTGATCGCCCCTTACTGATTAAAGATCTGTCTATCTCACATTTGAACACTGCCCAGCCTGCTGAGTTTCTCCAGTATTTTAAGCTCTAGATCTGAGCTAGTGCTCGTTTCCAAGCTGGGCTATCTAATCACATTAACCTGTGTGAACAGACATACTGTGGACAAAATATAGAGGGCAATTCACACATCTCAGAGTAACGATACTCAAGGTAGCTCCATGTACAGATTCAGTAATTTCTTTCCTGCTTAGTTACGGCTTTTGTCTTTGCCTTCTCCTAAAGATGAAGTTACGTTTCTGACAGTCAATTTGAACTGTCCCTGTGTGAGACAATGTGTACACTCATACTGTCCAACAGCACAGGGCATCACAAACAGACCAAATGACCTGATGGGACATTAGAGCAAGTGTCAATGGGCAATCAATTGGACTGAGAATCCTGTTTGTAATTGTCCCTGTAATAACTCAGAGAGGCCGGCTGGAAAGGAGCAACATTTACTGTTGAACACCAATGAGGCACCCCTACTTGTGGTGTACATAAGCTGTTCCCAACCCAGGACAAACAATGCTACAGAACCATCCCTGAGTATGCGCTTTTTTAAAAATATGTAACCAATTTTTCCAAATCATCTGTTCAGACATGTTATTACACACCTCTGGAGCAGGTAGGCCTTGAACCTAGGCCTCCTGGTCTGGGGTAGGAGCACTTGCACTGCACTACAAGAGGGCCAGGCTCAGTTGATGAGTCAGCAGGGCAGGCCATTGCTTGTTACCATGGGAAATCAGACTCAACAATTTCCTCCGGAAGATTAACTAGTAATTCCCCATAGGCCTATTTGAGGATATTACCTCACCCACCCCCTTCCCTCACATGGAGAAGTTACTAAATCAAACACTGACCTCACCTTATTCCAACCCTGGCTTTAACCTTGGGACCCTCCAGCTGAGTCAATGGGTGCTGTTTACTGGTGATTGTCTCATTTATTCAGGAACAACTACTCTGTTATCAGTGTGAGTCTTATTTCTGAATCATCTTTCCCTTTGTAATTAATAAATGGAGTCTTTCTTCATTCATTCACAGGTAATGATGGCAGATTTCTTTCCCAAAAGGACATCAGTGAACCCAATGGGTTTCTCCCCTAACGATTAGCATCATTAAACTCATATTTCCAGAGTTTAACTGAATTCAAATTCCACCAGTTACCGGGGCAGGGTTTTTATTTGGGTCCCAGGAATATTACCAGGGTGTCTGGATTAATAATCTAGCAATGATACCACATGGCCATCATCTGTCCTTGGTTGAGTGAAACTGATGGACACAATTTACTTTGACATGAGATCCTGCCGGTGAGCCTTTACATTTTATGTGATGAGATCTCAATCCAATATGCACCTTCTCACCTTTCGTCATACTTTTGATTTTTCCAAGTGGTGATGGAACAGACACGTAGGCACCATCTGAAGAGAAGGAAGGGTGGCTTAAAATTAATAAGTTAATTAATAATGAAATTAATATAACTTTTGAAGCTACTGCCTGCACAATTATGATGATGTCCTAAAGTTAAAGAAAAAAGTAGCATTTATTCAGCACCTTTCACAGGTTCATAGATTCAAACAATATGAATAGAAGTAATTCAGCCCATCCTGCTTCTACTAGCTTTTTGAATATGTCACTGTGAACCTGCCCTTTCCCCATCGCCCTATAAATGTTTTTCCCTTTAAGTATTTCTCCAACTCTCCTTTGTAAGTTATTTCTGATTCAGCATCCACCACTGCCCCTTTCAGGCAGTGCATTCCAGGTCACAGCACTTCACCACAAACATTCTCTTCTCCTTCTGCCCTTATCCTCTGTGGGTAGCATGTTGGCTCAGTGGTTAGCACAACTGCCTCACAGGGACCTTGCATTCAATTCCACCTGCAGGTAACCATCCATGTGGAGTTTGCACATTCTCCCTGTGTCTGGGTGCTCTGGTTTCCACCCACAATCCAAAGGTGTGCAGGTTAGGTGGATTGGCCATGAGGAAAGCAGGCTGATAGGGTAGGGCAGGGGGTGGGTCTGAGTGGGGTGCTCCTCAGATGGTTGGGATGGGCTGTATGGCCTGCTTCCACACTGTAAGGATTCTTTGAATTATCATTCCCACCTTTGGAGCAACACATGCAGCAAAGGCCCTTTTGAAGAATAGTCACTGTTGAAAAGTGACCAAACTCTCGCAAAGAAATCAATGACCAGGTATTTGTTTCATATTTATATTGTAACATTGAATCTTTTCAAGATATAATTGATATAGTTCTCAGGCCTAAAGGGATCAAAGGCTCTGGGGAGAAAGCAGGAGCAGAGCTGGATGCTCAGCTATGATCAGATTGAATGGCAAAACAGGCTCAAAGTGCCAGAAGGCCTGCTCCTGTTCCTAGTTTCTACTTGTTGGGAGGTTAAGTATCGTACTGGGACAACAAGGAGAACATGCCTCAAAATCTCTGAGATGGGAAGTGGAATCTTTCGCTTCTCCCCAGAGCAGCCACCCACCCCACAAGCCAAGGACATTTTTCCCTCCCCACCCTTTTCTGCTTTCCGGAGGGACCACTCTCTCCGTGCTATCCGCCTCCCCCTCTCTCCCTATTTATTTCAGAAACCCCTTCCCCTCCCCCATTTCTGAAGAAGAGTCTAGGCCCGAAACGTCAGCCTTCCTGCTCCTCTGATGCTGCTTGGCCTGCTGTGTTCATCCAGGTCAACACCTTGTTACCCCACAAGCTGCTGGTTTCTGCCATGGCTGTTACCCCCATGTTCGGTTCCACCTGGTGTGTCTTGGGAGACCCATCTGATCCAGCTGGTGGTCCCTACTGCACTGGCACAGCGAAAGACAGTGGGCTGGCTTGGTGCAGGTTTCACTGGGCCCCCTTCTTGGGCAGCTGAGCTTTTGATTCCTGCTCACCTTACCCAATGGTCTCCCAAACAGTCAGCCTCCAGAGGTCACAGTTGTCAGCGACTCTCTCCCAGGTGTCAGTGTCAGTGCCCACCGTCTTCATATCTCACCTTGTTGTGGGGGTAGACACCCAGGAAGTCATGACCCAGTGACTAGTTCACGACGTTGAAGATCTTCGAGTTAACGTTGAGCTAGTGTAGATGTTGTTGGCTTAGCCAATGAATGTAAACTGGTGGAATTAGCATGGTCCAGCTCATCTGCATTAGACATTTTGTTCTGCCAAGAGATGCCGAGGGCATATCTGAGACAATGAGCATGAAAACTGTGCAGCCATTTCCCCAGACTAGCACACGTCATTCAGGTTTCACCGAGCCTGTGTCCCTGACTATTCTCAGTTATCATCACCAGATTACGATTTATATCAACAAGCAAGAGACCAGAAGAAATGTGGAATGATTTCTCAGACAGAACAAGAACAAGTACAAGAGAACTGTTTAGCCCATGAGGAAACACTCAGGCAGAGCACTAAAGACCTCAGAATGAGACCAGAACTTGATTGGTCAAAGCACCTAAAACAGTAGCTCCATGAAGATTGACACTTTGAGGGGAAGGTGTTCTTTATGCAGATAACATCTTGGAGGGGAAATGGAGAATTCTGCAGAGACCCTGAGCTCCAAACACTCAGAGAAGCAGCTGCATTGCTGCATGTTGGGACTTAACTACAGCCTGATGTGAGGTGACCACAAGGCATTGGAGCTAGTGTCCAGCGGGGTGCTTCGTGTGTGAGCGCCATGGTGTGTCCGTGTATCAGTGGGCTTGGATGCTGTGGGGACGTCTAACTTCCTCCAGATTCCTCTGAAACCTCAGCCTGGGAGCACAAGGGATCTGTTTCTGTGTGTCACCAGGAGGAGGCACTGCTGAGCACTTGAGATACAGATGCTTAGATATTTGGCTTGCTTTCTGCAATGCAGCAAGTGTTTTGGGCAGAAAATGAGAAGCAAATTAGCAAAAGCAGGATAATTCTCTTCAGCCACACGCCAGCCACATTGACAGGTGTGATGTGCGGAGTCTCATAGGGGGCTGCAATGAGAGAGGTAAGAAAGTATGTTTTGAAGAAGACATAAAGACATTACAAACTTCCAGAGTCCTTAGATTTTGGAATAGCCCCAGAAGATTGGAAAACTAGCAATGTAACGCTGTTTACAAAAAGGGAGGGAGAAAATAACAGGTAACTATAAGACCATAAGATATAGGAGCAGAAGCAGGCATTGACCCCATCCGGGCTTCACCATTCAGTGAGGTCATGGCTGATCTGATAATCTTTAAGTCCTCTTTACTTCTTTTACCCCTCCATAGGGCAGTCAGCTTAACATCTCTAATTGGGAAAAAGCTAAAGTCTATTATAAAGGATGCAATAGCAGAGCATTTAGAGAAACATAATAAAATCAGGCAGAGTCAACATGGTTTCATGAAGGGGAAATCATGCCTGACTAATTTATTGCAGTTCTTTAAGGAGCTAACCAGCAGAACAGATAAAGGGGAATCAGTAGATGTAATATATTCGAATTTCCAGAATTCATTCGGCAAGGTACCATACATTTAGCTACTTAATAAGGTAAGAGCCTATGGACTGGAGACTGACTAACTAATAGAAGGCAGAGAGTTGGGGTAAGAGAGGCACCTTTAGGATGGAAACCTGCAACTAGTGGGGGTGCCACAGGGAATAAATTATATTTATAATTGTATTAATGACTCAGATGAGAAAAGTGAAGACACTATAGCCAGAAATAAAAGGTACTGCAGGAAAACTTGACGTTTCGGGCCTAGACCCTTTCTGATGAAGGGTCTAGGCCCGAAACGTCAAGTTTTCCTGCTCCTATGATGCTGCTTGGCCTTCTGTGTTCATCCAGCTCCACACTATAGCCAGGTTTGGAGGTGACACAGAAATAAATGGGAAGTCAAGTGACAAGGATGGCGTAGAATCTGGAGAGGGATACAGACAGGTTAAGTGAGAGGGCAAAAGCTTGGCAGTTGGAATATAATGTAGGAAAATGTGAGGTTATGCACTTTGGTAGAGCTGAATATTATTTAAATGAGGAAGGACAGCTAAAAGCTACAGCAGAGAGGGTTATGAGGGTTATAGTGTGCTAAAGTTTGACCTAAACCCATGATGCTCTGCCTCACAATAACAGCTACCCACTAAGTCAAAGCTACCATGTAAAAGCCTGAGTGATTTCAAACGGTGGTGTAAATGTTTTTGAGATTCCTGTTGGACATTAACTCAATAACGATTAATTCAGAGGAGAAAAGTGATTATCTCAAATTCTCAATGATTGCCAAACATGATGTAAAAGCTTCAATTAGCATCAAGTTCTGATCAGCAACAATAAGATTTACCTCCACCCGGTTGGGAGTATTCATTGCAAGGTGATTCATCCTGAGGCCTTTTATAATGTTTAAGCAGCGTCACAATGGCATCATGACCTGGAAGAAGATCAGCAATAACAGTAATTGGGAACATTTCATGATGTTTTCGATATGGGTATCCATTTTTACACAGCAAGAACCACAAAAGGTTAGATTTCTAACTCAATCAGAATATCCCCAAGATTTACGTTAATGAAGCATTCTGGAAATGTAGTAATTGCATCTGGTGTGGAGAGATTGTCTTGTGAGTTAAACACTATACTGGCTGGGACTCTGCTCACTGGAGGTGAGAAGAATGAGAGATGATCTCATTGAAACATATCGGATTCTGAAGGGGCTTGACAGGGTAAATGCTGTGAGGATGTTTCCACTCATGGGAGAGTCTAGGACCAGAGGGCATTGTCTCAGAATTACGAAGCACAAATTTAAGTTCAAGGTAAGAAGGAATTTCTCTCAGAGGGCTGTGAGTCTTTGCAACTTCTTGCCGCAGAGAGCTGTGGGGGCTGAGTCCCTTGTGTGTATTTAAGGCTGAGAGAGATAGATGCTTGATCAGTTGGGAAATCAGGGTTATGGGTAAAGGGCAGAAAAGTGGACGTGAGGAATTTTGGATCAGCCATGATCCTATTGAATGGTGGAGCAGGCTCAAGGGGACGACTAGTCTACTCCTGTTCCTCTTACCTATGGTCTTACTGACCCTCCAAAAGTGCGGCACTCCCTCAGTACTAACCCTCCGACAGTGTGGCACTGCCTCAGTACTGACCCCCCGACAGTGCGGCACTCCCTCAGCGCTGACCCTCTGACAGTGTGGCACTCCCTCAGTACTGACCCTCGGACAGTGCGGCGCTCCCTCAGTACTGACCCTCTGACAGTGCGGCACTCCCTCAGCACTGACCCTCTGACAGTGCGGCACTCCCTCAGCACTGACCCTCTGAC
>JAHRHZ010000273.1:20576686-20600346 GCA_024137785.1 Ginglymostoma cirratum | reverse complement strand
CATCAGAAAAATCATTTTTCTGATGAAGGGTTTAGGCCCGAAACGTCAAGTTTTCCTGCTCCTATGATGCCGCTTGACCTGCTGTGTTCATCCAGCCCCATGCTTGTTATCTCGGATTCTCCAGCATCTGCAGTACCTTTTATCTCTGATTCCAGATCCATGCTGCTACTGTCCATTTTATTCCATTAGCTCTAACTTGGTGCAT
Organism: Ginglymostoma cirratum; assembly: GCA_024137785.1. Lineage (NCBI taxonomy): Eukaryota > Metazoa > Chordata > Chondrichthyes > Orectolobiformes > Ginglymostomatidae > Ginglymostoma > Ginglymostoma cirratum. The sequence continues at coordinate 20,600,141 of JAHRHZ010000273.1, read as the reverse complement.
AGGTCTGGCATATGTATCGAATGTTGTTCTGGAAGCCCAATGACAGCAGTGTCTTCATCAACCCTCTCTGTTACTCCATTAAAAACCTCCAGCAAGTTAGTTAAAAATCACTTTCCATTAATTAACCTCATTTTATCTGTGAGACTATTAAATTTTGTCCAAAATTATTCTTTCTACAAGTTTTCTAACCACTAAACTACTGTCTGGTTGATCGTTGCAATGTGGTTGACTCCCAACTGCCTTCTAAAATGGCTGAGCAAACTGCCCAGTTTAAGACCAATAGGATGGCCAACAATGCTCACATCCCATTAAAGAATTTTCTTTTTTAAAAAGCCAACTGGAAAGCAGTTATGAACCCTGGAGGCCTCCTGGTGACATGCTTCACCTCACCCTGTCAGCAGATCCTTCCATCTTTGTGCGTTTATCCAGCTCCACCCTCAACCTATCCACAACTTTACCCTCCAGCCCCTACCGTGGGAGTGAGTCCCACATTCTACACCCTCCCTATAGGAGTAAGTCCCACATTCCCCACTCCCTGTGGGAGTGAGTCCCACATTCTCCCCCCTCCCTGTGGGAGTGAGTCCCACATTCTACCCCCTCCCTATACGACTGAGTCCCACATTCCACCCCCATCCCCCCTCCCTGTGGGAGTGAGTCCCACATTCTCTCCCCCTGCTGTGGGAGTGAGCCCCACATTCACCCCCCACTCCCTGTGGGAGTGAGTCCCACATTCCCCTCCTGTCCCTGTGGGAGTGAGTCCCACATCCCCCTCCTGTCCCTGTGGGAGTGAGTCCCACATTCCCCTCCTGTCCCTGTGGGAGTGAGTCCCACATTCCCCTCCTGTCCCTGTTAGAGTGAGTCCTACATTGTCCCCAAGTCCCTGTGGGAAGCTGTTTCTCCCGAATACCTGATTGGATTTATGAGGGATTCTGCCATCGCTGTGGATCCTAGGTCATGGCTGCTCTGTATCTTACCTTCCTCCAGCTGGTATTGATATGACTTGCTAATCCTTAGCCTTAGAAACAAAAGCTGTGGGTACCAAATGACCACCTGTACCCATCGCTTTCTGTGGGACATTTCCAGATTTCCACTGTCCTTTGTATGAGGACATGCTCCCTGAAGGGCTTGACTCTAAATTTAAACTCATGTTCTGAACTCTTGCATCAGAGGAAATAGTTCCTCTTCATCTCGCCCATCACCTCCTTTGCCAACTGAACCAGGCTTAGTAATCACCTCCACACACAGGAGAATGCAGGCCTCCTTCATCCAACCCAACTTCATCATTTAAACCTTTCCTCCCAGGGATCATTCTGGTGAATCTGCTCTGCCCCCTCCACGGCCAGTCTCTCTTTCCTGAGGAGCGAGACGCAGAACTGAACCCAATTCCACCTGATGGGGCTCTGACCCAGGGTTTGAGAGGAACTTGAACATCACTTCCTCTGCTTTGTGTTAAAGTCCTCTCGCCTGACTCTCCAACATCCCAAAAGTGTTTTACTTTGTACTTGTCTATTAGACTTTGTGATAACCGAGGTGACAATGAAGAGAGTGAATCAACCAACTTACAGGTGAAGAGGTGTATCACCATAGATGTTCACCGCATGGGGATGTACATCAAAGTTCCCCTGGAGAAGGTACCTTACGATTTCACGGTGCCCAAAGCGGCAACTGAAATGGAGGGGTGAATGATCTTCGTTGTCCTGAGCGTTCACTGAGGTCACCAGATGACAAAAGATAACCACTAGTTACTAATATTGGACATATAATCAGCAACCACTTCTGGCTAGTAATGTTGGAGATATAACTCGAGATAACCATTGGTTAGGAATGTTGGAATGAAATTTATCTTTATCACAGTTTGATTTGTCGGATTATTTGGTTATAGTGAATTTCCCATTAGGATTTGAAATGATTTTAAGTTCTGTGTAGCTGGGAAGGGTTTAAACATGAGGATCCCAGCTCTTGAGAAACGTGGATTAGATTGATATAACATGGCCGACGAAAGCAGGAATTTCTGTGTACCACCTCATATTGAGACATTAGTGGTCTATTGAGAGATTACAGCCACATCCTGACCTTCAATGTTAGAGTGACCACTTTGTTGAGAGCTGGAGGGGCCAGATCCTGATCCTTGATTCAACCTCTGATCCAGCTCTTCATTTGCACTCCTAATTGTAGTGGACTTGATCCCAGGCCAGACTTTAATCCTCAAGCAGAGCCCACTGTCAACCCTTATCCTGGCCACGATCCCAGCACCCACTGCAACAGTAGGCAAACCCAGTGATCTGATGGCATCATGAGTCAGAAAGCACAGTTTTGACGTTTTCAATTGACTCCTTCCAAGTTTTATCAGGTATTTTAATGGGGCGAGTTGCAGATCTCCAGATGCTCCTGTGTGTGAGGATGTGCTTCCTGACATCACATGGATGAAAGATCCTGCTTTCTTGTTTTGGACTGAACCCTCAGAGATTCCAGAGTATTCCCACTCGATTCCTTCACCACTTTTATGAGCCACTTCGACAGATGGATATCAGAATTGAAGTAACCATAACACAGGCAGCAGTTAGAAATGCACTCAAGTTAGAAAAATACACGTTAGCTTTCATTGCCAGATAGCTTGAGTACAGCAACAGGGACTCTTACCATAGCTGTACAGGGCCTTGGGGAGACCATACTGATGTATGTTGTGTGCAGCTTTAGCCTTCTTATCTAAGGAAGGAGATACTTACCAGAGACCGAGTACAGTGAAGGTTCACCAGATCGAGTCCAGGGACGGATCTTACTGTCCTATGAGGAGGGATTGGTTCGACTGGGTCTGTATTCTCATTTTTAGAAGAGAGCGGATCTGATTGACTGGGTAGAGGAATGGTGGTCCAGAGCAAAGGGAGACTGTCTCAGGATACGCTGTGGACCATTTTTGACTGAGTTAAGGAAACGTTTCTACATTCAGAGATCGGTGAACCTGTGGAATTTTCTACCACAGAAGACTGTGGAGGCAAAGTCACTGAATATGCTTAAAAAAGAAATAAATTTCTTGGAGCTGAAGGTGACGAGGGACACAGGGAGAGAGTGGGAGTATGGCTCTGAAATAGGGGATGGGTTATAATCAAGTTGAACGGTGAAGCAAGTTTAATGAGCTAAATGGCCTACTCCTGCTCCTGCTTTATGTGTTGTATTATCCATACATTCCCTCAAGCTACTTGTCTACTTCAATTCTACCTCCCTGCATTACCCCCATATCCTCGAAAACATTTAGTACCCACCAATCGGTCAATCACATTGGTGATCATATTCGGGGAAGCTGTGAATATTTGTTTCAGTAAACTTGTCTGTGTTGTCTCACCGTCAGTTTTGCAGGCTTCAGTCAGCAGGAGTTTGACAATATTGGGATATCCTTTGGCACAAGCCAGATGCAGTGGTCTGTCTCCAACCTCCCCACTCACATTGGCATCAGCCCCGAACTTCAGCAGTAGCCTGGTTACCTGAAGAGAACAACAGCATCCCCAGTACAGAGGCTGTTACAGTGAGTTAGAGAGAAAATAGTCATTCGCTCAGAAACAGTTTGAGGTTTGCTGAAAAAAGACACATTTGTTGAAGCTTTTCATCTCACACTCACCAGGACAACACACAAGAATACCGATTCGTAGGGAAACCCAAAATTTATACTGCATGACAGGAGAGTGCTCTGTTGGTAAATGAACTCTGGATGGTGGAGGGAGGCAATGGCTTAGTCGTATTATCGCTGGACTGTGAATCCAGAGAACCAGATAATGTTCTGGGGACTTGGGTTCAAATCCTGCCACAGCAGATGGTGGAATTTGAATTCAATAAATATCTGGAATTAATAGTTTAATGATGACCATGAATCCATTGTCAATTGTTGGGGAAAAACCCATCTGGTTCACTAATTCCCTTTAGGGAAAGAAACTGCCATCCTTAACTGATCTGGCCTACATGTGACTCCAGATCCACAGCAATGCAGTTGACTCATAACTGCCCTCTGGGCAATTAGGGATGGGCCATAAATGCTGCCTGGCCAGCAACACCCTCATCCTGTGAATGAATAAAAAAAATGTTCCAGTTGGGCATGTCAACAACTGATCTCACTTGGGATCATAGTGTGCCAACACCTTAGATGATAGCTGTTCCCTCACTTTCCTGAAAGCAATGGCTTGGCTACACAACCATTTCCAAAACTGACCCTTTTTTTTTAAAGAGTTGATGCAAAAGTACCAGGATGGAGCCCAGGTTACATGGGAACTTTCTATAATAGTTCACTAACCCAAGGAAAGACATTGGGAGCTGGGGCACCTTTGATCACCCTCACTCTATCTTCCAACCAGCGTAACCTGGTCTTGTTGACTCTGTAGCCCAAGTAGGTCACTTGGGGCACCTGAAACACACAATTTTCCCTTCTAAGGCATACGTCCGCTTGGGAGAAATGTCTAAGGGCCATGTCCAAGTTCTCTAAGTGCTCTTTATTGGTCTTCCCGGTGATTAGCATGTCTTCTGGATAAATGGCAACCAGGGTTAGACCTTATAAAATGTTTGGCATCATCTGCTGAAATGTTGCACAGGCTGTTGATACGCCAGATGGTGGTCTCATATATTGGTAAAAACCCTTCTGGGTATTAATTGTAGCATACTTCTGGGAATCGTCATCTAATCACAATTGCAAGTACATAACTCGTGTCCAGCTTTATGAAGGACAGCAACAGCCCCACCAGCAACCTTCAGGTTTGTGTATAAACTCTCTCTGTGAGGGACTGGGTATTTATCCAGCTGGAAGAAGTGGTTTACTGTTTGTTTTAAATCCCCACAAAAGCGAACCGACCCATCAGGTTTCGCAATCAGTACGACCGGTGCTGCCCATTCCACAAACTGGACTGGATTTGCTGATTCCTTCATTTTCCAGCCTTCAGATTTCTACCTCTTCTTTAACCCACAAGGTAAATGGCATTGGGCAGGCCTTAGAATTGCTTCCTGGTCAACATGCAAGGTAGCCTTGGCTCCTCTGATAGTCCCTAGTCCTTCCCAAAAAGCTTCCGGATATTTTATTAGGATTTCCCTCAGGCAGCCAGTTTCTAATCAAAAAATGTTGAGCCTATCAAGGTGAATCTTCCTCAACCAATTCCTACCCATGAAGCTTGGGCCCAAGCCTTTTACTACAATCCATGGTCACTGAACCAGCTGCTTTTCATAACAGACTGGAACCAAAGTTTTACCTTTAATCTGTAAAGGTTCCCGGTATAGGTTCTCAGTCTAGCCGAGGTCTTGTGTAAATTTATGGGTTGAGTTTAGAGTGAATTTTGTTAAAGACTGATTCTGCTTTCACTGAAATGGCCATGCTAGTAACAACCTCCATTAGAACTGGGTGATCGTTTAACCTGATGTTTATTTAGATTGGTTCTGATTTGGATGTTGCTAACCAATTTAACTGTTTTTAACTGTTCCAAACCAGACATTGGTGGACTTCCCAGGGTGTGCACCCTCCTGGATACCGGCCTAAGTGTTCTCTTACTCACATTAGGTCTAGTGAGGCTCTTATGCTGTCTCAAGTCCACATACCGGCAGCAACTACACTAGCTTGTAGGCCTGGATCCTGAAGAACATTTGAACCATTTGGCTGAGGTTTGGCTCTAATTTGGGGTTTTGCTGAGGGCTGACCTAGAGTCTGTCTGTTCAGGATGTGCCCTGAACAAGGCTATACAATTGTCTTCATTCAAGTGGGAGCCCCCAAGCTCAGTCAGACCAGTGAGGGTGTCAACTTCCATTGGAATACTCTGTAACTCATATGTTACTCCTGCTGCATTTTCCAATGATAAAGCCTGTGTGATGCCCTGTTGGGCCTCAGTTAATAGGCACTTTTACATGGTTACATCATTAATCCCACTAACCAAAGGGACTCTCAGCAAGTCGTTAAGGGTTAAATCAAAGTCACATGCCTCTGCCAATCATCTTAACCTCGTCAAAAATCCCAACACGGATTCCCTGGTTCTTGAACTGCTGGGTAAAAGCAATAACATCTCAGAGCTACAGGAGGCTTGGGGTAATATTTCTTAACTAAATCTGTCAGGTCTTGAAACTTTATGGTATCTGGTGCCTCAGGGAAAGTTAGGCTCCTAATAACTGAAAAACCTGCAGCTTCACAAGCTGTCAGGAGAACCTGTCATTGACTTTCATCTGTCTCAATGTTATTTGCCCAGAAAAAAACACACATTCTTTCTACATGCTGGGTCCAATCTTCGACGGCAGGATTGAATGAGTCAAGCTTCCCAAATAATTACATGATGCCAGAAATGCTTGCCCCCAACTCAAAAGATGACTGCTGTGAGCCAATTTCTTCAGGAGCATGCTTTTGTCTCGTCACCACTGAAATAACTCTACAGAGACCAGTGTCCCATCACCAAGTCACCCTTTATTTACACATGGAAAGTCCTTGACACTGATCCATCTCCCTCAGAACCAGCTCTCAGAATGAACAGCACCTCTACCATTCCTGTCCTTATCAGTCAGCGAGGGCTCCCTGATTGGGCCAGATTAGCAGCCCCAATCAGGGAGCTTATATTCTGTGGGATCCAGCTGGCAGATATTGTTACAATCACTGCACACATTGACACTATCAACTATATCTTTAGGCCCTCTACCAGTTTATGTCTTGCCTTTTCTTCTGTAGAGAAAGAAAGCTGGACGTGTTCCTTCTGTCTTGATGAGAATAAGCTGCTGCTTTGGCGTCATCCTTATACACCTTCTCCAGGGTCTCGACAATCTTTGTGATAAACATACTCAGTACCTCCAAGTGTGGTCTAACCCAGGTTTAAGTAAAAGTTTAAGTGACAATGATACGGTTATGTGTCTTTTATAAGGACCATGTCAACTGAGATGGGAAAAGGGCTGTTTTTAAACCGAGGATTGTGGAAGAATTCCTGTATGTTTTTATAAGCAAATTGCCAGATACTCTTTGTAGGTACTGTTTACATAGCTGCTGCTTTGAGCAGCACTAGATGTACATAAGGTGAAGCTAACAGCATATACAAATTCAGATTCAGCCAGCAACAAGTAGCTGATTGGTCTGTGGATTCGTGATCAGTTACTGATGACAAAGACCTACTGACTGCCAACAGATGTTTTGATTAATTCTCAGGGAACTGAACATTTTCATGCTGTGAGAAAGACACTGAGAAACCTTCAGACCTCCACCAGCTCAGCAGCTCTCTCTGTTCTCTGCAGTAAAAGCTACTTTAAGCCTGAAGAATAGCAGGTCCTGGTAGCTGTGATGTTTAACTAATAAGACAGAGACATTTTAAACTTGTTAACCAGTCTCCCTTTTAGAAACCCTTGAAAGCATCTAGAGAAAGAAGATTGAGAAACAATGTTCTGATCAGCACATTAACTATCACAGCAGATCGTGTGAATGGGAACCACTGAACTGCTTTCCCAGTCTCTCCCTCCATCCATAACACCCACGTTATTTTCCCTATTAGTGTGTGATCATATGGGGGAGTTTATTGGGTTTAGAATTTTAACCAGCAGAATTATAGCCAATGTTTAGGATGTTGTGTTATGGCTGTACAAGGCACTAGTTACAAACACATTTGGAATACTGCATTAAATTCTGGTTGACCTGCTATAGGAAGGATATTGTTAAACTGGAAAGGGTGCAAAAAAAGATTTTAAAGGATGTTACCAAGACTGCAGGGTTTGAGTTATAGGGAGAGTCTAGATAGGCTGGGACCTTTTTCCCCTGGAACGTAGGAGGCCGACAGGTGGACATTGTAGACATTTATAAAATCATGAGGGACATAGATTATTTGAACAGCCAATGTCTTTTTCCTGGGGTAAGACATCCCAAAACTAGAGGGCATGGGTTTAAGGTGAGAGAGGAAAGATTTAAAAGGGACCCAAGAAGCAACATTTACACACAGATGGTGGTGTGTATGGAACGATCCGATGAGGAAGTGGTAGAGGTGGCTACAATTACAACTTTTAAAATATATTTGGACAAATACATGGATTGGAAAGGTTTAGAGGGATATGGGCCAAATGCAGGCAAGTGGGACTAGCTCAGTTTCGAAAACCTGGTCAATATGATTGAGTTGGGCCGAAGGGTCTGTTTCCATGACTCTAAAATAGCTTACCTGCAGCTAGAGTCTAGTTACTTGTAATGAATAGTAACCTTCGTTAAGTATGGAGACATGGCCCATGCTTTCTATGTTTTATGGGTCTGAAAATAAGGTAAATTCAGAAATTCTGCCCCCTTTCTGAAATTATAAACTTTAATGATGATTCTGGATTCAGTGGGATTGGAGTCCCAGCACTGTACCCCAGTGAGGCAATGACCCAGTGCAGCCAACTCGAACTTCTTTCAACTTTCTGACTTCATCTGGTAAAGACTACGTACTAAACTGTCTGCCCATTACACCTGGTCAGTTCACCTGTTACCTGCTCATGGCCATAATAGGCGGCGATATGTAAAGGTGTGAAGAAGACAGCATCCTGGACATTGACAAAGGCCCCATGCTGTAATAGGATGTCAACTGTCTGTGGGAAATAACCAGAGAAGGTTAGGAGGGGAAACCAGGAAAGAAACAAAACTGTTGCAATTAAATTCATATGGGGGAATTTAGAACATGTTCTTATTTTTGCATCATTCATGGGTTCTATGAATCACTGGCAAAAGCAACTCTGATCAGTGGTGAGCTATCAGAGAAGGGAATCTGTCTTTATTACCTCGTCTGGTCTACACTGTGACTCCAGACCCACAGCGATGTGGTGGCTTTTAACTGCCCTCTGAAATGATACATTCTAACATATGAATTATGGGCAGGAGGAGGCCCTTCAGCCTGTCAAAACTCATTTACTGTTCATGAAACCTTTACACAAAGACGGGGAGGCAATGGCCTAGTGGTGTTATCACTAGGTTATTAACTCAGCGACCCAAGTTTGAATCCTGCCATTGTAGATGGTGGAATTGGAATTCAATAGCATAAAATCTGGAATGAAGAGTCTAATGATGACCATGAATTGATTGTCAAAAAAACCCATCTGGTTCACTAATGTCCTTTAGGGAAAGGAACGGCCTACAGACCCACAGCAATGTAGTTCACTCTTAACTGCCCTCTGGGCAATTAGGGATGGGCATAAATGCTGCCCAGCCAGCGACACCCTTATGCTGTGAATAGATATTTTTTATAAACTGATTGACTGCAATGTCTCACTAATAGCTGACCAGATTGTGGTCACAATTGTATTCTTACCTACTCCTGCCAGGTTATACAGTTCAGGGGCAATCATATACTGGCAGCAAATGGCAGCAAAGCCTACATCCCTCAGAAGAATTTAAAAAACATACCTTTTTGTGATTCAGCAAAAAAAAAGCTGACTGTTGTAACATGTAGGACAGACAGGGTACGGTCAGCTGATTTCCTTCCCTGAAGGATATTCACAGACATCACAACCATCTGGTAGGTTGAATGTCGCTGTTATTGACAATGATATTTCTTTACATCGTCGGGAGAGCAAGGTTACAGTCTGAGAAATAAAACCAAAACGTTTTGGAGAAACTCAGCAGGTCTGGCAGCATCTGTACAGACAGAAAGACAGTTAATGTCACATGTCCAGTGACCCTTGACCCTTTGTCAGACGGTAGTCTGGGAACTTGGCCTTAATTCATATGTTAGAATGTATCATTTCAGAGGGCAGTGAAAAGCCACCAAATCGCCGTGGGTCTGGAGTCACAGTGTAGACCAGACGAGGTAATGAAGACAGATCCCCTCCTCTGACAGCTCACCACTGATCAGGGTTGCTTTTGCCAGTGATTCAGAGAACCCATGAATGATTCAAAAATAACATGCTCTAACAAACTGCCAACTAAAATATATGACAGCTCACATGTACGCAGCTTCATTAAAGAACTAAAATTTTCCAATCTCTTTCAAGAATTTTTATCAAGCAGAATTGAAAATGCTGTATCATTTTTAGAAAGTATTTGCCAAGGTACCAGACATTAGACTACATAGTAAGATAAGAGCTCATTGTGTTGGAGGGAGTGTTTTGGCATGGATAGAGCATTGGATAACTATTAGAAGACAAAGAGTTGGGATAAGGGGCATTTTCTTGAAGGCAACCTGTAACTAGTGGAGTGCCACAGGGATCAGTGCTGGGGCCACAATCATTTGCAATATATATTAAGGACTTGGATGAGGAAAGTGAACGTACTGTAGCCAGTTTGTGATGACGCAAAAATAGGTGGGAGGATAAGTAGTGAGGATGACACAAAGAGTTTGCAAAGGGTTATGGAGAAGTTGAACAGGTGCGTAAAAACTTGGCAGACAGACTATGATGTGGAGAAATGTGAAGTTATGCACTTTGGCAGGAAGAATAGGGATCTGAATATTATTTAATTGGAAAAGACTATGGAAAGCTACATAATAGAGGGATTTGGGAGTCCTTGGCCATAAATTACAAAAAACTGAGGATATACCACTGGTCTTATTATGTCAAAGGTGCTGTGTAAATCCAAGGTATTATTAATGATTTCAGAGTGTAGCCTTACCTCATTGTTGGCTGCAATGGTTGCAATGTGAAGAGCAGTGAGTGCTCCATAGCCCACCTGCTGAATGTCAGCTCCCCCATGCAGCATTGCAGTGACTAGCTCAGTATTGTCCTGAAGAGCAAGAAACATTGTGTTCACCTTCATCTCACTCACAGCAAGCTACAGCTCCATACGCTGGGCTCAGGAGTTACTATAGGTATGGCTTATGTGCAGGTAATCCTTCCTCCTCTACGTCAGCACCAACATTAAAATTTACTATCAAAATGAAACACTAATCTGACTGAGGGGGCTCACAGTGAGTAATGAATTCAGCTGGGCCAATCAAGGGGCACAATTTCTTGTGGTGGGACAATCAACACACAAGGCGGAGGAGGGTAAAGTTTCAGAATCCAAGCCAGGCCATTCAGGGGAAAGTAAGGAAGCATTTCCTCACATGGAGGCTGTGGAAACCTGTAACTCTCTCTCCCCTCAACAGCCACACAGACCAGAAGGTTAATCACAAACGTCAAAACTGAGATGGAAAGATTATTGCTTCTTCGGGAGATGAAGAGTTACCAAATCAAATAGGATGATCGATGGAGTTAAAAAACAGATCAGCCATGAACGAATTAAACAGTAAAACTGGTCCGAGGGGCTGAATGGCCAATATTACACTTTTCCACATCAGACAGAATCCAATGGAAGTCTCTGTGGAGTGGTTGTAGCTGTGGGAGTTCAGGGGAAGAAACCTCCACTCACCTTGAAAGCAGCCAGATGTAGCGCCGTGAATCCATTCCTTGTCAATCTCGATGGACGAAGGCCTTTAAGCATCAGGGTCCTGACATGGGCCTTGGTACCTTTCATAGAGCAATCGTTTGTATTGATATACTGGGGACAGTATTTCTGCTCCTGCACTAATCACCCAGAGTCATCATGTTTAAAGACTGCAAGAGCATCATCAATTCAGTTAATTCAATTAATTTACAATTCAAAGATAATCCCAGGATAAAACTATTGGTTTATTCCATCCTTTCAGGAAAAAATGCTATCATTACTTGGTCCAGCTCCTCATTGCTTGGTTATCTGATTCCAAACCTCTCCAAATAGTAAACGTCATTTAATCTTAGATAACAAGCATGGGGCTGGATGAACACAGCAGGCCAAGCAGCATCATAGGAGCAGGAAAACTTGACGTTTCGGGCCGAAACCCTTCATCAGAAATGGGGGAGGGGAAGAGGGTTCTGAAATAAATAGGGAGAGAGGGGGAGGCGGATAGACGCTGCAGGAGCAGCAAATCATATTCAGCCTGGGAACCCTGCAGCCCAATGGCATCAATGTGGATTTCACAAGCTTCAAAACCTCCCCTCCCCCAACCGCATCCCAAACCAGCCCAGCTCATCTCCACCTCCCTAACCTGTTTTTCCTCTCACCTCAAGCCACACCCCCATCTCCTATCTACTAACATCATCCCGCCCCCTTGACCTGTCCATCCTCCCTGGACTGACCTATCTCCTCCTCACCCCCCTACCTACACTCACCTTTACTGGCTCCATCCCCGCCTCTTCGACTTGTCTGCCTCCTCTCCACCTATCCTCTCCTCTATCCATCTTCTATCCGCCTCCCCCTCTCTCCCTATTTATTTCAGAACCCTCTTCCCCTCCCCCATTTCTGATGAAGGGTTTCGGCCCGAAACATCAAGTTTTCCTGCTCCTATGATGCTGCTTGACCTGCTGTGTTCATCCAGCCCCATGCTTGTTATCTCGGATTCTCCAGCATCTGCAGTATCTTTTATCTCTGTCATTTAATCTTCCCCTCTCAGAAGCAATTTGAAATACTGTCACAAAAACAACAAGTGACCCACACAGACCTGCAGCAGTTCAGGAAGGCAGTTCACCACCAACTTCCATTGGACAACTACCAATGGGCAATAAATGCCAGCCTTGCAAGTGTTTCCCACATCCTGAGAATGAATGGATAAAAAAAAATCCCACCATGAGCAAAGGCTATTCAGATGGAAAGGGGAAGATTTATTGAAAATGCCAGTGAAGTCAACATCACAGTTTGTAGGTCCACCATGGAGATCAAGGTCTGGACATTGACAAGAAATGGGGAGAAATGTCTTTACCCAGAGAGTGGTGAGCTGTGGAATTCCCTGCTACAAAAAGCAACTGAGGCCAAAACATTACATGTTTTCAAGAAGGAGTTAGATATAGTTCTTAGTGCTAAAGGGATCCAAGAGTTTGAGAAGAAAGTGGGAATCAGGCTCTGAGCTGGATGATTAACCATGATGATATTGATGATATGATAGAGCTGGAAGGCCTACTCTTGTTTCTAATTTCTATTGTTCTATGATGAGGCCCCATCACTGGGAATTTCCAACTTAGGCTCCAGCGCTCAGGCACAATTTGTCTTCAGGAAATCATAAACCAAATCCTTGGTGAGGCTACAGCTCAAATGCCTTTTCCTTTCTATTTCAGGGACATGGGAGTCACTGGCAAAGCTGACATTTATTGCCTGTCCTTATCTGCTTTTGAACTAGGCTGTTAGCGAAGTGAGAATGTCACTAAACCAACAGTGAAGAGCCCACCTTCGTATTCTGGGTTATGGGTTGAACTCTCACTTTGGCAGCATTTAAAAAACTCAAATCCAATTAATTTGTCTTGAATTTTGAAAAACAAAATAGTCTCAATAATGGTCAATTACCGTAAAAACTCAGCAGTGTCACTATTATCCTTGAGGGAAGGAAATCTGCCTTCTTTGCCTGGTCTGCTCTACATTCTTTTTTCTTTATTCATTCACGGGATGAGGACATTGCTGGAGAGGGAGCATTTATTGTCCATCCTTGTTTGCCCAGAGGGCAGTTATGAGTCAACCACATTGCTGTGGGTCTGGAGTCACATATAGGCCCAGACCAGGTGAGGATCATGGTTTCCTTCACTAAAGGACATTAGTGAACCAGATGTTTTTTTTGCCCCGACAATGGATTCACAGTCATTGTTAAACTCTTAATTCCAGATATTTTATTGAATTCAAATTCCACCATTTGCTGTGGTGGGTTTGGAACCCAGGTCCCCAGAATGTTGTCTCGATCTCTGGATTAACAGTCCAATGATAATACCACGAGGCTATTGCCCCCCCAGTAACTATATGTGGTTGATTATGAGATAGCCACCGTAAGCCATTCAGTTGAAGGGCTTAAGAATGGATAACAAATGGTAACCTTGTCAATGAGCCTCACCCCCAGAAAGGGATAAAGAGAAAAAAGTTTGAGGATGCACTAGCTTTGAATTACAGGTCCACATTACCACCAAGCCACCACCTTACCAGGAGCACCCAAACCTAAGCAACCCCACACTTTAGGATAAGTATCAGGCTCTTAAAGAGCAGACAGGTTAAAGAAAGGAAAAGGGAAGAAATTCCTTTCTATATCACATTTCACAATTTCACACCATTCTAAAGCATCGATGAAATACTTACCAGTTACTGCTGTCATGTAGGAACTGGATAAGGTGGAATAACCAGCAGTGTGATAGAATCATAGAATGTTACAGTACAAACGGAGGCCATTCAACCCATCGTGACTGTATCAGCTTCCAAAAGGACTACCCAGCCAGTGCCACTCTCCAACCCTATCTCCATAGCCCTATAAATCTGATATTGATCAGATGGTCTGTTTATTTTTGTGTTGTTGGTTGAACGATCAATATTGGCCCCTGGACACGGTTGATAAGTCATGCCCCATCTTCAAAAATACATGAGCAGTGGGTCAGATCTCTATTTCATGTTTCATCTAAAAAAATATGTACTTAGAATTCCTGTAGTGAGGAAAGAGGCCATTTAGCCATTGAGCCTACGCCAACCCTCCAACGAGCATCCCACCTAGACCCACACAATTCCAGTAACCCTGCATGTTGTATGGCTAATTCACATAGCCTACAAATCCCTGAACACAAGGGGTAATTTAGCATGGCCAATCCACCTGGCCTGCACATCTTTGGAGTATGGGAGGAAACTGGAGCACCGGGAGGAAACCCATACAGAGACGTGGAGAAAATGCAAACTCTACACAGACAGTCGCCTGAGGGCGGAATCAAACCCAGATCCCTGGTGACATGAGATAGTTGTGCTAACCACAGCGCCACTGTGCCAGCCATCCTCGGTGAATGCGGAGAGACTGCAGAATCTCCTCAGAGTAGACAAGGTTCAGGGGGTTTAAGCGAGGTGTTCAAAATCATGAAGAGATTTTGATTGAGTAAATGAGGAGAAAATGCTTCCAGAGCAAGAGGGTCAGTGAGCACAGGGAGACAGATTGAAGGGAATCATGCAGCATTACAGTGAAAGAATGGGTGAGAGGGATAAATTGATAGCTCTAACAAAGACCCAGTACAGGCACAATTGACTGAATGGTCTCCATCAAGCCGTAAGAATCCGTGATTCTTGTAAAATCCACTTAGGCACTTTCACATGAATTATCAGATAAAAAAATGTTGAAACTGAGCAACACAAGCAAATATTAGATGATCAAAAGTTTGGCCATAAACATAGAAGTTGAGGAGGCAGGAGTGGAGGTGGAGAGGTTAAGGTTGAGGAGGCAGGAGTGGAGGTGGAGAGGTTGAGGAGACAGGAGGAGATGTGGAAGGGTTGAGAGTGGGAGAGTGCTAGGAAGTGTCTGGGATAGTTGAGTCTGGAAGTGACTCACCATCACAAATGCAGCAGAGATGAAGTAGAGACAACCCATTCTTCGTGCGGTAGTTCATGTTTACTTTACTAAAGGCTTCATCCGAACTGGAAAGAAAGATATTTTCCAGAATTCAAAACCCGAAACCCTAGCAGAAAGTATAACTGATCCTGTTCAAAAAATGCATTTTGATACCCTCTGTTTCAAAGGTGCCCAGATATTTGACCCTAAATGCCAACACAGAATAATCCAGGTGATGTTTGAATTCTATCTTTTCATTATTCGCTCATGGGACATGGGCATCACTGGCTGGGTCAGTATTTATTACCCGTCCCTATTTGTCCTTGAGAAGATAGTGATGAGCTGCCTTCTTGAACCACTGCAGTCCACCTGCTGTAAGTAGATCAACAATCCCATTAGGGAGGGAATTCCAGGATTTTGACTCAGTGACAGTGAAGGAACTGCAATATATTTCCAAGTCAGGATGGTGAGTTGCTTGGGGGAACGGGCAGATAGTTTCCATATATCTGCAGCCGTGTCCTTCTGGATGGAAATGGTTGTAGGTTTGGAAGGTGCTGTTTGAGGATCTTTGGTGAATTTCTGCAGTGCATCTTGTAGACAACATGCAGTGTTGCTACTGAGCATCACTGTGGAGGGAGCGGATGTGGTGCCAATCCACTGAGAACCAATTTAGGTCAGCGAACACAGTGTGGGAATGGATAAATGAATGGGCTTTCTGGCGAGGAAAGATTGGACAAGCTAAACATTTATTAGCTAGAGTTTAGAAGAGTAAGAGGCAATTTGATTGAAACAGGTAAAGTTCTGGGGGTTTTGACTAAGTGGATATGGACAGGATGTTTCCTGTTGTGGGAGAATCTAGAATTAGGGGTTATTGTGTAAAAATAAGGGGATACACATTTAACACAGAGATGAGGAGAATTTATTCTTCTCACAGACAGTCATGACCTATTGGAATTTTGAAACAGTAGCTAAGAATCTTTTAAGAATTTTTAGAGACAATCTAACCACCACCCCCTGGCATTTAATGGTGTTGCCATCACTGAATCTGCCACTATCAACATCCTGGGGGTTACCATTGACCCGAAACTCAACTGGACTCACCACATAAACACAGTGGCTACAAGACCAGGCCAGAACCTAGGAATACTGCAGCGAGTAACTCGACTCCTGACTCCTCAAAGCCTGTCCCACCATCTACACGGCACAAGTAAGGAGTGTGATGGAATACTCCCCACTTGCCTGGATGGGTGCAGCCCCAACAACACTCAAGAAGCTCAACACCATCCAGGACAAAGCAGCCCGCTTGATTGGCACCACGTCCACAATGATCCACACCCTCCACCACCGACGCTCAGTAGCAGCAGTGTGTACTATCCACAAGATGGACTGCAGAAATTCACCAAAGATCTTTAGACAGCGCCTTCCAAACTCACGACCATTTCCATCTAGAAGGACAAAGGCAGCAGATGTATGGGAACACCACCACCTTCAAGTTCTCCTCCAAGCCACTCACAATCCTGACAAGGAAATATGTCGCCATTCCTTCACTGTTGCTGGGCCAAAATCCTGGAGCTCCCTCTCTAAGGGCATTGTTGGTCAACCCACAGCAGGTGAACTGCAACGGTTCAAGAAGGCAGCTCACCACCACTTTCTCAAGGGCAACTAGGGATAGGCAATAAATGCTGGCCAGCCAGCGACGCCCACATCCCACAAAAAAACTGAACAGAAAAAAAATGATAGCAAATGGGACTAGATTAATTGAGGATATCTGGTCAGCATTGATGAGGTGGACCAAAGGGGCAGTTTCCGTGCTGTACATCTCTATGACTATATGACTATAAATGCCTTTTGGGGACATCCAAAAGAGATTGTTAAAGCCACAATGCAAATACAAGCGTTCTTGTTGTTTAACCATTCAAATACTCCCACACAACTAGTCATTTGAAATAAATTCTTGACTTTTTTTTGTAGATCTTAAGCTACTTAAAACAAACATATGACACAGGTTTACTGATTGACAAGGGTCTAAACAACAGGATCTCATTAAAGAAGATGGTTTTCTTTTCTTACATTGAGAATTTCTGTTTTTGCCTTGAGGGCAAATTGTCACTTTCTGCATTTTCATGAGCCCATTAGTCACAAGTCCTGCAAATCTGCAGGGTAATTAGATGATTTTATGTCAGTAGTATTCGCCACTTTTTACTTCATTGGTGGAGAAGTAGGCAAGGATCACCATTATTGTGCTCCACAACTGCCTGTTGCTGCTAATGGCCTTAAGAAAAGGCAGGACATGTCCAGTGCTGTCAATTACCGCCCCATCAGCCGGCTCTGAATCAACAGCAGACTGTGGAAATAATTTCTGTCAGTGTTATCAAGCAGCACTTATCCATCAATAGCTCACTCACCATGGGTACAGCACAGCTTTGACAGGATGCACTGGAGCCAATCACCAAGGCTTCTTGAAACTCATAACCCTGACCATCAATTGATAAGGGCATTGGAAAACCATCCCTGAAAACTACCCCTCTGGGATACACACCATCCTGACTGGAAGTATGTTATTTCCCTGAAATTGGGCCCAAATCTTGGAACTCCATTTCTTCCAGCACCGCAGGTACCTCTACGCAGGTCAGAGCTGCACCAGTTCAAGAATGTCGCTCACCACCATCATCATGAGTTGAATTAGGGAGGGACAGTAAGTGCTGGTCTTGCCAAACACATTGCTTCTAGTTCTAGAAGCTGCTGCCTTGTAGTGGCAGGGAAATTTCGAGGGAATGTAGCTCACATCCCATGAGTAAATATGAAAAAGTTGCAGTCTTCAAATCTACAGACAGGCAAGTGATTGGGATCTCCTTGCTCACCAGTCGCTGAATGTGAGAATACAGGTAATGATGAAGACAAGAGGTACGTTAGCCTTTATAGCAAGACGATTCAAGTACAGGAGCAGGGATGTCTTGCTACAATTGTACAGGGCTTTGGTGAGACCGCATATGCAGTTTTGGTCTACTTACCTAAAGAAGAATGTTCTAGATGGGACTGATGTACAGGGAGATACTGGATTGGTTAGGACTATATTGACTCGTGTTAGGAGGAATGAGGTGAGATGTCATAGAAATCGATAAAATTCTAAGAGAGCAGATGCAAGAGGGATGTTCTTAATGACTGGGGAGTCCAGAACCAGAAGTTATAGTCTAAGGAGATAAGTAGGCCTTTTACAATAGAGATGAGGAGGAATTTCTTCACCCAGAGAGTTGGTGAACCTGTGGAATTCTCTGCCACAGGAAATTATTGAGGTCCAAACATTGAAGACTTTCTAAAATGATGGAGGTATAGTTGTTAGGACTTTACGGCAAAGTAGACAGTTTCTGGATAGCCAATAGGGAGGAAGGTTGTCAAGGATAGGTGCGAATGCAAAGTAAGTAGATTATGATCTGATTGAACGGAAAAGCAGGCTTAAAAGTCAAGTGGCCTACTCCTCCTTAAACTTATGTGCTTGTAGGTATATTTGTCTGGGTGCTGGTGAGAGCTGTGTGCTTGTTCACAGTTTATGATGAGCTGAATTTTGAGCCGGGTGGAATATGGGACATGAGTCAGGAGCTTGCTGCAATAGTCACTTTTGGAGGATGAAAGTTTCGGAAGACTGGAGGGTGACTAATGTTACTCCATTGTTTAAGAAAAGTAGCAAAGACAAGCCAGGAAACTACAGGACAGTGAGCCTGACATCAGTGGTAGGCAAATTATTGGAGAGGATACTGAGGGACAGGATCAACCAACATTTGGATAGGCATGGTCTGAGCGGGGATAGTCAGCAGGGACTTGTGCACGGGAAGTCATTTCTGACAAATCCTTTAGAGTTTTTCAAAGAGGTAACCAAGAGGATGGATAAGGGTAGGGCTGTGGATGTTGTCTATATGCACTTTAGTAAGGCCTTTGACAAGGTCTTGTATGATAGGCTAGTCATGAGGTTACGTCACTTGGCGCCAAGGGAGACCCAGCTAAATGGATTGAAAATTGGCTCGATGGTAGGAAGCAGAGAGGCTGATGGTTGAAGGTTGTTTCTTGGACTGGAGGCCTGTGACTAGTGGTGTGTCACAGGGGTCAGTGCTAGGAGCTTTGTTATTTGTAATTTACATAAATGATCTGAATGTGAATGTACAAGGTGTGATTAGTAAGTTTGCAGATGAATCAAAATTAGAAGGTATCATTGATAGTGAGGAAGGTTGTCAAAAATTACAGAGGGATCTTGATCAGATGGGGAAGTGGGCTGAAGATTGACAAATGCAATTCTATACAGATAAGTGTGAGGTTTTACACTTTGGAAAGTCAAACCAAGGGAGGACTTATACAGTAAATGGTAAGGTTCTGAGGAGTGTCGTGGAACAGAGGGACCTCGGAGTAAAAGTACATAGTTTGTTGAAAGCAGCGTCACAGGTAGACAGGGTGTAGAGCTAGATGAACACAGCAGGCCAAGCTGCATCAGAGGAGCAGGAAAGCTGACGTTTCAGGCCTAGACCCTTCTTCAGAAATGCTGAAGAAGGGTCTAGGCCTGAAATGTCAGCCTTCCTGCTCCTCTGGTGCTGCTTGGCCTGCTTTGTTCATCCAGCTCTACACCTTGTTATCTCAGATTCTGCAGCATCTGCAGTTCCTACTATCTCATCACAGGTAGACAGGGTGGTGAAGAAGGCATTTCGCATGTTGGCCTTCATCAGTCGAGGCATTGACTATAGGAGCTGGGATGTTATGTTATAGTTGAATAAATCGTTGGTGAGGCCGCAATTGGAGTATTGTGTACAGTTTTGGTCACCCTGTTATAGGAAAGACATTGTTAAATTGGAAAGTGTGTAGTGAAGGTTTACGAGAATGTTGCCAGGACTATTAGGCCTGAATTATAGGGAGCAGTTAGCTAGGATAAGACTTCATTTCTTGGAACTTAGGAGAATCAGGAGTGACCTTATTGAGGTGTATAAAGTCATAATGGGCATAGATAGGATGACGGCATATAGT
Source organism: Ginglymostoma cirratum (assembly GCA_024137785.1). Taxonomy (NCBI): domain Eukaryota; kingdom Metazoa; phylum Chordata; class Chondrichthyes; order Orectolobiformes; family Ginglymostomatidae; genus Ginglymostoma; species Ginglymostoma cirratum. The sequence continues at coordinate 20,579,907 of JAHRHZ010000273.1, read as the reverse complement.
CTTTTTCCCAGGGATAGGGAATTGAAGATTAAAGGGCATAGGTTTAAAGTGGAGAAGGGAAAGATTTAAGAAGGACCTGAGAGGCAGCTTCTTCAGGCAGAGAGTGGTGTGTATATGGAATGGGCTGCCAGAGAAAGTGGTTGAGGCAGGTACAAAAGCAACAGTTAAATAACATTTGGATAGGTACATGGATGAGAAGGGTTTAGAGGGATATGGACCAAATACAGGCAGGAATGGGCAAGAAATGCTGGCCAGCTAGCGACACCCACATCCCACAAATGAATAGGAATAAAAATTTTTTACTAGCTGAGTGGGCACCATGGTGAGCAAGGAACAGTTTGGGCCGAAGGGCCTGATTCCATGTTGTATTATTCCGTGACTTTACGACTGTATACGGATAACAGTTTCAATAACAGAGGAGTACAATGCAGATGAGCAATATAACCAAATTGGCAGTAGGTTATCTTTGGTCTTTGGCAATAAAGAGGACACAGAGGCTGAAATTTCACTCACGACCAAATAGGTCACCAAGCTGACTCGGCCTGATGCCGGATCCTTTCAAACTCCAAAATAATTCAAAACAATATCAAATTTTCCTCTTGCTCACCTGAAGACATGCTTAAGTTCCAGAAGTTCATTGTCTTTTATACACAGATCATCCTCCAGTCTCTCTATCACTGCAGCATAAGATTCACTCACATTCTTCTTCCATTCATCTAGGAAGAAACAATACATTTTAGTTAAAATCTCTTCCTCTCAACAAATTTCTTGCCTCCTTCTCCTTTGGTAGGTCCCATTCATACTTTCATCTACGTCTACTGCACAGTAAACTGAACCCATATAATCTGGCAGTACAGAGGAGCCCATTTGGCTTATTTTGGACGTGCTAACTCTTTGAAAGAGTTAAAGTTAATCCCGCTTTTCACAGAGACAGACATTAATCACCATCTCCCTATATTTATTGTCCACTTCTGGTATTTCGCTAATTCCCTTTGTGAAAGTTATTATTGAATTTGTTTGCAAGGTGCCACACCAAAGGCTGCTACATAAGATAAAGTTGCACGGTATTACAGGTAATATATTGGCATGGATAGAGGATTGGTTGACCAGTAGAAAGCAAAGAGTAGGGGTAAATGGGTGTTTTTCTGGTTGGTGGTCAGTGGCTAGTGGTGTGCCTCAGGGATCAGTGTTGGGACCGCAATTGTTTACAATTCAAATAGATGATTTGGAGTTGGGGACTAAGTGTGGTGTATCAAAATTTGCAGATGACACTAAGGTGAGTGGTAGAGCAAAGTGTGCAGAAGACACAAAGTCTGCAGAGGGATATAGATAGTCTAAGTGAATGGGCAAAGGTCTGGCAGATGGAGTACAATGTTGATAAGTGTGAGGTTATCCATTTTGGTAGGAATAACAGCAAAATGGACTATGTTTTAAATGGTAAAAAATTGCAGCACGCTGCTGTGCAGAGGGACTTGGGTGTCCTTGTACATAAATCGCTGAAGGTGGGATTGCAGGTGCAGCAGGTGAATAAAAAGGCAAATGGAATTTTGTCTGCCATTGCTCGAGGGATGGAATTTATAAACACGGAGGCTATGCTGCAGCTGTATAGGGTCTTGGTGAGGCCACACCTGGAGTACTGTGATTTTTTCTGATGAAGGGTCTAGGCCCGAAACGTCAAGTTTTCCTGCTCCTATGATGCTGCTTGACCTGCTGTGTTCATCCAGCCCCACACCTTGTTATCCTGGAGTACTGTGTACAGTTTTGGTCTCCTTACTTTAGAAGAGATATGCTAGCACTGGAGGGGGTGCAGAGGAGATTCACTCGGTTGATTCCAGAGTTGAGAGGGTTGGATTATGAGGAGAGACTGAGTAGGCTGGGATTATACTCATTGGAATTCAGAAGAATGAGGGGAGATCTTATAGAGACATATAAGATCATGAAGGGAATAGATAAGGTGGAGGCAGGGAGGTTATTTCTGCTAGCAGGTGAAACTAGGACTTGAGGGCATCGCCTCAAAATAAAGGGAAGCAGATGTAGGACTGAGGTCAGGAGGAACTTCTTCACCGAAAGGGTTGTGAATCTGTGGAATTCCCTGTCCAGTGAAGCGGTTGAAGCTACCTCGCTGAATGTTTTTAAGGCAAGGCTAGATAAATTTTTGAACGGTAAAAGAATTAAGGGATATGGTGAGTGGGCGGGTAAGTGGAGCTGAGTCTCAAAAAGATCAGCCATGATCTTATTAAATAGCGGGGCAGGCTCGAGGGGCCGGATGGCCTACTCCTGCTCCTGGTTCTGATGTTCTTATGTTCTTATGTCCGTGGTAGGCCTCATGGAGACGTGGCTGCAAGGGGATCAGGATTGGGAACTGAATATCCAATGATATACATCCTATCAAAAAGTTAGGCAGGTGGGCCGAGCGGCTGGGGTTGCCTTATGAGTGAGAAATGAAATTAAATCAATAGGAAGAAACAAAGTAGGGTCAGATGGTGTAGAATCCATGTGGGTAGAATGGAGGAACCACAAAGGTTAAAAACCACAGTTGGGGTTGTGTACAGGCCTCCAAACAGTAGTCAGGAGCTGGGGCGCAAGATACACCAGGAGATAGAAAAGGTGCGTAAGAACAGCAAAATCACAGTGATCATCGGGGCTTTCAATATACAGGTGGACTGGGAAAATCATGTTGGTAGTGGATTGCAAGAAAAGGAGTTTGTGGAATATCTATGAGATGGCTTTTTGGAGCAGCTGGTGGTGGAGCCCACAAGGGAACAGGCAATACTGGATTTAGTGTTGTGCAATGAGGCAGACTTGATAAGGGAGCTTAAGGTAAAGGAACCCTTAGGAGGCAGTGGTCACAATATGATAGAATTTACTCTGCAATTTGAGAGGCAGAAGATAGAATCAGAGATAATGGTATTACAGCTGAATAAAGGCAACTATACAGGTATGAGGGAGGAGCTGGGTAGAATTGACTGGAAGAGGAGCCGAGCAGGAAAGACAGTAGAACAGCAATGGCAGGAGTTTCTGGGAGTAATTCAGGAGACACAGCAACAAGTCATCCCTAGGAAAAAGAAGCATGGTACAGGGAGGATGGAGCAACCATGGCTGACTAAGGAAGTCAGGGATAGCAGAAAAGCAAAAGAGAAAACATATAATGTGGCAAAGGGCAGTGGGAATCCAGGGGATTGGGAAGCTTACAAAGACCAACAGAGGGCAACAAAAAAAAA
>JAHRHZ010000273.1:20504929-20518017 GCA_024137785.1 Ginglymostoma cirratum | reverse complement strand
CCCCCCTTTCTGATGAAGGGTCTAGGCCCGAAACGTCAAGCTTTCCTACTCCTATGATGCTGCTTGGCCTGCTGTGTTCATCCAGCCCCACACCTTGTTATCTCGGATTCTCCAGCATCTGCAGTACCTTTTATCTCTGATACAATGTATCCCCTTGCCAATTGCTTAGGCCCTCATCACAATATGACCTCCCAACTATTATTGTAATGTCAGTAAATTTGAATACGTTACACTCTGGCCCGTTTCCATGTCATTTATATAGAGAGTAAATAATTAAGGCCCCAGGATTGATCATTGTGGCACCCAGTAGTTACATCTTTTTAATTTGAAGAAGACCCATTAATCCTGACTCTGTCATCTGTACGTGAATCAATCATCAATCCATGTTAATAAATTTCCCTTAATACTGAGTTCCTATCTTGGACCACAAATCTTTGTGTGGCATCTCATTGAATACCTTTTGGAAATCCAAATACATCACACCTACTAGTTCCCCTTCTTCAAGTCTGCTTGTTACAGCCCGGAAGATCTCTGGCAAATTGTCAGACATGATTTCCCTTTCACAAAGCCGTGATGACTCTGTTTGATTACATTAAGCTTTTCTGAATGCACTGCTATTTCTTCCTTTATAGCAGACTTCAGCATTTTCCAAACTACAGATGCTAAGTTAACTGGCCTATAGCAATACTGCACAACACACAACTCAGCAATGTGTGCCTGCATTTTATTCACATGTACAAACAAATTATGAGCAAGAGTAGGCCATTCAGTCTCTCAGGCCTGCTCTGTTATTCAGTAAGGCCATGGCTGATCTGATCATAATTTCAATCCACATTTGTGCCTCCTGTTGATAACCTTTCACCTCCTGGCTTCACAAGAATCTGCACATCTCTGTTTTATTTTAACATCAGTAGCCCTTTAGTACCACCCTGGTGGGTCAGCCTGGATTCCACAATCAGCTTGCAGGACAGGATTGTTTGGATGATGAGGTTTCCTGGCAGCCATTGAACTAGCAGCGGAAACGCATACTCATCAATCACAGCAACCCTGCAGCCATGTTACCTTCCAAGGAATCCCGCCTCAGAGTGCAGCTGGCCACTCTGAATCCCAGTGGTACCGATCGCAGTATTGGCCAGCACTAGGCCTAAAGCAGCCCCCTGATCCGAAATAACAAGCATGGGGCTGGATGAACACAGCAGGTCAAGCAGCATCATAGGAGCAGGAAAACTTGACATTTCGGGCCTAAACCCTTCATCAGAAATGGGGGAGGGGAAGAGGGTTCTGAAATAAATAGGGAGAGAGGGGGAGGCGGATAGAGGATGGATAGAGGAGAGGATAGGTGGAGAGGCGGCAGACAAGTCGAAGAGGCAGGGATGGAGCCAGTAAAGGTGAGTGTAGGTAGTGGGGTAGGGAGGAGATAGGTCAGTCCAGGGAGGACGGACAGGTCAAGGGGGCGGGATGATGTTAGTAGCTAGGAGATGGGGGTGTGGCTTGAGGTGGGAGGAGGGGATAGGTGAGAGGAAAAACAGGTTAGGGAGGTGGAGATGAGCTGGGCTGGTTTTGGGATGCGGTTGGGGGAGGGGAGATTTTGAAGCTTGTGAAATCCACATTGATGCCATTGGGCTGCAGGGTTCCCAGGCTGAATATGATTTGCTGTTCCTGCAGCCTTCGGGTGGCATCACTGTGGCATTGCAGGAGGCCCAGGATGTACATGTCGTCTGAGGAATGGGAGGGGGAGTTGAAATGGTTCGCGACTGGGAGGTGCAGTTGTTTGTTGCGAACTGAGCGCAGGTGTTCGCAGGTGTTGGGGCCTGGGATTGGGGTGAGGGAGGAGGTGTGGGGGCAGGTGTAGCACTTCCTGCGGTTACAGGGAAAAGTGCCGGGTGTGGTGGGGCTGGAGGGGAGTGTGGAGCGGACAAGGGTCCGCTCCGGAAGGCAGATAAGGGTGGGGAGGGAAAAATGTCTTTGGTGGTGGGGTCTGATTGCAGATGGCGGAAGTGTCGGAGGATGATGCATTGGATCCAGAGGTTGGTGGGGTGGTATGTGAGGACGAGGGGGATTTTTTTTGGTTTTTATTGCGGGGACGGGGCGTGAGGGATGTGTTCCGGGAAATGCGGGAGACACGGTCAAGGGCGTTCTCGACCACTGTGGGGGGGAAGTTGCGGTCTTTGAAGAATGAGGACATTTGAGATGTACGGGAGTGGAATGTTTCATCCTGGGAGCAGAATCAGATGACATGTCCATCCTGGGCCTCCTGCAATGCCACAGTGATGCCACCCGAAGGCTGCAGGAACAGCAAATCATATTCAGCCTGGGAACCCTGCAGCCCAATGGCATCAATGTGGATTTCACAAGCTTCAAAATCTCCCCTCCCCTAACCGCATCCCAAAACCAGCCCAGCTCATCTCCACTTCCCTAACCTGTTTTTCCTCTCACCTCAAGCCACACCCCCATCTCCTATCTACTAACATCATCCCGCCCCCTTGACCTGTCCGTCCTCCCTGGACTGACCTATCTCCTCCCTACCCCCCTACCTACACTCACCTTTACTGGCTCCATCCCCGCCTTTTCGACTTGTCTGCCTCCTCTCCACCTATCCTCTCCTCTATCCATCCTCTATCCGCCTCCCCCTCTCTCCCTATTTATTTCAGAACCCTCTTCCCCTCCCCCATTTCTGATGAAGGGTTTGGGCCCGAAACGTCAAGTTTTCCTGCTCCTATGATGCTGCTTGACCTGCTGTGTTCATCCAGCCCCATGCTTGTTATCTCGAATTCTCCAGCATCTGCAGTACCTTTTATCCCTGATCCTAAATCCTGGAGTCCAGGACTAGGGGAGTAGGAGAAGTTCTCATCATGGGCTGTGGAAGTGAGCCTTGGGGAGGTGCACGATAGGGATTGGGCATCTTAATGTGGAGACTAGGGGAAGGAAGTTCCTCCATGGGCAGAACTTGGGTCGTTGTCTGATGTGGAAATGTGTCCAGTGATGGAAGCAGAACTCTCCTCAACCCTGAGGCCTGAGCAGGCACACATGCAAGGGTTCTCCTTTGCCCCAAACTCCTGCCACCAACCTTAAAATTGAGACTAGGTAGGAAGTGGCCCTAAAGTGGTCAATGATCGGTCATTTAAGGATCTCCATTTGGATGGGCCCACCCAGGATACCTGAGAAGCTTGCAAGGCCTCCTGCTGAGGAGCCCACTGGCAGGGAACTGTAAAATCCTGATCCGAGTGTGGGATTGAATCTATAATCTGACACAGGGAGAGCCTGTTAAGCGGTTAAATGTTTGAGACTGCTTATAGATGGAGAATGCGCCAAATGGTCTCCTCCTGTACTCTTTGATACCAAATAAACAAATATATAAAATAAAATCCTACACTACGGAAGAGACCCTCCAGCCCAACGAGCTTGTATCACCAAAAATACACTGCTGCCTATACTAGTTCCACATACTGGTGCTAGACCAATTGCCTTGAATGTTATGACATATCAAGTGCTCATCCAAGTACTTTTTAAAGGTTGTTTTAAGTTTTCCTGCCTCGACTACCCTCCCAGGCAGTGCATGCCAGATCCCCACTACTTTCTGGATGAAAAATATCTTCTGTCAAATCCCCTCTAAACCTCTCGCACTTCACTTTAAAAGTGTACGCCCTCGTTATTGACCCTTCAACTAAGATTCTGTCCTCCTGTTTATGCCCCTCATAATCTTATACACGTCAGTCAGGATTTCTGGTGAAGGGTCTAGGCCCGAAATGTCAAGCTTTCCTGCTCCTATGATGCTGCTTGGCCTGCTGTGTTCATCCAGCGCCACACCTTGTTATCTCGGATTCTCCAGCATCTGCAGTACCTATTACCTCCTCAACCTTCTCTGCTCCAAAGAAAATAACCAGAACCTATCCAGCCTCTCTTCATAGCTTAAAGTTTTGGCAAAGATCTGTAGCTCGGGTTGTGGATGAGGTTGTTGATTTGCTCGCCAAGCTGGCTTGTTTTAGTTCAGACGTTTTGTCACCATGCTGCGTGACATCATCGGTGGAGCCTGTTCATAGCTGAAATACTCTATTCTAGGCAATATCCTTCCTATAGTGTGGTGTCTAGACTCGTACACAGTAGTCATGTTGTGCCCTAACCAAATTCCTGTACAGCTCCAACATAATCTTCCTGCTCTTATATTTTATGCCATAACTGGTAAAGGCAAATGTCCTCTATGCCATCTTAACCATCGTATTAACCTGTCCTTCCACCCTCAGGGACAGCATCCCAAAATCTCTCTGTTCTTCAGACCTTCATAGCGTCCTGCCATTCATTGAGTATTTCCTTGTCTTATTCCTTTTCTCAAAGTATGTCCCCTCACATTTATCAGGATTACATTCCATCTGTCACTGATCTGCCCATCTGACTAATCTGTGTATATCCTCCTGTAACCTGACACCTTCACCTTCACTGTCAACCACCCAGCCAATTTTCGTGTTATCCTCAAACCTATTTATTACCTCTCCCACATTCCCATCTACATTGTTTATGAATATCACAAACAAAAGGAGACTCAGCTCTGATCTGTGTGGTACAGCAGTGGACATTGGCCTCCAATCACACAAACTGCTTTCTAACACCACCCTTGTCTCCTATCACCAAGCCAACTTTGGATCCAACTTGTCAACTCCCATGACCTTTTACCATCTTTATCAGTTTCCCACGTGGGACCTTGTCAGGGCCTGGCTGAAATCTATAAAAACTACTTTGACTGCCCTACCCTCAGCCAAACAATTTTCTGCAACAGTTTCCCCCCCATTGATATGACACTCACTGCTCTGTAATTCCCTAGTCTGTCTCTACCACCCTTTTTGTAAAATGGAACTGTTTGTTTTCCTCCAGTCCTCTGGCAACCCTCTATGGCCAGAGACAATATACAAATTTGGGTCAGGAATGTGGAATACAACTCATCTGGACCTATATATCTGGGCGATTGTTCAGATGAAGCAGTATGATCCTTTTAGATATGGTTCCACTTACTTTCAAGTAAAATAGAACGCTGGGACCTTCTTTAACCCTTGCTGGCTTTTATGGGTGAAACGTTATGACCAGCGAAGAATTTTAGGTGTTGGGACAGAGTCTGGGTCCCAACTTTGCCCAGGTCAGGACTTCACCAAACAGTGGGAGCCAGCCAATAAAGAGGCATTCATCATCCTCACTAGGATGGGCAGTGGGCCCAACAGATAGGCCAACAACAAGAGGTGGCCTGCAATCATGTGCTGCTGAGCTAGGTAGGAGAGTGCAAAGCCATCAAATGACATTGAGCCCAGAACGCTGAATAATATTGAGGTTGTAGACTTGCTCACCAAGACGGTGGGTTTGGTTGCAAACATTTAGTCACCTTGCTCGGTAATATCATCAGTATGCCTCCGGTGAAGCATTGGTGTTCTGTCCCATTTGTTATTTATATGCCTCAGTTTGTTGGAGTGTTTGGTACCACTTCTGGTTCTGTTTCTCAGTGGTTTGTAGACAGGGTCTATTTCAGTGTGCTTGTTGATGGAGTTCCGGTTAGAATACCAGGCCTCCGGGAATTTCCTGATGTGTCGCTATTTGGCCTGTGCGATTGTGGATGTGTTGTCCCAATCGAATTTGTGTCCCTCTTTGTCCTTGTGTAGTGAGACAAGTCAGAATTGGTCGTGTCTCTTGGTGGCTAGTTGGTGTTTGTGAATCCGTACTGTCAGTTTTCTTCTGGTTTGACCTATGTAGTGTTTCTGCCAGTCCTTGCATGGTATTTTGTATATTATACTGGTTTTGCTTGTTGTGGGTATGGGATCCTTTAAGTTCATCAGTAGCTGTCGTTGGGTGGTTGTTGGTTTGTGAGCTACCCTGATACCTAGGGGTCTGAGTAGTCTTGTGGTCATCTCTGAAATGATCTTGATGTACAGTAGGGTGATTAGTGAGTCTGGTCATGTTGTGTCTTCCTGCTGTAGTCTGTCTTGGGGTAACAGCGGATTGTGCTCTTTGGGTATCTATTCCTTTTGAAGACTCTGTATAGGTGCTCCTGTTCTGCTTTGCATAGTTCCAGGCTCCTGCATTCCTACTTCAGAGTGACCTTGATGAAACTTAGGTCAATGTAGCATCAGATGCCTGCAGTGGTGTGTAGTCATTTAGGCCAAGGTATCAAAAGTCTAATTATTGCCTCGCATCAGTCTGTGTTGCCACCTCCCCCTGACCTACTGTGACCCAGGGTCATCAGAAATATGAAAGCAGCCTCCTGACAGCAACAGGCAGGAGAGCCACTGGTGCCAGCAACCCAGAACTATGCAAAGCAGAACAGGACCACCTGTACGGAGTCTTCAAAAGGAATGGATACCCGAAAAGCACAATCCGCCATTGCCTCTAAGACAGACCACAACAGGAAGACACAACACGACCAGACTCACTAATCACCCTACTGTACATCAAGGACATTTCAGAGATGACCACAAGACTACTCAGACCCCTAGGTATCAGAGTAGCCCACAAACCAACAACCACCCAACGACAGCTACTGATGAACGTAAAGGATCCCATACCCACAACCAGCAAAACTGGTATAATATACAAAATACCATGAAAGGACTGGGAGAAACATTACTTAGGCCAAATTGGAAGAAAACTGACAGTATGGATACACAAACACCAACTAGCCACCAAGAGACACAACCAATTCTAACTTGTCTCACTACACACGGACAATGAGGGACGCAAATTCAACTGGGGCAACACATCGATAATCGCACAAGCCAAACAGAGACATGCCAGGGAATTCCTGGGTATTCTAACCAGAACTCCATCAACAAACACATTGAATTAAACTCTGTGTACAAACCACTGAGAAACAGAACCGGAAGTGGTACCAACCACTCCAGCAAACCGAGTCATATAAATAACAAATGGGACGGAATACCAATGCTTCACCAGAGATGCACGGACGATGTTACCTAGCAGTGAAGAAACATTTGCAACCAAACCCACTGGTTTGGTGAACATGTCCACAACCTGAGCTACAAACCTTCTTGAAAACTGAATAATATTGCCAAAAAAAACAGAAGGCCTAAAGTTTGTACAGGCCATAGAAAGAAAATCTCCTCCACAGAATGGATTATGGCCAAGGCTGCAGTGAAAGTTGGCACCAGTGGCTCTCCTGCCTGCTGCCAGGAAGCTGCTTTCATATTTCTGATGACCCTGGGACACAGTAGGTCAGGGGGAGGAGGCAACACAGACTGATGCAAGGCAACAATTAACCTTTTGATCCCTTACTTGGCCTAAATGACTACACACCGCAGTAGGCATCTAATGCTACACTGACCTTAGTTTCATCAAGGTCAGTCCAAAATAGGAATGCCCCAGGAGTCTGACCCAATATGGTTTTCTCAAATTTTGCTCTGTACCATATCCAAGTCTCCTTCTATGGGGATGGGTCCATTCCCCTGTATAAGCACTAATTATTACCACTCCCCACTCCCTCTCCACAGCCCTGTAACTGGCTATGATATACTAATATGTTTATTTTTCCTCCACTATCAGATCATTAATCTCCCAGATGAATACTTTTGGTCCGATCTGAAGTTTCTGCAGGTCCTCTTTCTCCATGACAACATCATTGGAGACATAAGAACTGTCAAATCCCTGTTTTCCTGCCCAAGTCTTGTTGTTCTTACCCTGTTTGACACACCAGTCAGTCTGGTTCCAAATTATCGGCATCACATTGTCAACGGCATTTTGTCTCTCAAAGCCTTGGATCACTTTGTCATCGCAGATGAGGAGATCATTGAGGATTGCCTGCAAAGGAAAGCTTTCAGAGCTTTAAGTCCACATTTCTTTCTTCATCTCACTGTCCCTCCAAAGGTTGGTGTTTATATCTAGTGTGGAGAGAAAAAAACAACTATTTTTGAACAGGTTGAAAATCGGAATGTAATTTAGAAAAAAGGGGCCAATATCTTTAAAAGTACACTTAGGTCATTCTGGGAATCATTAGGAAACTGATGGTGTCATTGGGACTCATATTCTAGAGACCTAGATAATGTTCAGGGGAACCTAGCTTCAAATCCCACCCAATGGTTAGCTTAGTTAGCTGGACAGCTGGTCAGTGACACCAACAGCATGGATTTAATTCTTGTAACTGCTGAGGTTACCATGAAGGGCTTCACTTCCCAAACTCTTCGCCTCACCTGACGCATGTGACTCTTAGGTTAAATCACCACCAATTGTCTACCTCTCTAATGAAAGAGCAGTCCTATGGTCTGGTAAGACGATGGTGACTTATTACCACCACCATTCATGACCAGATGTGGCAGGACTGCAGAACTTAGATCTGATCCATTTGAAATTACTTAGTCTGTCCATTGCTTGATGCTTATGTTGTGGCCCATTGTGTATCTTTACCAGGTTGATGCCTCATTTTCAGGTACACCTGCTGCTGCTCCTGGTATGCCCCACTGCAGTCTCCATTGAACCAGGGTGGATCCCCTGGCTTGACGGTAATGGTTGAGTGGGGGATATGCCAGGCCATGAGGTTGCAAGTTGTGCTAGAGTACAATTTTGCTGCTGATATGGCCCACAGCGTCTCATTGATGCCCAGTCTTGAGTTGCTAAATCTGTTAAGTCTGTCCCATTTAGCACGTTGATAGTGCCACACAACGTGATGGAGGGTATTCACAATATGAGGGCAGGACTTCATCACCTCAAGGACTATGTGGTAGTCACTAACCAAAACTGACACGGACAGCATCTGCAGCTGGTGGATTGGTGAGAGTGAGGTCAAGTATGTTTTTCCCTCTTCTTGGTTCCCTCACTACCTGCTGCATATCCAGCCTAGCAACAATGTCCTTTAGGACCCAAACAGCTCGATCAGAGGTAGTGCTGCTGAGCCACTCTTAATGATGGACTTTGAAATCCCCCACCCAGAGTACATTTTGTGTCCTTGTCACCCTCATTGCTTCTTCTAGTGTTGTTCAATATGGAGGGGTCCTGATTCATCAACTGAGGGAGGACAGTACATGGTAATTGGCAGGACATTTCCTTGCACATTTTTAATTTGAAGCCATGAGACTCCATGGTTTCCAGAGTCAATGTTGAGGACTCCCTGATTGTAGACCACTGTGCTGCCACCTCTGTGCCTGTCCTGCTGGGAGTGTGTGATATGAATTCATGTCTCTACAGCATTAGTCAGGGCTTTGGATTATTGGTCTATTGACGTAACCGTAATGTTGTCACCCCTTTTAGAGGGCATCAATGGAAATGAAGCAAAGGTGTGAAAATTCATCTGAGGTTCAGATCAGTCATGATCTAATTAATTGTTAGTAACTGTCTCGAGGGACTGAATAATCTCCTCCTCTTCCTGTTCTCATTTAATTTGCTTCTACCATCTTCAGGAATGCAATCCAAATTAGAATAACTCACAGCAATAAAAGAATCTTCTTCCCTTTCTGCTTTTTTTTTGCCAATTATGGTTACGCAAGTTACACAAGAGTCGTGCAGCGCAGTACTTTCTCCCAATCCACTCAGACCACGTCTTTCCCAAGCCTGAGACTTCTATATGTCGATTCTTTAGAAAAATAGTCGACCCAATAAATCAATCATTGAGAGCCCGGTGTGGGTGTTTGGTGGGTGCTATCTGAGGAAATGAAGCGCTGAATTTAGAAAGTGGCACAGGATATGTTTTCACTGTTTGGAAACCAGCGTAGAAACATCCTATCCTTGTAACCTCCTCCAGACTCTGCACCTTCCCTATCTCTGTAACGTCTTCCAGCCCCTATACCCCTCACTATCTCTGTAACCTCCTTTAGCCTGTACACCTCTCCCTATCCCTGTAACCTTCTGCAGCCTTCCCTATCTCTGGAATCCCTGCAGTCCCTACATCCCTCCCGATCTCTGTAACCACCTCCAGTCCTTACACCTCTCCCTATCTCTGTAATCTCCTCCTGCCCCTCTTTTCCTTTGTTCATTCACAGGTTGAGAGCATCACTGGCTAGGCAGCATTTATTGCTCATCCTTAAAAGTCAACCACATTGCTGTGGGTCTAAGTCACATGTAGGATAGACCAAGTAAGGATGGCAGTTTCCTTCCCTAACAGACATTAATGTCCCTCACTATACCCTTCACTATCTCCAAAACCTCCTTTAGCCTGTATACCCCTTATTTACCTCTGTAACCTCCTCCAGCACCTACACAACCATTTCTATCTCTGTAACCTCCTCCAGACACTACATCCTTCCCTACCTCTGGAATCCCTATAGTCCCTACATCCCTCCCAATCTCTGTAACCACCTTCAGTCCCTACACCTCTCCCTATCTCTGTAACCACCTCCAGTGCCTACACCTCTCCCTACCTCTGTAACCACCTCCAGTGCCTACACCTCTCCCTATCTCTGTAACCACCTCCAGTGCCTACACCTTTCCCTATCTCTGTAACCTACTCCAGACCCTACGCCCCTGTCTTTCTCCGTAACCTCCTTTAGCAAACATTCCTCTGATGTCTCTGTGCTTTTCCAGTCTGGCCTTTCTTCCCTCTTTAAGATGCTCCTTAAGATTCATTATTTTGGCTCTTTGTTTGATTTCTTCTCTTTTTGTTTTCTCTTTCGCTCAATGTTACATTTTTGTGTGATAACAAGCCTGAAAAATGCCTGAGCATGGTTTACTACACTAAAGGTGCTGTGTAGATATGAATTGTTGTTTCTGTGTGAACAAGCACTTTGATCTTTCACTGAAGTGGAATCCCTGATGGTGTTTATACCACTCACACAGATCTCGACCTGGAAGAGTGAGTTGGACCATCTCAGAACTCTGCTATCTACCATCAACAACATACTTGCCCATTGCTCTCCGGTACTGATCATTCAGCGATGGAGCCGTGGATTCTTGACAAGAAGAAAGTTGAGGTGTTGATTAACTTCCAAATGAATATCCATTATCCTTGTGGTCGACGCCCAGTACTAACTCACCATCCACTAACACAGTGATTTAAAATTGTCATTCTTGAGTTCAAATCTATTGAGATAACAAGCATGGGGCTGGATGAACACAGCACGTCAAGCAGCATCATAGGAGCAGGAAAACTCGACGTTTCGGGCCTAGACCCTTCATCATCTCTCCTCCCTACCTCTGAAAATTCTTCCAGTTTTGGTCTGCAGCACATCTCTGATTTTTAACACTCTACTATTAGTGGTCATACCTTCAGTTGCCTGGACCATAAGCTCCATCAGCCTCTCCATCTCGCCATTTTTCCATTTCAACATTCTTTAAAACCCATGTTAAAACTTTTGGTCTTCAGTTATGTTTCCTGATGTCAGCACTCTGTCTGATACATGATTGCCTAAAATGTCTTTAAACTTTTTACCTACGTTCAATGTTGCAAATAATTACAAGTCATCCTTTTATTATGTTGGAATTGTATATTCACAATTTGACTGGTCAACAGTTTTAAGAAGCAGAGTGTCCAGAGTAACACGTTTTCTTGAACCCACACCACCAATACACAGATGGTGTGGTCATTTGGTATGTTTCCCATTTCTGGGATCCTGCCAGTAGGTAATGTGTTGCTTCACTCACTAAGGTTCAAAACAGTGACTGCACTCCAGAAAGGGATGGAAGTGAACTGCCTTTGAGTCGACCACTATCTCTAACACTGGCAATGCAAATCTTTTCATTTATTACAAGACTACTCCTGAAGAATTTAATAATGTTACTAACTCACACTGGAGCAGATTCACCCATCACCCCCACTCCTGTGCTTCCTGATCTACATTGGCACCTATTCCAGCAGCACCTCAAATTTAAAATTCCATCCTTAGTCATAGAGTCACGGAAGTATATAGCACAGAAAACTCCCTTCAGTCCATTGAGTCTGTGCCAGTCAAAAACAAGTACCTAACAATTCTAATCCCATTTTCCAGCACTTGGCCCATTACATTGTTTGCCTCGACATTGCAAGTGCACATCAACGTACTTCTTCAATGTTATTACAATTTCTGCCTCTATCACTCTTACAAGCAGCGAGTTTCAGATTCCCATTACTTTCTGCATGAAAATGTCTTTCCTCACATCCCCTCAAACCTCCCTCCCCAAACCATAAATCTATGCCTCCTGGACGTTGATTGTGTTTCATACTTTCTTCCTACTGTTGAAGCAAGGGGCCAGTTAAAAATCTTAAAACTGATGAATAAAGAACAGGATAAATACTTCAGAAAACACTCAAAACATGATACCATGCAGCACAGAGTGACCTACTGGATTGACACCCTTAAGCATCATCTTAAACATTCGACTGATGCAAAGAGCTAACAGTGTGTACTATCTACAAACTGTGCTATAGGGTCACCATGGCTTCAAAATCTGTGATTTCTGCTATCTAGAGTGATAAGGGCAGCAGATACATGGGAACACCAACAGCTGCAAGTTCCCCTCCAAGCCACTCACCATCCTGGCTTGGAAATATATTGCTGTTCCTTCACTGTTGCTGGGTCAGAATCCTGGAATTCCTCCCTAATAGCATTGTGTGTCAACCAAAGCAGGAGGACTGCAGTGGTTCCAGAAGGCAGCTCACCACCACCTTCTCAAGGGCAACTAGGGATGGATAATAAGTGCAGGACCAGCCAGCAATGCCTACATCATTGAATGAATTTAAAAAACCTCCCTCACTACTGACCCTCTGACAGTGCAGCACTCCCTCAGTACTGACCCTCTGATAGACTGGCACTACTTCAGTACTGACCCTCCGACAGTGCGGCACTCCCTCAGTACTGACCCTCTGACAGAGCAGCACTCCCTCGGTACTGACCCCCTGACAGTGCGGCACACCCTCGGTACTGACCCTCCGACAGTGCGGCACTCCCTCAGCACTGACCCTCTGACAGTGCGGCACTCCCTCAGCACTGACCCTCTGACAGTGCGGCATCCCTCAGTACTGACCCTCCGACAGTGCGGCACTCCCTCAGCACTGACCCTCTGACAGTGCAGCACTCCCTCAGCACTGACCCTCCGACAGTGCGGCACTCCCTCAGCACTGACCCTCCGACAGTGCGGCACTCCCTCAGCACTGACCCTCTGACAGTGCGGCATCCCTCAGTACTGACCCTCTGACA
>JAHRHZ010000273.1:20449306-20504919 GCA_024137785.1 Ginglymostoma cirratum | reverse complement strand
ACTGACCCTCTGACAGTGCGGCATCCCTCAGTACTGACCCTCTGACAGTGCGGCATCCCTCAGTACTGACCCTCTGACAGTGCGGCACTCCCTCAGCACTGACCCTCTGACAGTGCGGCACTCCCTCAGCACTGACCCTCTGACAGTATAGGACTCCCACTGTTGCCCTGGGATTGTCAGCTTGAGCTGATTTTTTGCTTGAGGTTGCATCTTTGTGACACAAATGTGTCCTACCCACTAAGTTCTCAGTAAAACACAACTTCTGGTGGGTGTCTTATGCCATCATGTAGTACAGCGTTTTGGTTTGAAGTCTGTGATGAGAAACGAGGTTCTCCTGATAGAGTAGGAGGGGAACCTGTTCCTGGTGGTTGTGAAGTTCACTCCCTTGGGGACAGTGTTGAATCTCTATGTCAGCAAGGGAAACAGCTGGCCAACATTCCAACATGTTTTTATTACACTTGTCCTGCCCCTGGTCAGGGTTCACAGAATTGGGTACAGGTTGCATCATAGTAGGAGGTTGTCAATTACTCCAGACGATTTGCTTTGGTAGGTAGACTTGATCCAAGTGTTGGAGATCTCGTCACCTTTGTAATATGAAATGACAGCACCCACGATGCTGCACTTCTCTAGCTTCTATTCTAAACATTCGAAAGAAGCCATCCCTACAGGCAAGCCCTGCACATACACAGGATCTGCTCAGATGAGTACGGCACCTAAAGATTTTGAAGGATGCCCTCATAAGAACGGGATATGATACTCAACTGTCAATCACCAGTTCCAACGGGCCACAATGAAAAACCGCAACAAACTCTTCAGAAAACAGACACAGGAAATGACCGACAAAGTATTCTTCATTGTCCAGTACTCCATGTTAACTACTCCATGTTCTTCACAGCTTTCAAATACCATCGGTGATGATGAGCATTTCACCAAGATCATCCTTACGCCTCTATATGGGGAAGGTGACGACCTAGGGGTATTATCACTGGACTGTTAATCCAAAGACCCAGATAACATTCTGGCAACCCAGGTTCGAATCCTGCCACGGCAGATGATGGAATTTGAATTCAATAAATATCTGGAATTAAGAATCTAATGATGACCGTGAACCCATTGTCGATTGTTGGAAAGACCCATCTAGTTCACTAATGTCCTTTAGGGAAGGAAATTGCCATCTTTACCTGGTCTGGCCTACATGTGACTCCAGACCCACAGCAATGTGGTTGACTCTGAACTGCCCTCTCGGCAATTAGGAATGGACAATAAATGCTGCCTGGTCAGTGACGCCCTCATTCCATGAATGAATAAAGAGAAAAAAAGCCTTGCCTTCAAACAACCGTCAAACCTTAAACAGACCATTGTTTGCAGCAAACTACCCAGCCTTCAGGACAATATCAACCACAACACCACACAACCCTGTCATGGCAATCTCTGCAAGACATGTCGGATCATCGACATGGACACTACCATCACACGCGGGAACACAACCCACCACATACATGGCAGATACTCATGTGACACGGCCAATGTTGTCTATCTCATATCCTGCAGGTAAGGATGCCCCAGGACACGGTATATTGGCGAGACCATGCAGACTCTATGACAACAGATGAATGGACACCGCACAACAATCACCAGACAGTGATATTCCCTCCCAATGGGGGAACACTTCAGTGGTCAAGCCTCTGATCTTCAGGTGAGCATCCTCCAAGGCAGCTTTCAAGATACACAACAACACAGAATCACTCAGCAGAAACTGATAGCTAAGTTCTGTGCCCATGAAGACGGCTTGAACTGTGATCTTGGGTTCATATCGCGCTACGTGTGACTCCCACCACACTGTTCTGTATCTGTAACATCTTCCTTACTGTCCTGCTTTGACACCATCACCTTGATAAATTGTTATGATCTCTCCACCTTAATTAGTCTGTTCAGTTTTGGTTTACTGATGACTTTGGTTACACCCCCATCATGTGACTCTTATACCTACCATGTTATTCCTGCTGTTTGGTTTGTCTCCAGCACCACTTTATTTTTAAAAGTTTTTGTAACTATCTCTCTGCCTCATTTAATTGAATTACAGGTCATCCCTTTGCTTATTATTCAGCTGTTGACACTTTACTCACACCATCTGACACTGTTGGTCACCTGCAGAGACTTATTATTCAGCCTGTCTTTGCCCATTGATCTCTCTGCCTATAAATTCTGTGTCTTTGTGCTACTCTCTCACTTCACCTGACAAAGGGGCGATGCTCTAAAAGTTTATGATTTCAAATAAACCTGTTGGACTATAACCGAGTGTTGTGTGACTTCTGACATTCTATTTGTGAGATTCAAAGATTTCACCATCAGCACCAGAAACTTTTATTAATACTTTGTTGCATCATCAAATCTCACAAAACAAAAAGAGGTCCTTTGGTCATCATATCTATCCTTAAATAGTTATATTTGAAAAAGCTGTCTGATTAGTCCCACTCTCCTGTCCCCAATGCTCTGTAAGTTTTCATTTTTCCATTATTTCTCCAGTTCCCCTTCAAAGTTTATTATTGAATGTGCTGCTTTTGCCCTAGGCAGTTCTGATGAAGGGTCCCAACCCAAAATGTTGACTTTGACCTGCTGTGTTCCTCTCGCTCCACACTGTGTTGACCTAGATCCCAACAACTCACTGTGTATAACAATACCTCTCATCTCCCTGGCTGGGGCTTTTCATGATTTATTTTGACCTGCATTGCTTCTGCTTCCTGAAACAGCTTCTTCTCATTGATCTGAACAAAAAGCTTTGTAATTCTGATCACCTTAATTATATCTCTCCTTCAACATTGCTGCTAAAAGTAAAACACTCCCAGATTCTCTCATCACTGTCGTCATCGTTCTATTAAAGCCTGGACTTTGTAGAAACCAGGACCGAATCACTAACATTATAGTTTGTTTACATTTTATTTCATAAAACCAGTGCTCCGGATTCACATAATGACAACCATGAGCAAACAAAGAAGCTGAGTGTCGAGCTATGCAGCCGTGGGATCCATGTACTGGAGGATGGCAGTGTGTGGGTAAGTCAGTGCTTTGCCTTTCGTACCACACAAAATCACATTACTTTGACACATGACACTGTGTACCAGAGCACTGGGTGGGGCTGTGTATCGGGGCACTGGGTGGGACTGTGTATCAGGGGCACTGGGTGGGACTGTGTATCGGGGCAGTGGGTGGGACTGTGTATCTGGGGCACTGGGTGGGACTGTGTATCAGGGGCACTGAGTGGGACTGGGTATCAGGGGCACTGGGTGTGACGGTGTTTCAGAGCACTGGGTGGGACTGTGTATTAGTGGCACTAGGTGGGACTGTGTATCAGGGGCACTGAGTGGGACTGTGTATCAGAGCTCTGGGTAGGAATGTCTGTCATGGCACTGGTTGGGACTGTGTATCGGGGCACTGGGTGTGACGGTGTTTCAGAGCACTGGGTGGGATTGTGTATCAGAGCATTGGGTAGGGGTGTGTATCATCACTGGATGGGAATGTGTATCAGCAATGGATGGGAAGTCTATCACCACTGGATGGGACTGTGTTTCAGCACTGGGTGGGACTGTATATCAGAGCACTGGGTGTGACTGTGTATCAGAGCACTGGGTGGGACTGTGTATCAGAGCACTGGGTGTGACTGTGTTTCAGAGCACTGGGTGGGACTGTGTATCAGCACTGGATGGGATTGTGTACCAGAGCGCTGGGTAGGACTGTGTGTCAGAGCGCTGGCAGGGACTGTGTGTCAGAGCACTGGGTGGGACTGTATCATCACTGGGTGGGACTGGGTATCATCACTATGTGGGATTGTGTATCAAAGCACTCAATGGGACTGTCTAACAGCACTGGGTGGGACTGTGTATAAGAGAACTGGGTGGGACTGTGTATCAGAGCACTGGGGAGGACTGTGTATCGGAGCGCTGGATGGGGTTGTGTATCAGAGCACTGGGGAGGACTGTGTATCAGAGCGCTGGATGGGGTTGTGTATCAGAGCAGTGGGGAGGACTGTGTACCAGAGCGCTGGATGGGGTTGTGTGTCAGAGCTCTGGGGAGGACTGTGTGTCAGAGCGCTGGATGGGGTTGTGTGTCAGAGCTCTGGGGAGGACTGTGTATCAGAGCGCTGGATGGGGTTGTGTGTCAGAGCTCTGGGGAGGACTGTGAGTCTGAGCACAGGGTGGGACTGTGTACCTGCACTGAGATGCATTCTATTTCCGTTTCAAATCCAGTCCAGTGGTTGTACCTGTGTTAGTTGAAGCAGTTTGTGCCTCTGCTGTTACATTTTCACCAGTCAGCACGGCTGGTGGAGATGGTAAACAACTCATGAAATGCAGCAGGTTTTACTCAGAGAGCTGTTGGTAGTGTAAAAATTGAATGTTTTTTTATTGGTGTTAGAACCATTAAACTACTCCAGTGCAGAACGAGGCTATTCAGCTCGAGTGCACCCCAGTCCTCCGACGAGTGCCCTACCCAGACCCAGCCTCCTACTGTATCCTGTAATCCCACATTTCCCATGGTTAACCCACCTACACACATCCCAAAATACTATAGACAATATAACATGGCCAATTTACCCAACCTGCATATCTTTGGACTGTGGGAGAAAACCAGAGCACCCGGTGGAACCCACACAAGACACGGGGAGAGTATGCAATGTCTACACAGACAGTCGCCCGAGGCTAGAATCAAACTCGGGTCCCCGGCGCTGTGAGGCTGCAGTGCTAACCATTGAGCCACTGTGCTGCCCTTGTTTAATTAATTGTAATCACAAAACAGATTGAAAAATTATAAAATTGAGCCCACTCTTACTCTTCAGAGATGTTTCAAACTGCCTGGGATGATTTGTTATGTAGATTCCTTTAATTATCGATGTGTTCAGTACATCAGTAATGAAACTGTCTTGTTGATTAACTAGGTAGCAGGCAGCAGAGGTAAGGATGATGGCCGGTGCAACTCTGTCCAGTTACAGATAGATAAAAACAAGCTGCAGATTGATTTGCTGGAGGTACGTCTGATTTCTTGAGCTATTTCTGCCTATGCTGGTTAATACAGAGGATTTGAAATGGGAAGCTGTGTCCCAGTGTTGGTGTCGAGAGCACACCCTGGTGGGCAGTGAGGAGGCTGTTCACCAGCCACTTATAAGGCCACTGACCTCCGGTTCAGAACCGCAGCCTGGCTGCCTGAGCTCCTGACTGTATTGTCAGTGTCACTGATCAAGTTGCAGTCACGGCTGAGGCTGCATCGAGAGAGTGAAGCATTATCACTGCTAGGCAGAGTTTTCTTTCTGAGCCAGAGTCAAGCAGACCCACCCTGTAGACTGGAGAGGACTGCTCTCCAGCTAAACACCTGCAATAAAGTTAAGGTTAACTTCTCATCAGAAGCACTTTAAAAAGCAGGAGAGAGCATGGAAACAGCAGCTTCATAATGAGCGAGAGAGAGAGAGTGAGAACAGAGACAGCAGCTTCATAATGAGTGAGAATGGGGACAACAACAATCCATAAATAGTGGGAGAGAGTGTGGGGACAGTAGCTTCTCAAACAGTGTGAGAGATGTGAAAGCACTGTCAGAGAGAGAGAGAGCGTGGAGACAGCAATTTCATAAAGAGCAGGAAAGAGCACAGGGACAGCCTCTTAGAGAGAAAAAGAACAGGGACAGCAGCTTCTTAAAGAGAGAGACAGAGAGAGGGAGACCAGGGACTACAGCTTCATCGAGAGCAGGAACAACACCTTCTCAAACAACATTGGAGAGAAGTTCAGTAGCTTCGTAAAGATGGGGAGAGTACAGACACTACGTAGAGTGAGACAGAGAGAGGGCAGGGACACCTGCTTCATAAAGAGTGTGTGAGAGAGAGAGAGAATGAGGACCATCGAGAGAGAGAGAGAGAACAAGGACAGTAGCTTCTCGAACAATGTGAGAGAGAGGGTCAGCAGCTTCATCAAGAGAAGAGAGGAAGTACCTGAGAAGGGAAGTCACAGTTAGAGATAGTATCCAGCAGCAGAGAGCCCCCTTCAACCTGTTTCGACCTTTAAGAGCTGAAGTGCAATGTCATAGGAAATCGTAGGTGATTGGTGAGTATCACTTCCATATGTCTTTTGATTAACCAGATGGTTTAAATCAGAAAATATTGTTGCAGCAGGAGAGTGCAGTTTGGAAATTCACATTTAAGATCTAAATTAATGAATGAATTAGAATACCACAAACTGGGCAGGTGAGGTGTAGCAGCTGCGATAGTTGGAGCTGTGGGCAGTGGTGCAATCCATGTTGCCCTTATGTATAGCAAGAGTCTGCAGCTTGACGAACATTGGCTCCGAGCTGATGAGCTGGAGTTTGAGCTGTGAACACTGCACACATCAGGGAGAGGGAGAGGTACCTGGACCTGAGATTAATTACATCAAATATCGTCAGTTGTCAGGGATAGAATGGTGTGACTGTGAGTGAAGCAGATAAGGAGATCTAGAATTTAGCGTTGGAAAAAGAATCTCGCTCTGGGTGTGGACAAGGGCACAGAATGTAGCAAGGATGAGTGAACTGACCACGGCACTGTGGTTCAGAGAGCCGTTCAAGTAGGGTGTGAAAATAAATATATGTCAGTAACAGAGGAGTAGCATAGTTAGGGGAAGAAACAGTGTTCTCTGCAGCAAATGCTAGGAGTCCTGAAGGCTGTATTTTTCTACCTGGTGCCAAGGCTGAGGAAAACTCTTCTAGGCTGGAGAGAAACTTGCTGTGGAAGGGGAAGGATCCAGTTGTGATGGTCCATGTTGGTACCAATGACATAGACAGGATTAGGAACAAGGTTCTGCTGAGCGAATATGAGCAGCCCAGGACCAAGTTAAAAAGAAGGTTTGCAAAGTTAATAATCTCCTAATTACTACCTGAGCCACTTGCTAACTGGAGGAGAGCAAATAAGGTCGGAGAAGTAAATGCATTGCTCAGAGATTGGTCTGGGAGAAATGGGCTCTGGTTCATTGGGCTCTGGTGACAGCCTTGGGGAAAGAGAGAGTTTTTCTGCTGATACAGGCTTCAGTTGAGCCAGGCTGTGACCAATGTCCTAGCAAATCAAATAACTCAAGTTATAGATAGAGCTTTAAACTGATCAGTGGAGGAGAGGTTTCAATTGAAGAGAAGTTTAAAAACTCGAAAAGAATGGAGAGAGCAGAGGTGCAGAATCGTGAACATGAGAACAATAATCAAAGTGTGACACGGAAGGGCAGAAACTATAAGCAGAAGAATGAAGACAGAAATGAGAATGAGAGAGAGAGTACTAACAGTAAAATATCAAAGCTTAGGTCTCTTTATCTGAATGCTGCAGTATTTGTAACAAAGATAAATGAATTGATAGCTAAAATAGGAAGAATGAATATTACTTGACAGCTATTACAGAGACATGATTGCAAGGTGACCAAGTCTAGGAATTCAATATTCAAGGATTTGTTCTGGAGGAAGACATATAAAGAAATAGGAAGTTTGATTGCTTTGTTAGTAAGGAAGATATTATTGCAGTACTGCAGAGATCTGGGTGTTCAGGTCCATTGTACTCTGAAGGTGGCAATGCAGGTCGATAGAGTGGTCAAGAAGGCATACGGCATGCTCTCATTCATCGGACGGGGTATTGAGTACAAGAATTGGCAGGTCATGTTACAGTTGTATAGGACTTTGGTTCGACCACATTTGGAATACTGCGTACAGTTCTGGTCACCACATTACCAAAGGGATGTGGATGCTTTGGAGAGGGTGCAGAGGAGGTTCACCACGATGTTGCCTGGTATGGAGGGTGCTAGCTATGAAAAGAGGTTGAGTAGATTAGGATTATTTACATTAGAAAGATGGAGGTTGAGGGAGGACCTAATTGAGGTCTACAAAATCATGAGAGGTATAGACAGGGTGGATAGCAAGAAGCTTTTTCCCAGAGCGGGGGACTCAATTACTCGGGGTCACGATTTCAAGGTGAGAGGGGAAAAGTTTAAAGGAGATATGCGTGGAAAGTTCTTTACATAGAGGGTGGTGGGTGACTGGAACGTGTTGCCAGCGGAGGTGGTAGAGGCGGGCACGATAGCGTCATTTAGGTTGTATCTAGACAGATACATGAACGAGCAGGGCGCAAAGGGATACAGATCCTTGGAAAATAGGCGACAGGTTTAGATAGAGGATCTGGATCGGCGCAGGCTTGGAGGGCTGAAGGGCCTGTTCCTGTGCTGTAATTTTCTTTGTTCTTTGTACTGTGAGCAGTGACATAGGTGCAATAGATCATGATGTGGAGTCAGTTTAGTTGGAACAGCAAGAGAAAGAAGTTACAAATGTGAGTTTCTCCCTAGTTTTTATGTTTCTATGAGTCATCTACAGGCTCTTGAAGAGTTGCCTCATTCTATGAAATTGTATAAGTCAGGAAATAAATTGAAACATCGAAACATAAATTGAAACAGGAGCAAAATTGAAACATCGACAGAGAAGAGCAGGAACAGGCCATTTGGCCCCACAAGGCTACAGAGATAATGGAGGCATTGGTAGAAATATTCCAGAACTCACCAATCCTTGAAGGGTTCCAGCAGATTGGAAAACTGCTCAAGTGATATCCCTGCTCAAGAAGCGAGGGAGAGTGAAAGCAGGAAACAGTCGTCCAATTAGTCTACCATCTGTTGTTTGTGAAAAGGTACGAATTCATTATTAAGGAAAAAATAGTAGGATATTTAGAAAAAAATTAATGTAATCAAACAGAGTCATCATGGTTTTGTGGTTGAGGATATAACAGTTGATAAAGGGGATCCGGTAGATGTAGTGTATTTGGATTTTCCAGAAGGCATTTGTTAAGATGCCTCATAAAACATTGTTGCGCAAGATGGGAGCTCACAATATTGGGGGTAATGTCTTCACATGGATTGATTGCTTCGCACACAAAAGACAGAGTTCAGGTTTAATGCATCTTTTTCAGGTTAGAAAAACACAACTAATGGAGTGCCAGAGAGTCAGTTTATGAGGGCTCAATTATTTATGATCTATATCAATGTCTTGAAAAAGAGTAAAATGCATCCAAATTTGCTCATGATAGATGGGAAGGCATGTTTTGATCAGGACATAAGAAATCTGCAAGGTAATACATGTCGAGTGAGTGGGCAAAAACTTGGCAGATGGAGTTCAATGTAGGAAAGGGTGAGTTCATGTACTTTGGTAGGAACAATCAAATGACAGACATTATTTAAATGGAGGGAGACTCCAAAATAGTGCAGCACAGACTGATCTGCATGTTCTTGTGCAAAAAACACAGGATGTTAGCTTGCAGATGCAGCAAGAATTAAGGAGGTCTTCCAAAACTAAACTAGGCACTGGTCAGAAACATACAGAGAAAATGCTGGAGAAACTCAGCAGGTCTGGCAGCATCTGTGGAGAGAGAAACTGAATTAATGTTTCAAGACCAGCATGGCTTCTTCAGAACATTAGTCAGACTACAGTTGGAAGACTGTGAACAGTTCTGGCTTTTATTGCGAGTGGGTTTGGAGCTTAAAAGTAGGGAGGTCTTGTTAAAACTCTATAAGGAATTGGTGAGGCTGCACCTGGAGTATTGGTCCTGAATTTAAGAAAGGATATACTGGCACTGAAGACCATTCAAAAGAGATTCACTAGTCTGATTCCTGGATGAAAGGACTGACTTGTCAAGTACAGGTGAACAGATGAGCTCTTTATTCATTAGAGTTTAAAAGAATGAGGGGTGATCTTAGTCAAACTTACAAGATACTGAACGGGATTGACAGGGTGGATGTTGAGAAGATGTTTCCATTAGTGGCGGATTGTCAAACTGTCGGACACGTTTTTGGAAGAAGGGGCATCAATTTAAAACTGAAATGCAAAGGAATTTCTTCTCTCAGGACATGTTGATTGTCTTGAATTCTCGGCTGCAAAGAGTTGTGGAGGCTAGCTCACTGAAAGTATTTAAGGAGGTAGATTGATCTTTGAAATACTGGGGAGTTCAGGCCTGTGCATTGTAAATTGCATGAAAAAGAAGTTAAGGCCTTGGCATGATCTTGTTGAATGAGTGAGCAGGCTTGAATGGCCAAATGGCCTACTTCTGCTGCTATTTCTTATGTTCTTATGATCTGAATTTGAAGCTGAATTTGAAGTTTCACATTGGTGCTTCTGTATATGATCTGGATTGAGACTTCAGTGCAATGGTGTCACAGCCTCTACCTGAAACAGTTATCCGTCGTCTCTGCTGTGGGGCTGCTCGAACTCCGGATGTATCATTTCTTGTTTCAGACTGCATGCATTTATTTTTTCCTTCTATTCTTTTCTCAGCTGTATATGTTATTTTGATACATTCTACACAATGAACAATTCTGTATTGAATAACCTATTCACATTGCATTCTGTTTGTTTAGGATCGATGTGAAGCCAATGAACTAACTTCTGGTCTTTACCCACCTATTTCACAGTGGAAAATGGAGAACACTCCAAACCTTAGACCTAACAAAAGCAATGTTTTCCATCCTAGAACATTTAGACAACCAGTGTTTGACCCTAATTCAGGTAACATTGACGTAGAAGAGCAAACCTGTCTGGCCCATCTACACACATAGTGCTGTGCTTCATTCATAATACTGCACAACATATCCCACCTCTTTTAAAGAATAATCATTCTCTGAATGTAAACCTCTGGCTAGTCAATATTAATTGCACATCCCTAGGTGCCCTTGAGAAGGTGGTAGCGAGCTGTCTTCTTGAACAAAGGTAGTCCATGTGTAGAGCCACAAATGCTATTAAAGATGAATTCCATGATTTTGAACCAGCCACTCTGAAGGAACAGTGATATATTTCCAAGTCAGGATGATGAGTAGCTTAAAGGGGAACTTGCAGGCAGTGGTAATCCTATGTATCTAGTGCCCTTGTCCTTCTAGACCAAAGTTGTTGGGTTTGGAAGGTGCTGTCTGAAGGTCTTTGGTGAATTTCTGCAGTGCAACCTGTAGATAGTACATATTGCTGTTACTGAGCATTGATGGGGGAGGGAGTAAATGCTTGTGGATGTGATGCCAATCAAGTGGGCTGCTCTGTCCTGGATGGTGTCCAGCTTCTTTAGTGTTGTTGAAGCTGCACACTTCCAGGCAAATGGGGATCACACTCCTGACTTGTGACTTAATTCTGAAGCCAGTCGGTGAGTAAGAAAACCAGATACCAATTTTAATACTAGATTCATCACAGAATGCAATGTTACAAATGTCAAGACTCCTTCCTAACTAACACTCAGTGTCCCAGAAGTCTCTCCTCATACCTCTTTTTGAAGTCCACTAATTGACGCATTACTAGTTGAATTTAAAGGGGCTGTTTTGTGCTAGAACATAGAACATAGAACAGTACAGCACAGTACAGGCCCTTCGGCCCATGATGTTGTGCTGAACTTTTACCCTAAACCTAAGGTCTATCTGACCTTCATCCCTACATTATACTATCATCCAAATGCCTATCTGAGAGCCGCCTAAATGCCCCTAATGCTACTTCAGCAAAAATCTCTCCTTAAGGTACTAGATCAAACAAAGTCCTTCAGCGCCCTTTACCTCTATATAGAGTTAGAGTCATACAGCATGGAAACAGACCCTTTGGTCTAACCAGTCCTTGCCGAACATAATCCCAAAGTTAAATAATCCCACCTTCCTGCTTCTGGCTCATATCCCTCCAAACCTTTCTTATTCATGTACCTATCTAAATGTCTTTTAAACATTATAATTGTACCCACATCCACCACTTCCTCAGGACGTTCATTCCACACACGAACCACCCTCTGTGTAAAAAATCTGTCTCTCATGTCTTTTTTAAATCTCTCCTCTCACCTTAAAAATGTGCCCCCTAGTCTTGAATCTTTAACCTAAATAGTAAAAGTATGATACCATTCTCAGATGGTGGTCAGATTTTGAAGAGTCAGGTGTGTCACTCACTGCAGAATTCCCAGCCTCTGACCAGCTCTTGTAGCCGTTGGATTCCAATGAATTCAAAAGTCACACGACACCAGGTTGTAGTCCAACAAGTTAATTTGAAATCACAAGCTTTCGGAGCGCTACTCCTTCGCCAGGTCACTTCACCTGATTTTGTCCATCCCCATCCAACACCAGCACCTCCACATCACTCCAATGAATGTCAGAGATTTTTGTTGGCATAGAAGGAGGCTGCTCAGCCACTGAATCAAAGGGTTCATTGATAGCCCCAGGATGTTAATGGTGGGGATTAAAGTGATGACAATGCTATTGAATGTGGAGGGGACCTGTTTGAATTGTCCATTAAAGATGATCATTGCATGGCACTTGTGTGTCCTGAATATTGACATGCAACTTAGCAGCCTAAGGCTGCACTTTGTGCAAGTCTGCTGTCTCGAATCTTCTGGGCGAGACATAAAGATCAAATTGCAAAATTCACAACCATACAGAAAAAAAGGTGGCATTTCTATAGCCAAAGCATTTTAAAGCACTTCTGAAGGATAACTACTATTATAAATGGAAGAAATGCAGCAGCCAATTTGCTCAGGGCTAAATCCCAACAACGGCAATGTGATGCTATTTGAGGAATAAATGCTGGCCAGGACACTGTGGAGAACTGCCCTGTTCTTCTTTGACTTCCATGTGAGAGGGCAGACAGTCTCAAGTCTAACTTGCTCTGAAATCTCCAAACGTGCAACATTTCCTCACCAATGCACTGCACTGTTGTGTCAGCCTGGATTGTCCGATGTTGAGGTGGCAATGCTGCCCATTGGCTCAGAGCTAATATATTAGAGGATAACAAACTAGTACGTGTCCCATCACTGATCAAAACAAATCCACTCTGACTCTGACTTATATTTCAGATCGTGCACGCCTTTTATGAATGGCCTTCCGGCCCTGGCAGAAACAGTTCAAGCACTCGCTGAAGGAACAACCTATCATTGTGCTGTGAAGATATACTTCAACAACTTCGAGAACACTGGTCTGCAATTCATGAATATATTGAACAGTACAATAAATAGCTGCACAAATTAGCACTTGGTTTGCAGTTTCAGTTTTTCAAACACCTTTGCTTGATCACACGTAACCTTTCCAGTGTGTCAAGCTCCAGAATGTAGAAACAGGCCATTCAGTCCAGCAATTCTGTGCTGGGGTTTCTGTTCTAAAGACCTCCTCCTACTTGTCTTCTTCACATCCTATCACCATATCCTCGTATTTCTTTCTCCTTCATTTGTTTATCCAACCCTCCATTAAATATATCAATACGATTCTAAACCACTCCCTACAATAATGAGTTCCACGTTCTCATCATTTTCAGGGTAAACGTTTTTCTGAAGAATTCTCCTGAATTTAGTACTGACTGTCTTGTGCCAGATTTTCTTTATGTCAATTGCATCAATCTTGTCTTTAATTTTAAAACTTCTATCAGGTCACTCCCACAGACTTCTCTTTTTCTCGAGAAAAGACTGTAACATGTAGGAGCAGAAATAGGCCACTCAGCCCATTGAGACTGCTCTGTCATTCAGTGAGATTCTGGTTGATCTGATAATCTTCAACTCCATTTTCTTGCCTTTTCCCCATGACCTTTGATTCTGTTTCTGATTAAAAATCTGTCTCTGTCAGCCTTGAATATAGTCAATGACACAGCCTTGACAGTCCTCTGTGATAACAAATTCCACAGATTCACTACCGTCTGAGAGAAAGCAATCATCCTCATCTTTGTCTTAAATCCTCGTTTCTGTCTTATTCTGAGATTATGCTGTCTGGTCCTAGATTTTCTGACAAAGGTAAACAACCTTTCCACATCTAATCTGTCTAGTGTCCCCTAAGTAATTTGTATGTTTTAAGAAGATCACTGCTTATTGTTCAAAATCCAATGAGTATAGGCCAAATCTCCTCACCACTCCTTACAATAGAGTCCTTCCGTACCTGGGATCAGCCTCATGAACCTTCTCTAGACTGCCTCTAATGCCAATATATCTTTCCTTATATAAGGTGCCCAAAATTGTTCACAGTAATTCAACTATGGTCTGACTATTTTTGTACTCTATTTTCTCTGAAATAGAAGCCAATATTTCATTTGCTTTCCCTAATACCTGTTGAATTTGGATGCTAGCTTTTTGTGATTTATACATGAGCATTCTCTAATCCATCTGTGCTGCAGTTTTCTGCATCTAAATGCTATTTAGCTCATTCATTCTTTCTGCCAAAGTGCATAACCTTATATTTTTCACATATTATATTCCATCTACCAAGTTTTACCCATTCACTCAACACTTCTATATCACCTCACAGACTCTTTGCGCCATTATACCTGTTATTGTGTCATTCACAAACTTGGCATTAGCACATTCACTATCATCATTTGAGTCATTAATAAACATTGAATATTACTGTAGCACTTCCACGAATTACAAGTTGTCATCCTGAAAATGCTCCTTATCCCAACTATGTCTTATATTGGTTAATCAATCCTCTATTGATGCTCCTTCATTACCTACAACACCGAAGACATATCAAGTGAATTAATGGCGACCTAACAAATGCTTTCTGGAAATCCAAATATATTACATCTGCTGGTTCCCCTTTATAAGACCATAAAACATAGGAGCAGAAATTAGGCCATTCAGCCCATCGGGTCTGCTCCACCACTCAATCATGGATGATAAGTTCCTCAATTCCATTCTCCCGCTTTCTCCCCGTAACCCTTGATCACCTTGATAATCAAGAACCTATCTATCTCAGTCTTGAATGTACTCAATGACCTGGCCTCCACAGCCTTCTGTGGCAGTGAATTCCATAGATTCACCTAGATTCTCTGGCTGAAGAAGTTTCTCCTAATCTCCGTTTTAAAAGGTCTTCCCTTTACTCTAAGGCTGTGCCCTCGGGTCCTAGTCTCTCCTACCAATGGAAGCATCTTCCCAACATCCACTCTGTCCAGGCCATTCAGTATTCTGTAAGTTTCAATTAGATCGCCCCTCATCCTTCTAAACTCCAATGAGTATAGTCGCAGAGTTCTCAAACATTCCTCATATGTTAAGCTTTCCATTCCTGGGACCATTCTCATGAACCTCCTCTGAACCCACTCCAGAGCCAGTGCATCCTTCCTGAGATATGGGGCCCAAAACTGCACGCAATACTCCAAATGTGGCCTGACCAGAGCCTTATAAAGCCTCAGGGGTACATCCCTGCTTTTATACTCAAGTCCAGTCAAAATAAATGCCAACACTGCATTTGCCTTCCTGACTACTGACTCAACCTGCAAATTTACCTTGAGATAATCATGGACTAGAACTCTCGAGTCTCTTTGCACTTCAGACTTCTGAATTTTCTCCCCATTTAGAAAATAGCCCATGCTTTTATTCTTCTCCCCACAGTGCATGACCTCACACTTTCCCACTTTGTACTCTATCTGCCACTTCTTTGCCCACTCTCCTAACCTGTCCAAATCCTCCTGCAGCCTCCTCACCTCCTCAATACAAACTGTCCCTCCACCTATCTTTGTATCATCTGCAAACTTAACCAGAATTCCCACAGTTGCTTCATCTAGATCATTAATGTACAAAGTGAAAAGTTGACCCTTGCACTGACCCTTGCGGAAAACCACTTGTCACCAGCTGCCATCCTGAGAAAGACCCTTTTATCCCCACTCTCTGCTTTCTGCCAGACAGCCAATCTTCTATCCATGCTAGCACCTCGCCTCTAACACCATGGGCCCTTATCTTACTCAGCAGCCTCCTGTGCGGCACCTTGTCAAAGGCCTTCTTGAAGTCCTGGTAGATAACATCCATTAGCCCTCCTTGGTCTACCCTACTCATTACTTCCTGAAAGAATTCTAGCAGATTTGTCAGGCATGACCTCCCCTTGATGAAACCATGCTGTCTTTGCCCTACTTTACCATACACTTCCAAATATTCAGAAATCTCCTCCTTCACAATGGACTCCAAAATCTTACCCACGACTGAGGTTAGGCTAATCGGCCTGTAATTTTCCGTCTTTTGCCTTACTCCCTTTTTAAACAGGGGTGTCACGTTAGCGATTTTCCAGTCCTCTGGGACCCTCGCTGACTCGAGCGATTCCTGAAAGATCGCCACTAACACTTCCACTATCTCTTCAGCTATCTCCTTTAGAACTCTGGAGTGCAGTCCATCTGGTCCAGGTTATTTATCCACCTTCAGGCCAATCAGTTTAACTAGCACCTTTTCCTTGGTGATGACCACCATACTCAGCTCTGCCCCCGATTCTCCTGAATTTTTGGGAGATCACTCATGTCTTCCACCATGAAGACTGACGCAAAGTAATTATTCAGTTCCTCAGCCATTTCCTTGTTCCCCACTACTATCTCTCCACCTATCTATCCTGCTTGGTATCTCTTCAAGGAATTCTAATAAGTCTGTCAGGCCTGATTTCCTGTTCATGAAGCTATGCTGACTCTGCTTGATCCTATTATGTGTTTCTAAATACTCTACTCTGTTTATAATAAATTGCAGCATTTTCCCAATGAAACGTTAAGCTAACTAGCCTATAGTTTTTTTTTGTCTCCTTTCCCTTTTGAATATGTGTTACATTGCCAGTTTTCCAATCTTCCATGACTTTTCCAAAAGGACTATTGGAAGGTTACTGCCAGTGTATCTACTATCTCTGTAGCTACTTCCTTTCATATCCTAGGATGTATCCCTACAGATCCAGGGGACTTGTCAGTCTTTAGTGCCATTAGTTTCCGTAGCACTATTTTTCTAGCGATAGTTATTGCCTTTATTTCCTGCCCATCCTTTGATCCTTGATTATTCAGTAGTTTTGGAATTCTATTCATGGCTTTCATTGTCAAAGATCATTTTTCCTCAGACTGACGTCACTCTCAAAAAACCTAAACCCTTTTCCATATATCCCATTGACCCACTATTAACTATTCCCTACATTGTAACCAAGTCATCCTACAATAATCAAGTAACCCTCACTAAATTATTTCTTACTGACCTAATCATCCCTGTATACTAGATTAAGGTCCCTCTTCTGTGCCCCATCAGATACCTAACTCTCCATCATTACCTTTTTGGCTCTCTGACTGCCCTCTTGTGTGTATCTTTTGCTTTCTATATATTTGTGAGTGTCCATTTCTGTCCCTCTCACTCTTGTTCCATATCAGTCCCTGTGTGTCTTTTGTACCTCCATGCCTTTCCTTGTGTCTTTCTCTCATTCCATATCTGTTCCTCTCTCAAACTCCATTTCAGTCCCTGTGCATGTCTCTCTTGCACCATTTCTGACTCTATGTATTGCTGTAATTTACTCTTCTTCTGAAATAAAATGATTTTGTGTGAACTGTTCAGAGGGAGTGGTGGGATAACACCGACAGATCATTGCAATAGAGGCTTTGCCAGTTATTTAACTTTTCTAATGCAGACTGACCTGACTTTGAGTTTCTGCCATTTTTCTCCTTTGATTCATTGTTCCATGCTTGTGTACAAATGCCCCACACAGTTAGCACAGATCTTTGATACACTTTTATTAAGAAATGATCAAAAATTGTGAATCATTCAAAAAGAGTCATTTATTCCATATATTCACAAATAGGTGGTGCTGAAAATAACTCATTTTATTTCAATATCCACCAAATGTGGCCTGGCTACTACGAACGTGGGCTAGGACCAGATTCAGAGCAGACAGGAACAGAAGAGCAGGAGCCTTATGTGTATGGGATTGATAAAGCTGTGATTGCAAACAGTGAGAAAGTTAACAGAGTGGTATCCTAAAACTGAGTACAGTAGTAATTCTTCACTTAATATTGATTTGGTTAATGTTGTTTCACTACAACACAATCAGGAACACTGCAATATTCTCTATTACATTGTTTGCCAGCAGGGCACAGAACTCCTCTGTGTTACATAAAGATCAAGGTGTGAGTATATGCTGACATTGTCTCACAGAACAACATCCTCACATCCCTCTACAGTATTAGTCCCACTGTATCATTTCAATGTTGTTTGAAACATGCGATTAATAACATTTCACTGTCATTTAGTGTTTCAATGACAACAACATCATGTTGGAACCACTCCAGCAGCAAAACTACCAGACTCTCTACATCACATATTGCAAGATTTGTTTTCATTTTATAAACAGATGGTAGAGTCTAGTAGTCATTGACAATCCTGCCCCTTTTAACTTCATTTGTGTTCCACCTCAGTTCACCCCAAAAAACAAGCTTCACAGCCATTGTCACTGTGTTACTTGAGTTCAAATTTCTTCTATATGTAGAATAATATTTCATTTCAAATATTATTTCACTTTACTATTATACATCCACAATGTTTCAACTTATGGAGCTATTTTCTGTTGAGAAAGATTCCAAGAACCAAACTCCAGTATTTAATTCTTATTGGAAAATCACAGGAATTGGTACTGGGGCCCCAACTCTTTATAATTAAATTATATACATAAAACTTGGAGGAAAGGATCAAAGGTATGGCAGCTAAATTTGCTGATGTTACACAGACAGGAAAGTTAGTTGTGAAGAGGACATAAGAAGCCGACAAAGGGATATAGATAGGCTAAGTGAGTGAGTGAGCAAAGATCTGAACAATGGAGCACAATGTGGGAAAGCATGAAATTGTCTATTTTGGCAGAAAGAATAAAAAGGTATGTTACCTAAATGGTGAGAGATTGCAGAGCTTGAAGATGGAGAGCGATCAGGATGTCTTGCGCATGAGTCACAGGGCGTTAACATGCAGGTGCAGCAAGTAATCAGGAAAGCTAACGCAACAGAGATAGTAGGAACTGCAGATGCTGGAGAATCTGAGATAACAAGGTGTAGAGCTGGATGAACACAGCAGGCCAAGCAGCATCAGAGGAGCAGGAAGGCTGACGTTTCAGGCCTAGACACTTCTTCAGAAAAACTGCCGCCCTTAAGAGATGACTTAATTGAAGCATGCAAGCTCGGAGAGGTCTTGACTGAGTGTTTCCTGTTGTGGAAGAATCGAGAACTAGGGGTCATTGTTTAAAAATAAGGGGTTGCCCATTTGAGATAGAGACGAGGGGAAAGACAATTCCTTAGAGAGGTTGTCAGTCTATGCAATTCCTTTCTTCAAAAGATAGCGGATATAGAATCTTTAAATATTTTTATGCAGAGGTAGATAGATTCTTGATGACCAAGGGGATGAATAATTATTGAGGGGATGCAGTTAAAGTTAAAATCAGATCTTTCTGAATGAT
Organism: Ginglymostoma cirratum; assembly: GCA_024137785.1. Classification (NCBI taxonomy): domain Eukaryota; kingdom Metazoa; phylum Chordata; class Chondrichthyes; order Orectolobiformes; family Ginglymostomatidae; genus Ginglymostoma; species Ginglymostoma cirratum. The sequence continues at coordinate 20,485,744 of JAHRHZ010000273.1, read as the reverse complement.
GGAACAGGCTTGAAGGGCCAAGTGGCCTACTCTTCCTTGTTCATAAATCTGACTGACTTTACACTAATTTGCATAAAGTTTGTACGAACGCAACTATGATGTCAAGTGAAGATTTGCTCAAAGTGATAGAAATAGCAAGTAGGAGGTTGACAAATGTGTGGCTGTGCAGTTAGTAAGAGACGCACCAGCAGAGGAAGATCAATAAAGATTAAGGTGTAGGGAGTGATACCCATTCTACAGGAGCTATAGGAAGGATGTTGTGAAACTTGAAAGGGTTTAGAAAAGATTTACAAGGATGTTGTCAGGGTTGGAGGGTTTGTGTTATTAGGAGAGGCTGGATAAGCTGGGGCTATTTTCCTGGACCGTTGGAGGCTGAGGGGTGACCTTATAGAGGTTTATAAAATCATGAGGGGCATGGACAGGGTAAATAGACAAGGTCTTTCCCTGGGGTGGGGGAGTTCCAAACTAGACGGCAAAGATTTAAGGTGACGGCAGAAAGATTTAAAAGGGATCTAAGAGACATTTTATTCAAACAGAGAGTGGTGCATGTATGGAATCAGCTGTCAGGGAAAGTGATGGAGGCTGGTACAATTACAACATTTAAAATGCATTTGAATGGGTATATCAGTAGGAAGGGTTTAGTGGGAATATGGGCCAAATGCTGGCAAATGGGACTAGATTTATCTAGGATATCTTGTCGGCATGTATGAGTTGCACCGAAGGGTCTGTTTCCATGCTGTACCTCTCTATGACTCCATGGCTCTAACTCACTTATCTCTTCCTCTGGTTCTCTTGTCAACGATCAATCTGTCACTGACCCTCCTGCCACTGGAAATAGTGGCCTCTGATTTATTAAAATGCGTCATCATTTTGAACCCCACTACTGAATCTCACAGTAGAAAGCCTATACATTCCATCCTTGCTGCTGTCTCAAGGTAGGCCATCAGACATATGGTTCTGTGTTTAACACAAAACTACTGGGACTAATCCCATTACAATGTAAATCAGGCTACCTGTCCATACAGTCACCAAAACGTTTTCACCCAGCAAGTAGTTAGTGTGTGGAATGCACTGCCTGGAGATGTGCTGGAGGCAGGTTTAGTTGAGGCATTCAAGAGGGTACAGGATGATTATTTAGATAGAAATAAGTGCAAGGTTATGGGGAGAAAGCAGAAGAGTAATACTAGGTAACAATGCTCGTTTGAAGGGCCAGTATGGATATGAGTGGCCTCCTTCCGTGCTGTCACACTGTGGTTCTGTGAAGTGAGATGTATCCAAAGACATTGAGAACAAATTTTTATTTAACTGAGATTTGGCTGTTAACTTGCTGTGTTTGACCAAGAATATATTGTTGTGTGAATTGCTGTCAGGGCATTTGCTGTACCAACACCCATCCTGGCTCGCACAGCTTCCCTGGTCAATTTTACAGAGGTATTTACAGATAGACAATTAAATAATAATGGATGAGGATAAGGCTTGTAGCAATGTCTAAACTGCCATCAGTAGCCACAGCAAGCCCCCTTTATGTTCTGAATGTTTTTCTGAATTTTAGGTAATATGTATTATAAACACATAAAGCTGATGGAACAATGAAAGACTAGCACACCCACCAACCTTGCTCCACACCATGTTGGTCAGTTATGTAACTAAATACATCAGTCATTACTTCTTCATTCATATAACTGAATTAAGTGCAGATGGGCAGATAATCATGACATGTGAGTGGAGATTGGGAGTGCTTGAACACAACCCCCATCACCTCCCCCACCTCCGAAACATTGCACAGCATCAGGAAGTGGTAACACCCATTAGATTAGAAAATTCAAATTTGGTCTGTGATTAAGGACAGGAGGGGCTTATGGTAGGTATGCCAACCCAAGGAGCACCTGTCAAAGAGCCTCTCTCCTGCAATTGTCCAACAGTTGAGGTTCTTGCAAGCTGTGTGGATGGAAGTGAAGACGGCAGAGGAGATGCGTAACCTGACCATACCACTTGCTACAATGAGCCTCTTGAGGGGAGATGACACAGGGAGGTAGTAGTGATAGGGGACAGTATCTTTAGGGGATAGATACTGTTCTCTTCAGCTGTGAGTATGAATCCTGAAGTGCCAGGGTTAAGGACATATCCTTAGAGCTAGAAAGGAACTTGGCCTGGGAGGGGAGGGACCCAGTTGTTGTACATCCATGTTGTTAATAACAATATTGACATGACTAGAAAGGAGTTTTTGCTAAAAGACTTTTAACAGTTAGGAGCTAAACCAAAAAACAGAATCTCCAAGCTAATAATATCAGGATTACTACCTGAGGTATTCGCAAACTAGCATAGTGTAAATAATGTCAAGAAGTGAAATGTGTGGCTTGATGATCAGTGTGGTGGAATGGGTTTCCGTTAGTGGGGCCCTGGCACTTGGAGTGGGGCAAAAGGGTACTGTTCTGGATTCCAGGCAGCTTGACAAGATAAATGGAAGATGTTGTTTCCCCTTGTGGGAGAGTCTAGGATGAGATAGCATAATCTCAGAATAAGGGTTGCCCATTTAAGACAGAGTTGAGGACGAACTTCTATGAAAAGATAGTGAATCTGTGGAATTCTTTACCACATAGTGCTGTTGAGGCTGGGTCACTAAGTATATTCAAGGTTGAGACATTCAGAATTTTAATCAGGAAGGGAATCAAGTGTTATGGGGAAAACGCAGGAAAGTGGAGATGAGGATTATCAGATCAGTCAATGATCTCATTGGAGCAGGTTGAATGGTAGACTTCTGCTCCTGCATCTTATATTGTAAGAATCATTTTGCCCATTGTTCCAGGCCCCTTAATGATGTCCTCATGAGCCTGAGCCACATTTTCCAGGGTGTATTCCGGTCCCACCACTGGCTTCAGCCAGCCCATCTCCATTCCTGCAAAGAATGCAGCTGCCGACTCCAAGCGATCTTCCTGTGACAAACAGAAAGGCTCAAAGAATCATAGAATCCCTATAGGGCAGAAAGAGGCCATTCAGCCCACAAAATATGCACTGACCCTCTGAACAGCATCCCACCCAGACCCACTCCCCTCATCCCCTCATCCCCTCAATGTTTTCCACTTCCCTTTACCCAAAACTCACTGCCTCCCACTTCCTTCTTCAGATCCCTCACCGCTTCCCATTTCCCTTTCCTGATCCCTCCCTGCCTCCCACTACACTCTCCGAACTTCAATGCTTCCTGCTTGCTGCTCATTATGGGAGGTTATGGGAGGTCAAGGGAGGGAGTGAGCAGACAGATCAAGAGATGGAAGCAGTGAGAGGAGGGTTAGTGAATGGAGAGCAGTGCCTAGGAGTTAAGCAAGAAGAGTTAGCAAGTTATTAAAAGTTTGTGAGAAGATTTTTGTGCCTGTTATTTTCGAAGGAAACATAGGCTTTTAATACAAATGTTTCTCAGTCAGGAATTTAACCTACATTTATTACGTGCTTTCCTGTGGGAGAGTGCTTTTCATCTAGCATGTCTTGTTGCCGACACATATTAGGAGTTCCAAACGTAGGATAGCTGTATTGGAAGCAAGGCAGCTTATGTGCATACGCAAAATGCACTCAAATAATAATGTTAGAACATCAAGTAATGTTTTATGGTGTTAACTGAGGGATGAATATTGGACAGGACATAACGCCTTTGCTTTTTATTAAAATAGTCCATACGGGATCTTTTGTGCCTGCCTGAAATCAGGTGAGAGCTCAGATTATCACCTCACCTTAAAGACAGTATCTCCAACAGTGTAGCAATCTTCCAGTGCTGTATTGCAGTGCTGCGCTAGATTTTTGTTCTCAATGCCTGGAGTGAAACTTGTGCCCAAGTACTGACCGATGAGCTATAGCTGTCCCACAGTTTGAAAGTTTCATTACCCTGCTGGGTAACATCATCAGTGCAGCCTCCGATGAAGCGCCGGTGTGTTTTCCCGCCTGGTTTTTAAACTCTGGAATCAGTTGAGCTGGATTGCCTCACTTCCGGTTTTCCTTTGTAGTGGAGTGTATATGGGATCGAGTTCCATGTGTTTATTGATGGCTTTCTTCGTGGAGGACCAGGCTTCTAGGAATTCCCGTGCCTGTCTCGGCTTAGCTTGTCCCAGGATTTTGGTGTTGTCCCAGTCGAAATGGTGGTTCTCCTTATTCATATGGATAGAGTTGAGTGAGTATTGGTCGTGTCTTTTTGTAGCCAGTTGGTGTTCGTGTACCCTTGTTGTTAGTTTCCTTTCTGTTCGTCCGATGTAGTGTTTCTCACAGTCTCTGAAAGGAATCTTATAGATGACATTGGTCCTGTCCATAGTGGGGAGTGAGTCTTTGGTTCGGGTGAGCAGTTGTTGTAGGGCTGATGTGGGTTTGTGTGCCACTCTGATGCCCAGTGGTCATAGGAGTCTTGTGGTTTGTTCTGATGTGTTCCTGATGTAGGTAGTGTGATGAGTCACTAAACAGACTAAACTAGAGGAGACACACAAACTAATACACAACACCCTCACCAGAGAGGCAGAAAAGAACAAACAGCTCCCATTCCTGGACGTCATGATAGAGTGCAAGACAAATAGGGAACTCCAAATGAAAGTACACAGAAAAGCCATACACACAGATCAGGCACTGAACTTCAACAGTAACCATCCTAACACACACAAACGAAGCTGCGTGTGAACACTATTTAAATGAGCAACAACACACTGCAGCAACACAGAACTACGCCAAGAGGAAGAAGAATACTTCTTCCAGGTTTTCAAAGATAATGGATATCCAAAAAACTGGGTCAAAAGATGCCTACACAAACAACATCAGGAAGATACTCCATGCCCCAACACACTCATCACACTACCTTATGTCAGGAACACACCAGAACTAACCACAAGACTCCTATGACGCTGGGCATCAGAATGGCACACAAACCCACATCATCCTTACAACAACTGCTCACCCGAACCAAAAACCCACTCCCGACTATGGACAGGGCCAATGTCATTATAAGATTCCTTTCAGAAACTGTGAGAAACACTACATCAGACAAACAGAAAGGAAACTATCAACAAGGGTACACGAACACCAACTAGCTACAAAAAGACACGACCAATACTCACTCAACTCTACCCACATGAATAAGGAGAACCTCCAAATCGACTGGGACAACACCAAAATCCTGGGACAAGCTAAGCAGAGACAGGCACGGGAATTCCTAAAAGCCTGGTCCTCCATGAAGAAAGCCATCAATAAACACATAGAACTCAACCCCATATATACTCCACTACGAAGGAAAACTGGAAGTAAGGCAATCCAGCTCAACGGACCCCAGAGTTTAAAAACCAGGCGGGAAAACACACCGGCGCTTCATCAGAGGCTGTACTGATGATGTTACCAAGCAGGGTAATGAAGCGTCTGCGGAACAACAAACCAGTTTGGTGAGCCAACCAACCACAACATCCACAACCCCAGCTACAAATCTACTCCAAAACCTTGAGTTATTTTAAGCTAGGAACCAAAGGAAGTCAGCAAGCACAAAGATAAGTAATACATTTAGTATAAGCCTGGGATGTGCTTCTGGCTGTAGGGAGAGGAGAATGTCTAAAGCTACAAATTTAGCAAGGACAAGTGTCTGTGAGTTTGTTTAAGCTCAAAGTAGAAAGCAAAATTTCTATTTATTACTGTTCTTATACATTGACATTCTTGTAGTAAATTCCTATCTGGCATTTTGATTATTGTATTAACCGTTTAGTAACAGAACACGAAGACAAAACAGAGGAAAATGAGGTACAGATGCTTTATGTATATGTGCATTAACTGTACCCTCTGGTTTGTAAAGCAAGCATTTGAAAAGTGCTCTTCTTACCTCAGTTATTGTACCGAATGCAACCCCAATGATGCTGGACTCCTTAGGCATGATATCCCTGGGGTTTATCTCAATGCTACCTCTGCAGCCTACAATCTGTAAAATTAAAGCAGTTCCAAGTGTCAATCACACTATTAATGACAGCAGTGTTCAGGCCTGAGCACTGCACCTCAGGAAGACTATTTTGGCCTTGGAGAAGGTAAAGCACAGGTACATCATGATTATACTGCATTAAAAAGGTTAAATCTATGAGGAACAGCTTGGAAAGAAAAGGCCTGTATTTCCTTAAGTAATTAAGGTGTTCAAGTTGATTAAAAAATTGGATAGTTTCCTTTTATCTAACCTGTTTCAAAAACAAAATACTGTGGATGCTACAAATCAGAAATAAAAGCAGAAAGTGATGGAAATACTCAGCAGAACAGGCAGAATCTATGGAGAGTAAGAGAGAAGTTTAACAAGCTTCCGGTTGTCTTTCATTTCAGTTCCTTGCTCTATTTCTACACTGATCCACCTGTAAGACCAAAAAAACTCGGTCTAAACTTGAAGAAGAACACTGCACTTACAAGTAAGGCACTTTATAACATTCCAGGCTCAACACTGCTAGGCAGGTTCAATTCAAGAGGGCATTGGACAATTATTTGGTAAAAGTGATGTGACAGGCTATGGGGAAAAAAACAGAAAGTTGTCACAAGGTAAAGACGCACATTTGAAGAGCTGGTACAGCATGATGGGCTGAATGGACTGTAAGACTAGGAAGGGTTTAGGTCCGAAACGTCAAGTTTTCCTGCTCCTATGATGCTGCTTGACCTGCTGTGTTCATCCAGCCCCATGCTTGTTATCTCGGATTCTCCAGCATCTGCAGTACCTTTTATCTCTGGACTGTAAGACTTCTGTGATTATGTGACTATCTTTGTCACAGTTCACAATATTTCTAAGTTTGGCATCAAGTACAAATTTTAAACTTCCACCTTGGTTACCCAAAAGTGGATCAATTAACATTGATAAAGAAAAGCAGTAGCCCTATTATTGTTCCCCAAAGAACTGTAGCATACATTTTTCTTATCACCTTGTTCAGACAAGTTATGACAGATGTCTGAAGTAGGTGGAACGTGAATCTCGAGCTTCTGGCCCAGGGGTAGGGACACTACCACAGTGCCACAACAGCCTCTTACAACAAGTTAATCTTGAGTTAGAAGCACAACCATTGCCGTACAAACCTAATTAGGGCAAGAACCATAATTTATACTTTCCTCCAGTCTGAGAAACAACCAAGGGCAACAGAATAGCTCAGTGGTTAGTGCTGCTGCCTCACTGTGCCAGGGACCTGGGTTTGATTCCAGCTTCAGGTGACTGTATATGTGGAGTTTCCACATTAGAACATAGAACTGTACAGCACAGGAATGGGCCCCTTTGCCCACGATGTCGTGTCAAACATGATGCCAAATTAAACTAATTCCTCCTATCTGCCCTTGGTCCATATCCCTCCATTCCTTGCATATTCATGTGCTTACCTAAAAGTCTTTTAAACGCCTCTATTGTATATGCCTCCACCACCACCCCTGATAGCATGTTCCACACTTCTACCACTCTCTGTGTAAAAAATTTGCCCCTCACATCTCCTTTGAATTTTCCATCTCTCAAATTAAATGCATGCCCCCTAGCATGAGACATTTCATGTCTAGGAAAAAAATTCTGACTGTCACTCCTTTCTGTGCATCTCATAATTTTATAGGCTTCTACCCCTCATCCTCCGCTGCTCAAGAGAAAACAACCCGAGCTTTTCCAGCCTCTCCATATAGCTCATACCCTCTAATCCAGGCAGCATCCTGGTAAACCTCTTCTGCACTCTCTCCAAAGCGTCCACATCCTTCCTATAATGTGGCGTGCAGAATTGAACACAGTACCCTGTGGCCTAACCAAAGTCTTATAAAGCTGCAACATGACATCCTGACTCTTGCACTCAATTCCCTGACCAATAAAGGCAAGCATGCCGTACGCCTTCGCTACCACCCTATGTACTTGCGTGGCCACTTTCAGGGAGTTATGAACTTGAACCCCAAGATCCCTCTGGACATCAATGCTGTTTAGAGTCCTGCCATTAACTGTATATTTTTCCTTAACATTTGATCTCCCAAAATGCTGCACCTCACACTTACACGGATTAAACTCCATCTACCATTTCTCAGCTCGTATCTGCAACTGATCTATATCTGCTGTAATCTGAAACATTCTACACTGTCCACAACTCCGCTGATCTTTGTATTATCTGCAAATTTACTATTCACAGCCACCTACATTTTCATCCAAGTCATTTATATATATCACAAACAGTAGAGGTCCCAGTTTGGATTCCTGCGGAACACCACTAGTCACAGACATCCAGACTGAGAAACAATCTTCCACCAGTACCCTCCATCTACTCAGGGAAAGCTGATTCTGAATCCATGCAGCCAAGCCATCATGGATCCCATGCATCTTATTCTTCTAGTTGAGCCTACAATGACAGTCCTTCTTGAAAGCCTCACTAAAATCCATTTAAACAACATCCACTGTTCTACCGTCGTCAATCACCTTTGTCATCTCCTCAAAAAATTTAATCAAGTTAGTAAGACATGACCTGCCCTGCATAAAGCCATGCTGACTGTCCCTAAGTAGGCTGTGCTTTTCCAATCACGTGTAAATCCTTTCCATAAGAATTTTCTCCAATAGCTCCCAACCACCGATGTGAGACTCACTGATCTGTGGTTTCCTGGATTATCCCTATTTCCCTTCTTGAATAGAAGAACAACATTAACTACTCGCCAGTCATCCAGGACCTCCCCAGTGGCTAATAAGGATGCAAAGATCTTGGTCAAGGTTTTCTCCATTCTCCCCATGTCTGTGTGGGTTTCCTCCATGTGCTCCAGTTTTTGTTCACAGTCCAAGGATGTGCAGATAAGGTAGACTGGCCGTGCTAAATTGTCCATGATGTCCTGGAATGTTCAAGCTAGGTGGATTAGCTACAGGGAATAGGGTAGCAGGTGGGTCTGGGTGGGATGCTCTTCAGAGGGTCGGTTTAGACTTGATGGGTCAAATAGCCTGCTTCCATACTATAGGGATTCTATGAATCCATGTTTCCTGTCACTCAAGCGAACTTCATCTCCAGGCTACCTCTGTCTGTTTTTTCCATGGCCTTCAGCCCTCCTGGCAAGGCTATCATGGACTACTTTATCAAATGTTTTTTGCAAATCTATACAGACCATATTATCCTCATCAACTCTCTTTGTTACCTCATCAATAATGGAAATGAAGTTAGTCAAACACAATTTGTCTTGTTCTTTACTTTCTCCCCTTTCCCTGTGTCTGCATTTGCTTTAAAATTGTTATTTTTTTTTAGTTTTGACAATCTGAAATATTAATTGTATTTCTCTCTCCACAGACACTGTTAGCCTTTTGAATGTTTCCAGGATTTTCTGAAAGGAACTTGGTGAGGGGAATTTACAACAAGGAGATGTGACATTAAAATCAGACCTAGGCAGTTGAGAGATAATGTCAGGATGCACTTCTACACACAAAGGATTCATGGAAATCTGGAATACTCCCTCAAAAAAACATTGAAATTCGATATCAACGGAGCTTTTAAAATGGAGATCAGCAGATTTTTGTTGGTTATGATAGACAGTTACGAACCAATACTGGTAATGCAGTTAAGATCAGCTATGATCTAACCAAACAGTACATCAGATGAAGAGAGATGGTTATATGTAGCATGAATTGTATTGGAATACGAATTGGACTGAATGGCGTACTCCTGTTGCAATGTTGAAGGATGTGGTACTTACAGTCACTCGCCCACCAGTTGCAAGCAGTTGTAGATCATTGCTCAGATTCACATTGGACAACATCTCAACGATCACATCCACTCCTTGACCATTAGTGTAATCCTTAACAGAGAGAGTGAGGTTAAGAATTAGATACATAAAAGCCAACTGATCTAGATCTGGTTTAGTTTTGGTGCGACTCTCTCCGTTCTTACGTACAATTCAATTAGATCAATAAACTACCTGGTCAATTTAGCAGAACAAAAATTACAATTGAATAAACAGTTGTAACGGTGGTAAGAGAAAACAAATTTGTAGAACTGCAGAGCCTTTCACAACCTCAGTGAGTGCCAAAGCACTTTTCAGCCAATATATTCTTTCTGAAGTGCAGTGACTATTATAACGTAGGAAATGTGATAATCAATGTCTGCACAGAGATCCCACGAGACAGTAATGATGTCTCAGTAAAACTGTTTTAGTGACATTAGTTGCTGGATAAATATTGGTGATAATTCCCCTGTTCTTCTTTAAAATAGTGCTGGGGACAGTTTATAACTACATGAGTGAGCTAACAGAACCTCACCCGAAACATCTGAAAGACTGCATATCTTAGAGTGCAGCACTGCCACAATATTGCTCTAGGACATCAACCTAGATTTTACACTCAAGTCTGTGCAGTCGAACTCCAATCCACATAATGTTACAACTAGGCTTAATAGTGAACTTCACTGATTTGAAACAGCAACAAATATTTGAATAGGAAGGGTAAACAAAACAACAAAGAAGCTCAGTCTGTTTAACCTAAACGTTGTGTGGAAGATCATTCACAGTGAACAGCTCTATGGTCATAGTCCATCTTTTCAGTCACTCGTGATGGTGTGTGCTGCACAAAAGTAGTCCACCGCTGCTGATTAGTTGATCACAATGTATTGCTCGGAAGGCCATGAGAGGAAAGGGAGTTTGGATGCTAAAAGGTAGTTTTAAAGAGAATAGAATTTGTTTTTTGGTGAAGTATGATTGTGACAGTAGTGAAGAGCTCAAGAGACAGAAATGAGGGGCGAAAGACAAATAATATTAACAAGCATGAGAAATTCAACAGCAATAAAGGGTCTTTTAGCCCATCATTGTTCCAACTAAAAGTAATTAGAACATAGAGCATAGAACAATACAGCGCAAAACAGGCCCTTCGGCCCTCGATGTTGCGCCGACCTGTGAACTAATCTAAGCCCATCCCCCTACACTATCCCATCATCATCCATATGCTTATCCAAGGACTATTTAAATGTCCCTAATGTGGCTGAGTTAACTACATTGGCAGGCAGGGCATTCCATGCCCTTACCACTCTCTGAGTAAAGAACCTGCCTCTGACATCTGTCTTAAATCTATCACCCCTCAATTTGCAGCTATGCCGCCTCGTACTAGCCGACGTCATCATCCTAGGAAAAAGACTCTCGCTGTCCACCCTATCTAATCCTCTGATCATTTTGTAGGTATCTATTAAATCCCCTCTTAGCCTTCTTCTCTCCAATGAGAACAGACCCAAGTCCCTCAGCCTTTCCTCATAAGACCTTTGCTCCAGACCAGGCAACATCCTGGTAAATCTCCTCTGCACCTTTTCCAATGCTTCCACATCCTTCCTGTAATGGGGTGACCAGAACTGTACACAATATTCCAAGTGAGGCCACACTAGCGTTTTGTACATTTTTTGTATACAATTTTGTACATTATTCTGACATAGCTTCTTTGACCCAATATTATTGACTTCTAGTTCCTCCCAAACTTATCTGGAGAAAACGCCAAAAGATTGGAGGGTTACCAGGGTTTGGATGGTTTGAGTTATAGGGAGAGGCTGAATAGATTGGGATTATTTTTCCTGGAGCATCGAAGACTAGGGGTGATTTTGTAGAGGTTTGTAAAATCATGAGGGGCATGGACAGGGTAAATAGACAAGGTCTTTTCCCTGGGGTGGGGGAGTCCAAAACTTCAGGGCACAGGTTTAAGGTGAGAAGTGAAAGATTTAAAAGAGATCTAAGGGACAACTTTTTCACACGGAGGGTGGTGCATGTAAGGAACGAGCTGCCAGATGAAGTGGTGGAGGCTGGTACAATTACAACATTTAAAAGGCATCTGGATGGGTAAATGAGTAGGATTGGATTAGAGGAATATGGGCCAAATGCTGACAAATGGGGCTAGATTTATTTAGGAAATCTGGTCGGCATGAACGAGTTGGACCGAAGGGTCTGTTTCCGTGCTATAAATCTTTATGACTCTACAACTCCATTGAACTATTTTTTAATTCACTCATGAAATTTGGTATTGCTGGCTGGCCAGCATTTATTGCTCTTCCCCAGTTGACCGTTGAGAAGGTGGTGGTGAGCTGCCTTCTTGAACGGCTGCCGTCCATGTGTTCTAGGTCGACTCACAATGCCGTTACAGTGAGAATTCTAGCATTTCAACCCAGTGCCCAAAGGAACAGCAATATATTTCCAAGTTATAATCGTGACTGGCTTGGAAGGGAACTTGCAGGTGGTGGTGTTCCCATATGTCTGCTGCCCTTGCTGCCCAGTGCATCTTGTAAGTAATACGTATTGCTGCTGCTGAGCAGCAATGTGCAGGGAGTGGATGCTTATGAATGTGGTGCCAATCAAGCAGGCTGCCTTGTCCTAGATGGTGCCAAGTTCTGAGGAAGGGTCACAGGACTGAAATGTTAACTGTGACTTCTCTTCACAGATGCTGCAAAACCTTCCAACAACTTCTGTTTTTGTCGGTGTAAAGCTTCTTGAATCTTGTGGGAGCTGCACCCATCTAAGCAAGTGTGGAGTATTCCATCACACTCTTGATTAGTGCCTTGTAGATGGTGGGCAGGCTTTAGGAAGTCAGGAGGTCAGTTACTCATTGCAGGATTCCTAACCTCTGACATGCCCTCGTAGCCACTGTATTTATATGGATAGTCCAGTTTAATTTCTGGTCAATGCCAACTCCAAAGTATGTTGATAGTGGGGGCTGTGCAGGTGGTCTGCACCTGACTATATAAGGTGACTTGTATCTGAAATCATTAAGCTGCCCATGCCTGCTTACAAGATAGCAGATAGAAGCTAAGCAAAACAAAGCAGTCTGCTCACACAGTGAAATACAATGGTAACTTTGAACAGAACTGCTAGAAGGTCAGTAAAATAACACAGTATGTTCCCATCCGAGACAGTTCTGATAAAAAGATGCCTTAGGACAGATAAATGACCAAGCTTTATTAATGAAAGGATGATTGTCCCAGTAAATGAATAATGTCAGGTGTTAGATTAAGTCCTCAAGCAGCTGCAAGGATGACAGCTAAAGTTATTTCGTCATAAATAGCTACCAGCTATTTGAAGCTACCAGCAATGTTAAATAGTTTCTAGCTAAAAATGCACCAATCATGGAATTTGGTTTCAATACATAACCAGGATATGACACAAGCCTTAAAAAAGATGTAAGCTTAGATGTAAAGATTAACTAGCCTTAGAAGACACCTTCACTTATGCCCTGAACAAGACAGACTGATTACAACCCATAAATTACAAAACACTGACAGTAGAAGTAGTTGTATAACGTTACACCTATAATTAACTTTAGAACAGAAGTTAACCTTACAGCAATTAGTTAAAACTAACTTACTTTTTATTTTTGCATTATGTAATTGGGACAGTGGGAAAATAAAACAAGTAACTGAAGGTGACAAAAGTCAGCTCTAAAACACAATAGGTAATAGAATTTGAGCTGTCCTTACAGATAAACAAGCCTGAGAAAGATCCAAAGGAGTAGAGCCATTAAATATGTGGAATGTGAATGAACAGAGTACATGGGAAGATCCCAAGGCCTAGAAATTACAATGTCTAGCTAAAATCATGGGAACATGGGGCTGTCCATTGAAGTGCCCATCACTAATTAGGATTGGGTGTTTGAATTAAGGGGAAGGACGAAGACTACATTGTATTTGATTACTGTAACACAAAATGTATAAAAATGCTGTATTTCTTTATAAAAGCAGAGGGTGTGTCATTGATCTATTTTCCGAAGCCAGATTCGGGGAAGATCCTTTGGCCCTCTCCTGCACAAACCAGTTTCTGCTTGAATAAACATCTTCCACTCGCTTGAATCCTGCCTGCCTCCTGAGTTTTTGATCCTGGGTCAGGAAAGACACTCCTACATCCGAGTAAGTACAAGGTGCTGCATTTTGGCAGATCAAATGTTAAGGAAAAGTATACACTTAATGGCAGGACCCTGAACAGCATTGATGTCCAGAGGGATCTTGAGGTTCAAGTTCATAACTCCCTGAAAGTGGCCACGCAAGTACATAAGGAGGTAACAAAGGCATATGGCATGCTCGCCTTTATTGGTCAGGGAATTGAGTGCAAGAGTCAGGATGTCATGTTGCAGCTTTATAAAACTTTGGTTAGACCACACTTAGAGTACAATGTTCAGTTCTGCTTGGCATATTACAAGAAAGATGTGGACGCTTTGGAGAGGGTGCAGAAGAGGTTTACAGGATGCTTCCTGATTTTAGAGGGTATGAGCTATAAGGAGACGCACAGAAAAACTCAGGTTGTTTTCTCTTGAGCCGCAGAGGCTTGGGGAGACTTGACAGCAGTCTGTAAAATTATGAGATGCACAGATAGAGTTGACGGTCAGAATCTTTTTCCCAGAGTTGAAATGTCTAATACCAGAGGCCATGCATTTAATATTAGAAGGGGAAAGTTCAAAGGAGACATGAGGGGCAAACCTTTTTACACAGTGAGTCGTAGGAGTCTGGAACGCACTGCCAGGGGTGGTGGTGGAGGCGAATACAATAGGAGCGTTTAGGAGTCTTTTAGATAAGCACGTGAATATGCAAGGAATGACAGGATATGGACCAAGGGCATGCAGACAGGATCAGTTTCATTTGGCGTCATGTTTGGCACACCATAGTGGGCCAAAAGGCCCGTTCCTGTGCTGTACAGTTCTATGTTCTACGTTCTAAATATGGAGCTCTCCCCAGCATCCTTGGGCCAAAATTTATTTCTGAATTAAAATCACTGAAATAGATTATCTGTCCACCGTTTATGGAAACAAGCTGTGTGTAAATTGGCTGTTGCATTTCTCTTTACTCTAACGGTAATTACATTTCAAACAGTACTTCACTAACTGTAAAGCACTTTTGGATGTCTTGAGGTATGAAATAAGCTGTATAAATGCAAGCTCTTTCTTTTTAAACAGTTTGATTGCTTGCAATGCTACAGACAGGATCAAAGATGTGAGCAACACCATCCTTCTAATCCTGAGTGCTAGGAGACAGAATTAAGGCTGACACGAAAGCTAGCAACACTGATTCTTTATTCACTCTGCTCACTTTTATCATATGGAAACTGTGAAGTCTTAGGAAATGTAAACACTATGAAATGCATGACCAATGGAGATTTTGAAGTGTTGGATCTGTACCTTGATCTTATCAATGTAGCCAGTCTCCCTGTGGTTGAAAGTCTTGTGAGCTCCATTCTTTTGAACCAGACTGAGTCCTTCCTGAGTCCCAGCTGTCCCGAGAACCTTCAAGCCATAGGCTCTGGCAATCTGGCAAGCTGCTATCCCAACCTGAAATTCAACATAACAATTATGCACTACTTTTCATGGAAGCAGCATCTCGATTTCGTGAGCGAACTCATTCCAGCCAAACACAATACCTCCATTCTCTAATCGCTGTAAGGAAGCATGCACAGAAATTCCACTTACTATATACCTCCTGACTGCATTTCTGATTTCAAATTGAGGTTGTTTTAGTGCATGCACATTTGAATCAGGGAAAGGAGCACCAAGACTGTATTACGTGATATTAATAAACAAATGGGATTGGCGAAATGATTTAGAGAAAGTGACTCATCAGCATTATCAGAAAAAATAATGGAGGAATTTTATAGAACATCACATAGGGTGATTTTAAACATGGACTCATGCAATTAAATAATCCGGGATAATTGGTAGCTCTTTCAACGAGTTGTCACTGCAGAATGGTATGAATGGTTTACTCTTGTAGTTTATGATTCTAACATGTTTATAATAGCAGGATTGGGAAATTACAATTACAATAAAATACTGCAACAGATCAACTCAACTATTTCTTTTTTAAATCATTCATGGGTTGTAGGTGTTGCTGGCAAGACTACCGTTTATTTCCCATCCTAAACTGCCTTTGAAAATGTGGTGGTGAGCAGTCTTCTTGAATTTCTTCAAGTGAAGCTGTTTGATACACCGGAGTGGCTTGCTCAGCACTTCAGAAGGTAGTTAAAAATGAACTATTTTGCTGCAGGTCTGCAGTCATGGACAGGTCAGGACAAATAAGGGCGGCAATTTTTTTCTTCCTTAAAGGACACGTGTGAAACAGATAAGTTTTTTCCAACAATCAGTCATTTCATGTCACTATTACTGAGACTGTGTATTCCAAATGTATTTGATTAACAGGATTTACATTCTTCAGTTGTCAGGATGAAATCTGAACTCATGTCTCTGCATCATTAGCCCTGGCCTCTGGATTCCCAGCCCATACTGGGTTTTATCAAAAAAAAGGGAAGGATTTGCCTGGGTTGAGGAGAGAAAGAATAAGCCCTCTGGTTCAGAAGTTACAAATGAAACATCGATTGAAACATTGCCATAATTAAGGAGACAGGATGAAAGGAAATATGAATTCGGTTGTAACATGGGCTGCTTTTCCACAGGAAGAGTTTGAGACAGAAAACAATTCAGGGAAGGTATTTTGAATTCAGGAAGATGGAGGGCTTTAGGTGAAAAGCAATGCAGAAAGATAAATAGCAAAGAAGCATCACAGACACAGCAAGCTAAATGGCCCCTGTGCAACAACATTATGTGACTTGAAACATTTTTTCATCTGAGTCTGAAAAGTACAAAGTTTGGGTCATTTTTAAGCTTTCCTCTTCCAACTACGTAGACATATAGAAGAATTGCACAAGTCCACGGACTAGTCCCCCACTACATAGTGTCTGGAGCTTTATTATCTCTCAGAAATATCATTAGGTACAGGAGGTGACAAAGATGGTTCATGAGGGAAAATCAGTTGATTTTGTCTACATGGACTTCATTAAAGCCTTTCACAAGGTCCCTCATAGCAGACTGGTACAAAAGGTGAAGTCACACAGTATCGGGGTAAGCTGGCAAGATGGATACAGAACTGAGGTTGTTGAGTAGATTTGTATCTCGGGTTGTAAATGCTGTGGTTGGTTGGTTCACCGAGCTGGTTCGTTTGTTCCCAGACGTTCCATTACTCTGCTGGGAAACATCATCAGTGCAGCCTCCGATGAAGCGCTGTTGTGTTTTCCCGCCTGGTATTTAAACTCTGGGGTCTGTTGGAATTGGTTACCTCATTTCCGGTTTTTCTGCACAGTGCCGTATATATAGGGTCTAATTCTATGTATTTATTGATGGACTTCTTGGTAGAGAACCAAGCCTCCAGGAATTCCCATGCTTGTCTCTGTTTGGCCTGTCCTAGGATCCTGATGTTGTCCCAATCAAACTGGTCATTCCCCTTATCCATGTGAATGGAGACGAGTGAGTATTGGTCGTGTCTTTTTGTTGCTAATTGGTGTTCATGTATCCTTGTGGCCAGTTTCCTTCTTGTCTGTCTAATGTAATGTTTGGTGCAGTCTTTGCATGGAATCTTGTATGTCACGTTGGTTCTGTCCATGGTGGGCAAGCTCGTTCGAGTTAGCAGTTGACATAGGGTTGATGTAGGTTTGTGAATCTTCACAGGAAGATACAGTATGCCCTGACACACTCATCACGTTACCATACATCAAGAACATATCCAAACTGACCACAAGATTCCTACGACCTTTGGGCGTCAGAGTGGCACACAAACCTACGTCAACCCTACACCAACTGCTAACTCGAACCAAAGGCCCCTTGCCCACCATGGACAGAACCAACGTGATATACAAGATTCCATGCAAAGACTGCAAACAAACATTACATTGGACAGACAGGAAGGAAACTGGCCACAAGAATACATGAACACCAATTAGCAACAAAAAGACACAACCAATACTCACTCGTCTCCATTCACATGGATAAGAAGAACGACCAGTTCGTTTCGGACACCATCAGGATCCTTGGACAGGCCAAACAGAGACAAGCACGGCAATTTATAGAGGCTTGGTTCTCTACCAAGAATGCCATCAATAAACATGTAGAATTAGACCCTATATACACGGCACTGCACAGAAAAACCGGAAGTGAGGCAACCAATTCCAACAGATTTTAAATACCAGGCGGGAAAACACAACAGCACTTCACCGGAGGCTGCACTGATGATGTTACCTAGCAGGGCAATGAAACATCTGCGAACTAACGATTCAGCTCAGTGAGCGAACTAACCACAGGATACAGAACTGGCTTAGTCATAGGAGACAGAGGGTAGCAGTGGAAGAATGCTTTTCAGATGGAGGGCAGGGACTAGTGGTGTTTCACAGGTAACCGTTCCGGGATGTCTGCTGTTCATAATCGCCATAAACGATTTGGAGGAAAATGTAAACAAAAACCGAAAGAACTGCGGATGCTGTAAATCAGGAGCAAAAACAAAGTTGCTGTAAAAGCTCAGCAGTTCTGGTAGCATCTGTGAAGGAAAAAACAGAATTAACGTTTCGGGTCCGGTGACCCTTCCTCAGAACTGATGGTGGCTGGGAAAACGTCAGTTGATACACAGAAAAAAGGGAGAGGGCTATGTATGTGTGGACGAAAATATAGTTGGTCAAATTAGTAAGTTTATGGACAATACAAGGATTGGTGGAGTTGCGGATAGTGAGGAGGACTGTCAGAGGATACAGCAGGATAAAGATCAGTTGGAGGCATGGGCAGGAAAATTGCAGATGGAGTTTAATCCAGACAAATGTGAGGTGTTGCATTTTGGAACATCAAGTACAGGTGGAGATTATACAGTGAATGGCAGAATCCTCAGGAGTATTGATATGCAGTGAGATCTGTGTGTGTAGGTCCACAGATCACTGAAGGTGACAGCGCAGGTAAATAAGGTAGTAAAAAAGGCCTATGGCATGCTTGCCTTCATTAGAAGGGGCAGTGAGTATAAGGATAGACAAGTTATGCTGCAGCTTTTAGCACTTTAGTTAGGCCACACTTGGAATATTGAGTACAGTTCTGATCACAACACTACCAGAAGGATGTGGGTGCTTTGGAGAGGGTACAGAAAAGGTTTACCAGGATGTTGCCTGGTATGGGGGAATTTTAGCTATGAAGAAAGGTTGAATAGACGGAGACAACACAGTGTGGAGCTGGAGGAACACAGCAGGTCAGGCAGCATCAGAGGGGCAGGAAAGTTGACGTTTCGGGTCACTTGTTTTCACTGGAACGCAGGAGGCTGAGAGGCAACCTGATAGAAGTTTATAAGATTGTGAATGGCATGGATAGAGTGGAAAGTATGAGGCTTTTTCCCAGGGTGGGGGGGGGGTCAATTAGTAGGGGACACAGGTTCAAGGTGTGAGGGGGGAAGTTTAAAAGAGATGTGAGAGGCATATTTCTCACATAAAGGGTGGTGAGTGCCTGGAACGGGCTGCTAGAGGACGTGGTGGAAGCAGACACAATAGCAGCATTCAAGGAGCACCTGGACGAAGAACATGAATAGGAAAGGAATAGAGGGATATGAATCCTGTAAGTGAAGACAATTTTAGTATGGAAAGGTAAAATGTGTCGGTGCTGGCTTGGAGGGTTGAAGGGCCTATTCCTGTGTTGTATTGTTCTTTGTTCTAGGAGGGACTGGGGGAAGGAGCAAAAGGAGGTCAAAGAGACAGACCCTATATATGTATCAACGTAGAAATGCTATTTCTTACCTTGCTGGACAAAAATATACACATTCATCTTTGGAGGGATTCTCTCAGAGAACCTCCAGACTAGGAGCTTTCCCAGTTGAAACAGTGTAGGCCAAGAATCCATAAGGTCAGCATGTTAGAGCCCCCTCACCCCCTTGTTACCACACCAGCTGTCATATTCCAAGTTTAAAGGTCTTGAAAGCACTTTAATAGAAGCTTAGAGAAGGTAAGCCTGTAAGGTAAGTTGAGAAGAGGGGCAGGTTGAAAGTTGGGTGGCGTAGGGTCAGGTGACTCATGAGAGAAGGGGTAAAGTGGCAGGTAGATGTGTGGGGTAAAGGATGGTAGAACAGATGTTGGCAGTTTGGGGAGTGGAAGGAAAAGCTGCTGGGGTGAGTCCAGACGGGTTGATGGTCTTGGGGATTCAGATGTACATTTTCCAGAATATGCCCAATCTCCAACTACCTGGAGACCAGAAGATCTGGACGAAGGAGCTTGGAATTGAGACAGTCAAAGCAGTGAACTGCAATTTGCTTAGAAGGTCCAGGGAAGCCTGAGCTTAGGGAAAAAATTGCCATGCAGCATAGACTTTGTGACAGAGAGCTTTGGCAATCCTGAAAAATATGATTTGGTTTAAAGTTCCAAGCTTTTGGGAAAATCCGGTTTGGGTAAGCAGTGATGCAGCTTACCCCTCCACTTGCTCCATGAATTAAAACAGTTTCTGCAGCCTTCACATGGGCTCTGAAAGAGAAAGGAGTTCCAATGAGAGAATATCCGTTTGGTCTGCATCCAAAACTGAAACCAAAGCTGGTGACTGGTCAATATTTGGATGCCAGCAGCGCCATTCCCTCTGAGGTGACTTCTGTCAAAACAATAGAGATTGGGCAGCAAATCCAACTCAGCAAGAGTGGAAATCCACACAGTTTAGACTCATATTCCTTCCAGCACAGAAAATGAAGGGCTTATCGAATTGAGATGTCTAGAACAATTAAAGGATACAATAGGGCAAACAGTTTCTCTCCATTTCCTCTGGTGGGAGAATCCAAAACAAGGCAACAGAGTCTTAAAATTACAGCCAGACCATTGTTCAGGGGCTATATCAGGAAGCACTTAACACTTCTCTCCCTCCAAAAACCTTTGCGGTTGGGCACCAATTGAAATTTTCAAAACTGAAATTAATCATTTTTGTTCAGCCGAGCTACTAACGGTTGCAGAATCAAGTCGAATAAATGACAATAAGATACAGATCAATCATGATCAAACCTAATGAGGCAAGAGTCTCAAAAGGCTAAATAGTCTCTTCTGGTTCCCATGTTCTGAATCATGACAAGATTTCTTGCCTGGACAAATCCTTGTCAATTCCTCTCTGTTCACTTTATTTCATCAAATATAAAATAACTAATAAAACCCAGAGATAATCAAAAGTGAAAACGGAATACATCTTCTTGACTACAGAATGTGAAGTTCCATTTACAAGGTATAGTAAGCCTGACCACACAGTACATTGTGATTGTGAATTTCTGGCTGACTGCAGAAGGGCTTAATCTGAATTATTTACAAGCAAAATATTTCATAATTATCAACATTAATTAGTGTGCTCCATCATCTGAACTGCTTTTAATTACCTGAAAGGATGTTGCCAGGAATGGAGGGTTTGAGATATAAAAGTAGACTGGAAAGACTGGGACTTTTTCCACTTGAGCGTAGGAGGTTGAAGGGTGACCTTACTGAAGTTTATAACATAATGCGAGGCATAGATAAGGTGAATGACAAGGGTCTTTTCCCTGGGGTGGGAGAGTTCAAAACCAATGGTTATATTTTTAAGGTGAGAGAAAGATTTAAAAAGGACATGAGAGGCAATTCTTTTTTTACACAGAGAGTGGTTTGTGTGTTGAATGAACTTCCTGAGGAAGTGGTGGATACAGGTACAGTTACAATGGTTAAAAGGCATTTGGATAAGTACATGAATAAGAAAGTTTTGGAAGGATATGAGCCAGGAGCAAGCAGGTGGGTTAGTTTAGTTTGGGATTTTGTTTGGCATGGACTGATTGGACTGAAGGGTCTGTTTCTGTGCTGTATGACTCTATGATTCCATGATATATTTCCAAGTCAGGATGGCAAATGGATTGGAAGGGAATTTGCAGGTGGTGGTGTTTCTATGTAAATACTGCCCTTGTCCTTCTAGATGGAAGTGGTTGTCGGTTTGCAAAATGCTATCTAAGGAGCTTTGGTGAACTTTTCCGGTGCACCTTCTACATGTTGTACCTTGCTGCTACTGAGTATCGATCATGGAGGGAGTGGACGTTTGTGAATGTGGTGCCAATCGAATGGGCTTCTTTGTACTGGATGGTGTCAAGCTTCTTGAGTGTTGTTGGAGCTACACCCATCCAGGCAAATGGGAGTATTCCATCGCACTCCTGACTTGGTCCTTGTAGATGATGAATGCCCTTTAGGGAGTCAGGAGGTATCTTAGTCACTGCAATATTTCTAGCCTCTGACCTACTCCGGTAGCCACTATATTCATACGGCTAGTGCAGTTGAGTTTCTGTTTACTGGTAACTAGGATTATGACTGTGGAGGATTCAATGATGGTAATGCCATTGAATGTTAAGGGGCAACGGTTAGATTATCTCTCATTGGAGACAGCCATTGCCTGGCATTTGTGTGGCACAAATGTTATTTGCAATACAAAGGGACTTCTGGGTATTTGGGCATGAAATGCAGAAAGTTAGCACACAGGTGCAGCAGGTAATCAGGAAGGTTCATGGAATAGCGGTCCTTATTTCAAGAGGGTTGGAGTTTAACAGTAGGGAAGTCTTACTGCAACTGTACAAGATACTACTGAGACCATGTTGGGAGCACCATGCCAATTTTAGTCCCTTATTTAAGGAAAGATATCGTTTCATTGGATGCAGTTCAGACAAGGTTCACAAGGATGATCCCCGGATTCTATTCAATAGAATTTAGAAGAATGACAGATCATCTCATTGAAAAGTATAGGATTCTTAAGGGGCTTGACAAGGTAAATATTGAGAGAATGTTTACCCTCATGGAAGATTCGAGGACAAGAGGGCATAGTCTCAGAATTAAGGGATGCCAATTTAAGGCTGCCATGAGGAAGAATTTCTTTTCTGAGAGGGTTGAGAGTCTTTGGAATTTCTTGCTACACAAAGCTCCAGGGCAGAGTCCTTGTGTATTTTTAAGACTGAGATAGATAGGTTCTCAGTCAGTTGGGGAATCAAGGATTAGCCGAAAGGCCAGGATAGTGGATGTGAGGTGTGCCGAATGAGCCATGATCCTATCGAATGGCGGAGCAAACTCAAGGAGCTGAACTGCTACTCCTGTTCCTATTTCTCATGATCTTATGGTAAATGTTAGTTGCCACTTTTCAGGAAAATCATCCAGATCATGCTGCATTTGAGCAGTTGCAAGTAGACTTCAAGTGGTCAGCCATTTGGGACTGAGTGAAGAGGAGTTTTTTTTTTTCAGTCAGAGATGTGTAAACTATAAGAATTTTCCATCCCAGAGAGTTGGGTCATTCAGTCATCTGAGTATATTCAAATCAAAAGTCAATAAATTCTTGGATGCTAAGTGAATTCAGGGATCTGAGGATATTGCTGAAAGGTGTGATTCGGATAGATTAACCAAGATCTTGTTATCACTGGACTTGACTCAAAGGACCAAATGGTTAGTTTTAACGGTACTGTATATTTATGGTTGCCTTACTTGTGGAAGAGTGCTCGATATGCAGTGAAGTAAGGAATTCCAATAGCTGATCCTTGCTTGTAGCTAAGATTTTCTGGCAAGGGATAAACTCGGTCATCTGAAGCAACTGTATACTCGGCATATCCACCAGTGATGGTTCCACATGTGAAAACACGGTCCCCTTTCTATGTTGGAGCAAGGACAGATTTATTGAAAAGAGATAAAATTGTATCAGAGATAAAAGGTACTGCAGATGCTGGAGAATCCGAGATAACAAGCATGGGGCTGGATGAACACAGCAGGTCAAGCAGCATTATTGAAAAGAGGTTCATTTTAAATCTGTTCAAATTGTTTAAAAATTTCCCAATTGACCAAAACTACATTTTGGTAAAAACAATGCTCCATAATGTGCTAAAAATGTCAAGCTTGTGCACAGCATCTAACAACATGTTTTCAATATAAATTCCACTGTAATGATGAAAACTGCCTATGCAAACATGCCACACTTCAATTACATCCTCCTGTCTGAAGTGGTGTTGAAGTTTTGCATCTCCCAGCTTCTGATAGTTCACAGGAAACCTAATGCTACAACCAACTTGGCTGATTAGCCTGCTTCACGCTCAATGTAACTATACATCATATTAATTTAGAAGTTTGTAATTTAAAATAGGTACAGCAAAGGGGGAAACAAATCAAATTTGCATACCATGGTTCAACTATCCAAAATTCTTTTAACCTGATTCACCCAAGACTCTGCTCAGTCTTAATACCCCACATGCAGCTTATGACCATTTCATATAAAATTGCTGTAATAATTTTCATTCCAACAGAACCCACGAGATACCTGAAGGACTTACTTAGATTTAAATTTAAATCCTCTGGTATTGTGTGGGACAATGGACAGCAAGACTCTGTCATTACCCCAATCCATCACAATATCTTTCACTCCAATCCAGGTAGTATCCCACTCTGGATGGCGCTGCTTAAGTGTGCTTGTATCAGGTCTTGTTTACCTGGCCGTATCATTATTCCCACCTGATGGTGGCCATTCAATTGCCAGGTGGTGAACGACATATCCCGGTGTTTGTTATCTCACTGTCATGGTGTCCTGTGAGGGCCTCTGATCACTCCTGTGTAGTGCTTCTTCTGGCAATGTCTCTCTGAGTGATGCCTGGGATCTTATGTATGCAACACTAGTGGAAGGCATCCAATTTATGTGACACTTTTGATGCGATCTTCCATTTCTTGCTGTCACAGATTGCAGTTGGTACTGCTGTAGACATAACCACAGCTTCATGGCCATTTTTCTAGTATTAGATATCCACACCAAGTGGAGTTGCTGAAAGATCAATGCAGCTCTACTAATTCTTTTGCGGACATTGATCAGTGCATCAGCCTCCCTGGAGATGTTGGCTCCTAGATAGAGGAAATGACTGATTGTGATGGTGATGGAAGTCTTATTGCCATCCAGTTATCAGTATCTTGGTCTTCTCACTGCTGCTGCAGACCAACTTTGGATCAAGATTGGAGGTCATATTTTACAGCACACATGATTCTGGAGGAGTATGTTTTAAAGAGTATCCAGCAAGTTGAAATTACGTGGGGTACATAAGATAACTCATTTGTTATTATCAGAGATAAAAGGTACTGCAGATGCTGGAGAATCTGAGATAACAAGCATGGGGCTGGATGAACACAGCAGGTCAAGCAGCATCATAGGAGCAGGAAAACTTGACGTTTCGGGCCTAAACCCTTCATCAGAAAATGTATTATATCAGTTGTGCTTTGATTGAGAAACCAACGTAAAGATGGCATTGTTGCCACATTTCCTTCCCAAAAGCTAGTGCACCATGTGGGTATTTGTAACAATCAATGAAAGATTGTCACCAAAATGAGCTTTAATTAATTGATTTTAAATCTAAACCCCATTTCCACGGGCCATTTGTCTGGCCTCTGGATTACCACTAGGCCACTGTCACTCCTACACTCAAAGCACCATACAAACACAGGTTGATAGCAAGAACTGCAGATGCTGGAGTCAGAGATAACAAAGTATGGAGCTGGAGGAATACAGCAGGCCGGGCAGCATCAGAGGAACAGGAAAGCTGACGTTTCAGGTCAGGACCCTTTTTCAGAAATGGTGAGTGGGAGGGAGCTCAGTAATAAATAGAGAGGAGGGGTGGAGCTGGGGAAGGTAGGTTGCATGGTGATAGGCATGTAGGCAGTAGTCGGGATTGGACAGTGAGGTGGGAGTGGTGGATAGGTGGGAGAGAAGATGAACAGGTTGTGTCAGGTCAAGGAGGCAGGGATGAGAGGGAGGGCTAGTCATGGGATGAGGCCTGGAGTGGGGAGATTTTGAAACTGGTGAAATCCACATTTAGGCCAGTGGGCTGTAGGCTCCCGAGGTGTAAATGAGGTTCTGCTCCTCCTGTTTGCGGGTGGCGTCATTGCGACACTGGAGGTGGCCCAGGATGGACATGTCACCCAGGGGGTGGGAGGGGGACTTAAAATGTTTTGCTACCAGAAGCCGTTGTTGTTTGTCGTGTACAGAGCGCAGATGTTCTACAAAATGGTCTCCGAGTCTCTGCTTGGTCTCACCCATGTAGAGGAGGCTACTTTGGATGCAGCAGCCTCTTCTACATCAGTGAGACCAAGCAGAGACTCAGAGACCGTTTTGTAGAACATCTGCACTCTGTAGCAACAAACAACATCACCTTCCGGTCAGGAAAAATTTTAACTGCCCCTCCATTCCCTGGGTGACATGTTAATCCTGGGCCTCCTCCAGTGTCACAATTGCGCCTCCCACAAACTGGAGGAGCAGCACTTTGTATTCCGCCTTGGGAGCCTATAGCTCGATGTCCTAAATGTGGATGTTACCAGTTTCAAAATCTCCCCACCCCTGGCCTCATCCCATGACCAACCCTCCCTCTCATCCCCGCCTTCTTGACCTGATACAACCTGACCATCTTCACTCTCCTCTATCCGCCACTCCCACTTCACTGGCCAATCCCAACCACTGCCTACATGCACGCTCCTATCACCATCCCACCTACATTCCCCAGCCCTACTCCTCCTCTCTATTTATTTCTTAGCTTCCCTCCCCCTCCCCATTTCTAAAGAAGGGTCCCAATCCAAACCGTCAACCTTACTGCTCCTCTGATGTCGCCTGGCCTGCTGTGTTCTTCCAGCTCCACACCTTTTTTTAACACAAACACAAGTTATTGTCCATGGCACATTCGGAGTTTTTAAGAGAAAAAATATGCCTGCCACAAAACTGTCTTTCAAAAAAAATTCAAGTGAACTTTTGGGATAGCAGAATCATTTTAACACCATCAAAAATTCAACAAATAACCTTAAATTTGCTGACAAATTGTCCCACTTGTTCCACAACTCCCGCAACATCATTTCCAGGTGTCCAGGGCAGGGACGGCTTCCTAGGATAGGTTCCAGCACGCATGTAAGTTTCAACTGGATTTACTCCACAAGCATGGATTTTGATTAGAACCTAAGAAGGCAAAGGGCATCATTAGTCTCCAAAGGAAGAGGGGTCAGAAATTCTGCTGGCCATAGTCTGGGTCAGGCCTACCACAGAAAGGATAGTTAGTCCTTCAATAAACCAACTTTTGGAAAACTTTATGTGGGGAACTTTATGTGCTCAGCATCTAATTTTATTATACAATCACAGCATAGTGGAGGGCATTCAGCATTTCACATATATGTTGACTTCTTGACTGAACTTATTATTTTATTCAATTCTCACTTGCTCATTCTCCATGGCCTTCCATACTTCTTCACAATCTTACATTAAAAGTACCTTTTGAGTAGTTTGTAATATAACTATGCTTGAGAATAAAGGACAAAATAGAAAAGACACAAAGAAAATAAGAAGTAAAGTCACTTCTTAGTTATTGGCTATAAACTGCAACTATTAGCTGGTTTGAGTGTTTCCCTGCAATGTCGCATTGGGTATTTTATAACTGTTTCACTGCATCTTTTGCATTGCATCTTTAGGTCAGGTATTAGAACAGAAGAAATAGGAATATGTCAGAGGAGGCCATACAACCCCTCAACACTTCTCCATCATTCAATAATATTACAGTTGACCTTTCACTTCAATTCCACTTGCCTGCCCTATCCTTCGATTTGTTAATTGAGCTGAACAGATTCAGGTCATGACCTCAATGGAAGTCAGTCCTGTGAGCATTTTCAATTCTACACCCATTTCAATTACGTGTCTGGGACTT
The DNA here is from genome assembly GCA_024137785.1 of Ginglymostoma cirratum. Classification (NCBI taxonomy): domain Eukaryota; kingdom Metazoa; phylum Chordata; class Chondrichthyes; order Orectolobiformes; family Ginglymostomatidae; genus Ginglymostoma; species Ginglymostoma cirratum. Next base: position 20,458,331 of record JAHRHZ010000273.1, on the reverse strand, counting down.
CCCCTCTATTATATTGGATTATCAGGCTTTCACCCTAAACAAGTAAAAAATATTTAGAACGGTAATGTAAATCAGTTTCTCATCCATGACTAAAGAAATCCATAAGGATGATGGCAAAACCAACAAATTCTCGTACGGTGGCTCTAAGCCAAGAATCAAAACTGTACCCTGCAGGGTTAGAAATTAATCATAGAAACCTACAGTGCAGAAAGAGGTCATTCAGCCCATCAAGTGTGCACCGACCTTCCAAAACGCATCCCTCCTAGACCCCGACCCATATCCTATCCCCATAACTCTGCATTTACCACGGCTAATTCATCTAGTCTGCACACATCTACGGACACTTTGGACAATTTAGCATGGCCTATCCACCTAACCTGCCCATCTTTGGGCTGTGGGAGGAAAAATGGGGAGAATGTGCAAACTCCACAGACAGTCACTCAAGACTGGAATTGAACTCGGGGCCCTGGCATTGTGAGGCTAACCACTGAGCCATCGTGCCACCTGATTAAATGCCTGATAATTCAACAAAAGTGAAATCTCATCCCAAAATCATTGCCTTGTGAAGCAAATAGCTCTGTTGCACATCCTAGCGTTACTAATATTCATACATCAATGAGGTTTTTATGCCCACCACAGATAATGGGCATAAAATTATTGTCAATTCCTCAAATCCTGGGTGAAACAGTGTCATTGTCAGAATGTCACTGGACTAGTCATCCAGAGGCCCTGGCCAATGTTGTCCAGATGTGGCAGCTGGTGGAATTTCAATTCAGTCAATAAGAATATAAAGCTAGCCACAGTGATGAACACTGTAACTGAACATGCTTCCTACAGTGCGGTTCCCAGAATGGACACAATATTCCAGATGAGACCGAGCCAATGTTATATATAGATTTAATACAACTTAATCTCTTCAGTACATGTTTACTATATTTGTTCACGAGATGTTGGTGTTGCTGACTGGCAACGCTTGTTGCCCATCCCTAATTGCCCAGGGGACAGTTAAGAATCAATCCATTGCTGTGAGTCTGGAGTCATATGGCCAGATTGTGTAACGCTGGCACATTTCCTTCCCTAAAGGACATTAGATAGCTTTTCTGATGAACAAAAGTGGTTACATGGTGATAACATGGTCACATTAAAAATATAGAGAAAAGGAGTAGGCCAATCAGCCCACTGAGTCTGTCTGCCCCACCATTCAATATGATCATGGCTCATCATCAAACGCAAAACCCTGTTCCTGCTTTCTCCCTATTCTCTTTGATGTCTTTAACCGTAACAACTATATCTACCTCCTTCTTGAAATCATTCAACTGCTTTCTGTAACAGAGAATTCCACAGGCTCACCACTCTCTGGGTAAAGAAATTTCCCCTCATCTCAGTTCTAAATGGCCATATCCTGTATCTTTAAACTGTGACCCTGTTTCTGGACTCCCCAGTCTCTGAGAACATCTTTCCTGCTTTTACAGGTTTACAGTCTTATATGTTTCTATGAGATCCCCTTCAGAGAATACAGTCCGTATCCATCCAGGCTTTCTTCATACGCCATTGGTTTCATAATTTTTTATTCTATAGTTTTTTTATTATACGTGGGATTCAAACTTGTGTTGCCAGAACATTCACTGGGATTCCAAGAATCAAAACTGTATCCTGCAGGTTTAGAAATTAATCCTAGAAACTTACAGTGCAGAAAGAAGTCATCAGCCCTTATTGGATTCTTTGAGAATGTGACAAAACACATTGATGAAGGTCAAGCAGTGGATGTGGTGTGTATGGATTTTAGCAAGACATTTGACAAGGTTTCCTGTGGTAGGCTCATTCAGAAAGTAAGGAGGCATGGGATTCAGGGAAATTTGGCTGTCTGGATACAGAATTGGCTGTCCAATAGAAGACAGAGGGTGGTAGTAGATGGAAAGTATTCACCCTACAGCTCTGTGACCAGTGGTGTTCCGCAGGGATGTGTTCTGGGACCTCTGCTCTTTGTGATCCTTATAAATGATTTGGATGATGAAGTGGAAGGGTCAGTTAGTAAGTTTGCCGATGACACAAAGGTTGGTGGAGTTGTGGATAGTGTGGAGGGCTATTGTAGGTTGCAACGGGACATTGACAGGATGCAGAGCTAGGCAAAGGAGTGGCAGATGGCATTCAACCCAGAAAAGGGTGAAGTGATTCATTTTGTAAGGTCAAGTTTGAGTGTAGAATACAGGGTTAATGGCAGGATTCTCGGCAGTGTGGAGGAATAGAGGGATCTTGGAGTCCACATCCATAAAGCCCTCAAAGTTGTTACCCAAGTTGATAGGGTTGTTAAGAAGGCATATGGTGTGTTGGCTTTCATTTTCAAGGGAATTGAGTTTAAGAGCCGTGAGGTTATGCTGCAGCTCAATGAAACCCTTGTTAGACCACTCTTGGAATATTGTGTTCAGTTCTGGTCGCCTCATTATAGGAAGGATGTGGAAGCTCCAGAGAGGATGCAGAGGAGATTTACCAGGATGCTGCCTGGAATGGAGGGAAGGTCTTATGAGGAAAGGTTGAGGGAGCTAGGGCTTTTTTCATTGGTGCAAAGAAAGATGAGCGGTGACTTGATAGAGGTGTACAAGGTGATGAGAGGCATAGATAGAGTTGATAACCAGAGACTTTTTCCCAGGGCGGAAATAACTATTAAGTAGGGGCATAATTTTAAGGTGATTGGAGGAAGATACAGGGGAGGTATCAGAGGTAGGTTCTTTACACAGAGCGTGGGTGGGTGTGTGGAATGCGCTGCCAGCGGTGGTAGTGGAGTCAGATACATTAGGGACATTCACGCGACTCTTGGATAGGCACATGGATGATAGTAAAATGTAGGGTATGCAGGGAAGTTTGATCTTAGAGTAGGGTAATAGGTCAGCGCAACATCATGGGCCGAAGGGCTTGTACTGTTCTTTGTTCTATAAATTAATTTTTAAAAAAATCTCCTCCATTTTTTTTCATCTAAATCAACCACTATAACTACTTGTTCCTTTCTCCCTCTGTAAAGGCCATGTATCTTTATTTTGTTGTATTTTTCACCATGAACTGACACAATAAAATAACTGTTTTAAAACCCCTTTGAAAGCAAGTAACCTAACCTGTCAACTAGTGGTTGAAGTGTGGATGCAGATGAGCTAGAGCCGTGGGGTTGTGTACAGATAGAGCTTTGATTGGTACAAGTAGCAGATTGGTCTGTGGACTCATGACCAGTTATTGATGACAAAAGCCTTCTACCTGCCAACAGCTGTGTGATTGGTTCTCAGGGAACTGAACATTTTGATGCTGTGAACAGGACATTAAGGAACCTTCAGACCTCCACCAGCTCAGCAGTTCTCTCTGTTCTCTGCAGTAAAAGCTACTTTAAGCCCGAAGAAAGCCACTTTATTTTTCCTCCAGCACTTGCTGTCAGCAGTGACTTATAATGAATAATAGAGACCTATCATAAGTGAACTATCCACTCTAGCCTCTTGTGAATCAGGAGAAGCATCCAGAGAAGGAAAGCCAAGAAACATATCATCTCAGCAAGTACTGCAACTGAGGCCTGGTTTATCCTCTGTTCCTAACATCTATGTTTTGTTTCCTGTATTTGTCTCTATGTCTGTGTAAGGGAAGTTTATAAGGGCATTAATATTAGTTATTTGCTATCAGCACGTAATTGCTTACCTGTAGCTGGAGTTTAATTACCAGTAATAAATAGTTAGGTACAGAAACCTGGTCCATGCTTTCTGTCAACTTAAGAAGACAGTAAATTGGACAATTTTGCAAGCTTTTAAAAATTTTTAATGTTTGTGAAGACTTCAGGAATAGTGGGGCCTGAATTCTAGCATTCTAGCCCAGTGAAGCATGACACCTCAAAAGCTTGCCTATCTTCCTATTAAATGCATCTATGCTATTAATTCAATGACTCCCTGATATGCAGAGTTGCACATTCTCACCATATTTTAAATGAAGAATTTTCTTTTGCATATTCTTTTGGATTTCTTCGTGACTATCAAATATTGGTGGCCTCCATCTAACCTACCCAACTCCTTCAGTAATTTCTAAATCTTCTATCATGGAACCCAAGAAGTTTCCCCCTCTGTAACCCAAATAGCCCCAGTATATAGTGTCTTTTCTGATTAAAATCTATCCATTCTGGTATCCTCTTTAAGAAACACGTTTGTACCCTCTCCAGAGCCTCTGTGTCATTTCCATAACATGAAGACCAGAAATTAACACAGTACTCAGAATGCAATCCAACCAAGCTTCTTTTTACAGGCTTGAAACCCTTAAAGATTCGAGTTGCCATTGTTCAAACTTTAATTGCTGAGAATCTTTTCAAATAAAAGAAACAGGGACAAGATGTGTTTTTGCTTTTCTCTTTGTACACCCAAGTCTAACGGAACGAATCAATTTCATCTAAATTTAGCCTCAGTACAAGGGGTGAAACTAGCCTTGTTCTACGGTACTATAAAGTCTCTCGCGGTCATTATGGTGCTCCGTAAAAATATACATCTTACCTGATTTTCGCTTGGGCTAGGTATGGGAATATCCAATTCCAGCTTGAGCTCTGATGGTCCACCAAATTTATAGACCCGCACAGCACGCATGAAGGATGCAGTTGATGTTCTAGAAGTCATGATAATCTAAGATTTAATTAGTTATCACATTAAATATCTGTATATAAATTTCTGTAAACCTTTCCAAACTTCTATAAACACCTGCAATCATTCACATATAATTTAATATGTTTACTTTAATTCATTGGGTAGGAATCTCACCTTTGGGTGAAGAGTTTATAGGTTCAATCCCAGCCAAAAGCTTCTAATCTAGGCTGACACTACCAAAACAGTGTGGTACAACGTGTTTTGCTTTACTGTCAGAACTCCCATCATTTTAATGAGACGTTAAACAAAAGCCCTGTCTGTCCACTTAAACGACAGAAAAGATTCTACAACCTTATTCAGAAGAGTGAGGGTATCCAGGGTATCTTTCTGGTATCCAGGTCAATATTCACCCTTTAATGACCATCATTACAACGCAGTATTTGGTCTATCCCCTTTGTGGGTGCGCTATGATTCTATCTCTGACAGAAACTGACATCCCTGTTTCTAAAAACACTTACTGACTGTAAAATGACCCGAGGTTAAGAAAGGTACTGTGGAAAAGCAGATCTGCTTCAGCACCACCTTCCAAACCCATAACAAAGACCATCTGGAAGGAAGAGGGCAGAGATACAATGGAACATAACTACCTGCAGTTTCCCTTCCAAGCCTCACACTTGGAAATATATTTGCGGTCCAACAGTGTTGTTGGGTCAAAATTCTGGAACTCCCATCCCAACAGCATTGTGGGTCTACTTATAGCACTTGGACCGCAGTTGGTCAAGAAAGCAGCTCAGCATCACCTTCTCAAGGCAAGTAGGGGCAGACAATATATGCTGCCCAGCCAGCGTTGCTCACATCCCATGAATAAATTAAAAAATGTTCCTCTAAACCATATATTGGAATTCAAAACTGTTTGAATAATCCAACTTTCTGTGCAGCACTTCCAATGAATCTTGTGATAGAGGTAATGATTAGTCAAACTCAATGTCAACTGAAACAATGATGCAATGTTATCAACCATCAATATGTAAGAGATTGATATCTTGATTTCAGCTTCTTGACTTTCAACATTATAATAAATGAAACAACTGGTTAACTTAAAATCATAGCGAAGATCAGCATTTCAACCATACAGGTTGAAACAAAGCTTGATTCATGTCAATTGGTCAGTTAGTTGGACGGTTCAAAGAAAACTACTGTCTGGATGTCCCCCGGCAGCCAATGCGGTAAGGACTTGCATGCAACAGTGGGGCACCTAAGACACACCAGGTGGTGCTGAACACCAAGTCGACCGCTTTGACACAACCCTTCATATTTATGGGACAGAAAGCTACCAATACTGCTCTACTTACTGTTATGATCCCAGCTGTTCATTATTATTATCAGATAAGTCAGTTCCCAGACTGAAATCTGGCTTGATAATCAAAATTTGACCTATTATTGGTTTTAATGAGGTGGTCTTTCACTGAAATACATGCAAGCAATGCTGCAGATTTGGTTTTAACAATAAAACAGTCACAAAAAGTATAAGATAACAAGGTGTACAGCTGAAGGAACACAGCAGGACAAGCAGCATCAGAGGAGTAGGGAGGCTGACGTTTTGGGCCTAGACCCTTCTTCAGAAATGGGGGAGGGGAAGGACGTTCTGAAATAAATAGGGAGAGAGGGGGAGGCGGATAGAAGATGGATAGAGGAGAAGATAGGTGGAGAAGAGACAGACAGGTCAAAGAGGTGGGGGTGGAGCCAGTAAAGGTGAGTGTAGGTGGGGAGTCAGGAAGGAGATAGGTCAGTCCAGGGAGGACGGACAGGTCAAGGGGGCGTGATGAGGTTAGTAGGTAGGAGATGGGGGTGGGGCTTGAGGTGGGGGGAGGGGATAGGTGGGAGGAAGGACAGGTTAGGGAGGCGGGGACGAGCTGGGCTGGTTTTGGGTTGCGGTAGGGGGAGGGGGGATTTTGAAGCTTGTGAAGTCCACATTGATACCATTGGGTTGCAGGTTCCCAAGCAGAATATGAGTTGCTGTTCCTACAACCTTTGGGTGGCATCGTTGTGGCACTGCAGGAAGCCCAGGATGGACATGTTGTGTGAGGAATGGGAGGGGGAGTTGAAATGGTTCGTGACTGGGAAGTGCAGTTGTTTAGTGCGAACCGAGCGTAGGTATTCTGCATAGCAGTCCCCAAGCCTCCGCTTGGTTTCCCCGATGTAGAGAAGGCCACAACGGGAACAGCGGATGCAGTATACCACATTAGCAGATGTGCAGGTGAACATCTACTTGATGTGGAAAGTCTTCTTGGGGCCTGGGATGGGGGTGAGGGGGTAGGTGTAGGGGCAGGTGTAGCACTTCCTGCGGTTGCAGCGAAAAGTACTGGGTGTGGTGGGGCTGGAGAGGAGTGTGGAGCGGACAAGGGAGTCACGGGGAGAGTGGTCCCTCTGGAAAGCAGACATGGGTGGGGAGGGAAAAATGTCTTTGGTAGTGGGGTCGGATTGCAGTTGGCGGAAGTGTCGGAGGATGATGCGTTGGATCAGGAGGTGGGGGGGTGGTACATGAGGACGAGGGGGATTCTGTTTTGGTTGTTATTGTGGGGAGGGGGTGTGAGGGGTGAGTTGTGGGAATTGCGGGAGACATGGTCGAGGGCATTCTTGACCACTGAGGGGGGGAAAGTTGTGGTCCTTGAAAAACGAGGACATCTGAGACGTACGGGAGTGGAATGCCTCATCCTGGGAGCAGATGCGGTGGAGGCAAAGGAATTGGGAATAGGGGATGGCATTTTTGCACGGAAGGTGGGTGGGACAAGCCTGACTGCCCTGGTTGACCCATTGTCTCCGCATGTTCCTGCCCCACCGAACTTATCTCCGCTTATCTCGACTCAATCTTCTCCCCCTTGGTCCAGGAACTCTTTACCTACGTCCATGACACCACCCACGCCCTCCACCTCCTCCTGAACTTCCAATTCCCCGGTCCCCAACACCTCATCTTTACCATGGACGTCCAGTCCCTGTACACCTGCATTCCCCAGACAGATGGCCTAAAGGCCCTCCTCTTCTTCCTGTCCCGCAGGCCCGACCAGTTCCCCTCCACTGACACCCTCATCCGCTTAGCCGAACTCGTCCTCACCCTCAACAACTTCTCTTTCAATTCCTCCCACTTCCTACAGACAAAGGGGGGTGGCCATGGGTACCCGCATGGGCCCAAGCTATGCCTGCCTCTTTGTAGGTTACGTGGAACAATCCCTCTTCCGTACCTACACTGGCCCTAAACCCCACCTCTTCCTCCATTACACTGATGACTGTATCAGCGCCGCCTCGCGCTCCCACGAGGAGCTCGAACAGTTCATCCACTTCACCAACACCTTCCACCCAAACCTTAAGTTCACCTAGACCACCTCAAATACCTCTCTCTCCTTCCTGGACATCTCTGTTTCCATCTCTGGCAACCACCTAGAAACCGATATCCATTTCAAGCACACCAACTCCCACAGCTATGTAGAATACACCTCCTCCCACCCACCTTTCTGCAAAAATGCCATTCCCTATTCCCAATTCCTTCGCCTCTGCTGCATCTGCTCCCAGGATGAGGCATTCCACTCCCGTACGTCTCAGATGTCCTCGTTTTTCAAAGACCGCAACTTTCCCTCCCTCAGTGGTCAAGGACGCCCTCGACCGTGTCTCCCGCATTTCCCGCAACTCATCCCTCACACCCCGTCTCCGCAATAACAACAAAAACAGAATCCCCCTTGTCCTCACATACCACCCCACCAACCTCCGGATCCAACTCATCATCCTCCGACACTTCTGCCATCTGCAATCTGACCCCACCACCAAAGACATTTTTCCCTCCCCACCCTTATCTGCTTTCCGGAGGGACCACTCTCCCCATGACTCCCTTGGCCGCTCCACACTCCTCTCCAGCCCCACCACACCTGGCACTTTTCCCTGCAACCGCAGGAAGTGCTACACCTGCCCCTACACCTAGCCCCTCACCCCCATTCCAGGCCCCAAGAAGACTTTCCACATCAAGCAAATGTTCACCTGCACATCTGCTAATGTGGTATACTGCATCCGCTGTTCCCGTTGTGGCCTTCTCTACATCGGGGAAACCAAGCGGAGGCTTGGGGACCACTATGCAGAACACCTACGCTCAGTTCGCACTAAACAACTGCACCTCCCAGTCACAAACCATTTCAACTCCCCCTCCCATTCCTCAGACAACGTGTCCATCCTGGGCCTCCTGCAGTGCCACAATGACGCCACCCGAAGGTTGCAGGAACAGCAACTCATATTCTGCTTGGGAACCCTGCAACCCAATAGTATCAATGTGGATAACAAGGTGTGGAGCTGGATGAACACAGCAGGCCAAGCAGCATCATAGCAGCAGGAAGGCTTTGACGTTCCTGCTCCTGTGATGCTGCTTGGCCTGCTGTGTTCATCCAGCT
>JAHRHZ010000273.1:20413513-20439306 GCA_024137785.1 Ginglymostoma cirratum | reverse complement strand
GCGACTGGGAGGTGCAGTTGTTTGTCGCGAACCGAGCGCAGGTGTTCTGCAAAGCTGTCCCCAAGCCTCCACCTCTCTCACCTTCCTGGACACTCTATCTCCATCTCGGATAACCACCTAGAAACCGATATCCATTTCAAGCCCACCGACTCCCAAAGCTACCGAGAAAACACCTCCTCCCACCCACCTTCCTGCAAAAATGCCATCCCCTATTCCCAATTCCTTTGCCCCCGCCACATCTGCTCCCAGGATGAGGCATTGCACTCCCGTTCATCTCAGATGTCCTGGTTCTTCAAGGAGCGCAATTCCCACACCCTCCACCCCCCGCAGTGGTCGAGAACGCCCTCGACCGTGTCTCCCGCATTTCCCGCAACTCATCCCTCCCTCACGCCCAGTCCCCGCAATAACAACCAAAAAAGAATCCCCCTCGTCCTCACGTACCACCCCACCAACCTCTGGATCCAATGCATCATACTCCGACACTTTTGCCATCTGCAAGCCGACCCCACCACCAAAGACATTTTTCCCTCCCCACCCTTGTCTGCTTTCTGGAGGGACCACACTGTCCGTGACTCCCTTGTCTGCTTCACACTCCCCTCCAGCCCCACCACACCTGGCACTTTTCCCTGCAACTGCAGGAGGTGCTACACCTCCTCCCACACCTCCTCCCTCACCCCAATCCCAGGCCCCAAGAAGACTTTCCATATAAAGTAGATGTTCACCTGCACATCTGCTAATGTGGTATACTGCATCCTCTGTACCTGTTGTGGCCTTCTCTACGGCGGGAAACCAAGTGGAGGCTTGGAGACCGCTTTGCAGAACACCTGCGCTCGGTTCGCAATAAACAACTGCACCTTCCAGTCGTGAACCATTTCAACTCCCCCTCCCGTTCCTCAGATGACATGTCCATCCTGGGCCTCCTGCAGTGCCACAACGATGCCACCCGAAGGCTGCAGGAACAGCAACTCATATTCAGCTTGGGAACCCTGCAGCCTAATGGCATCAATGTGGATTTCACAAGCTTCAAAATCTCCCCTCCCCCAACCGCATCCCAAAACCAGCCCAGCTCGTCCCCGCCTCCCTAACCTGTTCTTCCTCTCACCTATCCCCTCCTCCCACGTCAAGCTGCACCTCCATCTCCTACCTACTAACCTTATCCCACCGCCTTGACCTGTCCGTCCTCCCTGCACTGACCTATCTCCTCCCTACCTCCCCACCTACACTCACATTTACTGGCTCCACCCCCACCTCTTTGACTTGTCTGTCTCCTGCCAACCTATCTTGACCTCTATCCCTCTTCTATCCGCCTTCCCCTCTTTCTCTATTTATTTCAGAACCCTTTTCCCCTCCCACATTTCTGATGAAGGGTCTAGACCCGAAACGTCAAGCTTTCCTGCTTCTATGATGCTGCTTGTCCTGCTATGTTCATCCAGCTCTACACATTTGTTACCTAGATTCTCCAGCATCTACAGTTCCTATTATCTGGAACATAGAACATTACAGCGCAGTACAGGCCCTTCGGCCCTCGATGTTGCGCCGACTTGTGAAACCAATCTGTAGCCCATCTAATCTACAATATTCCATTATCATCCATGTGTTTATCCAACGACCATTTAAATGCCCTTAAAATTGGTGAGTCTACTACTGCTGCAGACAAGGCATTCTATGCCCTTACTACTCTCTGAGTAAAGAATCTACCTCTGACATCTGTCCTATATCTATCACCCCTCAATTTAAAGCTATGTCGTCTCGTGCTAGCCATCACCATCCGAGGAAAAAGGCTCTCGCAGTCCACCCTATTCAATCCTCTGATCATCTTGTATGTCTCTATTAAGTCACCTCTTAACCTTCTTCTCTCTAACGAAAACAGCCTCAAGTCCCTCAGCCTTTCCTCACAAGACCTTCCCTCCATACCAGGCAACATCCTGGTAAATCTCCTCTGCACCCTTTCCAATGCTTCCACATCCTTCCTATAATGCGGTGACCAGAACTGTACGCAATACTCCGAGTTCGGCCCCACCAGCGTTTTGTACAGCTGCAACATGACCTCCCGGCTCTGAAACTCAATCCCTCTACCAATAAAACCTAGTACACCGTACGCCTTCTTAACAACCCTATCCAGCTGGGTGGCAACTTTCAGGGATCTATTCACATGGACACCGAGGTCTCTCTGCTCGTCCACACTACTCAGAATCTTACCATTCGCCCAGTACTCTCTATTCCTGTTACTCCTTTCAAAGTGAATCACCTCACACTTTTCCACATTAAACTCCATTTGATACCTCTCAGCCCAGCTCTGCAGCTTATCTATGTCCCTCTGTAACCTGCAACATCCTTCTGCATTATCCACAACTCCACCGACTTTAGTGTCATCCGCAAATTTACTAGCCCATCCTTCTATGCCCTCATCCAGGTCATTTATAAAAATGACAAACAGCAGTGGCCCCAAAACAGATCCTTGCGGTACACCACTAGTAACTGAACTCCAGGATGAACATTTCCCATCAACCACCACCCTCTGTCTTCTTCCAGCTAGCCAATTTCTGATCCAAACAGCTAAATCACCCCAATCCCATGCCTCTGAATTTTCTGCAATAGCCTACCGTAGGGAACCTTATCAAATGCTTTACTGAAATCCATATACACCGCTTTACCCTCATCCACCTGTTTGGTCACCTTCTCAAAGAACTCAATAAGGTTTGTGAGGCACGACCTACCCTTCACAAAACTGTGTTGACTATCCCTAATCAAATTATTCCTTTCTTGATGATTATAAATCCTATCTCTTATAATCCTTTCCAACACTTTACCCACAACTGAAGTAAGGCTCACTGGTCTATAATTACCAGGGTTATCTCTACTCCCCTCCTTGAACAAGGGGACAACATTCGCTATCCTCCAGTGTTCTGGCACTATTCCTGTAGACAATGACGACATAAAGATCAAAGCCAAAGGCTCTGCAATCTCCTCCCTAGCTTCCCAGAGAATCCTAGGATAGATCCCATCTGGCCCAGGGGACTTATCCATTCTCACACTTTCCAGAATTGCCAACACCTCCTCCTTATGAACCTCAATCCCATCTAGTCTAGTAGCTTGTATCTCAGTATTCTCTTTGATAACGTTGTCTTTTTCCTTTGTGAATACTGATGAAAAATATTCATTTAGCGCCTCTCCTATCTCTTTCCATTGGAACTCCAGTTTGAAATAGAATATTGTCCTCCATCGCTAGAGGGATGGAGTTTGAAAAATTTTTTTTCCAGCAGCTTTTTAAGGTGCTGGTGAGTTTTTCTCTCCTTCCATGAGAGAGGGTGTCTTGGCACTGGAGCGGGTGCAGAGGTTCACTAGGTTGATCCCAGACTTGAGAGTATTGGCTTATTGAGGAGAGACTGAGTAGACTGGGATTGTACTAATTTTGAATTTAGAGAGTGAGGTGGGTGGGTAATATTCTAGAAATGTATAAAATTAAGAAGGGAATAGATAAGATTGAAGCAGAGAGGATGTTTCCACTGGCGAGTGAAACTAGAACTAGGGGGAGTAGCCTCAAAATATAGGGGAGCAAATTTTGAATGGAGTTGATGAAGAACTTCACCTAAACGGTTTGAATCTATGGGATTCCCTCCCCACTGAAGCATTTGAGGCTACCTCATTGAATGTTTTTAAGTCCAAAATAGGTTTTTGAACAGTAAAGGAACGAAGAGTTATGGTGAGTGGGCAGGTAAGTGCAGCCGAGTCCATGAAAAAATTAGCCACGATCTTATTGAGTGCCAGAGCAGGCCCAAGGGGCCAAATGGCCTGTTCCTCCTATTTCTTATGTTCTTATGAAATATACAAGTTGGAGGAGTATGTCTCAAAGAACAAAGAAAATTGTAGCACAGGAATAGGCCCTTTGGCCCTCCAAGCCTGCGCCAATCCAGATCCTCTATCTAAACCTGTCGCCTATTTTCCAAGGATCTGTATCCCTCTGCTCCCTGCCATTCATGTATCTGTCTAAATACATCTTAAATGACGCTATCGTGCCTGGCTGTACCACCTCCGCTGGCAACACATTCCAGGCACCCACCACCCTCTGCGTAAAGAACTGTGCATGCATATCTCCCTTAAACTTTTCCCTTCTCACCTTGAAATCGTGACCCCTAGTAATTGAGTGCCCCACTCTGGGGGGAAAAAGCTTCTCACTATCCACCCTGTCTATACCTCTCATGATTTTGTAGACTTCAATCAGGTCCCCCCTCAACCTTTGTCTTTCTAATGTAAATAATACTAATCTACTCAACCTCTCTTCATAGCTAGCACCCTTCATACCAGGCAACATCCTGGTGAACCTCCTCTGTACCCTCTCTGAAGCATCCACATCCTTTTGGTAATGTGGTGACCAGAACTGTACGCAGTATTCCAAATGTGGTCAAACCACGTTCACCAGTCTTATTGTTTTCATGTCTTCCAAGGTGTAGGAGTGGTGGCTGTGTAATGTGGGGATAAAGGAAAACTGATAATTATCTGAGTGGAAGGGACAGTGCAACCCACTGAGCCACACCTGAGTTCATGCTGTTACCCAAGCATGTCTTAACCTGAGAACCTTAAGGGGAGGCAACAGCTTAGTGGTATTATTGCTGGACTGTTAATCCAGAAACCCAGGCAATGTTCTGGGGACCCGGGTTTGAATCCCACCATGGCAGATGTTGGAATTTGAATTCAATTTGAAAAAAAAATCTGGAATTAAGAGTCTAATGATAACCATGAATCCACTTTCTATTGCTTGTAAAAACCCATCTGGTTTACTGAGATAAAAGGTACTGCAGATGCTGGAGAATCCGAGATGACAAGGTGTGGGGCTGGATGAACACAGCAGGCCAAGCAGCATCATAGGAGCAGGAAAGCTTGATGTTTCGGGCCTAGACCCTCATCTGGTTTACTGATTCCCTTTTGGGAAGAAAACTGCCATCCTTATGTGATCTGGCCTGCATGTGACTCCAAATCCACAAATGTGGTTGACTCAACTGCCCTCTTGGACGATTAGGGATGGGCAATAAATGCTGGCCTAGCCAGCAACGCCCTTATCCTGTGAATTTAAAAATAAATTATTGCTGGCAACGACTGTCTTCACAGAGTGATCTGGCACATTAGTTGTTTAACGTAGCACTGATCTTTTTGATGGATCAGTGCAGCCAAGTAATCTGTGACATACTTGTGATTTGCTTAGGGCTCTGATCAAACTGAAGTACAAAAACAGAATTGCTCGTGGTTATTTGTGACTCATCAGAAATGTCAGAAAGAAGATGTGGTAAGTTACCAATATTTTGTTCTCCTTTGTGTGTCTGGTTTTGCCTGTCAGAGAATTTTCTTCAACACCTGTATCACTAATTTACTGTGCCTTAGTTTTCATAGTAGAAGCATTAATAGCATTACAAAATTACTAAATTTTGGGCAAAAGAAACAGAGGAAATAATTAAAGTAATTGTCACAAGAGAAAAGGTTCTATGGAACCTAATGGGACTAAAGACTGATGAGTCTCTTGGGCCCGATGGGATGCAACATAGGATATTGGAAGAAGTAGCTTCAGAGATAGAGGATGCATTGGTAGGAATCTTCCAAGATTTCTTAGATTCTGAGAAAGTCCCAAAGGATTGGAAAATGCCAATATAATACCTTTATTTAGAAAGCAAAGGAAAAAAATCAAAGGGTAACTATGGACCAGTTAGCTTAATCAAGGAGAATCAGCATGGCTTCATGAAGGGGAAATCCTGCCTGACAAATTTACTAGGATTCTTTGAGGAAGTAACAAGCATGATGGTTAAACAGGATATAGTAGATGTAATGTAATATATTTGGATTTCCAGAAGGCTTTTAATAAGACACTGTACGATAGGCTACTTAACAAGAGCCCATGATGTCGGATAGAGGATTAAGTGACTAACAGAAGGTAGAGAGTTGGGATAAAGGGAGGCATTTTCAGAATGGCATCATGTAACTGTGGAATGGCACAAGGATCAGTGCTGGAGCCACAATTACTTACAATATGTGCTAACGACTTGGATGAGGAAAATGAATGTACTATAGCTAAGTTTGTTGATGACAACAAAAGAATTGGAACTGCAGGTAGTGATGATGGCGCGAAGAGTCTGCAGAAGGGTATAGGCGGGTTAAGTAAGTGGCATAAACTTGGTATGTTACGTGGGGAATGAGGTTATGCACTTTAACAGGAAGATTAGAGGAGCCAAATATTATTTAATTGGACAAAGATTAGAAAACTACAAAACAGAGGGATTTGGAAGGCTTTATACATAAAGCTCAAAAAACTAGCATTCAAGTCCAGCAGGTAATAGGGTAAGCAAATGGAATTTTCGCCTTTTATTTCAAAGGGAATATAAACATAGGGCTTATATCAGATATGGAGGGACCCTCTTCTGAGGAGAGGTTGAGTAGGTTGGGCTTGTAACGACTGGAGTTTTGAAGAATGAGAGCACCCTTATTGAAACACACAAGATTCTTCAGGGACTTGACAGGGTAGATCAAAAAGGTTGTTTCCTCTGTTAGTAGAGTCTAGGACCATGGATCATAATTTCAGAATAAGAGGTCACCTTTTTAAAACAGAGGAGGATTTATTTTCTAAGGATAGCAAATCTGTGGAATTCTTTATCACAGAAGGTTGTTGAGGCTCTGTTGTTGAATATATTCAAGGCTGTGACAGACATGTTTTTAATCAGTAAGGGAACCAAGGGTTTTGGGGGGAAAAAGTCAGGAAAATGGAGTTGAGGATTACAAACTCAGGCATGATGGACTGATTGACCTGTTTCTGTCCTGCAGTTTCTGGTTCAGACTTGGTACATCTTTCTAAATGCTAGGATAGGAAATGTCTGTGTAGCTTACTGCAGGTAGCTAGATGTCTTGACAAATATAATGATCGCCTTGGTGTTCATTCAATCGGACATGCTCTGCCTTCCACTCAGAAATTGCTGTTACTTCCATGAGCATTCTAGAATGAAGCTCACCTGGTCCAGGAGATTTATGAGCCTCAATTTTTTGATTACTACTCTTTTACTAATACTTACTACTTTAATTTCTGCAGTTACACAAGTATCTTGGTTGCCTAGTATTTCTGGGGGATTTACTGTATTTTGTCCCATGAAGGTAGATGCAAGTAGTTGCCTAGTTTCTCGCCTGTTTTTCTGTTTGCCACTGTTAATCCTCGTGTTGCCACCTTAATGCGCCCACATTTATCCTTCCTAATCTTCCTTTCACCTATCAATAGGAGCTTTTTTCAGTCCTCCTTTATGTTCCTCTCAGGCTTGCATTCATCTTTTTCCTATCCGAGTGGTATTATCGCTAGACTATTAATCCAGAAACCCAGCTAATGTTCTGGGAACCGGGGTTCGAATCCCACCACGGCAGATGGTGGAATTTGAATTCAATAATTTTAAAAAATGTCTGAAATTAAGAATCTAGTGATCATTATGAAATCATTGATTGTTGGAAAAACCCATCTGGTTCACTTATGTCCTTCAGAGAAGGAAATCTGCCACCCTCACCTCATCTGGCCTACATGTGACTCCAGAGCCACAGCAATGTGGTTGACTCTCAATTGCCCTCAGAAATGACCTGCAAGCCACTCGGTTGTCCCAATCGTGACAAAGTCTTAAAAAAATGAAACCGAAGGGATTACCTGGCATCGACCTAGGCACTGGAAAAGGTAATGGCAGAAACAGCCCAGTCCTGCAAAGTCCACCTCACTGACATCTGGGGGCTAATGCCAAAATTGGGAGAGCTGTCTCACAGGCTAGTCAAGCAACAGCCTGACATTGTCTGCATGGTATGATTCTGTGAGTATGACTATGTCCCAGACACCATCACCATCCCTGGATATGTCCTGTCCCACCAGCAGGACAGACCCAGCAGAGGTGGTGGCACGGTGGTATACAGTTGGGAGAGTGTTGCTCTGGGACTCCTAAACAATGACTTCGGACCCCATGAAATCTCATGGCTTCAGGCTAAACATAGGCAAGAAAACCTCCTGCTGATTATCACATACCATCAGCTAATGAATCAGTACTCCTCAGTGTTGAACAACACTTAGAGGACGCGCTGAGGATGACAAGGGCACAAAATGTACTCTGGGTGGGGATTTCAATGCCCACCACCAAGAGTGGCTCAGCAGCAGGACTCCTGATCGAGCTGGTCAGGTCCTAAAGGACATAGCTGCTAGACTGGTTCTGCAGCAGGTGGTGAGGGAACCAACAAGAGGGAAAAACATACTTGACCTCATCCTTACCAATCTGCCAACTGCAGTTGCATCTGTCCATGACAGTATCGGTAAGAGTGACCATCGCACGGTCCTTATGGAGACAAAGTCTTCACATCAAGAATAACTTCCATCGTATTGTGTGGCACTATCACTGTGCTAAATGTGACAGAGTTGGCACAGATCTGTCAACTCAAGACTGGGTATCCATGAGGCGCTGTGGGCCATCAACAGCAGCAGAATTGTACTCCAGCACAATCTGTAACCTCATGGCCCAGCGTAACCCCACTCAACCATTACCATCAAGCCAGGGAATCAACCCTGGTTCGATGGAGAGTGCAGGAGGGCATGCCTGAAGATGAGATGTCAACCTGGTGAAGCCATCAAACAAGACTACATGCACACCAAAACAGCAAAAGCTGCAAGTGTTAAAACTAAGTGGTCCCACAACCAACGATCAGATCTAAGCTCTGCAATCCTGTCACGTGGTGGACAACTAAACAATTCACTGGAGGAGGAAGCTTCACAAATATCCCCATCCTCAATGATGGAAGAGCCCAACGCATAAGTGCAAAAGATAAGGCCGAAACATTCGCGGCAATCTTCAGCCAGAAGAGCCGAGTGGATAATCCATTTTGGCCACCTCCATTGCTCCCAGCGTTACAGATTACCAGTCTTCCGCCAATTTAATTCACTCCACGTGATACCAAGAAATGGTTGGAGACACTGGATACTGTAAAGCCTGCGGCCCATGACAACATTCCAGTGATAGTACTGAAGGCTTGTGCTCCAGAACTTGCCGCTCCCCTTGCCAAGCTGTTTCAGTGCGGCTACAACACTGGTATTTACCCAAAAATGTGGAAAATTGCCCAAGTATGTCCTGCACACAAAAAACAGGACAAATCCAACCCGGCCAATTACCACCCCATCAGTCTACTCTCTATCGGTAAAGTGATGGAAGGTGTCATCAACAGCGCTATCAAGCAGCACCTGCTTAGAAATAACCAGCTCAGTGACGCCCAGTTTTGGGTTCTGCCAGGGCCACTCAGCTCGTGACCTCAATACAGCCTTGATTCAAACATGGAAAAAAGAGCTGAATTCTAGAGGTGACGTGAGAGTGACAGCCCTTGGTACTGAAGTGGTCTGTGTCCAAATGCCACAAGGTCTGGATAATATCCAGGCTTGGGCCAACAAGTAACATTAGCGCCACACAAATGCCAGGCTATGACCATCACCAATAAGAGGTGATGTAAACACCGTCCCTGGACAGTCAATGGTGTTATCCTCACTAAATCTCCCACTATCAGCATTCTGGGTGTTATCATTGATCAGAAACTCAACTGGACTCACCACATAAACACAATGACTACAAGAGCAGGCCGGAGGCGAGGAATACTGTGGCAAGTAAGTCACCTCCTGACTCCTCAAAGCCTGTCCACTATCTACAAGACAGTAATCAGGAGTGTGAAGGAATACTCCCCATTTGCCTGTATGAGTGCAGCCCCAACAACAATCCAGAAGCTTGACACCATCCAGGACAAAGCAGCCACAGGCATCCAATCCCTCCTCCACCGATGCTCAGTAGCAGTAGTATGTACTATCTACACGATGCACTGCAGAAATTCACTGAAGATCCTCAGACAGCGACTTCCAAACCCATGACCACTTCCATCGAGAAGGACAAGGGCATCAGACATATGGGAGCACCACCACCTGCGAGTTCCCCTCCAAGCTACTCACCATCCTGACTTGGAAATATATCGCTGTTCCTTCACTGTCACTAGTCAAAATCCCTCCTTAATAGTATTGTGGGTCAACCCACAGCAGAAGGACTGCAGCGGTTCAAGAAGGCAGTTCACCACCACCTTATCAAGGGCAACTAGAGATGGGCAAGAAATGTTGGCCAGCCAATGACGCCCGCATCCCACAAATGAATAGAAGGAAAAATTACCATTAACCAGAAACTAAACTGAACAAGCTATGTAAATACCCTGGCTATAAGAGCAGGTCAGAGACTCTGAATTCTGCAGTAAGGACTTTCCTGCTATTCCCTGTACCTTTTACAAGGCACCAGTCAGGAGTGTGAAGGGAAACTACCCACTTGCCTGGATGAGCCCACCTGCAACAACACTCAAAGCAGGCCACCATCCAAGACAAAGCAACCCGATTTGGCTATCACACTGCCTGCACCACATTCAACGTTCATTCCCTTGACAGCAAGCAAACAGTCGCAGCAGTGTGTGCCATCAACAAGATGCATTGCAGTAAGTCATGAAGACTACTTTGTAAACACCCTCTACTTCTACTACTTGGGCAGGGCAGCAGACAGATGGGAACACCACCACCCGCAAGTTCCCCTCCAAGTCTCACCATCCTGTCTTGGAAATATATCACCAGTCCTTCACTGTCCTATGAATAAACACATATTAGAAATTATCCAATTTTATTGCAAGCCTCAATTGAGCTTCTGTCCATCGCATTCTCGGGGTGTGCGTTTCCAGATCCTAACCACTTGCTCCTTTAAAAAGCTTTTCTTCAAGTTGCATCTGGTTATGTAGTTAATCACCTTTAGTTGCTTTAGTGGAAGTTATTCACTACCTACTGTGATTAGACACGCTCATGATTTAGAATACCTCAACGAAATTTTATTTCAAACTTCTTGAAGCAGAATGACCTGAAATTTCCAATCTACCCATGTCCCTGGTCCCTGAAACCATATTTGTAAATCTTTTCTGTGCCCTCCTTAATGTCTTAGATCATTTTCAAAGTATGGTGCTCAGAACCAGACACGTGTGCGGCCTCAGGCGGAGCTATATGTTTAGCAACGTTCACCACAGCCTTGCTTTTGTACTTTGTCATGCTTTATAAAGCACAAGATCCTATACGGGTTACTAACAGTTTCTTAACCTCAATGATTTAGCTGCCTATGCCTCCCTGCTCCTTTGCTCCTCCTCAGATCTGCCTCCACCATCCTTTCAGCTTGTAATTTCTAGACATTACTTGCTACATAAAACCGTTTTTCTCCTATTTCTGCGTCTTTTGCCAGTCAACTTCAAACAATATCCCCTGGATAAAGACTCCTCTGCCACTGGAAGTTGTTTCGTCGTGCATACTCTGTCAGAACCCTCATGATTTTGAACATCTCTTATCAATCTTCTAACCTGTGCTCAGAAGAGCACTTTTACCTTCTCCAGCCTCACCTTATTCACTGAAGTTCTTAAACCCTAGGATCTCTGTCTTTTTCAGAGTTTTACGACAGATGGAATTGTACTAATATTCAGGAGCAAGTTTAGATTTTGGTGTGAACTAGTGTTACCTTTTTCGTTTATGCATTTTGTTCTTTCTCCATTCTCCTTTTAGATTGCGGGGCTGCAAAAAGCAGAGGGTAATGCAGTGTTGAAATTTGAGCCATTTGTTCTCCATGTCCAGTGTAGGAAGATAGAGGATGCACAGCTCTTGGTAAGAATCGGTTGCTGAGTTACCCAAGACCCAAACCCCTTGCTGCTTCTTTGTAGAAAAATTAATCATCCACACTAAATGAAATGGTGCCATTTGTCTGAAAAATTCTGGAATGCAAAAAAGAAGTGAAGCTTTAGTATACCATGCCTTGATCTGACCCACCTGAGCCAGGGTACTGCAACTCAAGAAGGATATAACGGCCTTGGACACGTGCAGAGCAGATCCACCCGAATGACAAGAAGCCTTTAATGTTAAATTATGAGAAAATATTGTGTAACTTTGGTTTGTATTCCTTTTGAGTTTAGAGGATTGAGGAGTGCTGTAATTTTTTTTAACATTCATTCATGGGATGTAGGCATTATGGCTGGCCCAGCACTTATTGCCCATCCCTAGTTGCTGTTGAGAAAGGAGTGGTGAGCTAACTTCTTGAAATGCTGCAGTCTCTTTGGTGGAGGTAGACCCACAATGTCACTGGGGAGGGAGTTGCAGAATTTTGACTTGACGACAATGAAGGAACAGCGATATATTTCCAAGTCAGAATGATGAGTGGCTTGGAGGGGAATTTGCAGGTGGTGGTATCCCCATGTATCTGCTAACCTTGTCCTTCTAGATGACATAACAAGGTGTAAAGCTGGATGAACACAGCAGGCCGAGCAGGAAAGCTGACGTTTCAGGTCTAGACCCTTCTTTAGAAACCCTTCTTCTAGATGATAGCTGTCATGGTTTGAAAGAACCTTCATGAATTTCTGCGGTGCATCTTGTAGATGGTATACATTGCTGGTGCTGAGCAACAGTGGTGTTGGGGGGTGGGGGAGACAGAGTATTTGGGGATGTGGTGCCAAGTAAGCATGCTGAATTGACCTGTATGGCGTCAAGCTTCTTGAGTGTTACTGGATCTACACTCATCTAGGCAAGTGGAGAGTATTCCATCCTTTTCCTTTGTTGTGTATTGTGGGTCTTGTACAGGCTTTGGGGAGCCACGATGTGGGTTACTGGTTGCAGAATTCCTAGTCTGCCCTTTGTATCCAGAGATTTTATATGACTTGTCCAATTCAGTTTCTGGTCAATTGTCACCTTAAAGATGTTGATCTAATAAATGTAATGGGAATATTAAAATGATTTGGGAATTAGTATAAATGCATTTACAAATAAGCTAGATAGACAGAGGAGATAGAAAGGACTAAAAGGAAATGATGATTGAGTGCATGATAAAGGTCTAGGATGAGCCATTTTTGGAGAATCAACAGGGCATAGACTAGAAGGTCCAAATGGCTTGTTTCTGATCTGGGATTTCTGTGTGACATGACTGCATTGTCTGTCAAGATGTTATTTTTAAAAAAAACTACTTTAAATCAGGACAGTTTTATTTTACTGTCTTACTGACTGGCAACTGTTCTGGATTACAGCACTCGGTCGCTGTAAGCTCTGGCTTCAGGAACTCTGGGATCACGGTTGGCAAGAAAGGCAAAATAATAATGGTAATGTGGTCTTGCATTAAAAGTTATTTGCACATTTTAGTTTTATATTATCTTCTCCATAGATGAAGGCTGAAAGTTAAACACGCACTGGCTATTAGAATTTCATTTTGAGCACAATCTAAACTAATCTCCCCTTGATGATTTCCACATGTCAGTAATCAGTGAGCTCTGTACCCCTATGATTGAATTCTGCACTGTATGCACTGTGCAACTTCCATTGCCTTCCGGTTGAGCCACTACAGCTCCCTTCCCCAGGTCAGGTTAAGCTCTGGGAGGCCATGTCCCAGTAATCAGCCTGTCTCACTGAGACCCCTCATGCTTAATCGTTATACCTGTAGGATGATACAGCACAAGAGGGTGACCACTTGAGCCATTTTTCTGTGCCTTTCTTTGAAAAAGCCATGCTGTTTGTTTCACAACCCTGCTGTTTTCCAAGGCTGCGCAAAATACTTTTTTTTTAAAGTATACCTTTCTAATTCCTTTTTGACAGTTGTTACTGAATTTGCTTCCATTTCCCATTCAGGCAACAGTTCACAACTTGCTCCATTTTTAAACAAAAGACTTCCATGCCACTTATAGTTCTTCAAAAATGTCAGCTTAAAAATCATGTGATTGTTAACCCTGTAGCTTTTTATTCCCTCATGGATTGTGGATGTTGCTGACAAGGCTGACATTTGTCACCACTTCTAAAGGTCCCTGCCATGAATGGCTTGCTAAGATCATTTCAGAAGGTGCTTGAGAGTCAACCACATAGCTCTGCGTTTGCAGTCCCACTTAAGTCAGATCCCCGGGTGAGGAGAGCAAACTTGCTTCCCTAAAGGACATGAGTGAACTAGGTGAGGATTACCAATAATCCATATGGTTTTGTAATCACCATTAGTCAAGGTATTTAATTCCAGATGTTTTTTATTAATTGAATTTAAGTTCTGCCTGCTTCCATTGGTGTATCCACAGCATTTGTGCAGGCCTTTGGGTACGACTCCATTGACATTATTATATGGCACTATTGCATCATTAAATGTTAGAAATACTTTTGCATCTTACAAGTACATTTACTGGGAAATCGATTCATGGATTCATACAGCACAAAAAAATGCCCTTCAGCCCATCAAATCTGCACTGACATAACTACCACTTAAAGGCGTGTTAATCTGAATTTTCTATATCCTTGAATGTTATGATATTTGAAGAGCTCATCCGAATATTTTTTAAAGTTTGTACGGTTTCTGGCCTCCACTACTTTCCCAGGCAGTGTATTCCAGATTCCCATCACATGCTGGAGTGAAGAAGTTTTACCCCAAATGCCCTGTGAATCTTCTTGCCCTGTACCCTAAAACTATGCCACATCTGGAGATTTGTGCAGTTTTGGTTCTCTTGAAGTTTTCGAGAAGATTTGTAGCTCAAGTTGTAGACATGCTCGCCGAGCGTGTGGGTTCAGTTGCAGACGTTTCATCACCCTGCTAGGTAACATTGTCAGTTACCTAATGTTACCTAGCAGGGTGACGGAATGTTTGCAACCAAACCAACTGGTTCGGTGAGCATGTATACAACCTTGGTTCCCTAATTTGAGGAAAGATGTAGTGGCATTGAAGCAGTTTGGAGGAGGTTCACTAGATTGATCCCAGAGATGAGGGGTTTGTCCTATGAAGAAAGATTAAACAGTTTAGGCCTATACTCTCTGGAATTTAAAAGAATGACGGGAGATCAAATTGAGGTATTCAAGATGATAAAGGGAAAAGATTAAAATACGTGTGGAGCAGATGCTTCCTCTTGTGGGGCATTCTAGGATGAGGGGTCATAATCTTAGGATGGGGGGTGGCAAATTTAAACAGAATTGAGGAGAAACTACTTCTCCCAAAGGGTTGTGAATCTATGCACTTTGCTACCCCAAAATGTGGTCAATGCTGGGACAGTGAGTAAATTTAAGGAGTTAGACAGATTTTAAATTGGTAATGGGTTATCAAGAGAAGGCAGAAAAATGCGGCTGAGCAGCATACCAACCATGACCAAATGGCACAGACTTCGATGGGCTGATTGGCCTAATTCTGCCCCTATATCTTATGAATTTATGCCCTCATGTGATTGACCCCTCAACCAAGGTGAACAGCTGCTCTGTACTCACCATGTCCATACCCCTCACAATCCTATATGTCTCAATCATGTTTCCTCTGTCTTCTCTATTCTAGAAAAAACAATCCAAGCCTTTCCTTATACCTCAATCTCTCCATCCCAGACAACACCCTGGTGAACCTCCTCTACCCCCTCTAGTATTATCACATTCTTCCTGTAGTGTGGTAACCAGAACTGCACACGGAACTCTAGTGGCCTGACCAATGCTCTGTACAACTCCAACATTACCACCTTGCTCTTATACTCTGTGTCATGACTGATGAAAGCAAGTGTTCCATATATACCTTCGTCCTAACCATCCTATTCATACACTCTGCTGACTTAAGGGATCTGTGAATAATTACCCAAGATTGCCGTGCTCTTCTAAGCTACCCAGTGTCCTGCCATTCATTAAATATTCACTCTTGTTTCTTCCAAAGTGCATCACCTCGCTCTTAACAGGGTTAAATACCATCTGCTACTGGTCTGCCCATTTGATCGACCCATCTATATATTTCCATAACCTACAACCATCTTCTTTGCTATTAACCACTCTACCAACCTTGGTGTCATCTGCAAACATGCTTAACAACCCCCCAACATTTTCATCTATATCATTTATGTATATAACAAACAATAAGTGTCCCTGTACTGATCCTTGTGGTGCACCACTGGACACCGGCCTCCAATCACTCAAACAACCCTCTACCACTACCCTTTGTGTCCTATTATTAAGCCAGTTTCTGATCCATCTCACCAAATTTCCCTGAATTCCATGTGCTTTAACCTTGTCAATTAGTCTCCCTTGTTGGACCTTGTCGAAAGCTTTGCTCAATCCATATAAAGTATATCAACTGAACTTCCCTAATTAACTCATAACTTTACATCTTACTGAAGAAGCAACTTTCTATTCTGCATTCTTCATTGTTATTGAAGTCATCGTTCACCTGAACATTGGTGTTTACTACCAAATTAAGCTGCCATCATTGTAAACATCACTGGCAATCATCTTGACATCATAGACAAAGCTACAGTTGTTTAATTTTGCTGCTGACATTGCCATATGGTGATAGGGTTAGAGTTGAGGTTGGTCTTCCAAGTCTTTGGCAAAAGACATGGCAAAGCTTCCAGTCTGATAATTGTCACTATAGATGCCATGTGTAAAGTGAAGAGCAAATATTCACTTACTCACTGTGCCACTAGATGGCAGGATGGTCAACCAATTCTGTCAGCTAATCCTCGAAACACTTGTTCGTTGGTGTGGAAGCTGGCAGCAGAATTACACATCTGGACTGCAGTCTGCTTTGTGACTGTACGTTAGCAAGGTAAACAGCAAGGAGCATGTAGTGGCAGTGGAAGGCTATGCAAAGTATTCACAAAGGAAAAAGACAATGTTGTCGAGGAGAATACTGAGATACAGGCTATTAGACTAGACGGGATTGAGGTTCATAAGGAGGAGGTGTTGGCAATTCTGGAAAGTGTGAAAATAGATAAGTCCCCTGGGCCGGATGGGATCTATCCTAGAATTCTCTGGGAAGCTAGGGAGGAGATTGCAGAGCCTTTGGCTTTGATCTTCATGTTGTCATTGTCTACAGGAATAGTGCCAGAAGACTGGAGGATAGCGAATGTTGTCCCCTTGTTCAAGAAGGGGAGTAGAGACAACCCTGGTAATTATAGACCAGTGAGCCTTACTTCAGTTGTGGGTAAAGTGTTGGAAAGGATTATAAGAGATAGGATTTATAATCATCGAGAAAGGAATAATTTGATTAGGGATAGTCAACACGGTTTTGTGAAGGGTAGGTCGTGCCTGACGAACCTTATTGAGTTCTTTGAGAAGGTGACCAAACAGGTGGATGAGGGTAAAGTGGTTGGTGTGGTGTATATGGATTTCAGTAAAGCGTTTGACAAGGTTCCCCACGGTAGGCTATTGCAGAAAATTCGGAGGCATGGGATTGAGGGTGATTTAGCGGTTTGGATCAGAAATTGGCTAGCTGGAAGAAGACAGAGGATGGTGGTTGATGGGAAATGTTCATCCTGGAGTTAGTTACTAGTGGTGTACTGCAAGGATCTGTTTTGGGGCCACTGCTGTTTGTCATTTTTATAAATGACCTGGATGAGGGCGTAGAAGGATGGGTTAGTAAATTTGCAGATGACACTAAAGTCGGTGGAGTTGTGGATAGTGCAGAAGAATGTTGCAGGTTACAGAGGGGCATAGATAAGCTGCAGAGCTGGGCTGAGAGGTGGCAAATGGAGTTTAATGTGGAAAAGTGTGAGGTGATTCACTTTGAAAGGAGTAACAGGAATACAGAGCACAGGGCTAATGGTAAGATTCTTGGTATGTCGATGAGCAGAGAGATCTCGGTGTCCATGTGCATAGATCCGTGAAAGTTGCCACCCAGGTCGATAGGGTTGTTAAGAAGGCGTACGGTGTGTTAGGTTTTATTGGTAGAGGGATTGAGTTTCCGAGCCATGAGGTCATGTTGCGGCTGTACAAAACTCTGGTGCGGCCGCAGTTGGAGTATTTGTACAGTTCTGGTCGCCGCATTATTGGAAGGATGTGGAAGCATTGGAAAGGGTGCAGAGGAGATGTACCAGGATGTTGCCTGGTATGGAGGGAAGGTCTTGTGAGGAAAGGCTGAGGGACTTGAGGCTGTTTTCGTTAGAGAGCAGAAGGTTAAGAGGTGACTTTATAGAGACATACAAGATGATCAGAGGATTGAATAGGGTGGACAGTGAGAGCCTTTTTCCTCGGATGGTGACAGCTAGCATGAGGGGACGTAGCTTTAAATTGAGGGGTGATAGATATAGGACAGATGTCAGAGGTAGGTTCTTTACTCAGAGGGTAGTAAAGGCATGGAATGCCCTGCCTGCCACAGTAGTAGACTTGCCAACTTTAAGGGCATTTAAATGGTCGTTGGATAAACATATGGATGATAATGGGATAGTATAGGTTAGATAGGCTTCAGATTGGTTTCGCAGGTCAGCGCAACATCGAGGGCCGAAGGGCCTGTACTGCGCTGTTATGTTCTATGTTCTAAAGATAAATCCAGTAGCTTTGCAGAACACCTGCGCTCAGTTCGCAACAAACAACTGCACCTCCCACTCGCGAACCATTTCAACTCCCCCTCCCATTCCTCAGATGACATGTCCATCCTGGCCTCCTGCAATGCCACAGTGATGCCACCCGAAGGCTGCAGGAACAGCAAATCATATTCAGCCTGGGAACCCTGCAGCCCAATGGCATCAATGTGGATTTCACAAGCTTCAAAATCTCCCCTTCCCCAACCGCGTCCCAAAACCAGCCCAGCTCATCTCCACCTCTCTAACCTGTTTTTCCTCTCACCTCAAGCCACACCCCCATCTCCTATCTACTAACATCATCCCGCCCCCTTGACCTGTCCGTCTTCCCTGGACTGACCTATCTCCTCCCTACCCCACTACCTACACTCACCTTTACTGGCTCCATCCCCGCCTCTTCGACCTGTCTATCTCCTCTCCACCTATCCTCTCCTCTATCCATCCTCTATCCGCCTCCCCCTCTCTCCCTATTTATTTCAGAACCCTCTTCCCCTCCCCCATTTCTGATGAAGGGTTTAGGCCCGAAACGTCAAGTTTTCCTGCTCCTATGATGCTGCTTGACCTGCTGTGTTCATCCAGCCCCATGCTTGTTATCTCAGCTTTACCTATATTTGCGTTTGCAGCATACTGGGTTGTGAATGTTGCTGGCAATGCTGTCCTTAAGGTGTCCAAGAAGACAATAGAGAACTACCTTGAATACAATGGAGTGGTTGAAGTTATCTCATATCTAAATTAAGAGTCAACATGTTGGCCCAGATCTCTGTTCTGATTCACTTAACTGAGTAATTACATCAGGCAGAAACAAGTTGAGAAGTTCCCAACATTCAGTCCTACTCTTAATGGTTTAAATTTCTGTCCCTTAATTTCTTCCAATTTAACATAGAGGAAGACTATCAATAGGTCAATCTATACACTTCTTCCATCATTTTATAGACATATTAGGTCACTGCTAAGTGACGACTGCTCTACATTAAATGTACCAAGGACCATGTACTCTTCTGAGTTACTGAGGTTCTTTAAACAAGTAATCAATCTTATTGCTCTTAACTGGGCATTTTCCAAGGCCACTATCACCATGTGTGGAGACCGCATCTGACCACAGGAGTACTGTGTGATCTGATCATTCAAGTAGGGAGCTCGTTCATCCTGATAAAGACTGAAAACATCTTAACTTTAACAGTGAGTTGTGATGAATGCCAAATTCAAATGAGATTACATTTTAAAAGAGCTTTAAAATTCCCCAAGCTCTGTGTCTAGCTGCCCTTCTCATGCTGCTTATTGTTGTGTTATCCTGAAATCTCTGAATGCTTCTGAGGTAAGTTGAACGACATTAGCTAGGAAGAACAAAGATCTGGGAAAGGCAGGGTAATTTGAATCAGCACACATTTAAGCATCTCCCAAAAAGACATAGGTGGCAGTGTCACTACTTTAATGGAAACACGCTACACTTAAACACCTTCTGTTGAATCTCAAATTGCTTTGATATTTGTTTTTCTCTTGTCGTTAGGCTGTTCGCAGCACACATTGCCTGGAAGTTCCTTTGTCCCATCGAGGAACGGTATTGGTGAGTGAGGAGTACATCGAATACCTTGTGCAAGTGGCTAATCAGAAAATGGAGGAAAATGAAAAGAGGAGAGAAAGGTAGAATGGCAGTTGTAAGCTAGTGAAGTCTGTTTGAGCAGTAGGAGAGAGCAGAGAATGAATTTTCCTTGTGCAAACCTAGCTCTGGGTACCAATCTCCCTTTGGAGTCCGAGGTCTTTGGTTTAAGTTGCATCCCAAACCCACGAGCACCGAGGGAGCACCACACTGTCGTGGGGGGGTCAGTGCTGAGACAATGCTGCACTGTCGGTGGTTGTGGCGGGGGGAGCTCAGTCTGACTGACTGTCGCTCTGTCGAAGGAACAGCGTTGAAGATCAATCATCTCGGCTTTAGGAAATCACGGCAGGAATTTCCCCAGGGTAGTTCCTGAACACAGCAATCTCCAGCTAGTATGTTGTAATGTATAGAGAATTGACTAATGAATAGAAGGCAAAATTATGATGAAGGTGGGCATTTTCAGGCTGGTAACCTATAAATAATGAGCTGCCTCAGATTAGTGCTGGGGCCACAGTTATTTGCAATATATTAATGATTTGGATGACAGAAATATTACCACCAGGTTTGCAGATGACACAAAGCCTACAAAGGGAAATAAACAGATTGAGTGAAAACTTGGCAGTTGAAGTACGATGTGGGAAATGTATGGTAATGTACTTTGGCAGGAGGTCTGACTATATAAATGGGGAAAGACTGCAGAAAGCTGCAGCAAAGGGGTTTAGGTGGCCCTTGTACATGAATCATAAAAGACTCTGCTGCACCCAAGAGCATATTGGAAGCAATAAATGTCAAACTTTTTTTAAAACCTTGCAAGATGGTTTCTTTCATGATCTTTTGCAGAATGGAATAAAAGGTGGTGAAATGTACAGTCAGAAATTAGCCGCAAACATGTCCAATTCCAAATTCAGCTGATAATAGAGAAGTCAAACAGAATGTTGGCCTTTATTTGAAAGAAAATGGAGTAAAGAAGTAGGGACGTTTTGCTAAAATATACAAGGCACTAGTCCAATCACAGCTGGAATGCTGTGAACAGTTTTGGGTTCTTTATCTGGGGAAAGATATACTAACATTGGAGTCAATCCAGAGAAGGTTCACCAGGCTAAGGCCAGGTATAGAGGAACTGTTTTCTAAAAGGTTATGCAAGTTGAGCTCTTACTAATTGATGTTTATAAGAATGAGAGAACTTATTGAAGAATACAGTATTAAATGGGGGCTTAACACGGTAAATGCTGATAGTATTTTGGAAAGTCTACGACCAGAGGATATAATCTCAAGTGTCACACATTTAAGACAGATGAAAAGGAACTTCTCCAATGAAAGTGAAGATATGGCATTATTTGCTGCAGAGTGCTGTAGAGTCTGTGTTGTTAAGTATATTCAGGGCAGAAATAGACAAGTTTTCAATCAATTATAGGGAATCCAGGATTATGGGGAAATGGCAGGAAAGTGGAATAAAATATTAGCAGATCAGTCACGATCTTATCGAATGGCAGAGCACGCTCAATGGACTAAATGACTACTTCTCTTCCTGCGTCTTATGGTTATTCTCCGACATAAGGTTAGATATTGAGATATTTAGGTACAGTTACAACCATTTAAGAAACATTTGGATCAGTAGATGAATAGGAAAAGTTTGATAGGATGTAGGCCAAGTACAGGCAAACGGGACAGATTTAGTTTGGGAAATTTGGTCCATGTGGATGAGTTGGACGCAGGACTTTATGGCGATGTTAAAATCCTTTATGTTGCACTCTTGTAAGAAATGTGGTAGCTAATTCTCACACAGCAAGATCCCACAATAAGACAGTATCCAAATGATGTGTTTTTGTGACTTTATTGAGGGATAACTGTTGCCTCGGACACCTAAGAGAACTCCCTTGTTCTTCAAAGTATTGCCATTAGTATCTTTCATGCTGCCTTGACTGAAAGAAGCCAGTATATTGGTTTAGTGTGCCATCTGAAGGATGAACTCTCCATCGGTGCAACACTGAGTAGCAGCCTGACTTTTGAACTGAAGTCTCTGCAATGGGCCTTGAACCTGCAATATTCCGTCTGAGAACTTGCTACCCACTGAGCCTCAGCTAACACATGAGTTTTCATTACCTAATTTTTTAAAAGCACGGGATACTGACTTGTGAATTTAATCAAAACGAGTTATGATTTTGTGTGATGATATTTCTGTCTCATTTTCTTTAGTTTACAAGACATGCAAATAGCCTGGCCATAATGACCTAGACAAGCTGTTCCAGATGAACTTGTGCAAGTTGACCATTCATTAAGATTACTTTAGAGTCACAGAGCTGTACAGCAGAGGGAACTATTCAGTCTGTCGTACCAGTGCCAGTTCTTTGAAAGAGCTATCCAGCATAGTCCCACAACTCTGTAAATTGTTCCTTGTGAATAATGCCTTCTAAATGCTCTTTGATCTCACCAACCTTGGTTTCATTTTCTTCATTTCTTTCTGGGGGTGTAGGCTTCACTGACAACGCAAGCATTTAGCTCTTGTTTTCCTTTTACAATTAAGTTTCTTGCTTACGCAGTTCATTGGGCAATTAGGTACCTTTCTAACAGCCCTCACTGTGAGTGCATCTACCGCCAGTGGACTGCAGAGGTTCAGAAAGGTTAAAGTAATCACCTGAAGGCAATTGGGGATGAGCAATAAATTCTGGCCCACGCAGTGATAGGCACATTGCATGAACCAATTTAAAAAAAACAACTGGACTGGCATGTGACTGAAGTCACACGTAGACCAGACCAGGTAAGGATGGCAGATTTTCCTCCCTAAAGTTGAATTTTTCCAACAATCCCAACAACTTGGTTACTTATCTTTACCTCCTATGATATTGGAGCCAATTATGTGGAAAATTCCAAATTCAGTCATGTCTTAACTGGTGTTTCCTGTAAACTACGTAGCAATCAGAAATGTGCCATAAGAAAAACAAGCAGGTCACATCTAGACACAACGTGTCATTTTTAATGGAAATGTGCATAAACCTTTAAAGGGATTGCACACTGCAACAAGGTGGCAGAGCACAGCAGACAGGCGTTAGCGGACACGCTGATTTTTATTTCACACTGGGACGTTAAAGCACCAAGCCACCTGACTTACAAACGTTTTAATAAATCAAAAATTAGGGTGGTACAATTAAAATCTTTGATCTGCTGTCATAATTTTGTGGGTATGTTTGGAGCTTTCTGCCATCTCAGTGCCTTTATATGGAGTACTTCAGTACTCTTACTGAACTGAAGGAGGCCATTTGGCCATCGTACTATCACCAACAATTTTTGAAAGAATTGTCCAATTTGTTGTCCTCTCCACATCTTCCTCCATAGCCCTATAAAATTTTCCTCTTTTGAGGATTTCTCTGATTCCTATTTGAAAATTGTTATTAAATCTGCTTCCACTGTCCTTTCAGGCAGCGCTGTCCAGATCACACTTTCAAAAAAAATCTCTCCACCTTGATAATTGTCAAAAGAAGTTAAATCTTTGGTGTCTACTTATCAGTTCTCTTGCCAGTGGAAACAGTTTTTCTTTTTAAGTCTTATTAAACTGTCTCCTCACCATTTTGATTAATGTTTGAATTTTAGGTTTTATGCTGGTATTGTAGCTGCTCTAAGTGCTCCAGAGAACGCTGGACAACTGAATGAAAACATGAGCACAGCTGCCTGTGTGTACGTTCGCAGAAGAAGACAGAAAGCTACCAAGAAGGAAGGACAAAATGGCGGGATTACAACCCATAGTGATGGCGAGAGTGACCTCCCATTTCTTATGGGCACCTCATGATTATGACGTTTTAATCCTCAGAATGAAATTGAAGAAAACTGCAGCCCTTGCGCACAACACAGTTGGAGAGCCTGAAGGGCTCAACTGCTGTCTGCAAAAATAATCTATCCATCAACAATTGAGATAATTTAATCAAAGTTCTGATTTTTTTTTTCCCCCAGTTATATGGGTCTATTTTCAGACTTTTTTTGGTGATGTAAATTTTATCCTTATTCATTTAAAAACAAAATGAACATTTTAAGTAACATTAGCCGGGTGAGACTCTGACACTTCAGGTCATGTTGGTTGAAAGTTTCTGCAAGTGTTCATTTGGTGAAGGCAACATAAGATGAAGGTGTTTGAATAATGTATGTCTCACATGGTCCTTTGTTATATTTAATTAAATACTTGAAAGATGGAAACATTTGCAGGGCTATGAGAAAAGGGAAGGCGTGTGGGACTGATTGACCCTTTCAATGAGTCAGCATGGTATGATGGGGTTGAACAGCTTCTACTCTATCATTTGTGAATAACGTGAGCTAGTGCAGGAAGTAGTATATTTGCTTGACTTTGCAAGTGCATTCCCAGCAAAACAAGCACAATTAATGTTGACTGTCCTTTAAGACACCAACAATTCACATTTATGCAGTGTTTTTAATGTGGTAAAACAAGGCAAGATGCTTAGTGTCATCAAATAAAATCAGGTGCCATATTACAAGGCACATTAAAAGGTGACTAAAGTTTGGTTAAAGAGTTAGGTTTTAAGAAATGTCTTAAAAAGATGGAAAGTTCTGGGAGGGAATCCCATTATTTGGAGCCTGATATCCAAATGAATAAAGGTTAGAGTGTGACATGTTATTTTACAGCATGCACGCAACACTGCTTCCTAAATCATTGCACGTCCAGTCCAACAAGGAAGGAAGCACTGCTTGATTAAGTTCTGCAGTGGAAATGGAACAAATAGCTAATGGGAAGTAGAAGAAAATTGGGGAATGGTGACTGCAACACAGTTGGGTTCATTGTAGGAAGATTGGATGGTGAAGTAATCAAGCAGGACAACTCAGTAACAGGCGATTAATTCTCCCCTAGGAAATGGGTAAAATAAACAGTACACAGGCTCAGAAACCAGTGGGTGAGGGGCGTCAAAAAATTCTGATACCATGGGTAAGTTGAGAGAGAGTAAAACTTAAAAGGGAAGCATATGTTCCCTGACGAGTCCCAGTATTGTGATTAATAGAAAACTAGGAAGGACTGGTGCTTGCATTGCACCCTTCACAACTTCACAGCCAATGAAGTCAATTCTGTTGGTGATTTATGTAATTTGGTTTAACTGGAGAGGCAGGTGTGACTTCTCAGGTCTGTCACAGTGCAAGAGTGGAGCAAAAGCCCAGAGGATTGTCAAACCGTAGCCCTGGTTTGAATTATAAACCACTGTTGTGTTTTTGTTTACAATGCTGAAGACATTTTTGAGCTTTTCTTTTTTTTTTGTGAAGCATGCTGGAGGTTTGATGGTTCACTAAAATTCAACAAGACAGTCACCTTCTTTCTATTCCAATTATGAGGGTAATTGGGCATTTAGTGTCGGAAATAGCAGTCCATGGATACATTTCAGCTGCACAATTCCAAAAATAAATACTGAGCTTACTGTTTGTATACAACATATGACTAATGGCTACTTAGTTTTGTTGTGATATATGAACTTAACTTTGGCTTCTGTGTGCTAAAGCTGCTTTTGTTGCAAAATATTTATTTGAATCAAAATACTGCCATTGATATAATTGTCCACTTTTGGGCTGTACCTGAGTTTACTTTCTCCTCTATCCTTTTTTATTTTTTTTTTGAGGTACCAAGGGTTGAGGGCCTTCAGTGAATGTGGAGACTGGAGATGGTGGGATGGTTGTTAGAGCAGAGAAGGTTAAAGAGGATTTAATCAGGCTGTTCAAAATCATGAAAAGCGTGTGACAGAGTAAGGAAGGTGAAACGGATTCCAGTGGCAGGAGAGTCGGTGATGAGAGGGACACAGATTGGAGGGAATTGGCAGAAGGAAAAACTGTGGGGGAGAAAATGAGTTTT
>JAHRHZ010000273.1:20396246-20413503 GCA_024137785.1 Ginglymostoma cirratum | reverse complement strand
GGAGGGAATTGGCAGAAGGAAAAACTGTGGGGGAGAAAATGAGTTTTTTTTGATACAGTGAGTTGCTGTGATTTGTAATGCACTGCCTGAACCAGCGATGGAAGCAGATTCAGTAGTTTCAGAAGGGAATTGGATCAGTACTTGAAATATTTTGTAGAGCTACAGCAAAAGAATAGGGAAATAAAATTATTTGGAATGCTTGTTCAAGGAGCTAGCACAAACATCATGGGCCATAAGGCCCTCTTTGTAGTGTATTAATTCCACGATTCATCAGGAGGTATTTGTCATTTGATAAAACCGACATTTACTGTCAGCACAGTTTTTCTGGAGGCAGGAATGGACTGCCTTCACTATGAACTGGTTTGATGCATTGACTTGCTCGGCCCTTTCACAGGGAAGTTAGCATTCGGTTATGTTGGTATGGGTCTGCAGCGACAAACAAAGGATGAACAGGTAAGGACAACAGGTTCCTTTTTTTAAATTACTTTTGTTAAACCAAATTGAGCTTTTACAACAATACAGCAGCCTTGTGGTCATTTTTACTGGTAACAGATTTTTACATTTCCAATTTTTTAAACTGAACTTAAATTATCAAACTGTTCCACGTAATTTGAATAGATATTCTCTTGATTATTAATCCTGGTGTCCAGTCAGCTACTAAATTACTTTAAACCCTGAATGGTATTGTCTACATTTTTTAAATAATCCTTTTCTGCAGTCTGACCAACTTGTTACATTCCCTGAAATCAGCACTGCACCAACTGAGTACGATTTACTGAGTTTCCCAATGGAAATAATGTTGGCTTTTTATACACTTTTCTATTAAACCAGTAGATGGTGTGATTCTGTAACAGTCTCACTGCTGGCTAGTACTGGATACTGATGCAGTGATGGATTAGCAGAAATCTCCAACATCCAATTAATTATTGGGCAGATAAAAGCTGCTGTTTTCAATCCTTATTTAAACTTAGTTCCCTACCTATGATCCCATTCCTCCCCCTATCAATAGTCTGAATCTGTTCGCAAATGTAGCATCAGGTTTGACCCTGAGATGAGTTTCCAACCTCATTTTCATTCTATTGCTAAGACCACCTATTTCCATTAACTCATCCCTGCCTCAGGTTGGCTGCTGAAACTCTGGCGAACAGGCTTTTCTGTCTTTCCTGTGACAGACAGTAGAAATAAATTGGCTTTTCTCATTAGCCAGCTGTTCACAAAATGTATCATTAATCTGGAGATGGGGACCAGATGTAATATTTCTACGTTTGCAGATGATAGAGCTAAGCAGGAATGTGTTGTGAGAAAAACAAAAGATATTTTCAGGAGGATTTGGACAAGCTTAGAAATTGGGCGAGAACATGACAGCTAATGAGTCTTTGGAATCGTCTACCCTAGAGGGCTGTGAAAGTTAGAGGTAGATAGATTTCTGATCACCAATGGTGCAAAGGATAATGGTTAGCATGGATAATAGGCATTGAAATGTTTGATCTTGCATCATCAGATTAAATGAGAGACAACAAGGTGCAGAGCTGGATGAACACAGCAGGCCAAGCAGCATCATAGGAGCAGGAAAGCTTGATGTTTCGGGCCTAGACCCTTCATCAGAAAATGATGGAGTAAGCATGATGGGCTGAATTGCCTACTCCTGTTCCTGGACTTATTCCGAGACTTGATTAGTCCAATGAATTCCTGACTTGTCTCCACATTACGTGCTCTGTAACTTGGAGTCATTCCAAAACATTGCTTGACCTTCCAGTGCAGTGGTGTCTTGGTACTGACTCTTCAATAGAATGGTATTCCGTCAGTGGTGCCCCCAGCAGTGTAGCACACCCTTGCTATTGCTGCTGTGACCGTGCAGAGCCTCCTGCATTGCCACATTCTCTCAAGTAGTAACCCTTTTACAGCGCAGCCTTCCTCAGTACTGTGCAGAAAACCACCTGAATATCACCCTTCATGCTTTAGCTGGATTTTTGAATGATTTACTTTTTACTTTCTAATTTTATTTTCCAGCTCATTCTACATTTTTAATTTTATCATTTTCAACCAATGTTCCAATTCCTTTTAAAAAGTTATCACTGCATCTGCTTCTTCTACCTTTTCATGCAATGCATTCTGGATAGCAACTCTGTACTTTTTAAAATTAAAATTCTCATCTTTCATCTGACCCTTTTGC
Source organism: Ginglymostoma cirratum (assembly GCA_024137785.1). Classification (NCBI taxonomy): domain Eukaryota; kingdom Metazoa; phylum Chordata; class Chondrichthyes; order Orectolobiformes; family Ginglymostomatidae; genus Ginglymostoma; species Ginglymostoma cirratum. Next base: position 20,411,330 of record JAHRHZ010000273.1, on the reverse strand, counting down.
CAGTTATGTTTTAATCCAGGAAATAAGTTCCGTTGGCCCAAGACTAACACATGGGTTGTTGATTTGTCACCAAGTTACCTTGACACAGAAAACAACAAATTCAAAAACCTGACCACTGTCGCAAATGTTGAAAATATATAGGATATCAAGAGGAAATTTCCACACATTGGGGATTAAGCACCTTAAATATAAAGACTTGTTGATTATAAAAACCCATCTGACTCGCTAAAGTCCTTTAGGAAAGGAAGTCTGCTATCCTTATGTGGTCTGACCAGCATATGCCTCTACACCCACAGCAACGTGGTTGACTCTTAACTGTTGTCTGGACAATTAGGAATGGATAATAAATGCTGGCCTAGCCAGAGATACCCATATCATATAAAGCAAAAAGAAAATAAAAAGCTTTAAGGACTTCTTAAACTTGTGAAAATAAATATTGACACAGAATAACATAACTACATAAAGATATCAAACAAGCAAAGTCACCAAAAACCAGGACCTAACAAAATGATTGATTGTCATTGGGGGGATTATATACAGACCTGGAGAAAACTGTGGACATTGAGTTGACAAGGAGCATGAGGATGACTGGGCTACATGATGTGGCTTGAGAACTATAAGGGGCCATTGGAACTGGGTATTTTTTTTCCTACTCTCGTAGGATGTGGGTATTGCTGGCATCAGCCAGAATTTACTGCCCATCCCTAGTTGCCCTGGAGAGGGTAGTGTTGAGCTGCCACCTTGACCCACTGTAGTCCGTGTGCTATAGGTTGACCCACAATGCCCTTAGGGAGGGAAATTGACCCAGCGATACTGAAGGAATGGTGACATATTTCCAAGTCAGGATGGTGAGCGGCTTGATTGACTACGAAGGGTTTTGGTGCATTCTGTGATTTTACAAGGTGCTATATAAATCCAAGAATGAAAGGGGAGAAACAATAGATTTCAACTTTTAGCTTTGGGATTTGAGTTTTATTTTACAGAACATTCTGAAAGAAGGTAACTTGGCAACCCATGATTTGGGGATGGCAAGCAGTAGAATACAAATGGTGGTGTGGAGGAGTGTTAGAAATTGATTTTACAAATCAATTTCAGATGCAATTGTGATTATAGTTTTCTGTCATGGTTCAGTCATAACATTATTGGAGTGTGGTTAATATTGAAGATGTCTTTAACAAGACCAGAGAGGTAATGTAACACTAATAAATTAGTTTCTTTCGACATCAATGTCTGATACTTCATAAAAAACACATGTCCGCCAAGTTTCCCTTCAAGCAATGTGCTGAAGTATGTCACCCCTAGAAAATTATGTAAAAGACTATACGATATATATTAATATTGGGGGTTGGGGAGAGAAAATTATGGCTTTGTATGTAACAGAATCTTCACTGGGTGGTGAAAATGTTCGCTGTTTGACCTTGAATATGCACTGGCAATAAATGGCTAGAGGACAATTGCAGCAAATGAAAATCCAAATCATTAAACTATTTTGTTTAAGTGAAAAGGTAGATATGGTAGAAACACACAAGATTTTCTTTAAAACGTCATTCATAGGATGTGAATGCCATTAGCAATATCATTTTTAAAAGTCAGGATATGAATACAATAAGCACCTATTGTTATATTCCCTAATGGGCTTTGTACACTGCTGACTGGTCGAGTATTTATCTCCCATTCCTAATTGCCGTCGAGAAGAAGGCAGCTCACCACCAGCTTCAATTGCTGCAGTCCATGTGCTATAGGGACACCCACAGTGCCATTAGAGGGGGAATTCCAGTGGACACAGTAACAATGAAGGATCAGTGATACATTTCCAAGTCAAAATGTGTGTCCTTGTTCTTTCAGATGGTAGTTGTGGACTTGCAAAGTGCAAATTGCATTGTTGGAGGAGATTTGAGAGTTTCTGCAGTGCATCTTGTGAATGATATACACTGCTGCTGCTGAGCGTCTGTGGTGGAGGGAGTGAATGCTTGTAGATGCGGTGCCAATCAAGTGGGCTGCTGTGTCCTGGATGTTGTCAAGCTTCTTGAGTGTTGTTGGACCTGTACCCATCCAGGGAAGTGGGGAGTATTCCATCACACTCCTGACTTGTGTCCTGTAGAAAGTGGACAGGTTTTTGGGGGTCAGGAGGTGAATTATTAACTTCTCAGCCTCTGACCTACTGTTGTAGCCGCAGGATATCTGGCCAGTCCAATTCAGTTTCTGAGCAATGATTTCCGACAGTTATGAGCAATCAGGAATATTCACAAGGGAAGCAATAGTGATAACCGAGTCATTGGAGTCAAGACCCTGAGACAATTTTGTGCAAAGTTGCAGTAGCTAGGCAACAACTCTAGAAAAGACATGGATATTGGGCCTTGTCAAGCAACTCATTTACTTCCAACATTTTTTATGGCAATTATTTAAGTTCACTGTAAACAAGTACCATGTTAACCAACTGGAATTTCCTGAATAAATCATAAATCATATTTATTAACTGTAGCCACTGGTGTGAAGCAAGCTCCATCACACAGCATCCTGCTTTTCAACAGATCATCTGGTATTCTGTCACTGGTCGAGGGATGAATATCAACAAGGTCATAGAAGGACTCTCCACTCTTTCTCTTTTCATGAACTCAGAAGCACTTCTTAGCTCCCGTTAGATGACATGGAGTGTCAATTTAATATTTCCATCTGAAAGCACACAGTCATCAGTACTGACCCTCTGACAGTATGGCATTCCCTCAGTACTGACCCTCTGACAGTGCGACGCTCCTTCAATACTGACCCTCCGACAGTGCGGCGTTCCCTCACCATTGAACCTCTGACAGTGTGGCAAAGTGCAGTCCTGGCCTCTACGACAGATGATGATGATATTCTATCACCTTAACCTTCAGGTTTGATGAAGGTCAAAAGTTTCTAATGAAATTTGAAAACTTCTCAACAAAACTGAGCTCTTTTGTAACCTGAAAGAACTGCAGATCCTTTAAATCAGAGGTGAAAATTGAAATTGCTGGAAAAGCTCAGCATGTCTGGCAATATCTGTGGACAGAAATCAGAGTTAATGTTTTGGGTCGAGTAATATAGGGTCAGTCAACCTGAAATGTTGACTCTGGTTTCTCTCCACAGACGCTCCCAAACCTGCTAAGCTTTCCCAGCAGATTCTATTTTTGTCTCCTTTGTAAACCCACGTGGAGCAATTAATCTATGACACATTTCTAAAGGTTTGGTTGTCGTTTGATTAATTGGAAATCCTCAACCTCTTTTAAAGATAATTATAAAAATCAATAGCTGCTGCCCTTCAATAACTGCAAATTCGCTCTGCAGCTCCAGCCACATGCTCTCAGCTGGCAGAGCCTAACATTCTTCACAGCATTTCACTGTGTTGCTTATGTCTACAGAATAGAATCCTTACACAATGGAAACAGGCCATTTGGCTCAACAAGTCCACACTGACCCTCCGAACAACATCCCACCCAGACTCATCCCCCTACACTAGCCCAGTAACCCTTTATTTAAGCCTGGCCTCCAACGATAGCTTCTCATTGGACTCTGTCAAACAGATCCCCAATTGTTGAACGTGAAGATCTGCGCCTTTCTGGAATTACTCCACTGGTTCCCCATATATTACAGCTTTTATCGGCTAACATCATTTTTGGAGCTGGGGACACTGTTGATCAGAAACTGAGCTGGACTCACTATACAAATACAATGGCTACAAGAGCAGGCCAGAGGCTAGGAATCCTGCAGGAAGTAATTCACCTCCTGACTCCCATTAGCCTGTCCATCATCTACAAGACACAAGTCAGAGAGTGGGAATAAGTGGCAGGATATCATGAAGAGTGAACCACAGGTGATAGGTCTGCAACCCTTTACAATTTATAGAAATGATTTGGATGAAGAGCTCAATGGTATGGTAGCTAGATTTACATTTGGATACGTTAGGTAGGAAAGTGAGTTGTAAGGAGCCTGTGAAGCGCAACAGATTGGTTAAGTGAGTGGACAAAAATCTGTCAATTAAAGTGCAATGTGGAGACATGCAAAATTGACCAATTTGGCAGACTGAATATAAAAGATGCATTTTATTTAAATGGTGAAAGTTTGCAGAGCTCTAAGACACAGGTATCGTAATGCATGAATCAAAGAGGGTTAGTATGCAGAGACAGCAAGTAATTAAGTAAGCTAATAAATTGTTGTTTTATTGTGAGGGGAGTTAAATACAGGAGTAGGGTGGTTATGCTCAGTCAGACAGGGCATTGGTGAGACTCCATGCCTGGAGTATTGTGTATGGTACTGCTCACCACACTTACAAACTGGTGCTTGGAAGCAGTTCATTCCAGGTTTCCTAAGCTAATATCTGGAATGCTGTGGAGTTTAGAAGAGTCAGAGGTGACATAATGGAAACATATAAGATCCTGAGGGAACTTGACTGGGGAGATGTGGAGAGATGTTTCCTCCTGTGGGAGAGTCTAGAATCACTGTTTAAAAATAATTGGACACACATAAAATACAGATGAGGAATTTTTTGTTCTTCCTCTCAGGAGGGTTTTGACTTTTTTTCTTCAAAGGATAGTGAATGCAGAATCTTTAAATATTTTTAAGACAGAGGTAGTTTCTTTATAAGCAAGGGGATAAAAGATTATTGCAGGGATCAAGAGTTGAAGTTAAAATCAGATCAGCTATGATCTTATTGAATGGCTGAGCAGGTTCGAAGGGCTGAGTGGCTTATTCTTGTTCCTTGTTCATACATTCATACACATCCACTCCCTCCACCACCAACGCTCAATAGTAGCAGTGTGTATTATCTACAAGAAGCACTGCAGAAGTTCACCAAAGAACCTCGGACAATCCCTTTCAAACCCAAAACCAATTCCATCTGGAAGGACAAGGGCAGCAGATAGAGTAATAGAGTTATACACAACAACGTGTTCCAGTGAAGCCCAATGCAAGCTGGAGGAACAACATCTCATTTTCCGCTTGGGGACCCTACAGCCCTCCGGACTCAATATTGAGTTCAATAATTTTAGGGCCTAAGCTCTCCCATGTCTGAGCTCCCTACCCCATACACCAGGCCTTGTTACCACATAACCTGCCAATACACACCCCCCGTTGTTCGTCATTAACAGTCCCCATTAACAACTATTCACCCTCTCAGCCTGATCATTAACAACTGTCTTGTCTGTCCAACTGTCTTTCTCTCTCTTTGGGCTCTATCCTATTGTTTACTCCCTATCCCACCCACCTCCCTATTTTCTGCATATAAACTGTTGTTTTCCCAGCCACCATCAGTTCTGAGGAAGGGTTGCTGGACCCGAAACGTTAACTCTGTTTTCTCCTTCACAGATGCTGCCAGACCTGCTGAGCTTTTCCAGCAACTTCGTTTTTGTTCCTAATTAACAGCATACGCAGTTCTTTTGGTTTTTAATAGAGTTATACAGCCTGGAAACAGACCCTTCAGTCCAACTTGTCCATGCTGACTAGATATCCTAAACTGATCTAGTCCTATTGCCAGCTTATGAGCCATATCCCTCTAAACCTTTCCTATTCATATACTCATCCAGATGCCTTTTAAATGTTGTAATTGTACCAGCCTCCACCATCTCTTCTGGCAGCTCATTCCACACATGCACCACCCTCTGCGTGAAAAAGTTGCCCTTCAGGTCCCTTTTAAATCTTTCCCCTCTCGCCTTTATCTCATGCATTCTAGTTTGGATTCCCCTAACCTGGGAAAAAGGCCTTGGCTAGTTACTGTATCCATGACTTTCATTATTTTATAAACCTCTGTAAAGTCATCCCTCAGCCTCTGATGCTCCAGTGAAAATAGTCCAAACCTGTTCAGCTTCTCTCTAAAGTGCAAACCCTCCACTCCAGGCAACAACCGTGTAACTCTTTTCTGAACCATTTCAAGTTTTACAACATTTTTCCGATAGCAGGGTGACCAGAATTGAAAGCAGTATTCTAAAAGTGGCCTCACCAATGTCCTGTACAGCCACAATATGATCTTCCAACTCCTAGACTGAATGCACTGACCAATAAAGGTAAGCGTACCAAATGCCTTCTTCACCACCTTGTCTGCCTGCAACTCCGCTTTAAAGGAAATATGCACCTGTACCCCTAGGCCTCTTTGTGCAGCATCACTTCCCAGGGCCCTACCATTAACTGTATAAGTCCTGCCCTGGTTTGCCTTTCCAAAATGCAACACATCACATTTATCTCCATTAAACTCCATCTGCCCATTGACTCATCTAATCAAAGATCCTTTTGTACTCTGAGATAACGTTCTTCACTGTCCACTACACCACCAATTTTGGTATCATCTGCAAACTTATTAACCATACCAACTATATTCACTTCCAAATCACTTATATAAATGACAAAACGCAGTGGATCCAGCACCAATCCTTGCTGATCACAGGCCTCCAGTCTGAACAACAACCCTCCACCACCTCCATCTCTCTCCTACCTTCGAGCCAATTTTGTATCCAATTGGCTAACTCGCCCTGGATTCCACGTGATCTAACCTTGCCAACTAGTATACCACATGGAACCTCATTGAATAACTTGCTGGAGTCTAGCACCTACGGCTCTGCCTTCATCAGTCTTTGTCACCTCTTCAAAAAACTCAGTCAACTTAGTGAGACAGGATTTCCCATGCACAAAGCCATGTTGGCTATGGAACTCCACCACCTGCAAGTTCCCCTCCAAACCACGCACCATCCTCAAGTGGAAATATATCACAGTTCCTTCAGTCTCACTGGGTCAAATTCCCAGAATTCCCTCCCAAAGGGCAATGTAGGGCAACTTACAGCAGGTGGACTGCAGTGGTTCAAGAAGACAACTCACCACCACTTTCTGAAGGGCAACTAGGGATGGGCAATAAATGCTGTCCAGCCAACACTGCCCACCTCCTCTAAGTGAATAAGAAGAAAAGATACAAGTAGAATATCCATTCAATGAGGTTGTAGTGCCTGACCTGCCACACTGTATTAGACAATGATCTAAAATGACCAGAAATAGTTGCAAGACCTGTGTCTGATCTGGACAAACAAAGCACTCACTATCTGATCACTAAACATTTCTTTCCTCTGATTCCCCAACCTCCTCGTGCTGTGATGTCGCTTCATTCTGCTATTAGCTTCATGCCTTTCATGAACATTTCCTTCAACCCATTCCATCCCATCATCTCAGCAGTTAAAGATGCAGACTCTTGTTCTGAAGCCTATAGTGTTCTTTTGTTTGGCTTAGTCAGGATTAAATAAATCATGTTAAAGTCCAGGCACATGCCAGTGAAGCTCCAGTTGAAGGTTTCTGATCAAACTCAGTAATCATTTCTCATTAGCTAGAAGCCATGAGTAAGACAAATACAAATGGCACCATTCCCAAGTCAAGTTCAGTGATGAGGAGAAATGATTTATTTGGTTGCATCCCAATTGTCAGGGCTTTCCTCTTGGCAATTTACTTCCACAAAGCCCCAGTAAAGTGATTGAATCTAATGATGGCTCAGAATCTGTGCAGAGGGTTCGAGCTGGACTCTGTGTGGCACTGAATGAATGAAGCCAGCACCTTACTCTGTCCAGGGAAACTTTCCATTCACCTGTTGTGTGTCATCACTGCACTTTGCAAAATAAAAGAAAAAGAAACACCTTCCAAAAACCTCAAACCTTCTCAGAGAATTTTCGCAGCCAATGAATTAATTTTCACAAAGTGATTGTTGAAATGTAAGAAATGCAGCTGACAGCACAGGCTATAGTGGTTCAAAAAGGCAGCTGACCAGCACCTTCCATGGATGGGCAATAAATGCTGGCCAGTGATGCCTATGTCCCATAAATGAATAAAAGTAATGTGCACATCAAGATCCCATAAACAGCAACATGGTAGTCAATGGGATCATCTCTTCCAATAATGTCAGACGGTTAATGTTGAGCAGGACAGCAGCTAGGACAGCAGTCTCCATTCGTGCCACACAAAAGCCAAGCAATGACCTTCTCCAACAAGAGCAAATCTAACCATTATCCCTTCATATTCAACAGGGTCACCATGACTGAATCCCCCACCATCAACGTCCTTGGGATTACCATTGACCAGCTCCAACAACACTTAAGAAGTTCAACGCCATCCAGGAGAAAGCAGCCCCGTCAGATCATCAGCTTATCTACCTTCTTCAAAACTTGGCTCACCTCACCTGTAAATGTACTAACGGCGATGTGATGTATTCTTTTAATGAAGTTGATTGTTACAAGCAGTCCTCAGCTGAGGTTCCCCAATATGTAACAGCTCCAGGAGGTATACCCCAAATTGTCAAGCCCCCCAACCACCCCTCACCAAAGCAAGCGATGAACTGATTCCCCTTCTTTATTCATCCATCCCCTTGGTTGATCACAACAACTTTAATTTACAAAGGATCTCACCCTTGTGGACGCCTATCTCCTAGACCCAAATGAATTTGTTTTAAAAGGAGCAAATCTAACCAGCTTTCTTGAGTTAGCAAGGAGTGAATTTATAAATTACTATGCTGGAAAACATAATCACACAATGAAAAAGCAAGATGAATCCAACTCTGGCTAGTTACTGCCCCTTCAGCCAGTAACTGTGTTATCAAGCAGCACCTGCTCAGCAATAATATGCTCAGTGACACCCAGTTTAGTTCCGCCAGGGCCACTCAGCTCCTGACCTCATTCCAGCCTTGGTTCAAACATAGACAGGGACACAGTGGCTCAGTGGTTAGCACCTACAGCACTGCAGCACCATGGACCCAGGTTCAAATCTCAAATGGACAAAAGAACTGAATTCCAGAGGCGAGGTGAGACTGACAGCCCTTGATATCAAGGCTGCATTCACCTGAGCATGACATCATGGGTCCCTAGTGAAACTGCAATCAATGGGTAAGGGGCTAAACCCTGAGTGAAAAAGTTGTCCCTTAGTTCCTTTTTATATCTTTCCCCTCTCACCTTAAACCTATGCCCTTTAGTTTTGCACTCCCCACCCAGGGGAAAAGACTTTACTTTTTTGCCCCATCCATGCCCCTCATGATTTTATAAACTTTTAAAAGGTCACCCCTCAGCCTCTGATGCTCCAGGGAAAATAGCTCCGGCCTATTCAGCCTCTCCCTATGGCTCAAACCCTCCAACTCTGTCAATGTCATTCATGCCACACAAATGCCAGGCTATGAGCATCTCCAGTAAGAGACAATTTAACCACCACCCCTTGACATTCAATGGTGTTACCATCACTGAATCCCCTATCAACATCCTGGGGGTTACCATTGATCAGAAATTCATCTGGCCTTGGAAATACAATGGTTACAAGAGCAGATCAGAATATTGTGGTGAATAATTTACTTCAGTAAGGCCTTTGATAAGGTCCTTCATGGCAGGCTGATACAGTAGGTAAAGTCACACAGGGTCAGAGATGAGCTTGCAAGATGGATAAAAAGATCTGGCTCGGTCATAAAAGACAGAGGGTAGCAGTGGAAGGGTGCATTTTTGAATGGAGGGCTGTGACTAGTGGGGTTCCTCAGAGATCAGTGTTGGGACCTTTGCAATTTATGTAAATGATTTGGAGGAAAATGTAACTGGTCTGATTAGTAAGTTTGCTGACGACACAAAGGTCGGTGGAATTGCAGATCGCAATGAGGACTGTCAAAGGATACAGCAGGATATAGATCGATTGGTGATTTGGGCAGAGAGATGACAGATGGAGTTTAACTTGGAAAAATGTGAAGTAATGCATTTCGGAAGGTCTAATCCAGATGGAAAATATACAGTAAATGGCAGAACCCTTAAGAGTACTGATGGGCAGAGGGATCTGGATGCATAAATACACAGGTCACTGAAAGTGGCATTGCAGGTGGAAAAGGTAGTCAACAAGGCATACGGCATGCTTGCCTTCATCAGTTGGGGCATTCAGTTTAAAAATTGGCAGGTAATGTTGCAGCTTTATAGAACCTTAGTTAGGCTGCATTTGGAATATTGTGTTCAATTCTGGTTGCCACACTACCAGAAGGATGTGGTGGCTTTGGAGACGGTACAGAAAAGATTTACCAGGATGTTGCCTGGTATGGAGGGCATTAGCTATGAGGAGAGGTTGGGGAAACTTGGGTTGTTCTCACTGGAACAACAGAGGTTGAGGGGCGACCTGATAGAGGTCTACAAGATTATGAAGGGCATGGACAAAGTGAGCAGTCAGAAGCTTTTTCCCAGGGTGGAAGAGTCAGTTACCAGGGGCCATGGGTTTAAGGTGCGAGGGGCAAGGTTTAAAGGTGATGTGCGAGGCAAGTTTTTTACACAGAGCGTGGTGGGTACCTGGAACTCACTGCTGGGGAAGGTAGTGGAAGCAGATAGGATAGTGACTTTTAAAGGGTGTCTTGACAAATACATGAATAGGATGGGAATAGAGGGATACGGTCCCTGGAAGGGTAGGGGGTTTTAGTTGTGATGGGCAGCATGTCGGTGCAGGCTCGGAGGGCCGAAGGGCCTGTTCCTGTTCTGTAATTTTCTTTGATCTTTGTTCTAATTCATCTCCTGACTCCCCAAAGCCTGTCCATCATCTACAAGGCACAAGTCAGGAGTGTGATGGAACATTCCGTTGAATACTTCCCTGGATGTGTGCAGCCCCAACAACACTCAAGAAGCTTGACACCATCAGGACAAAGCAGCCGCTTGATTGGCACTACATCCACAAACATTCACTCCCTCCACCACCGACGCTCAGTAGCAGCAGTGTGTACTATCCACAAGATGCATTGCAGAAACTCAAAGACCTTCAGACAGCACCTTCCCGAACCCACAACCACTTCCATCTGGAAGAACAAGGGCAGCACAACATGGGAACACTACCTCCTGCAAGTTCCAGGTGATTGGAGGGTGGCAAATGCCATTCCTTGTTCAAGAAATGGAATAGGGATGATCCTGGGAATTACAGACCAGTCAGTCTTACTTCTGTGGTGGCCAAATTATTGCAGAGGATTCTGAGGGATAGTATTCATGATTATTTGGAAAAGCACGGTTTGATTAAAAATAGTCAGCATGGCTTTAAGAGGGGCAGGTCATGCCTCACAAGCCTTATTGAATTCTTCAAGCGTGTGACAAAACACATTGATGAAGGCAGAGCAGTGGATGTGGTGGATATGGATTTTAGTAAGGCATTTGATGAGGTTCCACATGGTAAGCTGGTTCAGAAAGTAAGGAGATATGGGATTCAGAGAAATTTGGCTGTCTGGATACAGAATCGGCCGTCAAATAGAAGACAGAGGGTGGTAGTAGATGAAAAGTATTCAGCCTGGAGCTCGGTGACCAGTGGTGTTCTGCAGGGATCTGTTCTGGGACCTCTGCTCTTTGTGATCCTTATAAATGACTTGGATGAGGAAGTGGAAGGGTGGGATAGTAAGTTTGCTGATGACATGAAGGTTGGTGGAGTTGTGGACAGTGTGGAGGGCTGTTGTAGGTTGCAACGGGACATTGACAGGATGCAGAGCTGGGCAATGAAGTGGCAGATGGAATTCAACCCGGAAAAGTGAACCTCCTCTGCACCCTCTCCAGTGCCAATATATCCTTTCAAAACTGCACACAGTTCTCCAGGTGTGGCCTCACCAGCACCATGTACAGCTGCAACATAACCTCTCTGCTTTTAAACTCAATCCCTTTAGCAATGAAGGACAAAATTCCATTTGCCTTCCTAATTACTTGTTGTACCTGCAGACCAACTTTCTGTGATTCATGCACAAGGACACCCAAGTCCCTCTGCATAGCAGCATGCTGCAACTTTTTACCACTCAAGTAATAATCCTTTTTACTATTACTCCTACCAAAATGTATGACTTCCCATTTATTTACATTGTATTCCATCTGCCAGACCTTTGCCCACTCACTCAATGTATCTATGTTCCTCTGCAAAGTTTCACAGTCCTCTGCACACTTTGCTCTGCCACTCGTCTTAGTGTCATCTGCAAACTTGGACACCCTACATGTGGTCCCCAACTCCAAATCATCAATATCAATAATATCAATAGGCCTAATCCGCTTAATCTCTCTTCATAACGCAAACTCCTCATGTCTGAAATCAATATAGTAAACTTCCTCTGAACAGGTTCCAAATCAACTACATCCCTCCTCATGTAAGTGGAACACAACTGCATGAAATAATCCAGGGTTTCTCTTTCCACACAGACACTGGATTCATATCTATCTTTTGGTTGTACACCTCTCTTTTTTGTAATTAAAAGCTCAATATGTCCACGTTTGATGTCTGACGTTTTACTAATGTCCTTTATGGAGGAATTCTGCCATCCCCACCTAGTCTAGCCTACATGTGACTCCAGACCCTCAACAATGTTATTGACTCTCACCTGCCACCTGGACAATTAGAGATAGGCAATAAGCACTGGCCTGGCTAGCAATATCTACACCCATGAATGAATTAAAAAAGGTTGCTTTAACATGATTGATGGCTAAACATTAGTCCCATTACGCTACCTGACATTTCCTCTGTTGAATAAGAAAAGGTTTCTGAAAGGGTTAATGCTGGAGACTGCACATTCCCCCCAATCTGATGGTGTCATAGAGGTTTCGTTCGGTGGGACTAATACAGAGCTTTGGAGCTTGTGGCTCACATTGCTCCTTGTCATTTAGTCAGACTAATTACGTTTCACTCACAAATGTCACACAATATCACACATTCTGCTTGTTAAAGACATAGCAGTCACTTCCTTTCCCACTTTAGACTTTTACACCCAGGCAAGGGCAGAGGATTCGTGGCAGAATCATTCCACGTACATCCTCAACATACTGCAGTAATCTTGCAAACAAAATGCCTCCGTTCTGCCCTAAAGATTCTGTGACTCTGATACAGGAGCTATTTTGTTTCATTTATTCACTGGCTGGCCCAGTATTTATTGTCTGTCCCTAGCTGCCCTTGAGAAGGTGGGGGTCAGCTGCCTTGTTAAACTGTTACAGTCCATGTGTTATACTCCTGACCCTAACTACTCATTTTGTGACCACTTTTTTTCTCACATCACCTTTGCTTTGTTTGCACATCACTTTAAAATCAACGCCATCTCGTTCATGTTTCTTTTCGAAGTGGGAACAGTTTCTCCCTATTTACTCTGTGCTTACTGCTCATGAGTTTGAAAACATCTATCAGATTTCCTCTCAGCCTTCTGCCCTCCAATGAGAACAGTCCCAACTTCTTCAATCATCCTCATCACTGAAATTTCTCATCCCTGGAACCATTCTTGTAAATTGCATCTGCACTTTCTCTCCAATGTGTTCACATCTTTCCTGTAATGTGGTGCCCACAACTGGACACAATAGTGCAGTTCAGGTCTAACAGGTGTCTCGTAAAAGGTCAACATCACCTCCTCGCTCTTGTACTCCACACCCCTGTTAATAAAGCCAAGGGCAGTGTGTGCTTTATTCACTGCTCTCTCCACCTCTCCTACCACCTTCGAAGATCTGTGCACATGTACCCCCAGGTCTCTATGCTCTTGCAGCCCCTTTAGAATTTATTTTATTTTGCTTTTCAATGTTTCTCCTGCCCAAAGTACACCACCTCACATTTCTTTTCACTGAACCTCATCTGCATCCTATCGCCCGCTCCACCACCCTGTTAGTGCCCTTTTGGAGTTTCACATTGCTGCTCTCTTCACCTTTTACAATTCCCCCAGGCTTAGTGCCTTCTGTAACCTTTGAAATCAAGCCCAAGACTGTGAAAATGAGTCACATTGATTTGGAACATTAATGTTATTTCTCTCTGCACAGATGAACATAAGCACTGGAAGCAGGAATAGGCCATTCAGCCCCTCAAGGCTGCTCCACTATTTGATACAACCATGGCTCATCTCAGCCTCAACTCCACTTTCCTGCCCGAACTTCATAAGCCTATAGCCCATATGAACTGAACCTGCTGATTATGTCCAGCATCTGCTGTTTTTGTTTCATCCTACCTCAACATAACAGCCATTCCTGGCGCATCTTTAAGCTTGTTCTGTCCAAAATCGTAAGGAAGGTGGAGGATCACCCTGACTGTATCAGTCTGTTTGTGGCTCATTAATGTGACTTTATGGAACCGATATGAGTCTTTTTCACAGTGATTGAATATTTTTGTCTTTTTGGCTGAAGATTTTACTCCTCCAGATAAATCCAATGCTGAGACTCACCTTCAAAACCTTGCTCTCTAGAAAACCAGAATCAGCCTTGCATTTTGCTTTTTATGAGTCATAATTACACTTCGACATTTAAAACACTGCAATAATCAGGCAAAGAGCACCATAGATAAATATCTCTCTAAATCCCTCCTGAAATAAGTATAATTAGTCTTAAAATTGTTAGCAAAATTATTATAATTTTTTTAAAATGAATACTTGTTTAAAAGATCAGAATAAGGCAGGTCCTTTTGTAATCAGCTTTAAACGCTAGAATTACAAAGTAAGGAGCACTTGTCTGATTGTGAAGTGCAGCCCATTATTCTGTTGATTTGAGTCTTTCTCAGCTCCTTCTGATTTTCATGCAGAGGGGGTGGGGGGGAATGTTCAACATATTCACTGTCTTCTCCTGAGCAATCAGAGGTTTTCCCGATTGATTCAGAATGTTAAATCCAGCTGGGAACTTTTAGCTCTGACCTCCCGAGTGCAGAAAGTGGTATCTAATATCTCCTGCTCTCACTGGCTTTCAACCAGTGACCGAAACGTTCCCTGAATTTTCACAGAGAAACAAAACAAAACACAAAACTTCCGTCATTGACATTTTACCAGTCAGGTGAAAACAGCACAGCGTCACGTGGCCACTGTTAATATAGAGATAGTTGGTTCTGGTCAAACAATTGTTGTCCAGTACTGAAGGAGTGCCATGCTGTTGTACGGTCAGTACTGAGGGAGGGCCGCGCTGTCGGAGGGTCAGTGCTGAGGGAGTGCCGCACTGTCGGAGGGTCAGTACTGAGGGAGTGCCGCACTGTCAGAGGGTCAGTACTGAGGGAGTGCTGCACTGTCGGAGGGTCAGTACTGAGGGAGTGTCGCACTGTCAGAGGGTCAGTACTGAGGGAGTGCCGCACTGTCAGAGGGTCAGTGCTGAGGGAGTGCCGCACTGTCAGAGGGTCAGTGCTGAGGGAGTGCCG
>JAHRHZ010000273.1:20333155-20388545 GCA_024137785.1 Ginglymostoma cirratum | reverse complement strand
TTATCCCACTACCTCCCTCCAGTTGGTGGGTTATAGTTATTATTTTCCAGGCTGATGGAACCTTTCCAGACTCCAAGTAATTTTGGAAAATTAACATCAACCCATCCACTCCCTCATTGACCACCTCATTTTAAGACCTAGGATGAAATCTATCAGGGCCCAAAAACTTGTCATTAGTTTGTTCAGTGATTTTGAGTTCTTTCAACTTCCTCATTTACTGTTATTATGGGATGTTTCTCGGGTCTTCAACAATGCAGGGGAGGTCACTCAATACTCCCCAAGACGTATTCTACAACTGGTATCACTGAAAAAGATAACCTGGTCATTGTTATCAATTTGGTCCACAAATGGGTTGACCACACTTCTGTAACAATTCCTGGGCTATATGAAACTTTAGGCCCCCTGAGGTTATTTGACGTTCTACATTAATACATGTATTTCTTTCTTGGTCTTTGCACAGATTATCATCTACGTGCAAAGAGAGCAGATAGAATTGCAACATTTGAAGGGAAATTGTATAAATTCTTGAAGAGAAAACAGCTTGAAGGACGATGTGGAATAGGCAGGCAAAAGTGGGGTTAATTGGAAAGCCTTCTCAAAGAACTTCCTCTGTTGTTTAGTTAGCTTCAATAATGCTGAATCTACCAGACTGTTGTTTTAAAAAGACACTATCCATTTCACTCATGTCCTTTAGGGAAGAACATCTGCCAACCTTACCTGGTCTGATTTACACATGACTCCGGACACACAGCTACTTCAACTGCCCTCTGAAATGGCCAAGTGAGACATTCATTTATATCAATCACTGCAGAAAAGTTGAAAAATCAGAGGTACCTAGAATTGAACGAAGTACCAGTGATTACAAAGGCATATCATCCCTGTCAAGCCCACCGATAACTTCAGGGGTTTATACCAAAATGGGAGAACCGTCTTAAAGATGAATCAAGCAACAGACTAATATCATCACAGTAATGGAATCGTACCTTACAGGCAATGCCCAGACACCACTATCACCATCCCTGGGCATGTCTTATGCCACCAAGGATAGACCCAGCAGACGTGGCGGCAGTCGGGTGGGAGTTGCCCTGGGAGCCCTCTACATCAATTCTGGATCTCATGAAGTCTCATGGCAAGGAAACCTCCTGTTGATTACCACATACCTACCACCTCCTAACCCTTCTCCCCAGCCTGCAACACCAGCTGATAAATGAGTATGCTTCCATCATGAATACTGACTGGAGGAAGCACTGAGCGTAGCAAATAGCACAGAATGAACTCTGGGTGTAAAATTTCAATGTACATCACCAAGAGGGGCCCAACAGTAAGCATTATTAATCGAGCTGGTCGGGTTCTAAAGTTCATAACTGCCAGACTGAGACAATTACACTTTCAGCATGCTAGATAGGACAGGCTTCAATGGGACGGCAAATCAAAACTGCGAACCCATGAGGCACATCAGCAATGACAGCAGATTGTATTCAGCGACAGTCTGGAAGCTCATGGCCCAATATATCCACCAAAGTATCAATGGTGATGGCATTTACTTTCCACCCTAGCTGTGCTAGAGAAGGCGGTGGTGAGCTGTTTCCTTGAACCTCTGCTTTCAGTCTAGTGTGAGCACAACCACTGTGCTGTTGGGAAGCAAGTATCAAAAAGTTGACCCAGCATCCGAGAATGAACAACTGTTATAGTTCAAAGTCAGGATGGTGTGTGATTTGGAGGAGAACTTGCAGGAGCTGATGTTCCATCCATCTGCTGCCCTGACAGAATCACAGAATGTTACAGCACAGAAGGAGGCAATTTGATGCATTGTGTCTGTACCAGCTCCCAAAAGAGCTACCCAGCTAGTCCCACTCTCTAGCCCTATCTCCGTAGCCCTCTAACGTCATCATTTTCAACTTTATATCCAGCTCTCTTTTGAAATATCCTATGGAATCCACCTCCACCACTCTCCCAGGCAGTGCATTCCAAATCCTAACAACTCTCTGAGTAAAGGGGTTTCTCTTCATCTCACTCCAAGCCCTCTTGCTGACCATCTTAAAATTGTGATCCCCAGCTACTGACATACCAACTAGTGGAAACAGAATATCCTTCTTTACCCTGTCAACATTGTTCATAATTCTGAACACCTCAATAAAGTCACCTCTTAATCTTCCTTGTTCCAAGTAGAAAAAGCCAGATGTCTCTAATTATTCAGCATCATAATTCTAACCAATCTCATCTCCAAACTCCAAGACCTAGGACCATGCTCCCTACTCTGCAACAGGATAGAGCCATAGAGTCATAGAGTAATACAACATGGAAGCAGGCCCTTCAGCCCAAACTGGTCCATGCTGACCATACTGCCCACTCAGCTTAGTTCCAATTGCGTGCATTTGGTCCATATCCCTCTAAACCCTTCCCATCCATGTACCTATCCAAATGTTTTTTAAATGTTGCTGCTGTACCCGTCTCAACTACTTTTTCTGACAGCCCATTCCATATAAGCACCATCTCTACGTGAAGAAATTGCCCCTCAGGTCCTTCTTAAATCTCTCACCTTAAACCTGCACTCTCTGGTTTTCAATTCCCCATCCCTGGACTTCCTGACCTGCAGACTGCAATCAGTAAGGATAGGCAAGAACACCTCCTCCACAATAATCTGCAAAACCAATGCCCCACAAGGCTGTGTACTCAGCCCCTAACTATATTCCTTATACACTCACGACTGTGTGAGCAAATTCAGCTCTACCTCCATTTACAAATTTGCTGATGACACCACCATAATGGGTTGGATCTCAAACAAACATGAGACAGAGTACACAAAAAATGAAAAGGAAGGAGCACTCAGGAGAAGTTATAAAAGCCTCCAGAACACAAAATAGGACATAGTGTTTGGAAAGAGTTAGGAATCTGACTTCAAGCATATCAAATAAAGGGATGGCAATGAGAAGAGGGACGGTCAATACAGGATTGAAGGTGTTGTATCTGTACGCACACAGCATACGAAATAAGGTAAATGAGCTTCTGATGCAAATCAAAATTGGTAGACATGATGTGGTGGGCATCACGGAGATGTGGCTGCAAGGGGATCAGGACTGGGAGCTAAATATCCAAGGATATACATCCTATTGAAAAGACAGGCAGGAGGGCAGAGAGGGTGAGTTGCCTCATTAGTAAGAAATGGAATTAAATCAGTAGCAAGAAACAAAGTAGGGTCAGATGATGTAGAACCTGTGTGGGTAGAGTTAAGGAACCATGAAGGTAAAAAACCATAACTGGAGTTATGTACAGGCCTCCAAACAGTAGTCAGAATTTGGGGCACAAGATACACCAGGAGATAGAAAAGGCTTGTAGGAAAGGCAAGGTTACATTGATCATGGGGGATTTCAATATACAGGTGGACTGGGAAAATCATGTTGGTAGTGGATTGCAAGAAAAGGAGTTTGTGGAATATCTACGAGATGGCTTTTTGGAGCAGCTTGTGGTGGAGTCCACAAGGGAACAGGCAATACTGGATTTAGTGTTGTGCAATGAGGCAGACTTGATAAGGGAGCTTAAGGTAAAGGAACCCTTAGGAGGCAGTGATCATAATATAATAGAATTTACTCTGCAATTTGAGAGGGAGAAGATAGTATCAGAGATAACAGTATTACAGCTGAATAAAGGCGACTACAGAGGTATGAGGGAGGAGCTGGGTAGAATTGACTGGAAGAGGAGCCTAGAAGGAAAGACAGTGGAACAGCAATGGCAGGAGCTTCTGGGAGTAATTCAGGAGACACAGCAACAAGTCATCCCTAGGAAAAAGAAGCATGGTGCAGGGAGGATGGAGCAACCATGGCTGACTAAGGAAGTCAGGGATAGCATAAAAGCAAAAGAGAAAGCATATAATGTGGCAAAGGGCAGTGGGAATCCAGGGGATTGGGAAGCTTACAAAGACCAACAGAGGACAAAGTAAAAAGAAATAAGGAGGGAGAAGATGAAACATGAGGGTAAGCCAGCAAGTAATATAAAACAAGGTTGCAAGAGTTTTTTTTAGATAGATAAAGGGTAAAAGAGAGGCAAAAGTAACATTGGCCACTGGAAAATAATGCTGGAGAAGTAGTAATGGGGAACAAAGAAATGGTGGAGGAACTGAACAAGTACTTTGTGTCAATCTTCAAGGTGGAGGACAATAGTAACATCGCAAACATTCAAGAGAGTCAGGGGGCAGAGGTCAGCATGACAGCAATCACCAAGAAGAAAATGCTAGAAAAACTGAAAGGTCTGAAGGTGTATAAATCACCTGGATCAGATGGACTACATCCCAGAGTTCTGAAGGAGATAGCTGAAGAGATAGTGGATGCATTGGCGGTGATCTTTCAGGAATCACCAGAGTCAGGGAGGGTCCCAGAGAATTGGAAAACTGTTAATATAACATCCCTGTTTAAAAAGGGAGTAAGGTAAAAGATGGGAAATTACAGACCGATTAGCCTAACCTTGGTTGTTGGTAAGATTTTGGAGTCCATTGTGAAGGATGAGATTTCTGAATACTTGGAACTGTATGGTAATGTAGGGTAAAGACAGCATGGTTTCATCAAGGGGTGGTCATGTCTGACAAATCTGTTTGAAATTTTTGAGGAAGTAATGAGGAGGGTAGACCAAGGAGGGCTAATGGATGTTTTCTACCTGGACTTCAAGAAGGCCTATGACAAGGTGCCGCACAGGAGGCTGCTGAGTAAGATAAGGGCCCACGGTGTTAGAGGGACTTTGTACATTGTTGATCTAGATGAGGGAACTGTGGGAATTCTGGTTAAGTTTGCAGATGATACAAAGATAGGTGGAGGGACAGGGAGTATTGAGGAGGTGTGGAGGTTGCAGGAGGATTTGGACAGGTTAGGAGAGTGGGCAAAGAAGTGGCAGATAGAGTACAAAGTGGGAAAGTGTGAGGTCATACACTGTGGGGAAAAGAATAAAAGCATGGACTATTTTCTAAATGGGCAGAAAATTCAGAAGTCTGAAACGCAAAGAGACTTGAGAGTTCTAGTCCAGGATTCTCTCAAGGTAAGCTTACAGTTAGGAAGGCAAATGCAATGTTGGCATTTTTGTCGACAGGGAATAAAAAAGCAGGGATATACTTCTGAGGTTTTATAGGCTTCTGGACAGACCATATTTAGAATATTGTGAGTAATTTTGGGCTCCATATCTCAGGAAGGATGTACTGGCCCCTGAAGCAGGTCGGGGGAGTTACATGAGGATGATCCTATGAATGAAAGTCTGAACATATGGGGAATATTTGAGGACTCTAGGTCTGTACTCGTTGGCATTTAGAAGGAGAGGGGGGATCTAAGTGAAACTTACAGAATACTGCACGGCCTGGACAGAGTGGATGTTGGGAAGAAGCTTCCATTGGTAGGAGAGACTAGGACCCAAGGGCACAGCCTTATATTAAAGGGAAGACCTTTTAGAACAGAGATAAGGAGAAACATCTTCAGCCAGAGAGTGGTGAATCTATGGAATTCATTGCTGTAGAGGCCAGGTCTGACAATATTTAAGACAGAGATTTGTTCTTGATTGTTAAGGGGATCAAAGGTTACAGGGAGAAGGTGGGAGAATGGGATTGAGAAACTTGTCAGCCATGATTGAATGGCAGAGCAGACTTGATGGGCTGAATGGCCTAATTTCTGCTCCTAAGTCT
Organism: Ginglymostoma cirratum; assembly: GCA_024137785.1. NCBI lineage: Eukaryota > Metazoa > Chordata > Chondrichthyes > Orectolobiformes > Ginglymostomatidae > Ginglymostoma > Ginglymostoma cirratum. The sequence goes on along the minus strand of JAHRHZ010000273.1, from coordinate 20,382,889 downwards.
TATGGTCTTATAGATGGACAGCTTAGTGGCATGGTATAAAGACAACAGTCTCTCCCTCAATGTCAGCAAAATGAAGGAGCTGGTCATCAACTTCAGGAAGTCAAGTGGAGGACTCGCCCCTGTCTGTATCAGTGGTGCTGAGGTGGAGGTGGTTCGAGAGCTTCATGTTCCGAGGAGTAAATATCATCAATAAAATCTATCCTGGTCCATCCAATAATAAATCAAATGAAATCAATTATCCTTCCAGGTGGTAGAGGCAACAGGTTTGGAATGGGGATAAGGAAGGACTCTTGGTGAGTTGCAGCAGAGTATCTTGTAGATGGTTCGCACTGTTGCTCCCGAACATCAGTAGGAAATGAATGTTGAAAGTTGTGGATGGGGCATCAATCAAAAAGCTGCTTTATCTTACATGGTGACAGAAACTTGAGCGTTGTTGGGGCTGCACCCATCCAGGCAAGTGGGGAGTATTCCATCACACTCCTGACTTGTGCCTTGTAGACGGTGGACAGGCTTTAAGGAGTCAGGAGGTGAGTTACTTGCCTCAGTATTCCTCACCTCTGACCTGCTCTTGTAGCTGCTTTTTTTTCTGTGACTGATCCAGTTGAGCTTCTGGTCAGTGGTAACCCCCAGGATGTTGATAGTGGGGGTTCAGTGATAATAACACCATCAAATCAAGAAAAGATGGTTAGAATCTTTATTGCTGAAGCTAATCATTGCCTGGCAATTTAAGGAGCAAGAGTCACTGGCCGTTTATGAGACTGTTCTGAATGTTTTTGAGTTCTTGTTGCAAACAAGCACGGACTGTCCCGATACCTGGAAAGTTATTAATAAAGGGGCATGTACAGGATGAATAGAAAGTTGCTGGCCCCTTTAGCTGAAGGGTCATAACAATGGGCCTACTGTTTTAAAGCGAAACACAGGAGGTTTAGTGGATATTTGAGTAAAATCTTTTATCGTCTAGAGGGCCCTGGATGTCTGGACTGCGATGCCTGGGAGGGTAGTTGAGGTGGGAAACAATCTTAAAAAGTGAAAACAGAAACTGCAGGTGAAACTCAACATGTCTGGCAGCATCTTTGGGGAGAAAGCAGAGTAAACATTTTATGCCCAGTGACTCTTCATCGGAATTTCGAAAAGTACTTAGATGAACACCTGAACTTAAGGTCATGGGCCTGGTTGGAAAAGTGAGACTACTGTAGGCAGTAATGTTCTAAATCCAGGTCAGCACAATGGTTCAGTGGTTAGCATTACTACCTCATAGTACCAGGATCTGGGTTCAATTCCAGCCTTGGGTGACTGTGTGTGCAAAGTTTGCACATTCTCCCTGTGTCTGTATGGGTTTTCTTCCACAGTCCAAAGGCATGCAGGTCAGATGGATTGGCCATGCTAAATTGCCCACAGCATTCAGGGATTTAAGAACTGTGGATGCTGTAAATCAGGAACCAAAACAAAGTTGCTGGAAAAGCTCAGCAGGTCTGGCAGCATCTGTGAAGGAAAAAAACAGAGGAAGGGTCACTGGATCTGAAACATTAACTCTGTTTTTTCCCTTCACAGATGCTGACAGACCTGCTGAGCTTTCCCAGCAACTTTGTTTTGGTTCCTGGGGGGGGCACAGGATTACACTGGGTGGGGGGGAGATGTCCTTCAAGGGTCAGTGCAAACTCAATGGGCTGAATGGTCCCTATCTGCGTTGCAGGGGGTTTATATTTTTGGTGGCTCAGACTCGATGTGCTAAAGGGGCCTCTTCTGTTTTTTATGATTCAATGTAGCTGAACATTGATGATCGCACAATGAACAGCTCCACTTCAGAACTTTGGATGGAGTGCTGATCATTGACTCCCTCATTCACTTCTCCCCCCAGTGGTGCACATGGCTTTGCCATCAGAAAATGCACGGCAGCAACTCACCAAGTCTTCCTCACCAGCACCTTCCAAACCCACAACCATAACCATCTTGAAGGACAAGGGCAGCGGATACATGGAAACACCACCCCCTGCAAGTTCCCCTCCAAGCTTCTCACCATCCTGACTTGGAAATATATCATTTTGCTTCTGCTGAGTGAACATCCTGGAAGTCTGGTCCTAACAGCACCCGGGTGCATCTACACGTGATGGACTGTACCAACTCAACAAGGCAGCTCAAAACCTTCTCAAGAGCAATTAGGGATGCACTCCTTGTTAGAGTCACTCGCACCTCATCAATAGACAAAAATAAATCTCTGATAGTGTGATGGATTTCTAGCTGTGTCTGAGTGCATTGAATGAAGTTGTAAGGTGTGTGTTGTCTGAGTGAAAATATTTCTGTGATTAACATTAGTGCACATGAAGAAACACAATCATAGAATCTGGAAAACATCAAAATCATTTACACTACTGGAGGAGGCCATTCAGCCCATCACCCAAGTACTGGTTAAATTAAAGAGCTGTTCCATCTATATATTAGGGAAGAGATCATAGGACCTTTGGCGATGATCTTTTCGTCCTCACTGTCCACGGGTATAGTGCCGGAAGATTGGAGAGAGCCAAACGTCATTCCCTTGTTCAAAAATGGGAACAGGGATAACCCTGGAAATTACAGACCAGTTAGTCTTACGTCAGTGGTAGGCAAATTATTGGCAAGGGCTCTAAGAGATAGGATTTATGATCACTTGGAAAAGCACAGTTTGATTCGTGATAGTCAGCATGGATTTGTGAGGGGTAGATCATGCCTCACAAACCTTACTGAATTCTTTGAAGAGGTGTCCAAACACGTGGATGAAGGAAGAACAGTGGATGTGTTATACATGGATTTAAGTAAGGCGTTTGATAAGGTTCCCCATGGTAGGCTCATGCAGAAGGTAAGGAGGCATGGGATAGGGGGAAATGTGGCAGATTGGATTCAGAATTGGTTGACCCTTAGAAGACAAAGGGTGGTGGTGGACGGAAGATATTCAACATGATGCTCAGTTACGAGTGGTGTACCACAAGGATCTGTTCTGGGTCCTCTTCTAATTGTGATTTTTGTAAATGATTTGGATGAAGGAGTGGAAGGGTGGATTAGCAAGTTCGTGGACGATACAAAGGTGGGTCATGTTGTGGACAGTGCGGAGGGCTGTTCTAGGTTACAAAGGGACATTGATAGAATGCAGAACTGGGCTGAGAAGTGGAAGATGAAATCTAACCCTGAAAAGTGTGAGGTTATTCATTTTGGAAGGACAAACTTGAAAGCAGAATACAGAGTTAACAGAAAGATTCTTGGCAGTGTGGAGGAGCAGAGGGATCTTGGGGGTCATGTTCACAGTTCCCTGAGAGCTGCCACCCAGATGGATAGAGTTGTTAAGAAGGCGTATGATATGTTAGCTTTCATTAATAGAGGGATTGAGTTCAAGAGCCGTGAAGTTATGCTCTAGCTATAAAAAGCCTGGTTAGGCCACATCTGGAGTATTGTGTCCAGTTCTGGTCACCTCATTACAGGAAAGATGTGGAGGTGTTGGAAAAGGTGCAGAGGAGATTTACCAAGATGTTGTCTGGAATAGAGGGAAGGTCTTATGAGGAAAGGTTGAAAGAGCTAGGGCTTTTCTCTTTAGAATGACAAAGGATGAGAGGTGATTTGATAGAGGTGTACAAAATGATCAGAGGTATAGATAGAGAAGACAGCCAGAGACTTTTTCCTAGGGTGGAGGTAGCAATTATGAGGGGGCATAGTTTTAAAGTGAGTGGAGGTAGATATAGGGGAGACATCAGAGGTAGGCTCTTTACTCAGAGAGTGGTAGGGGCATGGAATGCATTGCTGGAGAGGGTAGTGGAGTCGGCCTCATTGGGGCATTTAAGCAGCTATTAGATAGGCACATGGATGATAGTATAAGGTAGCGATGGAGGTTAGATAGATCTTAGGATGAAGGTAAAAGTTCGGCACAACATTGTGGGCGGAAGGGCCTGCACTGTGCTGTACTGTTCTATGTTCTATATTTCCTGCCCTTGGTTCATAGCCCTGTAGGTTACAGTATCATGACTGAAGATCCCAGTATTTTTTAACTGTGTTGAGGGTTTTGGACTCTCAGTCAGTCAGTAAGTCCTGATCTTCACCACTGTCTGGGTGAAAACCTTGTTCCTTAGCTCCCCTCTCATCCTTCTCCAATTACTGTATGACCCCCCACTCCGTTCTCCAAAAGAATCAGATTGTGTAGTTTTCATTTGGATGTTTCTGCAAGTGACTGACAGACGCAAATGATTGGCCAGAAATGCTCAGCATGGCAGGCTAACATTCCTGATATAATGACCTATTCCTTCAGGGTGGTTACAAAAGCAACTTGTACGTGTGTGTTACACGAGTGAAGACATTGCTGGGCTTAGCTTTAGGAAGGGGTATGACTTGATGTTAAGGTTGTAAATCACAGTGTGTGTGTGGCAGTCCCATTTTTACATTGCACCGAAATGACAGCCAGAGATTTATAATTAGACTCGTTAACAACCAAATCAACAGCTGTACTTCACTCCTTTCATCTCCACAATACAATGATCTTTCACTGTTCCTTTTCATTGAAAAAGAATATTCTCAAACGTTGACACAAAAATAAACATTCCGCCCTCCAATATGACAGCGTGATCCTAACCGCAAGCAGCTTCTGAAATCTGAGAGTCATCTGCAGCATCTGGACTCTGTTAGTCACTTCAGGTGACAGATGTGTTGTGTTTGCAATTATGACATGGTTCCGGTGAGGTAGATGCATTGCTATTACCTCACGTAAATGACACCGTGCAGGCATGTCAATATTCAGGGCTGGCTGGGGGGTAGGGGTACAAGTGGAGAGTGAAGGGGGAGCAGGAGAGAGAGGGACACACAGTCTAAGTCTTGTTCACCCGTCACTCCCTGTGCTCACTCGCCCTCAATGACTCCTTGTCCTGCGAGGCCTCATTTTCAAAATTCTCATCTTTGCTTTTAAATTCCTCCATGGCTCTGCTTCTCCCTATCTCTCCAACCTGTCCCAGTCCTAAAACTCTCGATGTTCCTCAAAAACTGACCTTTTGTGCATTTTAACCACTCCATACTAGTGGCTGTGCCTTCAGGAGCCTGGGTTCCAAGGTCAAGAATTCCATCCCTAAAATTCTCCCTCTTTCTCTTTCACACTCATAGAGTTATTGAGTCACAGAGTAATACAGCATGGAAATAGGCCCTTCAGCCCAAGCTTGTCCATGCTGGCCATGGTACCCACTCAGCTAGCTCTAATTGCTCACATTTGATTCATGTCACTCTAAATCCTTCCCATCCATGTACCTATCCAAAAGTTTTTTACATGTTACTACTGTACCTGCCTCAACCACTTTCCCTGGCGGCCCATTCCATACAAGCATCACTCTCCGGATAAAGAAGTTGCCCCTCAGGTCCTTCTTAAATCTTTCCCCTCTCACCTTAAACCTATGCCCTCTAGTTTTCAATTCTCCATCCCTGTGAAAAAAACAATATGCATTCATCTATCTATGCCCCTCATGATTTTATACACCTCAACAAGGTCACTCCTCAATCTCCTACATTCCAGGGAATAAAGTCCTATCCTGGCCAACCTCTCCCTATAACTCAGACCTACTAGTCCTGGCAACATGCTCATAAATATTCTTTAAGCACTTTCCAGTTTAATTATGTCCTTCCTATAACAGGGTGACCAAAACTGTACACAATACTCCAAGTGCGGCCTCACCAACGACTTATTCAACTGTAACATAACGTCCCAACTCCGATACTCAATGCCTCGACCAACAATGGCCGACATGCTAAATGCCTTCTTCACCATCCTGTCTACCTGCGACGCCGCTTTCAACAAACGACGTACTTGTACTCCTAGGTCCCTCTGTTCCACAACACTCCTCAGGGCCTTACCATTTACTGTATATGTCCACTCCTTTAACACCCACTGTAAACTCTCTGACCTAGATTGTGGATGCCAATTTCACAGAAGTAAATAAATATACAATCGAATTACTGCAAAAGGTCACCACTTGATAAATAAAGTACAGAAACACGTAGTTCATGAGACAGCCCTACTTTATAAATTGTATGTAACTGACTGAGAGTTTGATGAACTTGACCTGTGATCATGTGATCGATGGGCTTCACTATAAGGTGCATATTCCATCAGAACTTTCATTCTTATTCTTGAAATTAAGGTCCTCTGCATTTTGCAATGTATAAGATAAATACATGGAAAATAGGAGCAACAGTAGGCCAATTGGCCCTTCGAGCCTGCTCCACCATTCAATATGATCATGGCTGATCATCCAACTCAGTCCCCTGTTCCTGCTTTCTCCCCCAGACCCTTTGCTCCCCTTCGCACTAAGAACTATATCTAACTCCTTCTTGAAACCATTCAATGATTTGGTCTCAAATACTTTCTGTAGCAGTGAATTCCACAGGCTCCCCACTCTCAGGGTGAAGATATTTCTCCTCATCTCAGTCCTAAATGGTCTACCTGTATCCTTAGATTGTGACGCCTGGTTCTGGGCTCTCCAGTCATTAGGAAAATCCTTCCAGTAGTTCTGGTAGAATTTTATTAGTTTTCCACAAGATTCCTTGACATTCTTCTAAATACCAGTAAATATAGCCCTAACTGATCCAGTCTCTTCATACATCAGTCCTGCCATCCCAGGAATCGGTCTGATAAACCTTCATTGCACTCCCTCTTTAGCCAGAACATCCTTCCTCAGATAAGGAGACCTAAACACCATGCAATATTCCAGGCATGATCTCACCAATGCCTTACATATTTGCAGCGAGACATCCTTGTTCCAGTACTCGAATCCTCTCACTATGAAGGCCAATATACCATTTGCTTTCTTCACCACCTGCTGCACCTGCATGCTTGCCTTCAGAAACAAGGACCCCCAGGTCTTGTTGTACCTGCCCCTTTCCCAATCTATTGCCATTTAGATAATACTCTGTCTTCCTATTTTTGCCCCTCACATTTATTCACATTATGGTGTATCTGCCATGCATCTGCCCACTCACTCAGCCTGTCTGATTAACACTGCAACATCTCTATATCCTCCTCACAGCTCACCCTCCCACTGAGCTCTGTGTCACCTGCAAGTTTGTAATCGTGATTATTTGTAGAGTGAAATGTTCACAATTGTGCCATCCTTAATTTTTATTTTAATAGCTTTGGTATGAATAATGGTTGCTGGTTTTACTTGTATTGTCATTGCAATTTAACATCTGTATCATGATGATTTCTCAATAAACCATTCCTCATCCTCTCTGCTCATGTTCCAGGAACAGCCAGGGCTCATTTGTTGCTCAGTCACAGAATCCTGGGGCTCAGCTTCTGCTCCAGGGTTTCAGCGTAGAAATCCACACTGACATCTCAGTGCAGTACTGATGGAGTGCTACACTGTAGGAGCTGCTCGTCTCCTGGATGAGACTTTAAAATAAAGACCAATTCACTGTTCCGGCAGAAATCAAAGATCCTCAGGGAATTTTTCAAAGAGGAACTGGGAGTGTTCCTAACGTCCCAGCCGATGTTGGTGACTCAATCATTGTCAGAAACATATGGATAGTCCAGTCACTATCATATTGCAGCTTGTGGGAGCTGTCTGTGTGCAAATTAATTATCATAATTCAATTACAGGGCTGGCTACTCTCCAAAAGTACTTCATTGGTTGCAAGACTCTTTAAGGTTCTAATGGACACAAAAGTTTTTGTATTCTCCCTGTTTAAAAACTTACCTCGTGCAGCAGGCGGCCCTCTTGTTTTCAGGGGTGGTTGTGCGGAGGAAACACAAGCCGGGAAGAAACAGATATATTCGGGCATTGGCTAAACCTGAAACACTACACGCATAGTGTCTCCCACCCGTCCTCCTCCTCTAACCAAAAAAGACTGTGTGGACGGTCATTAAGGTAAGGTTTTTTTAAATCTTCTGGAAATCTAGAGTAGAGGGAATGGAAGCTAGAGCAGTTGCATGCTCCTGTTGCAGGATGTGGGAGGTAAGCGTCACTGCTGGTGCCCCCTCTGACTTCACCTGCGAGAAGTGCATCTAACTCCAGCTCCTCAAAAACCATGTTAGGGAACTGGAGCTGGAGCTGGATGGACTCCGGATAATTCGGGAGGCTGAGGGGGTGATAGGGAGGAGTTATAGGGAGGTGGGCACACCCAGGGTACAGGAAAAAGGTAGCTGGGTGACTGTCAGGAAGGGGAAAGGGAATAGGCAGACAGTGCAGAGGATCCCCTGTGGCCATTCCCCTCAATGACAAGTAGACCATTTTGGATACTGTTGTGGGGGGACGACCTACCAGGGGAAGGCCATAGCGGACAGGTCTCTGGCACTGAGCCTGGCCCTGTAGCACAAAGGGAAGGGGGGAGAATAGGAGAGCAATTGTAGTGGGGGATTCGATAGTAAGAGGCACAGACAGGCGGTTCTGTGAATGCAAACAGATGGTATGTTGCCTCCCGGGTGCCAGGGTCCGTGATGTCTCGGATCGTGTCTTCAAGATCATTAAGGGGGAGGGTGAGCAACCAGCAGTCATGGTACACATCGGTACCAATGACATAGGCAGGAAAAGGACAGAGAATGTGAAAAACGAGTACAAGGAATTAGGTTGGAAGCTGAAGTCCAGGACAAACACTGTAGTTATCTCTGGATTACTACTAGTGCCACTTGATGACGAAGTAAGAAATAGGGAGAGAGTGCAGCTAAACATGTGGCTACAGGGCTGGTGTAGGAGGGAGGGCTTCCATTATGTGGATAATTGGAGCACATTCTGGGGAAGGTGGGACCTGTACAGTCAGGATGGGTTGCACCTGAACTGGAAGGGCACAAATATCCTGGGAGGGAGGTCTGCTTGAGCTGTATGGGATGGTTTAAACTAGATTGGCAGGGGGTGGGGAACCGGATTTGTAATTCAGAAGATGAGGTATTCAGCCTTGCAACAGACACAACAGGGACTGAGGTGGTTTATAAAGAAATGCGGTTAATGGAGCGTAATTGCGGACACCGAGATGGTTTGAGGTGTGTATACTTCAATGCTAGAAGTATCAGAAATAAAGCGGATGAACTTAGAGCATGGGTCGGTACTTGGAACTACGATGTTGTGGGCATTACAGAAACTTGGGTAACTCAGGGACAGGAATGGATGTTCGAAGTTCCGGGATTTCGATCCTTCAAAAGAAATAGGGAGGGCGGAAAAAGAGTTTGGGGAGTGGCATTGCTAGTCAGGGCGAGTATAGCAGCTACTGAAAGGCAGTTCGAGAGTGATATGTCTACAGAGTCAGTTTGGGTTAAGGTCAGGAACAAGGAAGGAGCAGTCACTTTGTTGGGGGTTTTTTACAGACCCCCCGAGAAGTGGTGGAGTGGATTGGGAGGCAGATACTGGAAAGGTGCAGAAGTCACAGGGTTGTAGTCATGGATGACTTCAACTTTCCAAATATTGATTGGAAACATTTTAGTTGTAATAGTTTAGATGGAGTAGATTTTGTCCAGCGCGTTCAGGAAGGATTCCTGACACAGTATGTAGATAGACCAATACGAGAAGAGGCCACTTTGGATTTGGTGCTTGGCAATGAACCAGGCCAAGTGTTAGACCTGTTGGTAGGAGAGCATTTTGGCGATAGTGATCATAACTCTGTTTCTTTCACGATAGTCATGGAAAAGGATAAGTACATACAGCAGGGTAAGGTTTATAATTGAGGGAAGGGTAATTACAATTCTGTTAGGCAAGAACTGGGTAATGTAAATTGGGAACAGATGCTGTCAAGGAAGAGCACGATAGAAATGTGGAGATTGTTTAAGGAATGCATACTGTGTGCGCTCGATATGTTTGTCCCTAGCAGGCAGAGAAGATGCGGTCGAGTGAGGTTCTCGAGAGAGGTCGAACGTCTGGTTAAGAAGAAGAAGGAGGCTTATCTAAGGTTTAGGAAAAGAGGAACGGAAAAAGCTCTAGAGGGATACAAGTTAGCCAGGAAGGAGCTGAAGTAAGGGCTTAGGAGAGCTATAAGGGGGCAGGATAAAACCTTGGCAGATAGTATCAAGGAAAATTCCAAGGCTTTTTTACACGTATATGCAGAACAAGAGAATGACCAGAGGAAGGGTAGGGCCGATTAAGGATTGTAAAGGGAATTTGTGCACAGAGCCTAAAGAGATAGGAGAGGTCCTTAATGAATATTTTTCTTCAGTATTCACAACTGAGAGGGACCTAGTTGTAGAGGAGAACGTTGTGAAACAGGCAGGTAGGCTGGAGGAGGTTGATGTTAGTAAAGAAGATGTGCTAGGAATTCTGAGGAAGTTGAAGATAGATCAGTCCCCCGGGCCTGATGGGATTTATCCAAGGATTCTATGGGAAGCGAGGGACGAGATCGCAGGGCCTTTGGCGATGATCTTTTCATCCTCACTGTCCACGGGTATAGTGCCGGAAGATTGGAAAGAGGCAAACTTCATTCCCTTGTTCAAAAAAGAGAACAGGGATAACCCCATAAATTACAGACCAGATAGTCTTACATTAGTGGTGGGCAAATTATTGGAAATGGCTCTGAGAGACAGGATTTATGATCACTTGGAAAGTTTGATTCGTGATAGTCAGCATGGATTTGTGAGGGGTAGATCATGCCTCACAAACCTCATTGGATTCTTTGAAGAGGTGACCAAACACGTGGATGAAGGTAGAGCAGTGGATGTGGTATGCATGGATTTAAGTAAGGCGTTTGATAAGGTTCCCCATGGTAGGCTCATGCAGAAGGTAAGGAGGCATGGGATAGGGGGAAATGTGGCAGATTGGGTTCAGACTTGGCTGACCCTTAGAAGACAAAGGGTGGCAGTGGATGGAAAATATTCAACATAGTGCTCAGTTACGAGTGGTGTACCACAAGGATCCATTCTGGGTCCTCTTCTAATTGTGATTTTTATAAATGATTTGGATGAAGGAGTGGAAGGGTGGATTAGCAAGTTCGCGGATGATATGAAGGTGGGTCACGTTGTGGACAGTGTGGAGGGCTGTTCTAGGTTACAAAGGGACATTGATAGAATGCAGAACTGGGCTGAGATGTGGCAGATGGAGTTTAACCCTGAAAAGTGTGAGGTGATTCATTTTGGAAGGACAAACTTGAAAGCAGAATACAGAGTTAACAGGAAGCTTCTTGGCAGTGTGGAGGAGCAGAGGGATCTTGGGATTCATGTTCACAGTTCCCCGAAAGCTGCCACCCAGGTGGATAGAGTTGTTAGGAATGTGTATGGTGTGTTAGCTTTCATTAATAGAGGGATTGAGTTCAAGAGCCGTGAAGTTATGCTCCAGCTATACAAAGCCTGGTTAGGCCACATCTGGAGTATTGTGTCCAGTTCTGGTCACCTCATTACAGGAAAGGTGTGGAAGCATAGGAAAAGGTGCAGAGGAGATTTACCAAGATGTTGTCTGGAATGGAGGGAAGGTCTTACAAGGAAAGGTTGAGAGAGCTAGAGCTTTTCTCTTTAGAACGACGAAGGATGAGAGGTGACTTGATAGAGGTGTACAAAATGATCAGAGGTATAGATAGAGTAGACAGCCAGAGACTTTTTCCTCGGGAGGAGGTAACTTTTACGAGGGGGCATAGTTTTAAAGTGAAAGGAGGTAGATATCGGGGAGACGTCAGAGGTAGGTTCTTTACTCAGAGAGTGGTAGGGGCATGGAATGCATTTCCAGAGAGGGTAGTGGAGTTGGCCTCATTAGGGGTTTTTAAGCGGCTATTAGATAGGCATATGGATGATGGTGTAAGGTAGCCGTGGAGGTTAGATAGACCTTAGGTTTCAGGTAAAAGTTCGGCACAACATTGTGGGCGGAAGGGCCTGTACCGTGCTGTACTGTTCTATGTTCTATGTTCTAAAAGGCGTTATATAAATGCATGTCTTTCTTTTATCTTTCCCACAGGCCAGGATCAGATTTTGATCAATAATCACTCAAGTGAGACAACCGGAGACGCTTCAATATATTTAACTCTTTTCTCCCTGGTAAATCTGCTCGGCAGACTCTCCGAGGCCAGAACCTCCTTCCTGAGGAGCAGGACTAAGATTGTAAATGGTACAATATTCTGATGAGTGTAAGGCTCCAGTCCACACTTCATCCCAACAATGGTTCAAGGAGCCTGTGCTCCTTTGTTTCTTACTAGACAAAAAAAATCCAAAGAACTGCAGATGTTGAAAATGTGAAACAAAAACAGAAATTGCTGGCAAAACTCAGCAGATCTGGCAGCATCTGTGGAGAGAAATCACAGCCAATGTTTCGGGTCTCGTGAATCTTCAAATCTGAAAAAGGGTCACTGGACTCAAAACGTTAACTGTTTCTCTCTCCACAGATGTTGTCAGACCTGCTGAGTTTCTCCAGCAATTTCTGTTTTTATTCCTTCTTTGCTTGGTTGTCAGTGAATAGGAAGCATGTTTAGAAACCTGGTCGGTGTCAGGAAAACTCTGTAACCATCACAATGTCCTGTCATACGCTAAAACAATGAATCAGAATCTGCTCAGAGATAGTAAGAACTGCCAATGCTGGAGTCAGAGTGGAGTCACAGTGTGGAACTGGAGGAACACAGCAGGCCAGGTAGCAGGAAAGAGGAGCAGGAAAGCTGACTTTTCAGGTTGGGACCTTTCTTCAGAAATGGGGAGGGGGAAAGGAGCTCTGAAATAAATAGAAAGAGGAGGAGTGGGGCTGGGGAAGGTATTTGGAATAGTGATAGGTGAGTGCAGGTAGGCAGTAGTGGGGATTGGTCAGTGAGGTGGGAGAGAAGATGGACAGGTTGAGTCAGGTTGTGTCAGGTCAAGGAGGCGGGGTGAGAGAGAGGGTTGGTCATAGGATGAGGCCGGGGGTGGGGAGATTTTGAAACTGGTAAAATCTGCATTTAGGCCATTGGGCTGTAGGCTCCCGAAGTGGAATATCAGAATCAGAATCTGCCTAGCCTCGTCAACATGTTTGCCTCTGAGTTATAAATCGCACTGAAGGAGAACTGTTGTCTGCTGTTCCATTATGCAGGATTTGTATATATTTATTTGCAGAATTTGTTCTGTCCTGTGTATTGCAATGTGTAAGACTCTGACACACACTTGACTGCCTCAGGGAGCTATTATTGAATGGCCTGTATTTACGAATCCATGCCAGAGAGGCCAGTAGGGAGGGCATTATAATAAAAAACCTCTAAGTTTTCCAGATACTCTGATTCATTCCGGAAGACCCAGAATGTCATGGCTCACATCACCTCCAACCTACCTGAGTGCCTTGATCCTTTGCAATTTACCTCCCAGCACAACAGCTCCATTGCAGCCACCATCTCCCTGGCCCTACACTTATCCCTGGAACATCTAGATAACAAGGATACCTGCACCAGGCTCCCACTTATTGACTACAGTTCAGCCTTCAACACCAAAATTCCAAACAAATTCATCTCTAAACTCCGAGACCGAGGTCTCGGCTCCTCCCTGTCTAACTGGATTCACGACTTCCTGACCCATAGACTGCAGGCAGTAAGGATAGGCGACAACACCTGCTATACCATTATCGTCAACACCAGTGCCCCACAAGGCTGCGTACTCAGCCCCCTGCTGTACTCCTTGTACACTCACCGCTGTGTAGCCAAATTCCACCCCAACTCTATTTACAAGTTTGCTGATGACACCACCATTGTAGATCGGATTTCAAACGATGATAAAACAGAATACAGGAAAGAGATTGAGTACTTAACAGTATGTTGTGAAGACAACAATCTGTCCATCATCATCAGCAAAGCAAAGGAGCTGGTCATTGAATAGAGGGCATGCCCCCTTGTCTGCATCAATAGAAATTTTTTTTCTTTATTCATTAACAAGATGTGGGCATTGCTAGCCAGGCAGCATTTATTGCTCATCCCTAATTGCCCAGAGGGCAGTTTAGAGTCAACCACATTGCTGTGGATCTGGAGTCCAGACCAGGTAAGGATGGCAGTTTCCTTCCCTAAAGGACAATAGTGAACCAGGTGGGTTTTTCCTGACAATTGGTTCATGGTCATCATTAGATTCTTAATCTCCAGATATTTTATTGAATTCAAATTCCACCATCTGCTGTGTCGGGATTCAAACCTGGGTCCCAGGATGTTAGCTGGGTCTCTAGATTAACAGTCCAGTGATAATACCACTAGGCCATCTCCTCCCCTATGGGTGAGAGCGTCAAGTTGCTGGCAGTGATGATCACCAGCAATCTGTTCTGGTCCTAGTCCGCTTGTACTCTCCCCTTTGAATGTGTTTCCAGTCCCTCGCTGGTCTGGGATCGATCTACATAAAATATTCACTGTCGCACCCCTACCACCATCTGTGGCAGGGAGTTTCAAAGTTCCACATTTTGCTCCTTCCAGAATTTCTACAATTCTCTTTTGAAAGTTCGGATTGAATCTTCTTCCACTGTGTTCCAGATCACAACTTGCTGAGTAACGGCCTGAGTGCTCATTATTCTGGATACGTTGCCAATTGTCTCAAACCTGAATCCTTTAGTTATTGACTCACAGTTGTGTTCTATTTACCTCAATAAAATGGTGACAAAGAAGCTATCAGATTGTTATCACGTTCACTAAATGTCTTTTAGGGAAGGAGATCTGCTGCCCTTACCTGGTTTTCGACAATTTCAAGAAACTGGTACAGATACGATTGACAGAATGGCTTTCTTCTCTGCTTCGTTATTCCATGTTTCTAGGGTGTGGATGGACGAGGAGATGGTGGAGGTGACAGTATAGGCTGTGTACTGGGGACGCTGAGAGGGAGAGATGGGGGAAGGAGTTTGTGGTATGGTGATATACACAGTGTGAAACAGGGGCTGGAGGAAAGGATTTCCAGCTGAACGAGCTTTGTTCCGGTTTTACTTCGATCACATAAAAATCAGTCTCACAACTGGAGTGATTGTTGTCATGTCAGTGCATGTGCACTGAATCTTGTCTAGAAAGAGCCTCCGTCTGCACTGCGCTCCTTTCATCAGTTGGTTTATACTGCGATCACACTGCAGCACCTGCTCTATTATCTGTTTTGGGTGGGTTCTGGCATAATTCACAATATTTATGCCATGCTTCTTCCTGAGGATGGAACATTTTCTTGTTACAACACAACACATGATAGGCTGCTGACCCAAATCAGCTCCTATGTACACAAACAGTTATTACCGCCCATCTCGGCTGTTAGAGCTGGCCCTCTTCCATCAATTGATGTGAACAGTTTTGAAGCAGAGTCATGGAATCATAGGATCACACAGTACAAAAGAGGCCACTCGGCCCATTAAGTCTGTGTCACCAAAAATATGCTATGACCTACACGAGTCCCACTTTCCTGCAATAAGCCCATAGCTTTGAATGTAATGACACTTCAAGAGCTCATCCAAGACTCCTTAAAGGTTGTAAGGTTTCCTGCCTCAACTACCCTCCCAGGCAGTGCATTCCAGACCCCCGCAACTCTCTGGGTGAAAAGGTTTTTCCTCAAATTTCCTGTAAACTTCATGTCTTCCACATTAAAATAAAAATTGCTGGAGCAAGTCTGGCAGCATTTGTGGAGAGAAATTAGAGTTAACATTTTGAGTCGAGTGACCTTTCCCCAGAATAGTTCTGAGGAAGCGTCACTCGACCCAAAACATTAACTTTGATTTCTCTCCACAGATGCTGCCAGAGCTGCTGAGCTTTTCCAGCAACTTCTATTTTAGTCTCTGACTTAAAGTATCTGCAGTTCTTTCAGTTTTTCTTCAGCTAAGGGGAACAACTGCTTTCTATTCACTCTGTCCATGTCCCTCATAATCTTACATATCTCTATCAGGTTCCCCCCTCAACTTTCTCTGCTCCAAAGAAGACAACCCGAGCTTATCCAGCCTCTCTTCATCGCTGAAATGCTCCATCACAGGTAACATCCTGGTGAATCTCCTCTGCACACCCTCCAGTACAATCACATCCTTCCTACAGTGCGATGACCAGAACTGCACACAGTGCTCCAACTGTAACCTGGTCAACGATCTGTACAACTCCAACATTACTTCCTTGCTCTTATATTGTATGTCACAACTGATGAAAGCAAATGTCCCATAAGTCTTCCTAACTATCCTATTCACATCCTCTGCCACCTTCAGGGATCTGTGAATAACTACCCCAAGAGACAAAAGAATTACGTATAAAATTAGGGAAGTGGTGTACAACAATCTGTACAAGGGTCTGGTGAGACTGCACCTGGAGGACATCGTACAATTTTCAAAAAATCCCGACAGTGCAAATAGAGGCCATTTGGCTCATTAGGTTTGTACTGTCATTCTAAAGAGCAACCCACCTGGATCCACCCTATCCCAACGCAGGAGTTTACTGCAAGGTTTAACTCACTCACTCCTGGACACTATGGGGCATTTTTCTTAGCATGGCCAATCCAAATAACCTGCACATCTTTGGACTGTAGGAAGAAACCGGAACATCCGGAGAAAACCTACACAGACACTGGGAGAATGTGTAAACTGCACACGGACAGTCACCTATTGCTGGAATTGAACCTGGGTCCCAGGCACTGTGATGTATGCACTGTTAGAGGTTCAGTACTGAAGGAGCAGCTCAGTGACTTCCCCATAAGAGAACCAAGTACTGGGGTTCTGCTGCTGCTGTGAAGAGGCTGGGAGCTCAGCAGACATTGTATTGATGCTGACCATTCCTGAAACTCTACCCGGAGGTCGAGGGAGCACTGATGGCCATATGGGTAAGTGGGATCTGGGGATTCCAGGGTCAGATGCTGAGGTCAGTCCCAGCAAGGGTCTGGTGGTGTGGATCATGGGCCTTTGGAGATGGGACGGGGAGTGGCAATACCATCTTTGAAGCAAGGTATTGATACTTTTCCACAGCAGGTAATCAAAAACCTTAATTGTTTACTTAACCATAACTTTGCCAACCATCCCATCTCAGGATAAATGATCTGGCAACGAGAATTCATCACACATTCTTGCCCCTTCCTCCACCATTCTGCCCAAACTTCCCATTTCCCATGACAGTAGACAAATAGCAAGTACAATTCAGTGGAAATATTTTCATGCATACTTCAGATATAGGAGTGAATCACAGACTTTAATGCTATCAATCCCTTAGTACCCTGCAAACGAAGATCAACAGGGTTAAAATTTGAAAATAAAAGTTCACAAGCAAGTTTTTCCTTCCCTTTAAATCGATTCTGTAAATGTCACTGCAATTGCTACACAAAAAAAAATTGTCAGAACGCAGTGGGTAGGAAAAGCTTTGATGATTGTTTTAAATGCCTCGCAATTGCTTGAACAGCAATACTTGGCTGATTGTGAAGTGGCAGACATTGTAGAGAATGATGAAGCAATTTCTGGAGAGCTCTCTGATTTCTCCTAGCTATCAGCTGGACGGCACTGCCTGTAATCAAATGTCTGTTTCAGCAAGTCTCAGGCAGAGAGCTGTGTCTCATCGACAGATAAACCAGAGCACAGGGTGGACAGCTTG
This sequence comes from Ginglymostoma cirratum, assembly GCA_024137785.1. Taxonomy (NCBI): domain Eukaryota; kingdom Metazoa; phylum Chordata; class Chondrichthyes; order Orectolobiformes; family Ginglymostomatidae; genus Ginglymostoma; species Ginglymostoma cirratum. The sequence continues at coordinate 20,365,480 of JAHRHZ010000273.1, read as the reverse complement.
CAGGGAGATGGAGGGGTTTGGTAAATCTGCAGAATGGATGGGGTGGAGGTCAGAATCTGCCTTTAAATTTTGCACAGAGAAAGGCAGAGAGAGAGAGAGAAGTTACAAAAATAAAATGAGACTTTCCCAGCCCAACAAAGCATCGAAACAAACTGAGTGAATCATCGCTCCAAGTGGATGGCTCAGAGAGTATTGTTCTTCTAAAGATTGAGCAGATAGTCAAACAGATTAGGAGGAAGAGGAGGACCCTATTCAACTCATACTGTCTACAGCATGAAAAAAGGCCTTTCGGCCCAACTTTCCCGTGCCACCCAGTTTTCACAATTAAACTAGCCCAATTTGCCTGCATAACAAGCATGGGGCTGGATGAACACAGCAGATCAAGCAGCATCATAGGAGCAGGAAAACTTGACGTTTCGGGCCTAAACCCTTCATCAGAAATGGGGGAGGGGAAGAGGGTTCTGAAATAAATAGGGAGAGAGGGGGAGGCGGATAGAGGATGGATAGAGGAGAGGATAGGTGGAGACGAGGCAGACAAGTCGAAGAGGCGGGGATGGAGCCAGTAAAGGTGAGTGTAGGTAGTGGGGTAGGGAGGATATAGGTCAGTTCAGGGAGGACGGACAGGTCAAGAGGGCGGGATGATGTTAGTAGATAGGAGATGGGGGTGTGGCTTGAGGTGAGAGGAAAAACAGGTTAGGGAGGTGGGGATGAGCTGGGCTGGTTTTGGGATGCGGTTGGGGGAGGGGAGATTTTGAAGCTTGTGAAATCCACATTGATACCATTGGGCTGCAGGGTTCCCAGGCTGAATATGATTTGCTGTTCCTGCAGCCTTCGGGTGGCATCACTGTGGCATTGTAGGAGGCCAAGGATGGACATGTCATCTGAGGAATGGGAGGGGGAGTTTTCCTGCTCCTATGATGCTGCTTGACCTGCTGTGTTCATCCAGCCCCATGCTTGTTATCTCGGATTCTCCAGCATCTGCAGTACCTTTTATCTCTGATCCAATTTGCCTGCATTTTGGTCTCCATACCTATCCCATCCACATACTGTCTAAATGTTTCTTAAATGACAAAATTGTTTTCACTTCCAATACCACCTCTGGCAGCCCACTCCAGACACTCACCACCCTCTGTTTGAAAAAACTGCTCCTCTGGACCCTCTCCTCTCACCTTAACCCTATGCCCTCTAGTTTTAGACTCCCTTACCCTGGGAAAAAGCTCTCTGCTATTTACCTTATCTATGCCTCTCATGATTTTATGTACCTCTGTAAGGTCATCCCACGGTCTCCTAGCTCCAAGAGAAAACAAGTCCCAGCCAAGCCAACCTCTCCCTGTTTCACAAACCTTCCAGCCCAGGTAGCATCCAAGTAAATCTCTTCTGCACTCTTTCTTGTTTAATAATATCCTATCTACAGTAGGATGACTCTAACCGATGAAAGTAAGCATGCTGAAAGCCTTCTCCACTACCCTGTCTACCTGTGACTCCATTTTCAAGGAATTATAAACCTGTACCCATAAATCTCTTTGTTCTATAACACTCCCCCTCCCTATTGACTGTGTAAGTCCCACCCTGGTTACTTTACCAAAACACAACACCTTGCAGGATCCGACCATAGAGTCATTGAGAACTACAGCGCAGAAAAAGGCCCTTTGGCCCATCATGCCCTTGCCATTCAAACACAACCACTTTATTATTCTAATCCTTACAGCAGAGGAGATTGAGAGGAGACATGATTCAGATGTATAAAATTATGAGTCATATAGATAGTATAGACAGGAAGAAACTTTTCCCCTTGAAAGAGGGACCAATGATCAGGGACGTAGATTTAAGGTAAGGGGCAGGAGATTTAGAGGCGATGTGAGCAAAAACATTTTCATCCAGAGGGTGGTAGGATCTGTATCTTAATGCCTGTTAGGTGAGGGGTGTGGAGTGCTGCAGGGTAGTGACAGAAACCCTCATAACATTTTAAGAAGTATACTTTTTTCTGAAGAAGGTTCCTGACCCAAAACATCAACTTTCCTGCACCTCTGATGCTGCCTGGCCTGTTGTGTTCCTCCAGCCCCACACTGTGTTGACAGAGGTATACATGTGCTCATTTTTATTGCCAAGGCATCCAAAGTTATGGTCCAAATGCTGGACCACTTAGGAACACCTTCAGACATCTCAAAGCCATTCTAATATTTTTAAGAAAGTAGTTAATCTGGATATGGACATACTTCTAGATATAATGATTTGTTGTAAGTGCAAAGTGAAGTGGTGTATAATCATAGACTCATAGAGATATAGAGTCATTCAGCACGGAAACATGTCCAAGAACAGAAATTGCTGAAAAATCTCAGCATCAGAGGAGAGAAAGCAGAATTAACGTTTCGGGTCGACAGTGACCCTTCCTCAGAACTGAAACAGACCCTTCAGTCCAACTCATCTGTGCCAACCAGATATCCCAATCTGACCTAGTCCCATTTGCCAGCGTTTGGCCCATATCCGTCTAAACCCTTCTTATTCATATACCCATCCCGATGCCTTTCAAATGTTGTAATTGTACCCACCTCCACCGCTTCCTCTGCCAGCTCATTCCATACACTCACCACCCTCTGGGTGAAAAAGTTACCCCTCAGGTCCCTTTTACATATTTCCCCTCGAACCTTAAATGTATATCCTCTTGTTTTGGACTCGTCCATCCTAGGAAAAAGATCTTGGCTATTTAACCTATCCATGCCCCCAGGACTTTATAAACCTCCGTAAAGTCACCCCTCCATCTCCAATGCCCCAGAGAAAAATGCCCCAGCCTATTAAGCGTCTCTCTTTAACTCAAACCCTGCGGTCCCAGCAATGTCCTTGTAAATCTTTTCTGCACTCTTCCAAGTTTAACAATATCCTTCCTATAGAAGGATGACCAGAATTGTATGCAGCATTACAAAAGTAGCCCCACCAATTTCCTGTACAAACACAAGGTGACATCGCAACTCCTGAGGATGACTTTCTAATTGATTCTTGAGCAGTTGAACAGCTTGTGGGAGTGAACGATACAGGGAGAAGCATTTAGACAGCTGGAAGGGCAGGTGGTGTGTGAGCTGATTCATTGATTCATTGATTTATTGATTGATTTTTTTTTGTCACGTGTACTGAAACACAGTGGAAAGCTTTGTTTACGAGCAGTACAGGCAGATCACAGCAAGCAAAGGATGTACAGATCAAAAAAACTTACAGGCGTACAGGTTAGATCACAGGTTATATTATTTGAGGATAGAGTCTATTCATCAGTCTGATGACAGCTGGAAAGAGGCTGTTCCTGAACCTGCTTGTGTGTGTGTTCAGGCTTCTGTATCTTCTGCCTGACGGAAGAGGTTGTAGGAGATCATTACTGGGGTGTGATGAGCCTTTGATGATGTTGTCTGCCTTTCCATGGCAGCGAGCTGTGTAAATGGAGTTCATGGATGGAAGGTTGGTTTATGCACACAACCTTCTGTGGTTTCTTATGGTCCTGGGTAGAGCAGTTGCTGTACCAGACCATTATGCAGTCTAACTCTACACAAGAAATATCTGAAGCCTGAAGACAGCCAGTAACGTTAGAGTCAAAGAAGAACAAAGAAGAAACAAAATTACATCACAGGAACAGGCCCTTCGGCCCTCCAAGCCTGCGCTGATCCAGATCCTCTATCTAAACCTGTCACCTATTTTCCAAGGATCTGTATCCCTCTGCTCCCTGCCCATTCATGTACCTTTCTAGATACATCTTAAATGACGTTATCGTGCCCACCTCCACCACCTCCGCTGACAACGTGTTCCAAGCACCCACCACCCTCTGCGTAAAGAACTTTCAACGCATATCTCCCTTAAACTTTTCCCCTCTCACCTTGAAATTGTGACGCCTAGTAATTGAGTCCCCCACTCTGGGAAAAAGCTTCTTGCTATCTACCCTGTCTATACCTCTCTTGATTTTGTAGACTTCATTCAGGTCCCCCGTCAACTTTTGTCTTTCTAATGGAAATAATCCTAATCTATTCAACCTCTCTTCATAGCTAGCGCCCTCCATACCAGGCAACATCCCAGTGAGCCTCCTCTGCACCATCTCCAAAGCATCCACATCCTTTTGGTGATGTGGCGACCAGAACTGTACGCAGTATTCCAAATGTGGTCGAACCAAAGTCCTATACAACTGTAACATGACCTGCCAACTCTTGTACTCAATACCCCGTCCGATGAATGAAAGCATGCCGTATGCCTTCTTAACCACTCTATTCACCTGCGTTGCCACCTTCAGGGTACAATGGACCTGAACACCCAGATCTCTCTGTGCATCAATTTTCCCCAGGGCTTTTCCATTTACCACATAGTTCGCTCTTGAATTGGATCTTCCAAAATGCATCACCTCGCATTTGTCTGGATTGAACTCCATCTGCCATTTCTCCGCCCAACTCTCCAATCTATCTATATTCTGCTGCATTCTCCAACAGTCCCCTTCACTATCAGCTATTCCACCAATCTTAGTGTCATCTGAAAACTTGCTAATCAGACCATCTATACCTTCCTCAAGATCATTTATGTATATCACAAACAACAGTGGTCCCAACACGGATCCCTGTGGAACACCACTGGTCACAGTTCTCCATTTTGAGAAACTCCCTTCCACTACAACTCTCTGTCTCCTGTTGCCCAGCCAGTTCTCTATCCATCTAGCTAGTACACCCTGGACCCCATGTGACTTCACTTTCTCCATCAGCCTGCCATGGGGAATCTTATCAAACCCCTTACTGAAGTCCATGTATATGACATCTACAGCCCTTCCCTCATCTATCAACTTTGTCACTTCCTCAAAAAATTCTATCAAGTTGGTAAGACATGACCTTCCCTGAACAAAACCATGCTGCCTATCACTAATAAGCCCATTTTCTTCCAAATGTAAATAGATCCTATCCCTCAGTATCTTCTCCAGCAGCTTCCCCACCACTGACGGCAGGCTCACCGATCTATAATTTCCTGGATTATCCTTGGTACCCTACTTAAACAAGGGGACAATCCTAGCAATTCTCCAGTCCTCCGGGACCTCACCCGTGCTCAAGGATGCTGCAAAGATACCTGTTAAGGTCCCAGCTATTTCTTCTCTCGCTTCCCTCAGAAACCTGGGATAGATACCATCCGGACCTGGGGACTTGTCCACCCTAATGCCTTTTAGAAAACCCAACACTTCCCCTCTCCTTATGCCGACTTGACCTAGAGTGATCAAACTTCTATCCGTACCCTCAATATCTGTCATGTCCCTCTCAGTGAATACCGACGCAATGTACTCACTAAGAATCTCACGCATTTTCTCTGACTCCTCACATAACTTCCCTCCTTTGTCCTTGAGTGGGTCAATCTTTTCTCTCGTTACCCTCTTGTTCCTTATGTATGAATAAAAGGCTTTGGGATTTTCCTTCTCCATGTTTGCTGAATCTATTTCATGACCCCTTTTAGCCCTCTTAATTCCTCATTTCAGATTGGTCCTACTTTCCCGATATTCTGTTAAAGCTTTGTCTGTTTTCAGTCACCGGGACCTTATGTATGCTTCCTTTTTCCTCTTTGCTAGTCTCACAATTTCACCTGACATCCATGGTTCCCTAATCTTGCCCTTTCTGTCCCTCATTTTCACAGGAACATGTCTGTGCTGCACTCTAATCAAACTCTCTTTAAAAGCCTCCCACATATCATATGTGAATTTACCCTCAAACAACTGTTCCCAATCCACATTCCCCAACTCCTGTCAAATTTTGCTATAGTTGGCCTTCCCCCAGTTCAGCACTCTTTCTTTAGGACCACTCTTGTCTTTGTCCATCAGTATTCTAAAACTTACGGAATTGTGATCACTATTCCCAAAGTAATCCCCTACTGAAACTTCAACCACCTGGCCAGGCTCATTCCCCAACACCAGGTCCAGTATGGCCCCTTCCCGAGTTGGACTATTTACATACTGAATAGAGTACAAGGAGTCATAGAGTCACAGAGTAATAAAGCATGGAAACAGGCCCTTCAGCCCAGATTGTTCCATGCTGACCATGGTGCCCACTCAGCTAGTTCCAATTGCCTGCATTTGGTCCTCTCCCACCATTTTTAGTGGCCCTTGATGTAATTTGGGGGTTTTGTGTAAGTCACAAGTAAATACATGGACCTGTTAGACTAAGCTGCCCCTCAGGTCTTTCTTAAATCTTTCCCCTCTCACCTTAAACCTATGCCCTTTAGTTTTCAATTCCCCATCCCTGGGAAAAAGACTATATGCATTCATCCTATCTATGCCCCTCATGATTTTATGCACCTCAATAAGGTCACTCCTCATTCTCCTACTTTCCAAGGAATAAAGTCCTATCCTAGCCAACCTCTCCCTATAACTCAGGCCTACTAGCCCTGGCAATATCCTCGTAAATCTTCTTTGTACACTTTCTAGTTTAGCTATGTCTTTTCTATAACAGGGTGACTAAAACGGTACACAATGCTCCAACAAATTATACATCTGTAACATAACGTCCCAACTCCGATACTCAATGCCTCAACCGATGAAGGCCAACATGCTAAATGCCTTCTTCACCATCCTGTCTACCTGTGACGCTGCTTTCAATGAACTATGTACTTGTGTTCCTATGTCCCTCTGTTCCACAACACTCCTCAGGACCTTACCATTTACTGTATAAGTCCTACCTTGGTTTGACTTTCCAAAGTTCAATACCTCACACTATCTGTATCGAATTGCATTTGTCAATCCCCAGCCCACTTCCCATCTGATCAAGATCCCTCTGTAATTTTTAATCACCTTCCTCACTATCCATGAAATCTCCAAATTTTGTATCATCTGCAATCTTAGTAATCAGGCCTTGTACATTCACCTGCAGATCATTTACATAAATAACAACTAACAAAGGTCCCAATACCAACCCCTGTGGCACACCACTAGTCACAGGCCTTCAGTCTGAGAATCAACCTCCAATGATCACTCTTTGCTTCCTACCATCGAGCCAATTTTGAATCCAATTAGCTGGCTCTCCGTGGATCCCATGCGACCCAACCTTCATGACTAGCCTGCTGTGTGGGGCCTTGTCAAAGGCCTTACTAAAGTGCATATAGACAACATCCACTGCCCTACCCTCATCTATCCTCTTGGTTGCCTCTTTGAAAAACTCTAAAAGATTTGTCAGACATGATTTCCCACGCACAACTCCATGCTGACTATCCCAGCTCAGACCGTGACTATCCAAATGTTGGTTGATCCTGTCCCTCAGTATCCTCTCCAATAACTTGCCTACCGCTGATGTCAGGCTCACTGGCCTGTAGTTCCCTGGCTTGTCTTTGCTACTTTTCTTAAGCAGTGGAACGACATTTGCCACTCTCCAGTCTTCCGGAACTTCACCAGTGGCTAAAGATGAAGCAAAAATCTCTGCAAGGGCCTTTGCAATTCCTTCCCTAGCCTCCCACAACATCCGAGGATGGACTTGGTCAGGCCCAGGGGATTTGTCCACCTTAATGTGCTTTAAGGCTGCAAACACCTCCCTCTCTGGTAATATGTATGCAGTCTGAAACATCCCCATTTGTTTACTTTATTTCCTTAGTATCCATGATTCTGTCCTCAGTAAACACTGAGGAGAAATAGTCATTAAAAATCTTCGCCATCTCCTGTAGCTCCATATGTAGGCGGCCATACTGATCTTTAAGGGGACCTATTCTCTCCCTTTTACTCTTAATGTAGCTATAGAACCTCTTGGGATTATCTTTAACCTTATCTGCCCAATTCATCACTTACTCTTTTTCTTCCATGAATTTCTGTTAATTGTTGCCTTTAACCAGTAACTAAGTAATTTTCTAGTCAGTGAATGAATTACCCTGTACCTCCTGCAAAGAAGTAAAGAAACCTGAAGGAAAGAGATTGAAGGACAGAAAGTCCTTACAAGCCAAAATTATCGTTGCAGCAAGGCCTGAGGACTGGTGCTATTGAAGTCTGGTCCCCAGTCTTTATCTCTCCAACATAAAACCAATGTGTTTGTTGTCGGTCGCTCTCTCCATGTGTATGTAGTGGTTTTAAAAGGGAGTTTGAGTTTTAACAGCCAGAGCCATATGTTGATAGCTCATAGCTGTTTACTTGTGATTAAAATTTGATTATTTGTACTGAACTATAGTACTTGTTAAATACCGAAATCTGGTTGTGTTTTCTATTAACTTGATTCTAACAGACAGGCAAATTGTGTTCTTTCCATATTTTGATTAAATCATTAACTTTTGTGGCGACCCTTGGAGTAGTGTGGGGCTTAAAAATCAATGCACTTTTATTCCTTTTTTTATTCATTTGTGAGATTTGGGTGTCACTGGCTGGGCTCAGCATTTCTTGTCCATCCCTAGTTGTCCTTGAGAAGGTGGTGGTGAGCTGCCTCCTTGAACCACTGCAGTCCACCTGCTGTGGCTTGACCCACAATGCCCTCAAGGAGGGAATTCCAGCAACTTGATCCAGTGACAATGAAGGAACGGCAATACGTTTCCAAGTCACGACGCGTTGACTTCCCCAAAGCGAGGTGCAGCATTCTAGACCTCAATCGTCCAGCTCTCTGTCCAATGGCAGGTGTGAACCAGACAAAAAGGCAGCTCCCAAGCTCACTCCACCTGGAACTGGAAGGGAACCCTAGGCAATTGGCACCAATCTGATTCACACCAGCTGTCCAGCAACTAAACCTTACAACAACAACCCCCACTACCCTGTCTCTCCCAGAAGGAGTCTACGTTTCTACGGTGGCGTGCACTTTTACAAGCATGTTGTACCCACAAGGAGTGATGGTCGAGACTCCAACATTCATTCCCTCCTATGGCTGATCAGGAAGCTTTGCTGCTCTTACCATCCATCATTGATGGGTCTTGGAAAGATCAGCAGGTTAACACTCAACCTGATTGGCCATGTCTTGGTCATCAAGACATGGTGTGGGACTTAAAGCTAGAGCTGCTGGCTCAGAGGCAGTGACACTACCCAGTGTGCCACCAGACCACCTTAGTTTGCAACTGAGCTTGTATTTAACAAGAGCCATTAATGTTGAATACCCCCAGGGTGGTTCCTTGGAACAAATGGCTAATATGACACATTCCACTGAATCAAACATCCTGAAAGGTTTCACAGGAGCAATTTATCAAAGTAAATGGCACAAAGCCGAGTGAGGAATTTATCAGCAGGTGATGGAAAGCTTGGCCAAAGTTGTGGGATATTTTAAGGAAAGTCTTAAAGTGGGTAAATGGGCAGAGCATGTTTGGGAGGGAATTCCAGAGCTTAGGGTCCAGGCAGGTGGTAGCACAGCAGCCATTGGTGGGAGGAAGATACTGGGATGAGAATCAGACAGAGAAAGATCTCACATGCCTGTGGTGTTGACATTCCAATCTATGAGACATGTCTTTCAGATGAGAAATGAAATTGAGTCACTGCTTGCCCTCTCAGATTGACAGTCAATAACACTTGGCACTGTTTCAAAACGGTACCAGGCAAGTTCTCCTTGGGCCTAGGCCAATATGGGCAGTATGGCAGCTCAGTGATTTTTTAAATTCATTCACAGGATGAGGGTGTCACTGACCAGGACAGCATTTATTGCCCATCCCTAATTGCCCAGAGGGCAGTTATGAGTCAACCACATTGCTGTGGGTCTGCAGTCACATATAGGCCCAGACCAGGTAAGGATGGCAGTTTCCTTCCCTAAAGGATATTAGTGAATCAGCTGGGTTTTTCCAACAATCGACAATGGATTCGTGGTTATCATCTGACTCTTTAATTCAGGTATTTATTAAATTGAAATTCCACCATCTGCAGTGGCAGGATTTGAACCCGGGTACCCAGAACATTATCTGGGTTTCCTGGATTAACAGTCCAGCATAATACCACTTGGCCATCACCTCCCTTGCCTCACAGTGCCAGGGATCTGAGTTAGATTCCACCCTTGGGCGACTGTCTGTGTGGTGTTCTTCCTGTGTCTGCGTGCGTTTTCTCCGGGTGCTCCTGTTTCCTCCTATAGTCCAAAGATGTGCAGGTTAGATGGATTGGCCATGGGGATATGAAGGTTAAAGGGGTAGGTAGTGGGATGCGATGCTCTTTGGAGGGTTGGTGTGGACTTGATGGGCCAAATGGCCTGCTTCCACTCTGTAGGGATTGTATGATTCTAATATTTACCCTTTGTCCAATGATCAATAAAACAAACAGGTGACCTGGTAATTATCACATTGCTGTTGTGGATTTTGCTGTGTGAAAATGGGCAATGCCTTTATTCCTACGTTACAATAGTGACTGTACTTTGCAAGTAAAATGGTCAGTAAAATGCTTTGGGAAATCTTGAAGTCATGAAAGGTGTTGTACAACTGCAAGACAATGCAACTTCAAGTTAAAATGCAAGGTAAAAGTGACAAAACATTGTTTTTCAAATGATTTCTGTAACTATAACCTAATTTATGGCAAACTCCTTGAGAAACCAGACACAACTGGCTGGACTCTGTACCACAACAGCAGTGTTTCTGATTATGGGACTACAATATTGAATTTCATTTCCTCCACATAATGTGAATGCCGGAAAAATGGAATTAGAGTGATTTGCTCCTCTGAACGACTTCTCCTCGAACACAATGGATGTTGAGTTTTATCCTGTTTCCTCTCAAAAGAAGCCACTATCTGCCGAGCTGTGCCGCAGCATCTGAACCTGGAGCATATTTAACATTTTAGACCTGCATTGTGTCTCAGACTCTCAGTAGCTGACATGTAGAGACCACAATGTTGTGGCTACTCTGCCCCTAGCCACCAGGGCCTTTGTTACAAAGGTAGAGGAGGGTTAGAGAAAAGTCAAATTATTATGTTATACAGGCCCTGGCTGCAGGCCACATCGACAGTGTCACTCTGTACAGATTTAGTCTCTTTTTGAAAGCAACAAAACTTTTGAAAGTCTCTTTTTGACTCGACTGATTCCTGGGATGAGGGAATTGTCCACTAAGAAGTGGTTAGTGCAGTAGACCAAGTGTCACGTTTTATAGAATAGGATTTCTCATTGAAATGTAGCATTCTAAACAGCTTGACAGGCTCAATGCTGGGCCTGGCTAAGGAGCCTACCAATGTGAGGTCCCAGTTTCAGAACAAAGAGTACCGAGAGGAGGAGAAATTCCTTCACTCAAAGGGCTGTGGGTCTTTAGAGCTCCTTACCCCAGAGGGCTTGAGTATATTAAAGGCAGAGCTTGATAGATGTTTGAGTGCTAAGGGAATTAAATCTTAGAATAGAATCTTTATGGTAGGGAAGCAGGCCATTCAGCCCATCAAGTCCACACCAACTCTCCAAAGAACATCCCACCTACACCCACCCCACCCTTTGTCTGTAAACCCCATTTCCATTGGCTCATCCACCCAGCCCGTACATCCCCAGACACTATGGGCAATTTAGCATGGCCAACCCATCTAACCTGCACATCTTTGGACTGTGGGAGGAAACCGAAACAAACCCACACAGATGGGCGGAGAATGTGTAAACACCACACAGACAGTTGCCCGAGGCTGGAATCAAACCCAGCTGCCTGGAGGCGTGAAGCAGCAGTGCTAACCACTGTGCCACCCTTGGATGGTGCAGGAAGTGAAGTTATGCCAAAGGTAGCAGGTCAGCCATGATCTTACTGAACGATCCACCAGTTCCGAGGAAGGGTCACCGGACCTGAAACATTAACTCTAACTTTTCTTCACAGACGCTGCCAGGTCTACTAAGCTTTTCCAGAAATTTCTGTTTTTTTAGCCATGTTCTTACTGACTGATGGAGCAGGTTTGAAATCCTATTCCTACTTATCTCCCTCATGCATGTTGCTCCTGCGAAACCCAATGCTACTGGAGGAGCAGAATCTCATTTTACAACTCAGCACTTTACCAGCTTCCAAAGTAGATCAGGATTTTCCAATTTTAGATGGTCATCGTTGTAAAGTTATCATTGTAGTCCTATTTGCTTGAAGTTAGTCCATATCACTCTAAACCTTTCGTATTCATGTACCTGTCCAAATGTCTTTTAAATGTTGTAACTGTATCTGCATTGAATACTTCCTCGGGCAGTTCATTCTACACAAATTACGCTCTGTGTGAAAAAGTTTCCCCGAGATACCTTTTAAATCTTTCTCACCTCACCTTAAAAATATATCCCCTATTTTTGAACTCCCCCACTCTTGGTAAAAGACCTTAGCTATTCACCTTATCTATGCCCCTTATGATTTTATAAACCTCTATAAGGTCAACACTCAGCCTCCTACACTCCAGTGAAAAAAGTCCCAGCCTAGCCAAGCCTCTCCCTAAAACTCAAACCCTCCAATCCCAGCATCATCCTGGTAAATCTTTTCTGAACCGTCCCCAATTTAATAATGTCCTTCCTATAGCCAAGTGACCAGAACTGTACACAGTACTGAAAAGAGGCCTCACTAACATCCTATACATTCTCAACATAACATCCTGATTTCTACACTCAATGGTCCGAGCAATAAAGGCATGAGTGCCAAACATCCTCTTAATCACCCTGTCTACCTGTGACGCAACTTTCAAATACCTATGTATCTGAACCCCTCGGTCTCTCTGTTCGACAACACTAACCAGGGCCCTACCATTAAGCGTATAAGTCCTGCCTTTGTTTGTTTTATCAAAATGCAATACCTCACATTTATCTAAATTGAACTCCATCTGCCACTCTTCAGCCCATTGACCCAATTGATTGATATCCCTTTGTACTCTTAGATAACCTTCTTCACTATCGACCGTAGCACCAATTTTGGTGTCATCCGTAAACTTACTAACCATGCCTCCTACATTCTCATCCAAATCATTTATAAAAATGCAAAACAAAAGTGGACCCAGCACCGATCCTTGCGACACAATGCTGGTCATAGGCCTCCATCCCAAAAAACAACCCCCTCCGCAACCACACTCTGCCTCCAAGCCAATCTTGTATCCAATTGACAAGTTCTCCTGGAATCCCATGCGGTCTTTACTAATTAGTCTACTATACGGAACCTTGTTAAAGGCTTTACTAAAGTCCACGTACACAACGTCAACGCTCTACCCTCATCGATCTTTTTCGTGACATCCTTAAAAATCTCAATCAAGTTTATGTGACACAATTTCCCACACAAAATCCCTAATCAGTCCTTACCTTTCCAAATGCATGTAAATTCTGTCTCTCAGAATCCCTTCCAACAACTTACCCAGCCCTGATGCCAGTCTCACAGGTCTGTAGCTCCAAGGCTTCTCCTTACAGCCTTTCTAAATTAAAGGCACCACATTAGCCACCCTCCAGTCCTATGGCACACACGCGTGGCTGTAAATGATTTAAATTTCCGTGCTAGGGGCCCTGCAGTTTCTTCCCTAACTTCCCACAATATCCAAAATGGTACAGCTGTTTGAGACAGGAATAGCCACAGGAAACTCCTGCACTACCTTCCTATCTCTCCTGACTCTCACTCATCTATCTGACTGAAGCTAAAAGTACTAATCTGTTCTTCCTGTATGCTTCTCAGTGACTCTAACTGCCTCTCCAGCTGATCCAAATAGTCTGATATGAGATAGATATGAAACACACCTCCTGAAGATATAGTCTCCAGAGACAGTCAACTGTTCCCTAATCTCCCACGTCTGACAGGAGGAACATACCACTCCACTGACTGCCATAACTGCCCCTTAAAAATCTAATGTAGACTTACCTAAAAAGGTTCATTTCTGACACATTTCTCACATCCAGAGGGTGTAGACCAATTACTGCTGACATTCTATGCTGGAAGAAATTTCTTCCCAATTTTTGGGCAATGGTTTGTCTTAATGTTTTTGCTGATGTTGGCAACTCCTGTTTACTCATTATTTGACAAAAACAGGAATTGCGGGAAAAGCTCAGCAGGTCTGGCAGCATCTACGGAGAGAAAGCAGAGTTAATATTTCAGTCGAGTGGCCCTTCCACATTCGTCATTTATTTCCTGACTTCTCAAATTGCTACCTCTTATTGTCTGGAATCTTTGTACCTTTTCCTCATTTAATCTCTCCCCACCCTCTGTTCCATCACAGACCTTCCCTTTTCATTGTCCTCCCTTTTTCCCTGGCTCTATACTTACTTGGAACCTGTTATGACTCAATTTCTGTGGAAAGGCTTTGACCACAAACATGATCTTTGTTTGTCTCTTCACAGATGCTGTCTGAGCTACTGAGTATTTCTGGCATTTTCTGTTTAACTTAATTTCCAGTTTCCAGCATGTGCAGTGATTTTGCTTTTAACAGCATGTGTACAGCCTCTGATCAGAAATCTGATAAAACCTATTGAGTGCCAAAGGCTGGAACGAGACACACATTTATTTATGCACGACATCCTCTTTATGTTTGAGATGCGTCTGTGTGTTAGCAGCTAAAGCCTTGAGGGAATGGTATCCTTCATGTCAGTGCAAGCCAGGACTATGAAGCTGTTCACCAAGATCACCTCCCACCAGCCCTGGGCAATGCCAGGACATTCATCTCAGCTAAAACAGTGTAGACGGTTATCATTAACCCCTCAACATCCACAGCATAGGTAATTGAGCGGAAGAAATGTCAATCATCTCAGTTTTAAATGATCTATCTCTTAGCTATTTATATTGACACATGGGATGTGGGTGTCATTGGCTGGGTCAGCATTTATTGTCCGTTTTTAATTGTCCTGGAGAAGGTGGTGGTGAGCTGCCTTCCTGAACCACTGCAGTTCTCATGCTGTAGGAGCACCTGCAATGCCCTTAGGGAGGGAATTCCAGGACTTTGACCCAGCGACACTGAAGGAGCAGCGATATATTTCCAAGTCAGGATGGTGAGTGTCTTGGAGGGGAACTTGCAGGGGGTGGTGTTCCCATGTACCTGCTGCCCTTGTCCTTCCAGATGTTGATATCAAGAGATTAGATGGTGCTGTTGAAGGAAACTTGCCAAGTTAGTATAGTGCATCATATATTTTATGAACTGGCTGTGCCAGTGATGGAAAGGGTGGTGAATGGGGTTACCAATCAATGGGCTGTTTTGACTTGGATGGTGTCAAGCTTCTTGAATGAATGAATGAATGATATATTGCCATGTGTATTTTACAGTAAGAATACAATAAAATACAGTGAAAAGCTTTCATTTGTCACCACCATTCAGCACCGTTTTGAATAATTTAAGAATAAGGAAGAAAAGATATATCTTAAAGCGAGTCAATCATTTGTGAGCCAGCTTATCACCGTCAACGAGGGCTGCAGCACTGTCCCTTCTCCACTGTTTCGCCACCATCTACACCACACTCAACCAACAACTAAGTCCTCAGGTGCCATCTTTAGCCCCTTGGCCACTTCTCCATCGCCACTGCCTCACCACCAGCTGTGCCAGACACACCAATGTCAGAGTCGCGTCTGTCACTGCTTGAATGTTGTTGGAGCTGCACTCACCAAGTCAAGTGAGCAGTGCTCTATCGAACTCCTTACTTGTGCTTTGTAGATGATGGACAGGTTTTGTGCGAACAGGGGGTGAGTTACTCGCTGCGGAATTACTAGCCTCTGACCGACTCTTGCACTCTTAGTTCTACTGTAATTCTAAAATCTCCAGGAGAAACAAACTGTCCTCATCTACACTATCAAGCCCAGTAAGAATTTTAAAGATTTCAATTAGTTTGCCTTTCATTCGTCTAAACTTCAGAGAATATAAGAACATACTATTCAATCTCTCGTCAAAGGGTAACTCACTTGGTCCGGGAATCCACTCAGTGAACATCTGCTGCACTTTCTGTGAGGTAAGGAGAGGGACATGCTGTATGCCTTCTCGACCACTCTATCAACCTGTGTTTCCACCTTCAGGGTACAATGGACCTGAATACCCAGATCTCTCTGTGCATCAATTTTCCCCAGGGCGTTCAATGAGGAAAGGGACATGACAGATGTTGAGGTTAAGGATAGATATTTGATTACTACACGTCAAGTCGGCATAAGGAGGGGGGAAGTGTTGGGTATTCTAAAAGGCATTAGGGTGGACAAGTCCCCAGGTCCGGATGGGATCTATCCCAGGGTTCTGTGTTGGGACCACTGTTGTTTGTGACATACATAAATGATCTGGAGGAAGGTATAGATGGTTTGATTAGCAAGTCTTCAGATGACACTAAGGTTGGTGGAGTAGCAGATAGTGAAGGGGACTGTCGGAGAATGCAGCAGAATATAGATAGATTGGACAGATGGGCGGAGAAATGGCAGATGGAGTTCAATCCAGGCAAATGCGAGGTGATGCATTTTGGAAGATCCAATTCAAGAGTGAACTATGTGGTAAATGGAAAAGCCCTGGGGAAAACTGATGCACAGAGAGATCTGGGTGTTCAGGTCCATTGTACCCTGAAGGTGGCAACGCAGGTGAATAGAATGGTTAAGAAGGCATACAGCATGCTTTCATTCATCGGACGGGGTATTGAGTACAAGAGTTGGCAGGTCATGTTACAGTTGTATAGGACTTTGGTTCGACCACATTTGGAATACTGCGTACAGTTCTGGTCGCCACATTACCAAAAGGATGTGGATGCTTTGGAGAGGGTTCAGAGGAGGCTCACTGGGATGTTGCCTGGTATGGAGGACGCTAGCTATGAAGAGAGGTTGAGTAGATTAGAATTATTTCCATTAGAAAGACAAAAGTTAACGGGGGACCTGATTGAGGTCTACAAAATCATGAGAGGTATAGACAGGGTGGATAGCAAGAAGCTTTTTCCCAGAGTGGGGGACTCAATTACAAGGGGTCATGATTTCAAGGTGAGAGGGGAAAAGTTTAAGGGAGATATGCGTGGAAAGTTCTTTACATAGAGGGTGGTGGGTGACTGGAACGTGTTGCCAGCGGAGGTGGTAGAGGCGGGCACGATAGCCTCATTTAGGTTGTACCTAGACAGATACATGAACGAGCAGGGCGCAAAGGGATACAGATCCTTGGAAAATAGGCGACAGGTTTAGATAGAGGATCTGGATCAGCGCAGGCTTGGAGGGCCGAAGGGCCTGTTCCTGTGATGTAATTTTCTTTGTTTTTTGTTCTTTGTAACGCTGGCCTCTTTCAGATAACGAGAAAAAAATCTTCATACAGCCCACCAGGTATAATCTCACCAAAGTCCCACGTAAGTTCTGGAAGACTGTCCAGGTGAAGAAATGTGAGTGATCACTGCAGCCAGAATTCCAGTCGTTTGCTGTCGACCTCCAAAGTCCTCCAATGCATCCTGATTCAAGCCCTTGATCTGAACAGGCAAGTGTGGAAGGAGGGAGTTGGGCAGATCACGTTTAGAGGTGATGAGAATGTGGGTCCAGGTGCAGGGCAGGAAGGTCAAAGCCAGAGCTGTCCATTGAGGCTGCCAGACCTCCTGAGATTCTCCACTGCTCCCCATTCTTTTTTTCCTAAGCCCAGAATTTGCAGGCCCTCGCTTTTGTCAGGTGAAGATTTCAGGAGATTATCTCAGTCACTATTGTCTAATTTGCTCATGAGACATGCGGGTCCAACTTTTATTGCATGTCCCCAGTTGCCCCCTTGAGAAGGTGCAGGTGAGCCGTCTCCTTCAGCCACTGCACTGCTGTGGATTAACCCACAATACCCTAAGGAGGGGAACGTACAAACATAGAAGATTGGAGCAGGAGGAGGCCATTCAGCCCGCTGAGCCATCTTCACCATTCTTCACGATCATGGCTGATCATCCAACTCAATAGCCTAATCCTGCTTTCTCCACAAAACCTTTGATCCCATTAGCCCCAATTGCGAATTCCAGGATTTTGATCCAGTGACACTGAAGAAATGGCAATATACTTCCAAATCAGGATGTGAGATGCTTGGAGGGGAACTTGCAGGTAGTGCTGTTTCCATGGACCTGCTGCTCTCGTCCTTTTAGTTGAAAGTGGTCATGGGTTTGGAAGGTGCCAAGGATCTTTGGCAAATTTCTGCAGTATATCTTGTAGAGACCCTACGCTGCTATGACTGAGCATTGGTTGTAGAGGGAGTGGATGTTTTCGGATGTGGTGCCAATCTAGTGGGCTGCTTGATGGATGGTGTCAAGCCTCTGCGGCCGTCCAGGCAAGTGGGGAGTATTCCATCACACTTCTGACTTGTGTCTTTTAGATGGTGGGCAAGCTTTAAGGAGTCGTGTCTCACAAACTTCATTGAGTTTTTGAAGAGGTGACCAAGAAGATAGATGAAGGCAGAGCAGTAAACATTGTCTACATGGACTTTAACGAGGCCTTCGAAAAGGTTCCACATGGTAGACTGGCTATTGAAGTTAGATCACATGGGACCAGGGTGAGTTAGACAATTTGATACAAAATTGGCTTGAGGATAGGAAACAGAGGATAGTGGTAGAATGTTGTTGTTCACACTGGAGGCCTGTGATCATGGTGTGCTGCAAGGATCAGAGCTGAGTTCACTGTTTTTCATAATTTATGTAAACAATTTGGATTAGAATATAGGAGGCATGGTTAGTAAGTCGGCAGATAACACCAAAATTGGTAGTCTAGTGGACAATAGAAAGTACAATGGGATCTTGATCAACTGGGCCAGTGGGACGAGGAAAGGTAGATGTGGCTTAATTTAAATAAATGCGAGGTGTTGCATTTTGGCAGGCCAAATCAGGGCAGAACTTATACAGTCCAGCTGGCTAGCTCACCCTGGATCCTATAAGATCAAACCTTACTAACTGTTCCACCATGCCTTGCTTAAGGCCTTGTTGAAGGCCTTGCTAAAGTCCATGTAGACAATGTCTACTGCTTTGTCTTCATCCATCTTCTTGGCCACCTCTTCAAAAACTCAATCAAGTTTGTGAGACATGACTCCCCAAAGCCTGTCCACTGAATACAAGGCAACAAGCCAGGAGTGTGATGGAATACTCCCTACTTACCTGGATAGGTGCAGAAGCTTGACACCATCCTGAACAAAGCAGCTCACTTGATTGGCACCGCATCCACAAGCATCCACTCCCTCCACCACTAATGCTCAGTAGCAGCAATGTCCACTATCTACAAGATGCACTGCAGAAATTTGCCAAAGATCCTTAACACCTTCCAAACCTATGACCACTTCCCTCCAGAAAGACAAGGGGCAGCAGATCCATACCATTTGCAAGTTTCCTTCCAAACCATTCACCATCCTGACTTGGAAATATATTGCCGTTCTTTCAGTGTCACTGGGTCAAAATCGTGGAATTCCCTCCCTAAGGGCATTGTGGGTCAACCCACAGCAGTGCAGTGGCTGAAGGAGGCAACTCACCACTGCCTTCTTAACAGGATGACTAGGGACTTCTGGTAGAGCCCTGGGGATTGTTGCTGAGCAGAGAAACCTAGTGGTGCAGGGACACAATTACTTGTTAAGTGGCTTCATAGGTAGACAGGGTGGCGAAGAAGGCGTTTGACACGCTTGTCTTCATCTGTCAGAGCACTGAGTGCAGGAGTTGGGACGCCATGTTACAGCTGCACAAGACATCGGTAAGGCCAA
Organism: Ginglymostoma cirratum; assembly: GCA_024137785.1. Lineage (NCBI taxonomy): Eukaryota > Metazoa > Chordata > Chondrichthyes > Orectolobiformes > Ginglymostomatidae > Ginglymostoma > Ginglymostoma cirratum. The sequence continues at coordinate 20,346,021 of JAHRHZ010000273.1, read as the reverse complement.
TGGAATACTGCATACAATTCTGGTCACCCTGACGTAGGAAGGATGTTGTTAAACTGGAAATGGTGCAAAATGATTTACAAGGATGTTATCGAGACTAGAGGGTTTGAGTTATAGGGAGAGGCTGGATGGGCTGGGACCTTTATTTCCTGGAGTGTAGGAGGCTGAGGGGTGACCTTATAAAGGTTTATATAATCATGTGGAGCATAAGTAAGGTGAATAGCCGAGGTCTTTTCCCCAGGGTCAGGGAGTCCAAAACTAGACGGCATAGGTTTAAGGTGTGAGGGGAAGGATTTAAAAGGAACCTGAGGGGAAATGTTTTCACACAGAGGGTGATACATGTGTGGAATGAGCTGCCAATGAAAGTGGTAGCAGCGAGCACAATTACGATACTTAAGTGACATTTGGACAGAGATATGGTTAAGAAAGGTTTGGAGGGATATGGGCCAAACACAGGCAAATGGGATTAGTTCAGTTTCAGAAACCTGGCCAGCAAGGTTGGGTCAAGGAGTGTGTTTCCATGCTGTATGGCTCTGTGACTCGATGTCTTTACTCTTATATGTCAACACCCTTGCAATAAAGGCCAATGGAATAGTTGCCTTCCCAACTACTCGCTGTATCTTCACATTAATATTCCATGATTGGTGTGCAAGGTGTCTCAAATCCTTTTGCAGACCAACATTTCCATTGATGTCTCATTTTTAAAGGTATTCAATTTTTGTTGAACCGTAGTAAATATTTTACATCTTTCAACATTGTACTGTATGAGCCACCTTCATTTCCTTTCAATTAATGGGTCTATCTCCCTTTGCAGCTACTTTACATCCTCCAGGCCCTTACTTTCCACATTAGGGCTTGCATTGTCAGAAACCTTGGATGCAGTATATTGAGTCTTCCAATCTGCTTAGTACAGATTGCAAATAGCTGAAGCCAAACACTGTTCCTCACAATAATCCTCTAACTAAAGCCAGGCAGCTGAAAATGACACATTTATTCCTACATTCCATGTTTTGCTTATTATGTAGGCGGGTAACATTTGTGCCACACAAATTTCATAGAATCCCTACTGTGTGGAAACAGGCCCTTCAACCCAATAAGTCCACACCGACACTCAGCCCACCCAGACCCATCCCCCTAATCTACACATCCCTGGACACCACAGGCAATTTAACATGGCTAATCCACCTAACCTGCACATCTTTGGATTGCGGGAGGAAACCAGAGCACCCGGACGAAACCCACGCAGGTACAGGGAGAATGTGCAAACCCCTCGCAGGCAATCACCCGAGGGTGGGATTTAACCGGTTCCCTGGCACAGTGAGGCAGCAGTGCAAACCACTGAGCCACCATGCCACCCCTAAATGCCAGGCAATTCCCCATCTAGAGATAATCTAACCACTGACCCTTGACATTCAATGGTGTCACCATCATTAATTCCCCCGCTTTACACTTCCTGGCAGTTACCATTGACAAGAAACTGAACTGAGAGATAAAGTAAGTATTGTCACTTAGATAATAAAAAAATACCCTGCTGGATACAACCATAATACCTTAAGATATAGAAGCAGAATTAGGCCATTTGTCCCACCGAGACTGCTCTGCCATTCTGTCATGGCTGCTGTGTATCTCCACCCATTTTCCTGCTTTCTCCCTGTAACCCCTGATCCCTTCAACAATCAAGAACCTATCTACCTCTCTGCTAAAGACACTCAGCAACTTGTCCTCCACAGTCTTCTGCAGCTATGAGTTCCAAAGAACTACCACCCTCTGGCTGAAGAAATTCCTCCTCAAGACCATTTACATACCTGTAAAAATAATCGATTTGCAGAATTTGATTTGCCTTTTCTCAAGGCATGTTGAATCTGTCTGGTTGAATTGTGATTTTCCAAATGCTCGACTAGCAAAACAAAATTAGGTATTCAATTCCCAGCAGAGAAACTTGTAGAAATAAATTCCACACCTCCACAAATCATTTTGCTCCATTTCTTACAGAATAGTTTCATTTCTTAGTTGCTATCCACAATAGGAGACCAATTGCAGCACACACTGCCCTCATGGTTTTGCTCAAAAGTTTGCCACCCCAATACCTTGCTCAAAATCCTGCTGAGTGACAGACTTTAGCTATGCCTTCAGTTGCTCTATAAAACTTCCTAGTGGTCCCACTTGCTCTTGTTTCTGTTTTATGTCTGTAAATGTTTCTGTGATTGACATTGCCGCTTGTTAACAATAGAAAGCTCCCCCAAAAGAGCTGAGCTTCATGTGAGATTGCTATGCTACCATATTTCTGGCCTCTTGAGCACGTCTTGTTTTAATCAAAACCAAAAGAACTGTGGATACTGAGAATCAGAAACCAAAAGAGAAATTGCTGGAAAAGTTCAGCTGATCTGGCAACATCTATGGAGAGAAATCAGAGTTTTTTTCTTCTATTCATTTTGTGGGATGTGGGTGTCGCTGGCTGGGCCCAGCATTTATTGCCTGTCCCTAGTTGCCCTTGAGAAGGTGGTGGTGAGCTGCCTTCTTGAACCACTGCAGTCCACTATTTTAGGTCCAGTGACTCATCGTCCAGTTCTCAGGAAGGGTCACTCGACCCGAAATATTGACTCTCATTTCTCTCCACAGATGCTGCGAAACCTGCCGAGCTTTTCCAGTGATTACAGTTTTTGTTCCTGTCTTAATCATTCCACTCGCTGGTGGCCATGTCTTCAACTGTAAAGGCCCCAATATTGCCATCCTTCTGAAACCTTCTCCATCCTTCCACCACACTCTCCTCCTTTAAGATACACCTTGTAGCCTTTGGCTAAGCTTAAAATCTCCTTATGTCTTATTTTTATTTTTAATGTTCCCATGAAGCATTTTGACGTATTTTCTTACAAAAGGTGCTATACCACTATCACCTGCAATTTTCACTCCAAGCTACTGATCAAACCATAGATTGACAGAACTGTTATGGTGTAGAAGGAGGCTATTCAGCCTGTTGTGAATGTGCTGGCTCCTCAGATGAGCATTAACAGTTAGTGCCAATCTCTGACATTTCCCAATAACCTTCAACATCATCTCTAGTCAAGTTATCACTTAATCCTTCTTGAAACTGCTTCCACCACATTTACAGTCTGTGCACTTTGTATCTGAAATGCTCGCTCCATGCAAACATTTTTCTTACATCACCCTTCCTTAGTTTGAAAATCACTTTAATTCTATTCCCTCTCATTCTTTTTTCATCTTATGAATGGGAACTGTTTGTCCCTATTCACTGTTTAGAACACTTGCGATTTTCAAAACTTCTAGCAAATCTCCTCTCAGCTTCCTTCTCTCCAAGAACAGTCCCAACCTCTTCAAACTCTCCTCATCACTAAAGTTTCTCATTCTTGGGACTATTCTTGTAAATTATTTCTCCTCTCCTCCAATGCATTCACATCTCTACTATAACATGGCACCCACAACTGTACGCACTACTCCAGCTGAGCTCTAACAAGTGTTTTATGCATGGTTTTATATCGCTCTGACTTGGAAATATATCACCATTCCTTCAGTGATGTTGGGTCAAAAATCCTGGAATTCCCTCCCTTAACAGCATTGTGGGTCCACCTATAACACATGGACTGCAGCAATTCAAGAAAGCAGCTCACCACCACATTCTCAAAGGGCGAATAGGGACAGGCCCAGCTAGCAACACCCATGTCCCAAAAGGGAATAATAAGTATAAATATCAGTTGTTGTTGTGGAACCTTAGAAAGACCAGATCTAAGCACAGTTCTGGTCCCCAGTTGAAGCATTATGCACAGTTCGGTCCATCCTATCGCACTTGGAGTAGAGATAGTCCAAGGTAATGAAGGGTTTAATTCTTCAGTCCGATCGATTTGTAAGTCGATTTGTTTGCAAGTCGGAGCGCATGCAGGTCAACATAAAGAAGTCGTTCCTAGTCACAAGAAATGTTCATACATGGTGTCTTTAAAATTACATTCCATTCTGGGATCAGGTTCATAAGTATGAATGTTTGTAAGTCAGGCATTCATAAACCAGGGACCCCTCCCTCCCCCTCTGTAAAGGGCACGGTTCTAGTCTCCAAATCACAAAAAAAAAGACAGAATCCCTGGAGGAGGTGAAAGGCCGATTCATGAGGAAGATACCAAAGCAGAGCAATGATATCAATCACAAAAGATTAAACAATCTGGAGATGTTTTTATCGAGAAAGTGAAACGGTTGTTGTTGAGACATTGCTTTAAGAGAATATGCAAATGATCAAGGAGCCAGGATGTGTTATCAGTCAGTTCACAGTGTCAAAGGTGCATTTTGTGAATCATTGGTGCTGAATGCCTGAGGTAGCTGCATCTCTTCACCCATCCTATTCAGTCTTCAAATAAACTGAACCTCCTTACAGTTTCTCACTTCTGTGTAAGGTTGGTGAGTTTGCATAAAGGATCAGAAACACAACAGTTGTGGGATAACCTTGATGTCTTTGAGATTTAAAGGGTTTCTGTTCAGATGGAGATGGAGATGGAGATGGAGATGGAGATGGAGATGGAGATGGAGATGGAGATGGAGATGGAGATGGAGATGGAGATGGAGATGGAGATGGAGATGGAGATGGAGATGGAGATGGAGACTATTAACTCAGGAGCAGCTTCTTTATCATGAAAGTAGTGGGAATGTCAGGCTATGTAAGGGGATAGTATCAATGCTGGATAAACAGAGGAGCTGGAAGGGAATGGAAGGCTAGGTTCATGAAGTAGGTCTTCAGAAGGCTGATATAGAGTACAAACACGAGGCTGGACTAGCAGGGCTGAATGGTCTGGCATAGAGGGGTTGCGCATTCTATATAAATCCGTGCAACAGACCGCTATGAATTAAATCCCTTGGCAATCTCCTTCCAAATGGGAAAATAACTGTGATTAATCGGGAAGTTGATGCAATAATACTAACCAGCTGCAAACCCACCAACTCGAGCTCACCGGAGTTTAGAGTGCCCTCCAGGCAAGAACCAGCTACAAGATATCTACCAGAAATACTACACTGGCAAGTCATATAATTGGCTTGTTTGGCCCTTAACCTCCTTCCTTCAGGAACATTTCTTATTTTTCTGTAACCATCCATAGTGGACGCTCTGGGTGGGAGAGGTTAGAGTTTATTGAGGGGCAGAGGTTATAAATTAGGCTGATTAAAAGTCTCCTCCAATTTAGTTGATTTGCGAGCATGGTATTTTTTTTCCTGGGATCGGGACAGCTGGAATTCAGTACAGGACATGGGGGTTGGGAGGTGGCATCAATAGCCGAAGGCAGTTTTGAAACAAGCTGGGGTTTTCTGACGGTCCAAATCACAGAATTACGAAGCTGCTGAATTATTGAAGCAAAGAGAAAATGGCTCAATTCAGAGGGTGAGGGCTGCGCAAACCACCAGGACAGCACAATGGTGAACACAAGGTCGTTCATGAACCCTAACCCACTTTTGGAAAGCAGTCACTGATGCAATAAAAGAAAACAAAAGAAAGATTTGCATTTCCATTCCACCTTTAATGACTTCAGGATGCCCAAAGTGGATCAAAAACAGAAGTTGCAGGAAAAGCTCAGCAGGTCTGGCAGCATCTGTGAAGGAAAAAACAGTTAACGTTTCGGGTCCGGTGACCCTTCCTCAGTGTTGTAGAAGTGAAAGTGTCAGTTTAGTAAAAGGTCCCACCAGCAAAGAACAGAGAAATGTTCCTCAGCTTTGACATGACAGCTACATGGTTTGTGATGGATGTGTTGATTTCAGCATCAACTGACAGACTACTGGTGATTGTGGAGCCGAGATAAATGAAACTACCAGCTGCCACACGGTGTCAATGCTGATAGGTGATAGTATGAAAACAACGTGGACCATGGTACACAGGCGCCGCCTCGTGCTCCCACGAGGAGCTCGAACAGTTCATCCACTTCACCAACACCTTCCACCCCAACCTGAAGTTCACCTGGACCATCTCCAACACTTCTCTCTCCTTCCTGGACCTCTCTGTCTCCATCTCGGGCAACTCCGTACCTACACTGGCCCTAAACCCCACCTCGTCCTCCGTTACATTGATGACTGCATCGGCGCTGCCTCGTGCTCCCACGAGGAGATCGAACAGTTCATCCACTTCACCAACACCTTCCACCCCAACCTGAAGTTCACCTGGACCATCTCCAACACTTCTCTCTCCTTCCTGGACCTCTCTGTCTCCATCTCGGGCAATCACCTAGAAACCGATGTCCATTTCAAGCCCACTGACTCCCACAGCTACCTGGAATACACCTCCTCCCACCCACCCTCCTGCAAAAATGCCATCCCCTATTCCCAATTCCTTCGCCTCCGCCGCATCTGCTCCCAGGATGAGACATTCCACTCCCATACATCTCAAATGTCCTCATTCTTCAAGGACCACAACTTCCCCCCCACAGTGGTCGAGAACGCCCTCGACCGTGTCTCCCGCATTTCCCGGAACACATCCCTCACGCCCCGTCCCCGCAATAATAACCAAAAAAGAATCCCCCTCGTCCTCACATACCACCCCACCAACCTCCGGATCCAACGCATCATCCTCCGACACTTCCGCCATCTGCAATCAGACCCCACCACCAAAGACATTTTTCCCTCCCCACCCTTATCTGCCTTCCGGAGGGACCACTCCCTCCGCGACTCCCTTGTCCGCTCCACACTCCCCTCCAGCCCCACCACACCCGGCACTTTTCTTTGTAACCGCAGGAAGAGCTACACCTGCCCCCACACCTCCTCCCTCACCCCAATCCCAGGCCCCAAGAAGACTTTCCACATCAGGCAGATGTTCACCTGCACATCTGCCAATGTGGTATACTGCATCCGCTGTACCCGTTGTGGCCTTCTCTACATCGGGGAAACCAAGCGAAGGCTTGGGGACCGCTTTGCAGAACACCTGCGCTCAGTTCACAACAAACAACTGCTCCTCCCAGTCGCGAACCATTTCAACTCCCCCTCCCATTCCTCAGACAACATGTCCATCCTGGGCCTCCTGCAATGCCACAGTGATGCCACCCGAAGGCTGCAGGAACAGCAAATCATATTCAGCCTGGGAACCCTGCAGCCCAATGGCATCAATGTGGATTTCACAAGCTTCAAAATCTCCCCTCCCCCAACCGCATCCCAAAACCAGCCCAGCTCAACTCCACCTCCCTAACCTGTTTTTCCTCTCACCTCAAGCCACACCCCCATCTCCTATCTACTAACATCATCCCGCCCCCTTGACCTGTCCGTCCTCCCTGGACTGACCTATCTCCTCCCTACCCCACTACCTACACTCACCTTTACTGGCTCCATCCCCGCCTCTTCGACTTGTCTGCCTCCTCTCCACCTATCCTCTCCTCTATCCATCCTCTATCCGCCTCCCCCCTCTCTCCCTATTTATTTCAGAACCCTCTTCCCCTCCCCCATTTCTGATGAAGGGTTTAGGCCCGAAACGTCAAGTTTTCCTGCTCCTATGATGCTGCTTGACCTGCTGTGTTCATCCAGCCCCATGCTTGTTATCTCGGATTCTCCAGCATCTGCTGTGCCTTTTATCTCTGGACCATGGTACGGACGGTCAAACCGAACTCTTTTCAAAGCTGACCTTACGCATCTTCCTGAGGTGGAATGAAGAGATGGCACTGAACAGAAAGACAATTTTACCCCAGGAAAGTTTCTCAATTTTATAGGGGGAATCTCATAGAAAGCTATAAAATTCTGACAGGAATAGACAGGGTAAACGCAGGAAGGGTGTTCCTGAAAACCAGGGAGCCCAGAACCAGTGGGTAATTGTTTAAGGATACTGGATAAGCCATTTAGGACTGAGATGAGGAAAAATGTGTTTACCCAGACAGTGGTGAACCCATGGAATCCTCTGCTACAGAAAGTGGTTGAAGCTGAAACATTGAATGTTCTCAAGAAGGGCTAAAGTATAGTTCTTAGGGTTAAAGGGATCAAAGGGTATGGGGAGAAAGTGGGGCCAGTGCTAAATTTGACGATAATCCATGATCAAATTAAATGGCAGAACAGGTTTGAAGGACCAAATGGCCTATTCCTTTTTCTACGTTTCTATGAGCCTAAATAGACCACCTCTGTTTGCATGGTCACATGCTTTAGTGGGATTGCTGAATGCAATGTGTCATAGGTGTCCTTGTTCACACCACTTATCTTGTAGCTGTCGGATTGGGAAAGCCACATACAATAGACCTTCCTGTTCTGAAACCGCACTGGGATTCAGGGTAAATGCCATTACCAGGATCTGAAGTCTGACAAAGGCAAATATATTTCTCCCAATGCTCAGCAGGAAGATGCCCTGATATTGTTGCAATCACTGCAGTCCTCCCTTTGCATCATGCATTCCTGGGGCTCTACCCTCTCCACCTAACAGAGACAGAAATGTTTGTGATGATGCTGCAGGGGCACTAGCTGGTGAGTTTAGGATGGTATAGAATCAGCAAACTGGAAGTCAGTTTGCCCACGGCAAGTCAGTCAATAGGTTTGTTAATCTCCTCCAGTGATGCTTCAATGTTCTGTTCTATCATGACAGGTTTTCTCTGGTGTCCAGAAATTCTTCAGTGACAGTGTTCACCCTGGAGTACAACTCAAGCTAATGTTCAACTCATCTCTCCAATTATTTATTGCAGTGACTAATGCCTCCCATTCTTTGTTTTTGAAAGAACTATTATTTTTGCTGATGGGTCAGAATCTTATTGATCACTTCATACATGTCCCTGCCATTTCCAGTGTGGAAGGACACTTGGACATTCCAGTAGCTTGGTAGCAGTGTTCATTGATACGTTACCTAGCAGTGTGTTGGATTTTAGCTTTCGCAGCTCATTGTGCATTCAGGGTCCTCTTGCTTCGATCTCTGTCATCTGCTTGACTTCAATGACAGGTTCCATCACAGTGACGTTAGCACTGAATCAGTCAGCATTTTCTCCTCTTGCTTCCTGTATGTCGAGAGTGTGGTATTTTAGATTGTGGTTCAAACTATGTTCTAATTTCTTTCTGCATTGTTTGGGAATACAAAGAGTATCCTTTCAATTGAGTGGAGGAACCGTTGGTTATTATCTTGGGAGGGAGTATGACTGATATTGATATAAGATTGGAATTTCTGCTTTGAATGAAAAAGCTTCAAGGGTTGCCCTCCCCAGAGAGAACGCCAGGATATAAGAGTGTGACACAGTCAGTGTGTGGTAGCTGTGAGTGTTATGAATTCTGCTCAGAGAGTCACATCAGGTTCAGCTGGTGCCAATGCTCTGACCTTCAGGATATCTTGTGTAACTGTTCATTCTTAAGGAAGATATTAATTACACAAAGATTTTACCTCTCCCCGTTCTCAATTATCGTCCCAGGCTGTGATGTCCAAGGCAGGAGAATCATGTCTTGTGGTCTGTGCGCACTATTGTGTTGAGATGCCCCAGGAAGTAAACAAGCCTTGAATGAGAGATTCTGCTGAAAGTAGTGTCGAACTCCTGCTGGAACTAGTTTCTGGCTTCTATAGAAGAGCACAGCATTGGAGCAGAGATGCTGATGAGAGTAACTGGCCCCCTTGGAGTTGAGAGATGGATGGAGGGAACACGTCTTGAATAATTTGTGGGAGTTTCATTATTGAAAGCCACATGTTTTCTCTGAAATCTTTCCTTCCCAGATGAACATATGACGTTTTTCTCTCATGTTATGCTCTCAATAAGCCTTGAAAGATTTTGAGAAGATTTGTAGCTCGGGTTGTGGATGAGATTGTAGACTTGGAAACAAAAACAGATGTTGCTGGAAAAGCTCAGCAGGTCTGGCAGCATCTGTGATGAAAAAATCAGAGTTAACATTTCGGGTCCGGTGACCCTTCCTCAGAACTGTAGATGTGCTCACCGAGCTGGTGTGTTTGATTGCAGACGTTTCATCACCTTGCTGGGTAACATCATCAGTGAGTCTCCGGTGAAGCGTTGGTATTCTGTCCTATTTGTCATTTATAAGCCTCAGTTTGCTGGGGTGTTTGGCATCACTTCCAGTTCTGTTTCTCAGTGGTTTGTACATCGGGTCCATTTCAATGTGTTTGTTGATGGAGTTCTGGTCAGAATACCAGACCTTCAGGAATTCCTGGGCATGTATCTGTTTGGCTTGAGCTATCATGGATGTGTTGTCCCAGTCAAATTTGTGTCCTTCTTCATCCGTGTGTATTGAGACCAGTGAGAATTAGTTGTGTCTCTTGGTGGCTAGTTGGTGTTCATGTATCCTTATTGCCAGCTTTCTTCCGGTTTGGTCTATGTAGTGTTTCTCACAGTCCTTGCATGGTATTTTGTATATTATGATAGTTTTATTAGTCGTGCGTATGGGATCCTTTACGTTCGTCAGTAGCTGCCGTTGGGTGGTTGTTGGTTTGTGAGCTACTCTGATACCGAGGGGTCTGAGTAGTCTTGTGGTCATCTCTAATATAACACAGTGTGGAGCTGGAGGAACACAGTAGGCCAGGCAACATCAGAGCAGCAGGAAAGCTGACGTTTCGAGTCTGGACCTTTCTTCAGAAATGGGGGAGGGAAGGGGGCTCTGAAATAAATAGAGTGGGGGACACACAGTGATAACAGGTAGATAGTGGAGTGGATAGGTGGGAGAGAAGATGGACAGGTCAAGGAGACAGGGATGAGAGGGGATGCTAGACTTGGGATGTGGTCGGGGGCGGGGAGATTTTGAAGCTAGTAAATTCTGCATTGAGACCGTTGGGTTGTAGGCTTCCAAGGCGGAATATGAGGTGCTGTTCCTCCAGTTTCCAGGTGACCTCGTTGTAGCACTGGAGGAGGCCCAGGATGGACATATTGTCCAGGGAGTTGGGGGGGGAGGGGGGTGTGGTATTGAAGTCGTTCGCGACTGGGAGGTGTTGTCGTTTGTCACAAACCGAGCGTAGGTGCTCGACAAAGCGGTCTCCGAGCCTCTGCTTGGTCTCACCAATGTAGAAGAGGCCACATCAGGAACAACAGATACAATAGACCACATGAGTGGATGTGCAGGTTAACATCTGCTTGATGTGGAAGGTTTTTTTGGTGCCTTGAATGGAGGTGAGGGGGGAGGTGTAGGGGCAAGTGTAGCACCTCCTGTGGTTGCAGGGAAAGGTGCCGGGGGTAGTAGGGCTATTGGGGAGTGTGGAGCAGATGAGGGAGTCGTGTAGAGAGTGGTTCCTCCGGAAGGTAGATAAGGATGGGGAGGGAAATATATCTTTCGTAGTGGGGCCAGATTGCAGGTGGCAGAAGTGGCGGACAATGATGCATTGAATCCAAAGGTTAATGGGGTGATAAGTGAAGACAAGCTCCACACTGTGTTATCTCAGACTCCAACATCGGCAGTTCATACTACCCTTCGTTGTCATCTGTGATGTGACCCTGATGTACGGCTGGGTGACTAGTGTGTCTGGCCATGTTGTGCTTTCCTCCTGTGGTCTTTGTGGAAGTAATGGCAGATTGTACTTTTTTGGGTTTCCACAAACCAACAACCACCCTGAGACAGCTACTGACGAACGTAAAGGGCATGTTTCCATGCTGTATGACTCTATGACTCTATGATTCCATTGTTCTGTGAGAAGCTAATTGATTTCCTGATGCCGTATATGATGTCCTGCTTCTGCACTTCTTCTAGAAGTGATCTATCCTTTTACAGAAAAGTATTCTTTTTTGATAGCTGGGCACTGTTTGTGCCTGTGGGGTTTCTTTGTTTCTGATTCTATGGGCTGGCCTACCCTTCATACTGGCTTATCATGCGTTTCTTTACAGATTTTTTACCTTAAAGAATAGATGGATTCCGCACAGCTCACAGGATAATATTCTCCTCTTCTCCTTTTTGGATCGATCTGTACACATTCCTGACTTCTATTTCACCCACGTTTGGAATGGTTTTCTTCAAAGTTGAGTCCTGTTCAGACTGTAATAAATCTGACAAAGACTCGTCTGTAATTCCAACAACTTTGCCCCTCACAAATGCTAATTTGAAATCTCTATATTCACAATTTTCCATTAATCTGTGAAAATCATTCATGAAATTATTTACAGATTTGTCTGAATGCTGAACTGTTCAATGTTTGAAGAATTTATTTCAGACCTGGTTTGTCAGAGCTGGAAAACAGCCAAACTGTGCAGCCCTACGTCCCTCTCATCAATGACTTATGTCTCCACATTTCTTATCTCATTTCAGTGACAAAGAGCCTGAGAGTTCACGCCTGAAAAATCCTGCACTTAGGATTGAATTTGTCGGAAACCACTTGGTAAAAGGGTGTTAATTGACATTTCTGTTAGACCGGATGGGAGACACAAATTATCAGCGGCAGAGTAAGCTCATGCCATGTTTGGGAAAATATTTTGCATTAGAGACTGTGAGTACACAAAAGGAGTGGGTGGGTTAGAACTTTGAACTAAACTCACTTTGAAGTTTCAAGCAAGTATGTTTCACAGAAGTATATTAAACATTCTGAGAAATAACCGATTCTATTGCCAACCAGCATTCCCTTCTCCTGATACTCAGCGCCGAGAGCTTAAGCACAATGGGGAGTACCCCAGCTCAAGCTGTCAGTACTGAGGGAGCGCCGCACTGTCGGAGGGTCAGTGCTGAGGGAGCGCCGCACTGTCAGAGGGTCAGTACTGAGGGAGCGCCGCACTGTCAGTGGGTCAGTGCTGAGGGAGTGCCGCACTGTCAGAGGGTCAGTACTGAGGGAGTGCTGCACTGTCAGAGGGTCAGTGCTGAGGGAGTGCTGCACTGTCAGAGGGTCAGTGCTGAGGGAGTGCTGCACTGTCAGAGGGTCAGTGCTGAGGGAGTGCCGCACTGTCAGAGGGTCAGTGCTGAGGGAGGGCCGCACTGTCAGAGGGTCAGTACTGAGGGAGCGCCGCACTGTCAGAGGGTCAGTACTG
>JAHRHZ010000273.1:20284150-20333055 GCA_024137785.1 Ginglymostoma cirratum | reverse complement strand
GAGGGTCAGTGCTGAGGGAGTGGCGCACTGTCAGAGGGTCAGTACTGAGGAAGTGCCGCACTGTCAGAGGGTCAGTACTGAGGGAGTGCCGCACTGTCAGAGGGTCAGTACTGAGGGAGCGCCGCACTGTCAGAGGGTCAGTGCTGAGGGAGTGCCGCACTGTCGGAGGGTCAGTGCTGAAGGAGTGCCACACTGTCAGAGGGTCAGTACTGAGGGAGTGCAGCACTGTCAGAGGGTCAGTACTGAGGGAGCGCCGCACTGTCAGAGGGTCAGTACTGAGGGAGTGCCACACTGTCAGAGGGTCAGTGCTGAGGGAGTGCTGAGCCGCCACAGGGTCAGTGCTGAGGGAGTGCTGCACTCTACTGGGTCCCTGTTTTGAATGTTTAAACTGAGGCCTGCCTACTCCATGAGCTCGGCATCAAGACTGATACTGCAATGTTGCAAATTCTCTAAGGTGTTTGAGATGGAGTGTCAACACTTACTTCCCACCCAGAGATTGTAGGAACACAGCAGTCTGGCGTACTGACCTCTACTTTGCGGAGGCTCAGTGCTGGCTCTCAGATACCTCCTCCTATGGACCATGACCGCATCATAGCACCGCATCAGGCCATTATATCAAGTACGGTCACTGACCTCATTTCATCTGGTGACCTCCCCCTCCACTGCTTACAAGCTGATAATCCCCCCCGCCCCACACAGCTCGCTTCTACCTCCTCCCAAGAAATCCAGAAACGGGACTTTCCAGGAAGACACATTGTTTCAACCCGCTCCTGCCCCACAGAACTCGTCTCAACCTACCTCGACTCAGTCTCCTCCCCCCGATCCAATCCCTACCCACACACATCTGTGATTCCTCTGACGTCTTACACTAGTTTCAAAACTTCCAGTTTGCAGGTTCCAGCCACCTCCTCTTTACCATGGACGTGCAATCCTTTTACAAGTCTGTTCCCCACCAGGAGGGTCTTAGGGCTCTTCGCTTCTTCCTGGAGTAAAGACCTGAACTGACCCCACCCACCACCACCCTCCTCCACTTGGCCAAGCTCGTCCTCACCCTCAACAACTTCTCTTTTCCTCTCATTTTCTTCAGGTCAGAGGCGAGGCCATGGGTACCCGCATGGGCCCCAGTTATGCCTGTCTCTTCATGGGGTACGTGGAACATTTGTTTTTCCAGTCCTATTCCAGCTCCCACCCACAACTCTTTCTCCGATACATCGATGATATCATCGGTACTGCTTGCCTCTCTCATCCGGAGCTGGAAAAGTTCATCAATTTTGCTTCCAATTTCCATCCTGCCCTCACTTTCACCTGGTCTATCTCTGACTCCTCCCTTCCCTTCCTCAACATCTCTGCTTCCACCTCTGGGGACAGTCTGGCCACTAATATTCACTATAAACCCACTGACGCCCACAGCTACCTGGACTATACTTCCTCCGAACTTGCTTCCGGTAAAGTCTCCATCCCATTCTCCCAGTTCCTCCGTATCCATCACATATGTTCTGATGAGGTCAACTTCGACAAGGGAGCTTCTGAAATGTCCACCTTCTTCTTCAACCGAGGATTCCCCAAAACTGTTGTTGAGAGGACCCCCAATCAGGTCCGACCCATCTCCTGCACTTCGGCCCTCACCCACTCTTGTCCCTCCCGCAACAGCGATAGGGTTCCCCTTATCGTTAGCGACCATCCCACCAGCATTCACATCCAGAAGATCATCAGGTGCGGTTTCCGCTACCTCCAGTGAGATGCCACCACCAGACGTATTTTCCCATCCCCTCCCTTGTCCACCTTCCGCAGGGACACTCTGGTCTACTCTTACTTCACCCCTACAGCACCCCACAGCCCCACGAAGGTGCAACACCTGCCCATTTACATCCTCCCTACCCAGTATCCAAGGGACCAAACATACCTTCCAGGTGAAGCAACACTTCACCTGCACTTCCCAGAATCTAGTTACTGCATTCACTGCTCACAATGTGGTCTCCTCTACATTGGGGAACTGAAGCGTAGACTAGGTGACTGCTTCACAGAACGTCTACGTTCAGCTCACAAGAAAGACCCTGAGCTTCCAGTTGCCTGTCACTTTATGATACCATCCTGTTCCCTGGCCAACGTCTCTGTCTCTGTCTTGCTACAGTGTTCCAGTGAAGCCTAACGCAAGCTGGAAGAACAACACTTCATTTTCCGCTTGGGGACCCTACAGCCCTCCAGACTCAATATTGAGTTCAATAATTTTAGGGCCTAAACTCTCCCATGTCCCAGACCCCTACCTCACATACCAGGCCTTGCTATCACACAGCCTGCCTTTACACATTACCTACTGTTAGTCACCAATAGTCACCATTAACAGCTATTCACCCTCCTAACCAGATCGTTATCACCTCCCTTGTCTGTCCAACTGCTCTTCTCTCTCTTTAGGCTCTATCCTTTTGTTTACTACCTACCCCAACACCCCTCCCTATTTTCTGCATATAAACTGACGTTTTCCCAGCTACCGTCAGTTCTAAGGAAGGGTCACCGGACCCAAGACGTTAACTCACATTTTTTCTTCCCAGATGCTGCCAGACCTGCTGATCTTTTCCAGCAACTTCTGTTTTTGTACTTCTCACAGAGTTGTTGGTGGTATCATATCATGCCCACCGTAGCTTCTACATTTTCCAAAGTATAACAGAACCTACACTTCAAGAATTACTGAACTGGTTGCAAAATGTTTTAGCGTGTTAGAAGTGTACCTGGAAATACTTTGTTCTTCTTTCATTAGAAAAGGGACAGAACAAAACAACCTACAGTTCACAAGGCAACTCGCATTTCCTGAGAAAGAAATGAGTTTCAGCCCATCAGACATTTTTCGCATTTGGTTTTCCCTGAACAGCTCCTGCCGGGGAACTGTATGTTTGATTGCAGGCAGATATTGAACAGGCTGGGCGTCTAAGTCACAAACTTGCTGGCTTTCTGGTAAGAGTGTCATCAAAAGAACTAATGACCTGCACTTGACAATCACTAGAGTGCCTTTCCCTGCTGTCGTCACGGTTTCTCATGGTCATTACAGAGAAGGTAGCTGTCAAAGTTCTGTGGCCTAATGGTCCGTGGTACGTTTCAACATTAGAAAATTCTCCCTTTAAGCCGCACTTACCTCCCTATGTGGCCTTGCATCTTTACAGTGGGGGCTTTACACTGAGAATAAGAACCAAATTCACAGTCATTATGGGAACAGACAGGCTGAAAAGACTATTACCATTTCCCCCCATCTACTACAACTCTCGAACTCAGTGAAGTCACTCTAATGCAAGAAGGCTCTGGGCTGCAGAGGTTTTCACTATGGCACTATCTTAATTCAGTTTCAACAATTTATACCAAAGAAAGAGAGATTGTGACATTTGATCACTTTTTTGCAAGACTTCAGGACATTCCAAAGTGCATAATGAACAATGGTGTACATTTGTTGAAGTGAATTCACTGCTGTAATATAGGAATGCAGCAAATGAAGCTGATTTTATGGAAATATGCCATCTCCAACATCTACAGTCACACACATTCCCGTGCTCTCACACAGACACATAAACTTTCTCATAGATGCAGACACGCACATCAAAATAGGACAAAGAACTGAGGATGCTGGAGATTTGAAACAAACTCAGCAGGTGTAGCAGCATCTGTGGAGAGAGAAACAGAGTTAACATTTCAAGTCCAGCAATGCACCATTCACTGGACTTGAAATATTTATTGTGCTTTCTCTCTACAGAGGCCACCAGACTTTAGGAGATTTTCCAGAAATTTCTGTTTTTGTTTGTCACACACACATGCACACTCACACACGCTCACATATGCACACGTTCATATGCACAATGTTCAAATACACATGCATACTCACACACACCAGTTCACACGTGCTCTCTCTCTCACACACAGACACACACACACATACACATGCTCACATACAGTCACACACATACTCATATACACACACATTTGCACACAAACAAAATCCAGGAATATTCACAAGGTACAAGACTACACCTTGATATACAAACAGCAACAACTAATTTTTGAAATGGTGTTGATTCAGAGCAGTATATTAGTCAGCTTGTGGGGGAAATCCATCATTTCACCTCTGAAGGGTGCCACTGTTGGAGGTGCCATCTCCCAGATGAGACATTAATCCACAGCCATCTCTCTGCTGGACACAAGAGCCCCAAGGCCACTATTTGAAGGAGAGCAGGAGAGTTTTACCTGTGTCCTGGTTAACATGCTTCATAAGCTTTTGGAGCACAGCTCCTTCATCAGGTGAAGTGACAAAGTCATCTGACAAAGGGACAACGCTCCAAAAGCTTGTGATTCCAAATAAACCTGTTGGACTTTAACCTGGTGTTGTATGATGTCTGACCTTGCCCACCCAAGTCTAACACCGGCACCTCCACATCACAACGTGCTTCAGGCTGTATAATTAAAGCAGGTTACCTGGTTATTATCACACGGCTATGAGTGGGAGCTAGCAGGAAATGGAACAGAAGGAGAATTCAGAATAACCACCCATGGCACTGAGTAAATTGTCGGATCGGCAGATGAACAAGTTCTCAGATCCTGATGGACTTCATCTTGTGGTGTTAAAAGAAGCAGCTAATTCAGTAGTTGATACATTGGTTTTCACTTTCCAAAACTCCTTTGATTGAGCAACAGCCCCATTAGATTGGAAGAAGGTGAATGGAACTCCTTTATTCAAAAACAGGGAGTCAGAAAGTGGACAACTACTGGAAACAAAAACAAAGTTGCTGAAAAAGCTCAGCAGGTCCGGCAGAATCCGTGAGAAAAAAACAGAGCTCCGAGGAAGGGTCACTGGACCCGAAATGTTATATTGATTTTTTCTTCACAGATGCTGCCAGATCTGCTGAGCTTTTCCACCAACTTCTGTCTTTGTTCCTGATTTACAGCATCCACAGTTCTTTTGGTTTTTAACTACTGGAAACTACAGCTTAACATCTGTTATAGGGAAAATGTTAGAATCTATTATTAATGATGTTTTAACAGGGCATTTGTATAAGTTCTAGGTAATCGGGCAAAGCCAACATAGTTTTGTCAGAGGTAAATCATGTTTATTGAATTATTTGGAGCTTTTTGAAGAAATAACTTGTGCTGTTGATAAGGGGAACCAGTGGATGTACTTAGATGTCCAAAAGGTTTTTAATAAGTTGCCACAATGAAAAGTTATTGTGGAAAGTAAAAGCTCCTGGTGTAGGGAGTAGTATACTGGCATGAATCAAACATTGACTGGCCAACAGGAAGCAGACAAGAGGTATAAATGAGATAGTAGGAACCGCAGATGCTGGAGAATCTGAGATAACAAGGTGTAGAGCTGGATGAACACAGCAGGCCAAGCAACATCAGAGGAGCAAGAAGGCTGACGTTACAGGCCTAGACCCTTCTTCAGAAGGGTCTCGACCCGAAATGTCAGCCTTCCTGCTCCCTGATGCTGCTTGGCCTGCTGTGTTCATCCAGCTCTACACCTTGTTATCTCAGGAGGTGTAAATGGGTCTTTTCAGGTTAGCAAGATGTAATTAGTCATGTGACACAGGGATCAGTGCTGAGACTTCAATGTTTACAATTTATACAGATGACACATATCAGGGGTTAGAAGGTATGGGTGCCAAATTTGCTGCCAAAAGATAAGGAGGAAAGTAAGTTCTGAAGAGGACACTAGGTTAAAAAATGATCTTGATAGGGTCCATGGCAAGGATGCAGCAAATAGAGTAGAATGTAGGAAAATGTATTGTTGCTCATCTTGTTAGAAAGAATAAAAAAGAATCAGAATATCTAAATGATGAGAGATTGTAGAGCTCTGAGATGCAGAGGGACCTGGGTGAATGGTAATGAATGAATCACAAAAGATTAGTATTCACGGACAGGGAGCCATCAAGAGATCTAACAGAATGTTATCAATTATCAAGAGGGGAACTGAATTCAAAACCAGGGAGGTTATATTTCAGTTATAAGGGGCACTGGTGAAACCACTTCTGGATACTGTGCACAGGTTCCCTGCCTTACTTAAGTGTAAATGCATTGGAATCATTTCACAGAAGGTTTACTGGACTAATACCTGAAATGGGTGAGTTATCTAATGAGGAAAGGATAGGCAGACAAAGCTTTCACCTGCTGCGGTTTAGAATGGAAAGTGATTTGTTTGAAATATAAAATTGTCAAGAGTTTTGACAAACCCCTTTTCTCTTATGGGCAAATCTAGAACCAGGAGTCACTACAATATGAAAGATGTATTTAAAAAGGAGAAAAGATGTAAGTAAAATGAGAGTTTGTCTTCTAGACAGTGAAAATGGGGAGTTAGTAGGAGATAATAAAGAAATTGCAGATGTAACAAATAATTATTTGCCGCTGTTTTCACTGCAGATGAAACAAAAATATCCCAGTAATACCTGCAAATTTGGAAATTGAAGAGAGAGGGGATCTTGGTAGAAACTGACCAAGCTGAAGGAGCCTTAAATGACAAGTTTCTGGGTCCAGATGGACTTTGTCGTGGGTTTGTGTTAGTGTTTATTTTCCAAAATTCGTTAAATTGTGGAAAGGTTCCAGTTTACTGAAAAATGGAAAATATGAGCTATTTATCCAAAAAGTGAGGAAAACAGAATATAGGATATGATAGTCTGGTTAGATTGTCGTGAAGAAACAGTTAGAATCAATTAGTAAGGAGATTATTACTACACTTGGAAAAGCTTGAGGTAATTGGGAAGAGCAAAAGCAAAATCCTGTTTAACCAATTTATTGGAATTCTTTCAATGAATAAAATGTTTTATGGATAAGGGAGAGCATGATGATGTATTGTATTTGGAATTTAACAAGGTTGCAAATTAAAGATTATTAGACAAAATAGGAGCTCAAATATCAGGATATAACATGGATAGAAGAATTTCAGCATATTCCAAATCCAATCATAAAATGGTATTTATTTACACCCAGTGATGTGCAGCTTCATGACATCATCACAAGGATGCTTCAGGTTCCTGAAGACCTTACACAACATCCATACTTCTATTTTGAAGGAGAGCTGGGGAATTCTCCCCATTTATAGATATTTTTAATCAAACTGTTCAACGATGTTATGGTACACCTCTGAAGCAAGTGGCATTTGAACCCAGGCCTCCTGGTTCAAAGGTAGGGAGACTATCACTGGGCTTATATTAATATCCCAGATTATCTGGTTATTAGGACATTGCTATTTGTGGGTGCTTGCTGTACACAATTTGGCTGCCACCTTTCCCAAATTACAGCAAAGTTTACGCTTGGAAACTATTTCATTAGTTGTAAAATGCTTTGAAACATCCAGAGGTCATGAAAAGTGCCATAAAAATACAAGTTTTTGTTCCCAGTGATATATTCTTGTTTTTGCTAAGGGGAGGGTTTATGTATATGTGAGGGAGAAAGAAATAGATGATAATAAATACAGGGCAGTAAGTGCGAATCAATGTTATGTATAGCACAAACCCTAAACTTGTGCTTTTTGTGCAATAGATTTTAGAGAAGATTCGAAAGTTAAAGTGTAAGAAAAATAACGTTTTTGAAGCTTTTGTAAATATTCCTGGTTGTTAGCAAGTTAAGACAGCATGTGTCAAATTTATTTCCATTTCATTGCAAGTCTTGTGCAAAAGAGCATAAAAAGCATGTTATAAATAAAATGCATGGATGGACTCTGCACTGGGAAAGCTGTCTAACATACATCATTACATATGGACTCTCTTCTTTGTCTCTAGGTTTTAGGTTCTAACCACAATTTTTAAAATATGATCACTGGGTCTTCAGCAGCTAGTTGCTGGGTTGCAAAACAGTTTATGTTAGACCATTCATTTGTGAGAGAGGAGGAAAGAATTATATTTCACTAACACCCGTCACTACTTCTGGACATATAAATGTGATATTACATACACATGTAATTGGTATAGTGCACGGTGAAGAAGGTTATCTAAGAGTACAACAGGATCTTGGTCAACAGGGCTGGTGGGCTGAGGAATGGCAGATGGAGTTTAATTTAGATAAATGTGAGGTGTTACATTTTGGTAAGTCAAACCAGAGCAGGACTTACACAGCTAATGGTATGGCACTGGGGACAGTTGTTGAACAGACAGACCTAGGGGTTCAGATAGAAACTTTCCTGCAAGTGGCATCACAGGTAGACAGGGTAGTGAAGAAGGCATTTGGCATGCTTGCCTTCATTAGTCAGAGCATTAAATACAGGAGTTAGGAAGTCATGTTGGGGCTTTACAGGACATTGGGTGAGGCCAATTTTGGCATCCTGCGTACAGTTTTGATCGCTCTGCTACAGGAAGAATTGGAAAGGGTGCCGAAAAGATTTACAAGGATATTGCCAGGATTGGAGGGTTTGAGTTAAAAGTAGAGGATGGATTTGCTGGAACTTTTTCCCCTGGAGCATAGGTTGAAGGTTAACCTTATAGAGGTTTATAAAATCATGAGACGTATTGATAAGGTCAATAGCCAAGGTCTTTTCCCTAGTGTAGTGGAGTTCAAAACTAAAGGGTATAAGTTTATGATGAAAAAGGAAAGATTTAAAAGGGATCCAGAGTGGAAACTTTTTCCACCCCAAGGCTGGTGCATATATGGAATAAACTGCCAGAGGGAGTCAACCCAACATTGTTACTGCACCCTTCCTATTTCTGAGCTCTGCCCATATTGCCTCACTGCTCGAGTCCTCCATAGTGCCCTCCTTCAGCACAGCTGTGATATCCTCTTTGACCAGTAATGCAACTCCTCCACCACTTTTACCTCTCTCTCTATCCTGCCTGAAGCATCTATATCCTGGGATATTTAGTTGCTAATCTTGCCCTTCCCTCAACCAAGTCTCAGTAATAGCAATACCATCATAGTCCCAGGTACTAATCCAAGCCCTGAGTTCATCTGCTTTACCTACTACACTTCTCGCATTAAAACAAATGCACCTCAGACCACCTGTCCCTCTGCATTCATCATCTGCTCTCTGCCTACTCTCCCCCTTAGTCACACTGACTTCATTATCTAGTTCCTTACAGGCTTTAGTTACTATCTCCTTACCGTCCAGATTCAGGTACAGTTATAATATTCAAAGATGTTTGGACAGGTGGACATTTGAAAGGTTGAGACGGATATGGGCCAAATGCAGACAAATGGGATTTGTTTAGTTTGGGAAACCTGGTCAGCATGGATGAGTTGGACCGAAGGGTCTGATTCTGTGTTGTGTGACTCGATGGCATCTGACAGTCACTATTGACCAAAGCAGTCACCATAGTGATGTAGGAGGCACAACTGGAAAAGTACACAATGCAAGCTCCCACAAACAGAAAGATTAAAGACCAGATCATCTGTTCCTGAGTGATGCTAGTTGGTTGAGGCATGGAAAAATGATCCTGTGTGTCTAGAACTCCAGATGTCCTGGTTAATGGTCTGGGGATGTGTGCTCATATATCCCACGATGGCAGCTGGTGGAATTTCAGTTGAAAGAATCTGGAATGTGGTTCACTCATGTCATTTTGGGATGGAAATCTGCTGTCCTTACCTGATCTGGCCTGCAAATGACCCCAGATCCACAGGAATGTGGTTGACTCTTAACTGCCCCTGAAATGGCTGAGCAAGACACTCAGTTCAAGGGCAGTTAGGGAAGGGCAATAACTGCTGATCTTGCTGGTGATGCCTCCATCCTATGAACAAAGAACAAAGAAGAAAGAAAATTACAGCACAGGAACAGGCCCTTCGGCCCTCCAAGCCTGCGCTGATCCAGATCCTCTACCTAAACTTGTTGCCTATTTTTCCAGGATCTGTATCCCTCTGCTCCCTGATCATTCATGTATCTGTCTAGATACATCTTAAATGACGCTGTTGTACCCACCTCCACCACCTCCGCTGGCAACGTGTTCCAGGCACCCACCACCCTCTGCATAAAGAACTTTCAACCCATATCTCCCTTAAATTTTTCCTCTCTCATCTTGAAATCATGACCCCGAGTAATTGAGTCCCCCACTCTGGGAAAAAGCTTCTTGCTATCCACCCTGTCTATACCTCTCATGATTTTGTAGGCCTCAATCAGGTCACCCCTCAACCTCCACCTTTCTAATGTAAATAATCCTAATCTACTCAACCTCTCTTCATAGCTAGCACCCTCCATACCAGGCAACATCCTGGTGAACTTCCTCTGCACCTTCTCCAAAGAATCAACATCCTTTTGGTAATGTGGCGACCAGAACTGTATGCAGTATTCCAAATGTGGTTGAACCAAAGTCCTATACAACTGTAACATGACCTGCCAACTCTTGTACTCAATACCCCGTCCGATGAAGGAAAGCATGCCGTATGCCTTCTTGACCACTCTATCGACCTGCGTTGCCACCTTCAGGGTACAATGGACCTGAACACCCAGATCTCTCTGGGCATCAATTTTCCCCAGGGCTTTTCCATTTACCACATAGTTCGCTCTTGAATTGGATCTTCCAAAATGCATCACCTCACATTTGCCTGGATTGAACTCCACTTGCCATTTCTCCGCCCAACTCTCCAATCTATCTATATTCTGCTGCATTCTCCGACAGTCCCCTTCACTATCTGCTACTCCACCAACCTTAGTATCATCTGCAAACTTGCTAATCAGACCACCTATACCTTCCTCCAGATCATTTATGTATATCACAAACAACAGTGGTCCCAACACGGATCCCTGTGGAACACCACTGGTCACAGTTCTCCATTTTGAGGAACTCCCTTCCACTACAACTCTCTGTCTTGTATTGCCCAGCCAGTTCTCTATCCATCTAGCTAGTACACCCTGGGCCCCATGCAACTTCACTTTCTCCATCAGCCTACCATGGGGAACCTTATCAAATGCCTTACTGAAGTCCATGTATATGACATCTACAGCCCTTCCCTCATCTATCAACTTTGTCACTTCCTCAAAGAATTCTATCAAGTTGGTAAGACATGACATTCCCTGCACAAAACCATGCTGCCTATCACTAATAAGCTCATTTTCTTCCAAATGTAAATAGATCCTATCCCTCAGTATCTTCTCCAGCAGCTTCCCCACCACTGACGTCAGGCGCACCGGTCTATAATTACCTGGATTATCCTTGCTACCCCTCTTAAACAAGGGGACAACGTTAGCAATTCTCCAGTCCTCCGGGACCTCACCCGTGCTCAAGGATGCTGCAAAGATATCTGTTAAGGTCCCAGCTATTTCCTTTCTCGCTTCCCTCAGCAACCTGGGATAGATCCCATCTGGACCTGGGGACTTGTCCACCCTAATGCCTTTTAGAATATCCAACACTTGCCCCTTCCTTATGCCGACTTGACCTAGAGTAATCAAACTTCTATCCCTAACCTCAACATCCATCAAGTCCCTCTCCTCAGTGAATACTGACGCAAAGTACTCATTAAGAATCTCACTCATTTTCTCTGACTCCTCGCATAACTTCCCTCTTTTGTCCTTGAGTGAGTCAACCCTTTCTCTAGTTACCCTCTTGCTCCTTATGTATGAATAAAAGGCGTTCGGATTTTCCTTAACCCTGTTTGCTAAAGATAGTTCATGACCCCTTTTAGCCCTCTTAATTCCGCGTTTCAGATTGGTCCTACTTTCCCGATATTCTTTCAATAAATATTCTTCTGATATTCGTCTGTTTTCAGTCGCCTAGACCTTATGTATGCTTCCTTTTTCCTCTTTGCTAGTCTCACAATTTCACCTGTCATCCATGGTTCCCTAATCTTGCCCTTTCTATCCCTCATTTTCACAGGGACATCTCTGTCCTGCACTCTAATCAACCTCTCTTTAAAAACCTCCCACATATCAAATGTGGATTTACCCTCAAACAGCTGCTCCCCATCCACATTCCCCAGCTCCTGCTGAATTTTGCTATAGTTGGCCTTCCCCCAGTTCAGCACTCTTCCTTTAGGACCACCCTCGTCTTTGTCCATCAGTATTCTAAAACTTACGGAATTGTGATCACTATTCCCAAAGTAATCCCCTACTGAAACTTCAACCACCTGGCCAGGCTCATTCCCCAACACCAGGTCCAGTATGGCCCCTTCCTGAGTTGGACTATTTACATATTGCTCTATAAAACCCTCCTGGATGTTTCTTACAAATTCTGCTCCAGCTAAACTCTTAACACTAAGTGAATCCCAGTCAATTTTGGGAAAATTAAAATCTCCCATCACCACCACCCTGTTGCTCCTACATCTTTTCATAATCTGTCTACATATTTGTGCCTCTATCTCACACTCGCTGTTGGGAGGCCTGTAGTACAGCCCCAACATTGTTACTGCACCCTTCCTATTTCTGAGCTCTGCCCATATTGCCTCACTGCTCAAGTCCTCCATAGTGTCCTCCTTCAGCACAGCTGTGATATCCTCTTTGACCAGTAATGAAACGCCTCCACCCCTTTAGTTGCCAATCTTGACCTTCCCTCAACCAAGTCTCAGTAATAGCAATACCATCATAGTCCCAGGTACTAATCCAAGCCCTAAGTTCATCTGCTTTACCTACTACACTTCTCGCATTAAAACAAATGCACCTCAGACCACCTGTCCCTCTGCGTTCATCATCTGCTCTCTGCCTACTCTTCCCCTTAGTCACACTGACTTCATTATCTAGTTCCTTACAGGCTTTAGTTACTATCTCCTTACCGTCCACTAACCTCCTCATTTGGTTCCCATCCCCCTGCCACCTTAGTTTAAAACCTCCCCAACAGCGATAGCAAAAGCACCCCCTAGGACATTGGTTCCAGTCCTGCCCAGGTGTAGACCGTCTGATTTCTAATAGTCCCACCTCCCCCAGAACCGGTCCCAATGACCCAAAAATCTGAGCCCCTCACTTCTTTCCCATCTCTCAAGCCACTCATTTATCCTGCCTATTCTTTCATTTCTACTCTGACTACCACGTGGCACTGGTAGCAATCCTGAGTTTGAAAAACATAAAGCAATCAAAACCCACTGAAGATTCTAGTTCAAGACCCATTCTAGAGGCAAAAACAAAGTTGCTGGTAAAGCTCAGCCGGTCTGGCAGCATCTGTGAAGGAGAAAACAGAGTTAATGTTTCGGGTCCGGTGACCCTTCCACAGAACTGTGTTAACTCTGTTTTCTCCTTCACAGATGCTGCCAGACCCGCTGAGCTTTTCCAGCAACTTTGTTTTTGTTCCTGATTTACAGCATCTGCAGTTCTTTTAGTTTTTACCCATTCCAGAGACTTGACCACAAAGTCTTGTCTGGCACTGTAGTACAGTAGAAAGAGAGGGCAGCACTGATGGAAGTGTCATTTCCCAGGTGAGAAATTAGACTGAGGCCCTGTGTGTTTGCTCAAGTGGATTCAATAGAGGCTATTACCATTGTATGGAAGGGGGAATTCTGCCTTGTGTCCTCAAACTAATATTTATTCTGCAATCAATATCTTCAACAAAACAGACTAACTGGTCATTCACTTAACGGCTGTTTGTGACATCATGCTAGAGTTGGTTACAGAGAAAGAGAGGGTGTGAAAACAAGGATGACAGTTTCAGAATCATCATCATTAGATAGCAGCACCCCCTGCATTACAAAAGTGACTACAATTCAAGTAACATTTTCTGATGAAGGGTCTAGGCCCGAAACGTCAAGTTTTCCTGCTCCTATGATGCTGCTTGACCTGCTGTGTTCATCCAGCCACACACCTTGTTATCTCGGATTCTCCAGCATCTGCAGTACCTTTTATCTCTGATACAATTCAAGTAACTACTTACTTCATTCTTTTAAAACACTTTGTAAGTCCTGAAGTCATATCAGGCTCTATATAACTGCAATTCAGAACTACAAAAGATGAGGTCAGGTCAGGTAACCAAAAGTTTGTAAAAGGAGTAGGTTTTTAGGTATGAGTGCCTTACAGGAGAGAAGGGGTTTAGGGAGTGAATTCCAGAGTTTAGGGCCTAGGCAGCTGAAACCATAGCCATCAACAGTGGAACATTGAAAATTAGGGATATGTAAGAGGATAGACCTGGAAATGTGCAGAAACCTCAGAGCGTTTTGATAAATCATGGAACATTTACAAAAGAGAAGCTAATGTGGATCATGATGTCTGTGCTGGATGTAGGACTAGAGTTGGTTACAGAAGTAGGGAGGGCGTGAGTGAAAGGATGACAATATCAGAATCATCACCATTTATGTATTGTTTGACCTGGAGTGCATGTTTCCAGAATGTCATTTCAGGTGAAACAAGACAACATTCTTCAGCTGAGTGGTGGCATTTCAAATATTCAGACTACTCCTCCCACACTCCAACAAGCAAAACTAGATACGGCCCTGAATAAAAGGTGGCCCTATTAGAAATCAATCTTTACAGTGTCAGTGATTCTAATCATCAACCATACAAGATTGCCCTACAGTCTCTAAGAATTAAAGATTCATCTCTAAGAGAAAGGCAGTGAGCAAAAACCTGGCAGCAAAATCAGGAACAAGAACTAGAAACAGCTGGCAAAACTCAGCAGATCTGGCAACATCTGTGGGGAGAAAGCAGAGCCAATGTTTCAAGTCTGTGTACAGTTCTGGTCGCCACATTACCAAAAGGATATGGAAGCTTTGGAGAGGGTACAGAGAAGGTTTACGAGGATGTTGCCTGGTATGGAAGGTGCTAGCTATGAAGAAAGGTTGAGTAGGTTAGGATTGTTTTCATTAGAAAAAAGGAGATTGAGGGGGGGACCTGATTGAGGTCTTCAAAATCATGAAGGGTATAGACAGGGTTGATAGAGATAAGCTTTTTCCCAGGGTGAGGGATTCAATAACGAGGGGTCACGCGTTCAAGGTGAGAGGAGAAAAGTTTAAGGGGGATACACGCGGAAAGTACTTTACACAGAGGGTGGTAGGTGCCTGGAACGCGTTGCCAGCAGAGGTAGTAGAGGCAGGCACGGTAGATTCATTTAAGGTGCGTCTGGACAGATGCATGAGTAGGTGGGGAGCAGAGGGATACAGATCCTTAGGAATTGGACGATAGGTTTAGACAGTGGATTTGGATCGGCACAGGCTTGGAGGGCCGAAGGGCCTGTTCCTGGGCTGTAAGTTTTCTTTGCTCTTTGTTTAAGTCCAGTGATTCAATTCTGATGAAAAGTCACCAGAGTCTAAACATTAACTGTGCTTTCTCTCCACAGATGCTGCCAGATCTGCTGAGTTTCACCAGCAATTTCTGGATTTGTTTCAGGTCTCCAGCATCCACAGTTCTAATTTAGCAAAATCTGGAAATCATGTTTGTATTTTACTAACGTTTTGTTTGGAACATTTTGTTTACTAGGTACAAAAGAATTGGGGGTAGTGAGGGTGGAAGGGGATGGGGGAGTAGTCAGTAAGCTGGCTGACTCAGAGGGGAATATATACGTTCAATTAAGGTTGGCACCAAAATCAATTGCCTTATTGTAGAAGGAAGAGTTTGTCTAATTGCCCGTTTTGCATTGTTTCACATCAGCATTATTTATACACGATATATTAGACATTCCACAAGACACACTGAAATAATTAGAAGCCTCGTAGATGCAGCAGTGCTGTCTCTACAGCAGGAAGAACAGCTTCACACTCCCCGGGGCCAGGTTTAACACAGTGATTGATGTGCGTTAGCAGGTTGTCAACTCCCTGGCCTGAAGAGTTTTCTTCTCCACACCCCCCTACATACCACCTCCCTCTCCGCCCCCTCCACAACTCCTTCCCCACTCCCCAACATGCTACCCTCTCCCCAGTCCCACTAGCTCACCCCTACTTGGTTTATCTTTGAGGCCCCATTCTCAGTTTGATTTGATGGGCAGATCACACAGAGAGCCGAGTAGATATTCCATAGATTGAGGCTTCAAAATCAGACAAGAGGGAGCTTTGAGATCTTCCAATTCTGACCACTTTCATATGCTCTTTGTTTCCAAACAAGAACATTCTGGCATTAACATTGTTCTCCAAAAATTACCACTCCCTCAGTCAAGTTAATACAATAGAGTACAGCACTGAAATCTACCCAATAATTTGGAAAATTGCCCAGGTGTGCCCTGTACACAAAAAACAAGACTAATCCAACCCGGCCAATTACTGCCCTATCAATCCTCTCAACCTTCAGCAAAGTGACAAAAAGAGACATCAACTGTGCTATCAAATGTCTTGTCTAGGAATATCCTGCTCAGTGATGCTCAGTTTGGGTTTGTCGGGGTCACTCAGCTCCTGGCCTCGTTACAGCTTTGCCAAAGCTTGGACAAAGAATCTAAACAACAGAGGTGAGGCAAGATTGACAGTCCTTGACATCAAGGCAACAAGTGAACAGGTGTGGCATCAAGGAGCCCTAGCCAAACTGCAATCGTGTATCGGAGGCAAGCTCTCCATTAGTTAGAGTCATACCTGGCACATAGGAAGATGGTTGTGTTTGTTGGAGATCAGCCATCTCAACTCCAGGACATCTCTGCAGGAGTTACTCAGTGTAGTGTTCTAGGGCCCAACCATCTTCAGCTGCTTCATCAATGATCTTTCTTCCATTGTGATATAAAGTTTCTCATTCATCCTAAGGATGTGGCATGGCTGGCTGGGCTAGCATTTATTGTCTGTCCTCAGTTGCTCAACACCACTCTCTCAAGGTCAGATCGTGTTTGTCAATAAACTCTGCCCCAGCCAGTGATGCCCACATCCCATGAGTGAAGTTTAAAAAGCCTAGACATGAGAGCATTCAGTACCATTCACAACTGCTCAGATGCTGAAGTTTACCCTGTCAGAATGTAGCAAGACCCGTGTGAGGGGTTGGGTAGATGAGTTGTTTTGAACTGGAGGCATGTGCACTTCCTCCAACACCTTGAACTAAACCCTGCATCCTCCCAATGGCATCTCTCAATGTCTATGGCATCTTGCCTGATGAATGTCCTCTGTTTTTCCAATTTGTAGGCCAACGCTTCAGTGAATCAATGCAGGCGTTTGAACACTTGAAGGATGCTTTGAAAATGTGCATAAAACCGATGCACTGCCTTTCTCTGAGCATGACTTATCTTCTTATATGTATCTCCAGCTCTCTGTCTATCTCTCCACCTATGTCTATTTAGAGATAACAAAGTGTAGAGCTGGATGAACACAGCAGGCCAAGCAGCATCAGAGGAGCAGGAAGGCTGACGTTTCGGGTCTGGACCCTTCTTCAGAAATGGGGGAGGGGAAGGGGATTCTGAAATAAACAGAGAGAGGGGGGAAGGCGGATGGAAGATGGATAAAGGAGCAGATAGGTGGAGAGGAGACGGACA
Organism: Ginglymostoma cirratum; assembly: GCA_024137785.1. NCBI lineage: Eukaryota > Metazoa > Chordata > Chondrichthyes > Orectolobiformes > Ginglymostomatidae > Ginglymostoma > Ginglymostoma cirratum. The sequence goes on along the minus strand of JAHRHZ010000273.1, from coordinate 20,315,815 downwards.
GGTCAGGGAGGTGGGGATGGAACCAGTAAACGTGAGTGTAGGTGGGGAGTTAGGGTAGGAGTTGGTCTGTCCAGGGAAGACGAACAGGTCAAGGAGGCAGGGATGATGCTGTTAGGTAGGAGGTGGGGGTGGGGCTTGAGGTGGGAGGAGGGGCTAGGTGGGAGGAAGGACAGGTTAGGGAGGTGGGGATGAGCTGGGCTGGTTTTGGGATAAGTTCGGGGGGCGGGGAGATTTTGAAGCTTGCGAAATCCACTCTCTATGTCTATTTAGTATGTCCATCCCTCTCTATGTGTTTGTCTAATTATACAGTTAATGTATCATGTTTCTGTGTCCTTCAAATGCATTTGTATCTCTCACTGATTGGCGAGGTGGCTGTTGTATGGATGATATTTAATCGGTTACTTCTTATTGTTTATTATTTATGGCAAAAATAAAAGCAACTCTATGTTTCATTTTAATAATTCCACCAAGAATAATGCACATTATCAATTGTCTCCTCAGTGCTTCCAGCAGTGAATGGTATTTTCTTCAGTGATTGAACAGAGACTCCTCAACACTCGACATTGTTGTGAATTCATGCAGTGCAGCTTATTTTCCACGTCATTGACTTTCTAGCAGAGTTTACTGACTCAAGCATCCAGGCTCCCATTTTCATAATAAGTCTTTTAAAAATGCTAATCTGTCTGTTTAATCCAAACCTCTCAACGTGAGAGATTTCCATCCCCTGGAGATTGCTGAGGTAATGAAAGATGGATTCCCACTGTGAATCAAACACCTGGAACCAAGAGCAGATTTTTTTTGTAGAATCTGTTACAAGATTTCCATTTCCCTCAAACTCCACAATCTACATCACACAAGGGGCGAGGCTTTCATAGAAAGGCAAGAGGGGAGGGTTGGGGAAGGGGCATTGGTGACATGAGGGACGTGACAATGGTGACTTTTGGGTTTCTCATGTACCTGGCTGGCCTGCCAAATGGTTATAAAGGTCTTTTCCTTCTCCGTCTGCAAATTCACAGTTGATAAGAGTTGGAAAATGGAAGATTTGGACAATTTGTCATTTGACGAGGCACTACCATGAGATTTCTTGGATAAAGTAAGAATCAAGGCAAACAGTGGGCAACTTGTTGTTTTTCACTGGAAACGTAAATAACTTTTGACAAAAAATGAAAACTCAAAGCTTTTAAAAGTGAGATAAGAGATCATTTTTGTGATATTAATTGCTAAACAGAAAACTTTAAGTTTGGAAGAGGTGCATTGCTAAAGGTGGCTTTGTACTTTTGGTTCCTCTTTTGCTGCAGACTTGAGAGTTGGTCAGTTGTGGAGACACTTGCAAGGAAGCAGTTCTGTTTCTCTCTCTCTCAGTGAGCAAAAAATAACTATTGAATAAGAGAGGGCACAATGAAGTGCTGTCAGGGTACCTGAGAACGTTCCAGAAATCAGTACCTCTAATCTCCTCAAAAAGGAAAAAAAGAGCAGGAGCAGGCCATTCAGCCCTTTGAGCCTGTTCTGCCATTCATTATGATCATGGTTGATTGTCCAAATCAATAGCCTGTTCCCACTTTACCCCCATACCATTTGTTCCCTTTCGCCCCAAGTACTACATCCAACTCCTTCTTGAAATCAAATGCTTCGGCCTTGACTGCTTTTGGTGATAGTGAATTTTAAAGGCTCACCAATCTCTGGGTGAAGAAATTTCTCAGTATCTCAGTTCTAAATGGTTTTCCCTATATCCTTAAGCTGTGGCTCTTGGTTCTAGACTCCCTTGCCAACTGCCCATTTACCCAATCCATTCCTGTTAAATTTATAAATTCTGAAAGCTGACTGTTAGGTCAACCTAAAGTCTTGGACCTAACTGATCCTCTGCCTGAACTAAGTGTCTTTTATCACACTGCAACCAACAGTAACCTTTTCTGCTTTAATTTATTTATTCATTTGTGGCATGTGGGTATTGCTGGCTAGGCCTGTCCCTAGCTGCCCTTGAGAAGGTGGGGGTGAGCTGCCTTTTTGAATTGCTACAGTTCACCTGCTGTGGGTTCACCCACAATGCCATGAAGGAGGAAATCTGATTGTATGCACAGGAAATTAAAGGATTGGTGAGAAATTCACACATTCTGTCTTCTACATTTGAACCCTGAATCTTCGGAAGCATTGCTCCCTTTAGTTTTGCACATTTCTTCACATAAGAACATGAGAACTGGGAGCAGGAGTAGGCCATCCGGCCCCTCGAGCCTGCCCCGCCATTTAATAAGATCATGGCTGATCTTTTTGAGACTCAGTTCCACTTACCCGCCCACTCACCATATCCCTTAATTCCTTTACTGTTCAAAAATTTATCTAGCCTTGCCTTAAAAACATTCAGTGAGGTAGCTTCAACCGCTTCACTGGACAGGGAATTCCACAGATTCACAACCCTTTCGGTGAAGAAGTTCCTCCTGACCTCAGTCCTACATCTGCTTCCCTTTATTTTGAGGCGATGCCCTCAAGTCCTAGTTTCACCTGCTAGCAGAAACAACCTCCCTGCCTCCACCTTATCTATTCCCTTCATGATCTTATATGGTTCTATGAGATCTCCCCTCATTCTTCTGAATTCCAATGAGTATAATCCCAGTCTACTCAGTCTTACTTTATAATCCAACCCTCTCAACTCTGGAATAAACCGAGTGAATCTCCTCTGCACCCCCTCCAGTGCTAGTATATCCCCTCTCAAGTAAGGAGACCAAAACAGCACACAGTACTCCAGGTGTAGCCTCTCCAGGACCCTATACAGCTGCAGCATAACCTCCCTGTTTTTAAACTCCATCCCTCTAGCAATGACAGACAGAATTCCGTTTGCCTTTTTAATCACCTGCTGCACCTGCAATCCCACCTTCAGCGATTTATGTACAAGGACACCCGAGTCCCTTTGCACAGCAGCGTGCTGCAATTTTTTAACCATTTAAAACATAGTCCATTTTGCTGTTATTCCTACCAAAATGGATGACGTCACACTTATCAACATTGTACTCCATCTGCCAGACCTTTGCCCACTCACTTAGACTATCTACATCCCTCTGCAGACTTTCAGTGTCTTCTGCACACTTTGCTCTACCACACCTTAGTGTCATCTGCAAATTTTGACACATCACACTTAGTCCCCAACTCCAAATCATCTATGTAAAACATCCCATAATACGATGCGGAACTGCGTCAACTGCTCTTTCTGTGCATGTGTGTGTATGTGTGTGTGCATGTGTGTGTGTTTACGTATGTATATACATGTGCACATGTGTGTGGTGTGCATGTGTGCATGTGTGTGTGTTCATATGTGTGTGTACATATGTGTATGTATTTACACGTGTTTATGTATTTATGTGCACGTATGTGCATGTGTGTATATAAATGTGCATGTGTGTGTATGAATGTACACATGCATGTGTGTTCATGTGCATGTGCGCATGTGTCTATATATGTGTGCATGTATTTACGTCTGTGTGTTTACGAATGTGTGTGCATGTGTGTACGTGTGTGTGTGTGCTCATGCATGTGTGTGTGAGTGTGTGTGTGTGTGAGTGTGTGTGTGTGTGTGTGGGGGGGTGTGTGTGTGTGTGAGTGTGTGTGTGTGTATGTGGGGGGGTGTGTGTATGTGGGGGTGTGTGTGTGTGTGAGTGAGTGTGTGTGTGTGTATGTGGGGGTGTGTGTGTGAGTGTGTGTGAGTGTGTGTGTGTGTGGGTGTGGGTGTGTGGGGGGGTGTGGGTGTGTGTGTGTGTGTGTGTGTGTGTGTGCGTGCGTGTGTGTACGTGCATGCACGTGTGCGCATTTAGGAATGGGGGATATACTTTTGCCTTGCATAATAGCCTAGTAGGTGTTAGGCCACTTGTTTAAACAATAAAATAAAACAAAGAATTGCGGCTGCTGGAAATCTGAAGCAAAATAGAAAGTGCTTGAGAAAGTCAGCAAAGCAGAAAGGAACAAGTTATTTTCATTGGTGGAATGGCTGAGAGCCAGAGTACATAGTTTGAGGGTGATGGGCTCCAGAATTGGTGTGATAGAGTCACAGAATCCCTATAATGTGGAAACAGCCCAACAAACCCATTCCCTGAGCCCTGCATTTCCCCCTGTCTAACCCAACTAACTTAAACATCCCTGGACACTATGGGTAATTTAGCACGGCCAATCCACCTATCCTGTACTGTGGGAGGAAGCCCATGCAGACATGGGGAGAATGTGCAAACTCCACACAGACAGTTGCCTGAGGGTGGAATTGAACCTGGGTCCCTGGCGCTGTGATGCAGCAGTGCTAACCACAGAGCTACCGTGCCACCCTTAAAGGGTGCATCCATGCAACATACTCAGCCTGACAAAGCACCGGCACTGGCGGCAGCAGTGGGATTCGGAAGATTATGGATTTTCTTTTTCCTATTCATTTGTGGGATATGGGCGTCACTGGCTGGGACAGCATTTCCTGCCCATCCCTAGTTGCTCCCTTGAGAAAGTGGTGGTGAGCTGCCTTCTTGAACTGCTGCAGTCCATGTGCTATAGGTTGACCCACAATGCTATAAGTGAGGGAATTCCAGGATTTTGATCCAGCGACAGTAAAGGAACGGTGATATATTTCCAAGTCAGGATGGTGAGTGGTTTGGAGGAAAACTTGGAGGGGATGGTGTTCCCATGTATCTGCTGCCCTTGTCCTTCTAGATGGAAGTGGTTGTAGGTGCTGTCTGAGGATCTTTGGTGAATTTCTGCAGAGATCTTGTAGATAGTACACACTGCTGCTACTGAGCGTCAGTGGAGCAGGGAGTGGATGCTCGTGGATGTAGTGCCAATCAAGTGGGGGCTGCTTTGTCCTGGATGGTGTCAAGCTTCTTGATTGATGTTGGGGCTGCACCCATCCAGGCAGGTGGGCAGTATTCCATCACACTCCTGACTTGTGCCTTGTAGATGGTAGACAGGCTTTGGTGAGTCAGGAGGTGAGTTACTCACCACAGTATTCCTAGGTTCTCGCCTGCCCTTGTAGCTACTCTGTTTGTGTGGTGAGTCCAATTGAGTTTCTGGTCAATGATAACACCCAGGATGTTGATAGTGGGTGATTCAGTGATGGTAACACATTGAATATCAAGGGATAGTGGTGAGATTGTCTCTTATTGGAGATGGTCATAGTGTGACGCGAATGTCACTTGCCACTTGTCAACCCAAGCCTGGATATTGTCCAGATCTTGTTACATTTGAACACAGACCACTTCAGTATCTGAGGAGTCACAAATGGTGCTGAACATTGTGAAATCATTGGCGAACATCCCCACTTCTGACCTTATGATGGAGGGAAGTTCATTGATGAAGCAGCTGAAGATGGTTGGGCAGAGGACACTACCCTGAGGAACTCATGCTGAGCTGAGATGATTGACCTCCAACAACCACGACCATCTTCCTATGTGTCAGGTAGGATTCCAACCAACAGACAGTTTGCCCCCTGATTCCCATTGATTCCAGTTTTGCCAGGGCTCCTTGATGCCACACTCAGTCGAATACAGCCTTGATGTCGAAGGCTGTCACTCTCACTACACCTCTGGAATTCAGCCCTTTTGTCCATGTTTGAACCAAGGCTGGAATGAGGTCAGGAGCTGAGTGGCCCTGGTGGAGCCCAAACTGGGCGTCACTGAGCAGGTTATTGCTGAGCAGGTGCTGCTTGATAGCGCTGTTACTGACACCTTCCATCACTTTACTGATGATCGAGAGGAGACTGAGGGGGCGGTAATTGGCCAGGTTGGATTTGTCCTGCTTTTTGTGTACAGGACATACTTGGGCAATTTTCCACACTGTCAGGTAGATGCCAGTGTTGTAACTGTACTGGAACAGCTTGGCTAGAGGAGCGGCAAGTTGTGGAGCGCAAGTCTTCAGTGTTATTGCTGGAATGTTGTCAGGGCCCATAGCCTTTGCAGTATCCGATGTCTCCAACCGTTTCTTGATATCACGTAGAGTGAATCAAGTTGGCTGAAGACTGGTATCTGTGATGCTGGGGATCACTGGAGGAGGCCGAGATAGATCATCCACTCGACACTTCTGGCAGAAGATTGCTGCGAATGCTTCAGCCTTATCTTTTGCTGATCTGCTGGGCTCTTCCATCATTGAGATGGGGATATTTGTGGAGCCTCCTGCTCCAGTGAATTATTTAATTGTTCACCACCATTCACCATGTGACAGGACTGCAGAGCTTAGATCTGATCCATTGGTTGCGGGATCGCTTAGCTGTGTCTATCACTTGCTGCTTCCACTGTTTGGTGTGCAAGTAGTCCTGTTTGGTGGCTTCTCCAGGTTGACACCTCATCTTCAGGTATGCCTGGTGCTGCTCCTGCCATGCCCTCCTGCACTGTCCATTGAACCAGGGTTGATCCCCTGGCTTGATGGTAATGGTTGAGTGGGGGATATGCCAGATCATGACGTTACAGATTGCGTTGGAGTACAATTCTGCTGCTGTTGATGGCCCACAGCGCCTCATGGATGCCCTGTCTTGAGTTGCTAGATCTGTGCAAAGTCTGTCCCATTTAGCACGGTGATAGTGCCACACAACACGATGGAGGTTGTTCCCAATGTGAAGGTGAGACTTCGTCTCCACGAGGACTGTGCGATGGTCACTCTTACCGATACTGTCATGGACAGATGCAACTGCAGCTGGCAGATTACAAAGAACAAAGAACAATGAAAATTACAGCACTGGAGCAGGCCCTTCGCCCCTCCAAGCCTGCACCGATCCAGATCCTCTGTCTAAACCTGTCATCTATTTTCTAAGGGTCTGTATCCCTTTGCTCCCTGTCCATCCACGAACCTGTCCAGATACATCTTAAAAGACACTAACTTGTGTGCATCTACCACCTCCGCTGGCAACATGTTCCAGGCACCCACCACCCTCTGCGTAAAGAACTTTCCACACATATCTCCCTTAAACTTTCCTCCTCTCACTTTGAACTCATGACCCCTAGTAATTGAGTCCTCCACTCTGGGAAAAAGCTTCCTGCTATCCACCTTGTCTATACCCCTCATGATTTTGTAGACCTCAATCAGGTCCCCCCTCAATCTCCGTCTTTCTAATGAAAATAATCCTTGTCTACTCAACCTTTCTTCATAGCTAGTGCCTTCCATACCAGGCAACATCCTGGTGAACCTCCTCTGCACCCTCTCCAAAGCATCCACATCCTTTTGGTAATGTGGCGGCCAGAACTGTACGCAGTTCTCTAAATGTGGCCGAACCAAAGTCTTATGCAACTGTAACATGACCTGCCAACTCTTGTACTCAATACCCCGTCCGATGAAGGAAATGCCTTCTTGCCGTGTGCCTTCTTGACCACGCTATTGACCTGCGTTGCCACCTTCAGGGAACAATGGACCTCAACACCCAGATCTCCCTGTACATCAATTTTCCCCAGGACTTTTCCATTTACTGTATAGTTCGCTCTTGAATTAGATCTTCCAAAATGCATCACCTCGTATTTGCCCGGATTGAACGCCATCTGCCATTTATCTGCCCAACTCTCCAATCTATCTATATTCTGCTGTAATCTCTGACAGTGCCCTTCACTATCTGCTACTCCACCAATCTTAGTGTCATCTGCAAACTTGCTAATCAATCCATCTATACCTTCCTCCAGATCATTTATGTATATCACAAACAACAGTGGTCCCAACACGGATCCCTGTGGAACACCACTGGTCACAGTTCTCCATTTTGAGAAACTCCCTTCCACTACAACTCTCTGTCTCCTGTTGCCCAGCCAGTTCTCTGTCCATCTAGCTAGTACACCCTGGACCCCATGTGACTTCACTTTCTCCATCAGCCTACCATGGGGAATCTTATCAAACGCCTTACTGAAGTCCAGTAAGGACTTCATTAGTATTATTGTATTCATACAATAATTAGTAAGGATGAGGTCAAGTATGTTTTTCCCTCTTGTTGGTTCCCTCACCACCTGCCACAGAACCAGCCTTGCAGCTATGTCTTTTAGGACCAGACCAGCTCGATCAGGAGTCCTGCTGCTGAGCCACTCTTGGTAAAATCCCCCACCCAGGATACATTTTGTGCCTTTGCCATCCTCAGTTTTTGTTTTCTCTCAAGGGTTTGTGTTACTTCAGAACACTCTGCCTCAGTAGATGGTGGAGATGGTGTCTTTTAGATATTTCTACTCCAGATGTTAATAGATTCTTGTTCATCAAAGAATTGAGGGTGGTGTGTGTGTGTGTGTTTGTGTGTCTCTCTCTCTCTGTGTGTGTGGGTGTGTGTGTGTGTGTGTGTGAGTGTGTGTGTGTGTGTGTGGGTGTGTGGGTGCGTGTGTGTGTGTGTGTGTGTGGGTGTGTGTGGGTGTGTGTGGGTGTGTGGGTGGGTGTGTGTGTGTGTGTGTGTGTGTGTGGGTGGGTGTGTGTGTGTGGGTGTGTGTGTGGGTGTGTGTGTGGGTGTGTGTGTGTGTGTGGGTGTGGGTGTGTGTGGGTGTGTGTGTGTGTGTGGGGTAGAGGGAAATGTGGAATTTGAAACACAATTACATCAGCTGTGATCTTATTAAATAGTGGAGTCGGCTTGAAGGACTGAATGGCTTTCCTGTGCTCCTGATTTACATGTTTTAACTCTTAGATTTAACTCAGAAAATTCAGAAGAGTTTGGCAATGTCCGAGGCTTGTGTCTGTTTGAAATGTTGTTGTTGAATGTAATTATACAAAAGCTTAGTCCTGACGACTTGGCAGGATAGGCCAAAGCACACCTGATTGATTTCTCCCTGAAGGAGCAGTCCAAGGTTCGAATACCCCAAACACTTTTGCTGCCTGGAGTTAGCTGGCAGCACAAATGATTACAAGTTTCACCTAAAGGGTTGCTCATATCCAGAACCCACTTCTACAGAGAGCAGTGGAGTTTTGCTCATTGAATATATTCAATGCTGAATTAGGTAGATACTTGATTCATTAACAAAAGAGTCAAAAAGTGTTGAGGAGGTAGTCAGAAAAGTGGAATCATATTTGGGTTGGGACAGGCTCGAGGGGTCCAGTGGCCAACTCTGCTCATAGTTTTCATGTTCATTAGCTTACCTGATACCTCCAGTGCCATAGCGGGAAAAATTCAGGAAGGATTTACAGTCTGGGTCACTGTGCCTGTTGGAAGTCAGCCCCTGTAGACAAGCAATTTAAGATGTGGAGAGGCCCCTTGCAGTCGATTGGCTTGCAAGTTTCCACCAACAAGCCTTATATTACAGCAGCTTACATTTGTATAGCACCTTTAATGTTGTAAATAGCCCAAGGCCAAATTCAGCACTAACTTCATTTACAAATTTGCGGATGACACTATCATTGTGGGTGGTATCTTAAACAACAACATGACAGAGTACAGGAAAGAGATAGTCTAAGTCACACGATACCAGGTTACAGTCCAACGGGTTTATTTGAAATCACAAGCATAGCCCCTTCATCAGCCCCTTCACCTGACAAAAGGGCTACACTCCAAAAGCTTGCAATTCCAAATAAACTTGTTGGACTATAACCTGGTGTCATGCGTCTCCTGACTTTTTCCACCTCAGTCCAACACCGGCACCTCCACAACAGGAAGGCGATAGACAGCTTAGTGGCATGGTGTAAAGACAACAATGTCTCCCTCAATGTGAACAGAGCAAAGGAGCTGGTCATTGACTTCAGAAATCACAGTGGAGCACATGCCCCTGTCTGTGTCAACGCCGCTGAGCTGGAGGTGGTTGAGAGTTTCAAGTTCCTAGAAGTAAATATCACCAGTGAACTATCTTGGTCTAGCCACGTCGATGTTGCAGTCAAGAACGCACGACAATGCCTCTACGGCCTCTACTACCTCAGGAGGCTAAGGCAATTCAGCAAGTCCACAATGACTCTTATTAATTTTTATAGATTCGCTATAGATAACATCCAATCCAGATGCTTCATAGCTTGGTTTGGCAACTGCTCTGCCCAAGACTGCAAGAAATTACGGAAAGTCGTGAGCACAGCCCAGTCCATCAGGAAAACCAGTTTTCCTTTCATTGACTTTGTCTACACTTCCACTGCCTCAGGAAAACAACCAACATAATCAAAGACCCTTCCCACCCCAGTTATATTCTCTTCCACCTTCTTCCACTGGGCTGAAGACACAAAATTTTGAAAAGATGTACCAAGGGATTCAAGATTCCCCGCTGTTGTCAGACCTATAAACGGACCTCTGACATATTAGAGTTGATCTTTCCCTGAACCTTTTCTGTAGCTGGAACACAATTTTGTGCATTCTGTTCGATTACCCTGATGTACTTCTGTGAGGTATGATTTGTCTGGATAGCACAGAAAACAAAACTTTTCACATTGTCTCAGTACATGTCATAATAATAAATCAAATCAAATCAAAGATAATTTCCAACAGATAGGGAGGGGCAACCCCATAGAAGGATTTAAAAACATGTTTGAGAATTGTGAATTTGAGGAGTTGTCAGACTAGATGACCAATGTAGATCAAAGCGGTAATTGGGGAATGTGACCAGAGTACTTTGCAGGATTTCGGCAACAAGTTTTAAATGTGCATTTATTGCTTATCCCTAACTGGCCAGTTAAGAACCAACCACATTGCCGTGGGTTTGGAGTCACATGTAGGCCAGACTAGGTAAGGACAGCAGTTTCCTTCCCTAAAGGGGACAATGACAATCCACAACAGTTTCAATATCATCATTAGAAACATAACTCCAGATTTTTATTGAACTCAGATATCACCCAATACATAACTCAAACCTAGGTCACCAGAACATTACGGGTCTGTGACCAAGTTAGTGATAATACCACTAGGCTACGTTAGGAAACTCACCTACCAGGAGTGGGGGTTGGACCCATGCAGATGTACTTCCATTGGAGCTTAAGTCTAACACCTTAACCACTCAGCCATCCTGGTCAACATGAGCAATAGCCACTTTTTCCAACACATGTTATGCATTTAATGCCCGAATATTGTCAGTCCTTAGACTTAATGAAGATTAGAAATGGGGGAAACAGGAATCAGGAGCCATAGAAAGAATTCTTCAAAATACCAAGTGCTGTTCTGTTAAGCCTGATTTTAAAACATATCATTAGTGTAAGTTACTAGTTGGCAGCTCTGTGACAGTAACAATTTAAAGCTGTTTAATGTTATAATTGCATTTTATAATTGCAATTTTTGTCAATTTCCCCCCCTCATCTTTCAAAGACATAAATTAATTTCTACACATTACAGTTTTCAGGACTCAACATTGTGCTCAACAATTTTAGAGTGTCAATTTTACTCTCCATTTTATTATGCTCTTTTCCCCCCTCCCTAGTGTATCATTCCCACTGGCTCGCTCTGAGCAGAGCTGACCTATTTTCTAATATTCATACTTATATTAAGAGCTATTTTGCATCAGTACCCTCTACCACCATCCATAGTCACTAATTGTTATGCACCAGGCTCCCTCACTATCCAAAACAAAACAGAAATTGCTGGAAAAACTCAACAGATCTGGCAGCATCTGTAGAGAGAAATCACAATTAACACTGGGGGTCCAGTGACCCTTCTTCAGAAGCCTTGCTATCCATCCCACTTGCTCCTCCTCCCCATTTGTCAATGCATAAAAAAGATTATTTTCCAGCCTCCTTCAGTTAGAAAGAATATTGGACTGAAAAAGTCAACTATGTTTTTCTCTCCACAGATGCTGCCAGACCTGTTGAGTTTCTCCGGCAATTTCTGATGAGCACAATGTTGAGTCCTAAAGATTGTAAAGTGTAGAAATAAGTTTATGTCTTCACAAGACAAGGGGAGGAAATTGGTAAAAATTGCAATTAAGGAATGCAATTGGAAAGTGAAACAACTCTAAATTATCATTAAAAACCAAAAGAACTACGGATGCTGTAAATCAGAAACAAAAACAGAAGTTGCCGGAAAAGCTCAGCAGATCTCCCTTGTCCACTCCACACTCCCCTCCAGCCCCACCACACCCGGCACTTTTCCCTGCAACCGCAGGAAGTGCTACACTTGCCCCCACACCTCCTCCCTCACCCCAATCCCAGGCCCCAAGAAGACTTTCCACATCAGGCAGATGTTCACCTGCACATCTGCCAATGTGGTATACTGCATCCGCTGTACTCGTTGTGGCTTCCTCTACATCGGGGAAACCAAGGGGAGGCTTGGGGACCGCTTTGCAGAACACCTGCGCTCAGTTCGCAACAAACAACTGCACCTCCCAGTCGCGAACCATTTCAACTCCCCCTCCCGTTCCTCAGATGGCATGTCCATCCTGGGCCTCCGGCAATGCCACAGTGCTGCCACCCGAAGGCTGCAGGAACAGCAAATCATATTCAGCCTGGGAACCCTGCAGCCCAATGGTATCAATGTGGATTTCACAAGCTTCAAAATCTCCCCTCCCCCAACCGCATCCCAAAACCAGCCCAGCTCATCTCCACCTCCCTAACCTGTTTTTCCTCTCACCTCAAGCCACACCCCCATCTCCTATCTACTAACATCATCCCACCCCCTTGACCTGTCCGTCCTCCCTGGACTGACCTCACCTCACTCTCCTCCTCACCCCCCTACCTACACTCACCTTTACTGGCTCCATCCCCGCCTCTTTGACTTGTCTGCCTCCTCTCCACCTATCCTCTCCTCTATCCATCCTCTGTCCGCTTCCCCCTCTCTCCCTATTTATTTCAGAACCCTCTTCCCCTCCCCCATTTCTGATGAAGGGTTTCGGCCCGAAACGTCAAGTTTTCCTGCTCCTATGATGCTGCTTGACCTGCTGTGTTCATCCAGCCCCATGCTTGTTATCTCGGGTCCTCCAGCATCTGCAGTACCTTGTATCTCTGGTTTTGGGATGCGGTTGGGGGAGGGGAGATTTTGAAGCTTGTGAAATCCACATTGATACTGATCAAAGTGGGTCTGATGGACTGAAGTGCATCTGTTTCAATGCAAGAAGTGTAACAGCTAGGGCACACACGTAAATCCCCAGGGCTTTTCCATTTACTGAATAGTTTTCCATTTACCGTATAGAAAGGCTTCAACAGAGGCCTCACTGGTGATGTTACCAAGCGTGGTGACAAAACATCTGAACGAAAACAAGCCAGCTCGGCGAGCAAGTGAACAACTTTATTCCAGCAATAGTAATGAGGACTTGTGCTCCAGAACTTGCTGCTCCTCTTGCCAAGCTCTTACCTGGCACATAGGGAGATTGTTGTGGTTGTTGGAGGTCAGTCATCTCAGCTTCAAAACATCTCTTCAGGAGTTCTTCAGGGCAGTGTCCTAGGATGAACCACCTTCAGCTGCTTCACCAATGACCATTCTTCCATCATAAAGGCAGAAGTGAGTATGTTCACTAATGATTATGCAAAGTTCAGCACCATTTGTGACTCCTCAGGTGCTGAAGCAGTCCATGTCTAAATGCAGCAATATCCAGGATTTGGGCTGACAAGTGGCATGTAACATTTGTGCCATACATATGCCAGTCAATGTCCATCTCCAATAAGAGACAATCTAACCACCACCCCTTGACATTCAATTGTCGTTTGTTTTCAGAGGCAGTGCGAGCCAGAGTGCCGATGGGAAGGTAGGGCGGTTTCTGTTTCTCCCTGTATAAATACTTACCTAGTGCAGCAGGCGGCCCTCTAGTTTTCAGTGGCGGGTGTTTGGAGGGAACGCGAGCCAGGAAGAAACAGATAAATTCGGGCATTGGCTAAACCCAAAACACTACACCTGTAGTGTCTCCCACCCGTCCTCCTCCTCTAACCAAAAAGACTGTGTGGACGGTCATTAAGGTAAGGCTTTTTTAAATCTTCTGGAAATCTACAGTAGAGGGAATGGAAGCTAGAGCAGTTGCATGCTCCTCTTGCAGGATGTGGGAGGTAAGGGTCACTGCTGGTGTCCCCTCTGACTTCACCTGCAAGAAGTGCATCTAACTCCAGCTCCTCAAAAACCGCGTTAGGGAACTGGAGCTGGAACTGGATGAACTCTGGATCATTCGGGAGGCTGAGAGGGTGATAGGGAGGAGTTATAGGGAAGTGGGCACACCCAAGGTACAGGAAAAAGGTAGCTGGGTGACTGTCAGGGAGGGGAAAGGGGATAGGCAGACAGTGCAGAGGATCCCCTGTGGCCGTTCCCCTCAATAATAAGTATACAGTTTTGGATACCATTGGGGACGGATGACCTACCAGGGGAAGGACATAGCCGACAGTTCTCTGGTTCTGAGCCTGGCCCTGTGGCACAAAAGGGAAGTGGGGAGAATAGGAGAGCAATTGTAGTGGGGGATTCAATAGTAAGAGGCACATACAGGCAGTTCTGTGGATACGAATGAGATGAACAGATGGTATGCTGCCTCCCGGGTGCCAGGGTACATGATGTCTCAGATCGTGTATTCAAGATTCTTAAGGGGGAGGGTGAGCAACCAGCAGTCATGGTACACATCGGTACCAATGACAGAGGTAGGAAAAGGACAGAGAATGTGAAAAACGAGTGCAGGGAGTTAAGTTGGAAGCTGAAGTCTAGGACAAACAGGGTAGTTATCTCTGGATTACTACCAGTGCCACGTGATAACGAAGTAGAACTAGGGACAGAGTGCAGCTAAGTACGTGGCTACAGGGCTGGTGTAGGAGGAAGGGCTTCCATGATGTGGATAATTGGAGATCATCCTGGGGAAGGTGGGACCTATACAGTAAGGATGGGTTGCACCTGAACCGGAAGGGCTCAAATATCCTGGAAGGGAGGTTTGCTAGAGCTGTACAGGATGGTTTAAACCAGTTTGACAGGGGGTGGGGAACCGGATTTATAATTCAGAGGATGAGGTATTCAGCCTTCCAACAGACACAACAGAGACTGAGGTGGTTTATAAAGAAATACGGTCAATGGAGCGTAATTGCAGACACCGAGATGGTTTGAGGTGTGTATACTTCAATGCTAAAAGTATCAGAAATAAGGCAGATGAACTTAGAGCATGGGTCAGTACTTGGAACTACGATTTTGTGGGCATTACAGAAACTTGGGTAACTCAGGGACAGGAATGGATGTTGGAAGTTCCAGGATTTAGATGCTTTAAAAGAAATAGGGAGGGTGGGAAAAGAGGTGGGGGAGTGGCATTGCTAGTCAGGGCGAGTATAGCAGCTACTGAAAGGCAGTTCGAGAGTGATATGTTTACAGAGTCAGTTTGGGTTGAGGTCCGGAACGAGAAAGGAGCAGTCACTTTGTTGGGGGTTTTTAACAGACCCCCTAATAGTTGCAGAGAAGTGGTGGAGTGGATTGGGAGGCAGATACTGGAAAGGTGCAGAAGTCACAGGGTTGTAGTCATGGATGACTTCAACTTTCCAAATATTGATTGGAAACATTTTAGTTGTAATAGTTTAGATGGAGCGGATTTTGTCCAGTGCATTCAGGAAGGATTCCTGACACAGAATGTAGATAGACCAACACAAGGAGAGGCCACTTTGGATTTGGTGCTTGGCGATGAACCAGGCCAAGTGTTAGACCTGTTGGTAGGAGAGCATTTTGGTGGTAGTGATCATAACTCTGTTTCTTTCATGATAGTCATGGAAAAGGATTGGTACATTCAGCAGGGTAAAATTTATAATTGGGGGAAGAGTAATTACAACTAAGCAAGAACTGGGTAACATAAATTGAGAAGAGATGCTGTCAAGGAAGAGCACCACAGAAATGTGGAGATTGTTTAAGGAATGCATACTGCGTGTGCTCGATATGTTTGTTCCTAGCAGCCAGAGTGAGGGAGCCATGGTTCTTGAGAGAGGTCGAACGACTGGTTAAGAGGAAGAAGGAGGCTTATCTAAGGTTTAGGAAAAGAGGAACGGAAAAAGCTCTAGAGGGATACAAGTTAGCCAGGAAGAAGCTAAAGAAAGGGTTTCGGAGAGCTATAAGGAGGCATGAGAAAACCTTGGCGGATACGATCAAGGAAAACTCCAAGGCTTTTTACACATATGTGCAGAACAAGAGAATGAGCAGAGAAAGGGTAGGGCCGATCAAGGATTGTAAAGGGAATTTGTGCACAGAGCCTAAAGAGATAGGAGAGGTCCTTAATGAATATTTTTCTTCAGTATTCACAACTGAGAGGGACCTAGTTGTGGAGGAGAATGTTGTGAAACAGGCAGGTAGGCTGGAGGAGGTTGATGTTAGTAAAGAAGATGTGCTAGGAATTCTGAGGAAATTGAAGATAGATCAGTCCCCTGGGCCTGATGGGATTTATCCAAGGATTCTATGGGAAGCGAGGGATGAGATCACAGTGCCTTTGGCGATGATCTTTTCATCCTCACTGTCCACGGGTATAGTGCCGGAAGATTGGAAAGAGGCAAACGTCATTCCCTTGTTCAAAAAAGGGAACAGGGAAAGCCCCGTAAATTATACAGACCAGTTAGACTTATGTCAGTGGTGGGCAAATTATTGGAAAGGGCTCTGAGAGACAGGATTTATGATCACTTGAAAAGGCACAGTTTGATTCGTGATAGTCAGCATGGATTTGTGAGGGGTAGATCATGCCTCACAAACCTTATTGAATTCTTTGAAGAGGTGACCAAACACTTGGATGAAGGTGGAGCAGTGGATGTGGTTTACATGGATTTAAGTAAGGCGTTTGATAAGGTTCCCCATGGTAGGCTCATGCAGAAGGTAAGGAGGCATGGGATAGGGGGAAATGTGGCAGATTGGGTTCAGAATTGATTGACCCTTAGAAGACAAAGGGTGGTGGTGGATGGAAAATATTCAACATGGTGCTCAGTTACGAGTGGTGTACCACAAGGATCTGTTGTGGGTCCTCTTCTATTTGTGATTTTTAGAAATGATTTGGATGAAGGAGTGGAAGGGTGGATTAGCAAGTTCGTGGACAATATAAAGGTGGGTCACGTTGTGGACAGTGCAGAGGTCTGTTCTAGGTTACAAAGGGACATTGATTGAATGCAGAGCTGGACTGAGAAGTGGCAGATGGAGTTTAACCCTGAAAAGTGTGAGGTGATTAATTTTGGAAGGACAAACTTGAAAGCAGAATACAGGGTTAACGGAAAGATTCTTGGCAGTGAGGAGGAGCAGAGGGATCTTGGGGTTCATGTTCACAGTTCCCTGAAAGCTACCACCCAGGTGGATAGAGTTGTTAAGAAGGCGTATGGTGTGTTAGCTTTCATTAATAGAGGGATTGAGTTCAAGAGCAGTGAAGTTATGCTCCAGCTATACAAAGCCTAGTTCGGCCACATCTGGAGTATTGTGTCCAGTTGTGGTCACCTCATTACAGGAACGATGTGGAGGTGTTGGAAAACGTGCAGAGGAGATTTACCAGGATGTTGTCTGGAGTGGAGGCAAGATCTTACAAGGAAAGGTTGAGAGAGCTAGGGCTTTTCTCTTTAGAACATAGAACATTACAGCTCAGTACAGGCCCTTCGGCCCTCGATGTTGCGCCGACCTGTGAAACCAATCTGAAGCCCATCTAACCTACACTATTCCATTATCATCCATATGTTTATCCAACGACCATTTAAATGCCCTTAAAATTGGCAAGTCTACTGCTGTTGCAGGCAGGGCATTCCACGCCCTTACTACTGTATGAGTAAAGAATCTACCTCTGACATCTGTCCTATTTCTATCACCCCTCAATTTAAAACTTTGTCCCCTCGTGCTAGCCATCACCATCCGAGGAAAAAGGCTCTCGGAGTCCACCCTATCTTATCCTCTGGTCATCTTGTATGTCTCTATTAAGTCACCTCTTAACCTTCTTCTCTCTAACGAAAACAGCCTCAAGTCCCTCAGCCTTTCCTCATAAGACCTTCCCTCCATACCAGGCAACATTCTGGTACATCTCCTCTGCACCCTTTCCAATGCTTCCACATCCTTCCTATAATGCGGCGACCAGAACTGTACGTAATACTCCAAGTGCGGCCGCACCAGAGTTTTGTACAGCTGCAACATGGCCTCTCGGCTCCGAAACTCAATCCCCCTACCAATAAAACCTAACACACTGAAGTAAGGCTCACTGGTCTATAATTACCAGGGATGTCTCTACTCCCCTTCTTGAACAAGGGGACAACATTTGCTATCCTCAGATTTAGAATGACGAAGGATGAGAGGTGACTGGATAAAGGTATACAAAATGATCAGAGGTATGGATAAAGTAGACAGCCAGAGACTTTTTCCTAGGGTGGAGGCAGCTTTTATGAGTGGACATAGTTTTAAAGTGAAAGGAGGTTCTTTACTCAGAGAGTGGTATGGCATGGAATGCATTGTCAGAGAGGGTAGTGGAGTCGGCCTCATTAGGGGCATTTAAGCGGCTATTAGATCGGCATCTGGGTGATAGTATAAGGTAGCGGTGGAGGTTAGATAGACCTTAGGTTTTGGGTAAAAGTTCAGCACAACATCGTGGGCTGAAGGGCCTGTACTGTGCTGTACTGTTCTATGTTCTATGTTCTATGTGTTATAATCATAGAATCCAACACTACCAACTTACTGGGATTACCACTGACCAAAAAGCTGAACACAAGTTAAAGAAAACACAGAGGTGGGAGGAGCAAAGCTGGGTGTGCTCATCAGTGTATACCTGGAAACTAACACTGCATCATAGTGTTTTTACAGTATGGAAAGAGGCCCTTTGGCCCATCATGTTCATGCCAGCCATCAACATCCATCTATTCAAATCCCATTTTCGAGCAGTTGACACATTGGCTGATGGTGTCCTTGAGGGACAGTGTGGGATGAGAAATAGGAATGGACAAGGATTCCTTCATAGGCTCCTTAAGTGAAACCAAGTGCAGAAGCCAGAAGAGAGGGTGTCATAATTGAGCCTCTGGCTATGTGTCTAGGACCAGAGGGCATAGTCTCAGAAATTTTTTTTGTTATTCATTCACTGGATGAGGGCGTCGCTGACCAGGCAGCATTTATTGCCCATCCCTAATTGCCCAGAGGGCAGTTATGAATCAACCACATTGCTGTGGGTCTGGAGTCACATGTATGCCAGACCAGGTAAGGATGGCAGTTTCCTTCCCTAAACGGCATTAATGAACCAGATGGGACTTTCTGACAATTGGCAATGGAATCATGGTGAGCATTAGACTCTTAATTCTAGATATTTATTGAATTCAAATTCCACCATCTGCCATGGCAGGATTCAAACCCAGTTTCCCAGAAATTCTCTGGATCTCTGGATTAATAGTCCAGTGACAATACCACTAGGTCATTGCCTCCCCAAATAAGAGGTCACACATTTAGGACAGAGATATTGAAGAATTTCTTTTCTCAGAGGGCAATGAATCTGTAGAGTTCTTTACTGCAAAGGGCTGTCAAGGCTGGGTCATTAAATATATTCAAGTATGAGATAGACAGATTTTCAATCAAGCATTACAGGGAAAAGGCAGGAATGTGGAGTTGAGGATTATCAGATCAGTCATGACATTATTGAATAGCAGAGCAGATTCAATGGGCTGAATGGCCTAATTCTGCTTCCGCATGTGATGATCTTATGGATTAGATAAACATAAACATCTTCCACTATTCTGTATATAATTCCTTCTGGAGTGCCAGTTGGCTTGAAGGTGAGTGTTTGGTTCAAAATAACACCAACAATGTGGGTTCCTTTACTGTTCTGGCTGAGGGAGATTTAGGACTTGCCTTCTGATCCTATCCCTCAGAGTGAAAAGCAGTGGAAAACCAGCAGTGACATTTAGAAATGCTCAGGGTGAGGCTTCTGCAGATGATGAGCCAAGAACTCGCCTCCCATTAAGGCACTAGTGAGTGACTATTACTCTCTGTCTAATTATGAAATGGGTAAAAGTAACAGAGTAGGGTTAGGGAAGGGATTTAATCAGTTTTTACAGAGGAATGGGTAAAGGGATATGTGCTGTTAAAGCTGTTCATTCTTCACTGGCTTAGCCTACACTGGTCCTCCTCTAAATTTCCATAATACACAGATTTAAGGAAAGGGGTAGGAGGTTTATAGGAGGTGTGAGGAAAAACTGATTCATCCAGAGGGTGGTGGGAATCTGGAATGCACAGCCCGTGAGAGCGTTAGAGGCAGAAACCCTCCTAACGTTTAACAAATGTTTAGATGTGTGACACAAAGGCAAACAAGGCTATAGCCCAAGAGCTGGAAAATGGAATTGTTGGCTAGTTGTTTTTGACCAGCGTAGACTTGATGGGTTGAAGGGTCTTTCTCCCTGCTGCCAGTCTTGATGACTACTTTCCGATCTCCTCACCCACCCCAATGTATCATCCTGGGTTCATGCTAAACAGGTTTTGTGAATGAAAAATGATTGCCAGATGATGCCGGGGACTGGCCATGAAACATTTCCCCCATTTTACTGGGAAAAGTGACACTGGGATAATGCACAAAGTAGGGGTCGTGGCAAAAAGATTTTGATTGCTCTCTAAATGTGTTCAAATGTAATCTTCATCTCAGAATGTCTTCTTTTTAAAGCAAGAGTAAACACCTTCACTTCTGCATCAGTGACTAGATACATTTGAAACTTCTGTCTCCACATTATAGACCAACATTGGGAGTGGAGTCGGGGTTTGGGGGGGGCGTGGATCGGGTTGGTGGTGGTATTGGTAACTGGACACTCCTCAACAATGCACTCTAACACCTCAAACATGATGGGAATTTTTCGAATGTATCAGTCACTTCATTTGCTTTCCTTTCAATCTCTGGTTCGCTCTGACACCCCCTGTACCGAACCCCTCAGTTTTCTTTCTTCCCAAATCGTTTGATTCTGCAGCAATTTCAGGAATTATCTTTCTCCATTTTGTGGGATAGGTACATAGAACATAGAACAGTACAGCACAGTACAGGCCCTTCGGCCCACAATGTTGTGCCGACCTATTATCCTTCTCTAAGATCAAACTACCCTGCATACGCTACATTTTACTATCCTCCATGTGCCTATCCAAGAGTCGCTTAAAAGTCTCTAAAGTATCTGACCCCACAACCACCGCCAGCAGCACATTCCACACACCCACCACTCTCTGTGTGAAGAACCTACCTCTGCTATCTCCCCTATACCCTCCTCCAATCACCTTAAAATTATGCCCCCTCATAATAATCATTTCTGCCCTGGGAAAAAGTCGCTGACTAGCCACTCTATCTATGCCTTCCATCATCTTGTACACATCTATCAAGTCACCTCTCATCCTTCTTCGTTCCAATGAGAAAAGCCCTAGCTCCCTCAACGCTTCCTCATAAGACCTGTCCTCCAGTCCAGGCAGCATCCTGGTAAATCTCCTCTGCACCCTCTCTAATGCTTCCACATCCTAGGTGTTGGGTTCCTGGCACATATCTATTCCCACAGCTGTGTTAAAAAAATCCCAAGACCAGCCTCTCTCTCATCCCCGCCTCGTTGACCTGTCTGTCTTCTCTTCCCACCTATCTGGTCCTCCCACCTCATTGACCAATCCCCACCATTGCCTACCTACACTCACCTTTACTAGCTTCATCCCCGCCTCCTTGACCTGTCCGTCTTCTCTCCCACCCTATCCACTCCACGATCTACCTGCTATCACTGCGCCCCCCTCTCTCTATTTATTTCAGAGCCCCCTTCCCCTCCCTCATTTCTGAAGAAGGGTCCCGACCCAAAACATCAGCTTTCCTGCTCCTCCCCTGCTGCCTGGCCTGCTGTGTTCCTCCAGCTCCACTCTGGATTTCTTACTGTCCTGTTTTGACACCATTACTTCGATAATTTGTTATTATCTCTCTACTTTAATTAGTTTATACAGTTCTGGATTACTTGTTACTTTGGTTAGAGCCTTGTCATGTGACTCTTAAACTTATCATGTTATTTCAGCCAATTGGTTTGTCTCTTTTTTGTAATTATTAATTGAATCATTGGTCATCCCTTCACTTGCCATTCAACTGTTGACACTTTACTCACAATGTTTGACACTTTTGATCACCTGCAAAGACTTGTTATTCAGCCTGCCGATACTCCACTCACACTATTTGTATTTATCTTTTGACTCTCCTAATTATCTGGAATTATGTTACCTTTATCTCTCTACATATAAATTCTGTGCCTGTGTACTTCCCTCCACTTCATCTGATGAAGGAGCAGCAATCCCAAATCTCGTGATTTCAAATAAACTCCTGGACTATAACCTAGTGTCATGTGACTTCCAAATTGCATATGTCCAAGTGCAATTCCTTTCTTTTCTTTGTAAAACATAAATAAAAACACATGAAATAGGAGCAGCCATAAGCCATTTGACTTAAACTTTTAGACCTAAACTGTAGTCAACTTCTTATTGGAGATAATAGGAACTGCAGATGCTGGAGAATCCAAGATAACAAGGTGTAGATCTGGATGAACACAGCAGGCCAAGCAGCATCAGAGGAGCAGGAAGGCTTATTGGAGTTATTTTGCACTTGAGTTTTAATGTACTCGAGTTTAACTCTTCAGAGTTTTATTGCAACACTTCTGGTCTGGTACTCATACTAATTCTTCAAACTAAGGCATCCTAGTTCATTATATATCCTCCCCATCTCAGGGTCACAAGTCTTTACAGCCATCCTATTCCAAGGTCTTCACAGTACTGTTCCCTCAAAGTAAAAACCTAAACCCAAAAGTCTCCCTGTCTAAGGTCTGGCTATTTTCCTCAAGCTTAAAAATAAGACAAGTTCCAAAAGTCTCTAGAAAACCTGAAGGCCCCATTATTGACCTTGTTGAGTCACAAAACAATCTAAAATAAACAAAAGTCCGTTAGTGATAGTGAGAACTGCAGATGCTGGAGTCAGAGATAACACAGAGTGGAGCTGGAGGAACACAGCAGGCCAGGCAGTGTCAGAGGAGCAGAAAAGCTGACGTTTCAGGTTGGGACCCTTAGTGGTGCACAAAATCCATTCATTCTAAAGCTAGGCCTCATAAACTTTTTTTTAAAAAGTCATCATAAGTACAGAAATACTTACAAGTTATTAATTGACCTCAGACGCACAGAAAACCTTTTGGTTACAAACTCAAATTCAGAAAACAAGAACTGTATAAATCCGCAGTTTACATTACACTTGATTTCCTTGGATTCGAAATAGTTGTGGCTTTTGGTTTTGAATATACACAGTGATTGCGTATCCATAGCCCTCAGGAATAGGAAATTCCAAAGATCTCCTCATCTCACTCCTAAATGACTGTCCTGTTATCCTGAGATTACATTGCCTTGTTCGGGATTTACCAGCCAGGAAAACAGTTTCTCAGTATCTTTCCTGTCAAGCCCTCAAAGAATGCAATATATTTCAATAAGAGTATTCTTATGTTTCTGAACATTACAGAGTGTAAGCCAATTCTACTCAATCTTTCCTTGAAGAAGAACCCCAGTGAGCCTGGAGTCAATTTGGTGACCATTTGTTGCACATCCTCTTGGTTAAATATAAGTTCCTTTAGATGCAGAGACGTAAACTGTGAATTATATTCTATTTTTAGTCTCGTCCAAGTCCTGTACAATTGTAGCAAGACTTCCTTACTCTGACCTAATTGCAATAAAAACTAAGATACCATTAGTCCTCCTAACTGCTGTCTGTACTCAAATTCACATCTTAACTATTTGCGTGCAAGGATATTCGAATCCTATTGGACACCACCATTTAATAACCTCTCACAAATTAAAACAAAAGTCTAGCTTTCATTTCTTCCTAGCAGAGTGGATAGTGCCATACTTGCGTAGATTATTGTACATCATTTGCCACCTTCCTGACCACTCATTAAGCAATTTCTGGCCATTTGTGTTAACCTTGCATCCTTCTCACCTAGGATAACAAGGTGTAGAGCTGGATGCTGAAATGCTGAAATGCTGAAGAAGGGTCTAGGCCCGAAATGCCAGCCTTCCTGCTCCTCTGATGCTGCTTGGCCTGCTGTGTTCATCCAGCTCCACACCTTGTTATCTCAGATTCGCCAGCATCGGCAGTTCCTACTATCTCTGAAACAATCCTTCTCACCTACTACACTTTCCCAATGACCTTTGCATCATCAACAAAGCTGACTGTATTCTTGTTACTTTATTCCCCAGTTCATTCCAAAACTGATGCTTTTTGAAACATTTTCCAATACATTTGCAACAGAAATTCCTGTTTCTTGCAATTGCAAACATCAAGCTGATACACAAGGATTTCAGGCTAAGATACCTGCCAAATCAATCTGAGGACTATTTGAAGAACTTGGAGAGTTTTGAACCAATATAAGAAATTGCTTCCAGTGCCTGAAGGTGATGTAAGGCAATTGGCCAAAGAACCAGAAGGAGTATGAGGAAACGATTTTTAATGCAACAATTTAGGAAGGCAAACATAAATTTTAGCATCGATTTCAAGAGGGCTAGAGTACAAGAGCAGGATGTACTGCTGAGGCTGTATAAGGCTCTGGTTAGACCGTATTTGGAATATTGTGAGTAGTTTTGGACCCAGTATCTAAGGAAGGATGTGTTGATGTTGGAAGGGATCCAAAGGAGGTTTTCAAGAATGATCCCTGGGATGAAGGGCTTGTCATATGAGGAGTGGTTGAGGACTCCGGGTCTGTACTCGATGGAGTTTAGAAGGATGAGGGAGGAACTAATTGACAACTACAGAATATTGAAGAGGCCTGGATAGAGTGGACATGGAGAAGATGTTTCCATTAGGAGCAGATACTAGGACCTGAGGGCACAGCCTCAGAGTGAAACAATGACCCTTTAGAACTGAGATGAAGAGGAATTTCTTCAGCCAAAGGGTTGTTGATCCATGAAACTCATTGCTACAGAGGGCTGTGGGAGCAAAGTGTGCTTAAGGCAGAGATAGATAGGTACTTGAATGGTAAGGGGATCAAGGGTTACACGGAGAAGGCAGGGGCTGAGAAACATATCATATGCATATAAATTCTGTGCCTGTGCACTTCCGTACACTTCACCTGAAGAAGGAGCAGCAATCCCAAATCTTGTGATTTCAAATAAACTCTTGGACTATAACCTAGTGTCATGTGACTTCCAAATTGCATATGTCCAAGTGCAATTCCTTTCTTTTCTTTGTAAAAAGATGGTAGAGCGGAATGAATGGCCTAATTCTGCTCCTAAGTCTTATGGTCTTAAGTTGTTATGGGTAGGAGCAAACTGCCAGAGTAAATAGCAGAAGTAGAATCAACAGCACCATTCAAAAGAGAATATAATGAATATTTAAAGGGAAAGCATTTACTTCTGTAAGTGCTAAATGCATTGCGAGCTTAATTCCATAGCACTTTTAGAGAACTGACACAAGGACGATGGGCAGAATTTCCTCCGTACATGCTGCATAAGATTGCCTCCCTTAAATGGTATTACTAACCCGATGGATTTTTAACGACAATCAGTAGGTTTGTGATCCTTGTTAACATTTTATTCCAGATTCCTTAAATAATTGAATTCCACCAGCTGCAATGGTGAGAATTGAACTGACATCTACTAGAGCATTAACATGGCCTCTGGATTACTCTCCAGTAACATTATCACTGTACTATCATCCCTATATCGCCCTTAACCTATTAAACTATCCCAAGATAGTTCACAGACGTGTAAAAAGGAAAAAGCTCACTACTAAATGTTATGAGCTTTGTTGATAATGTTGTTGGATAAATCCAATCTCAGGCTGAATTCTGGCTTGATAGATCATATTTTGTTTTTTTTTGGTTGACAAGTTGGTTTTTCACTGAAAAACAAGCATACAATGCTGCAAATTTGCTTTTTAACAATAAAATAGAAACCTATATGCAAGAGAAATGAAAATAAAATAAACCAAAGTACTTGCATTTTCAAACAATTTGAAAGATTTCAATACACATTGTGAAGTACAATCCCAGTTATTTGCAACACCGTCACATTACAGTACTCAAATATCAGAAAGAATTCTCTTTTCTATCACATCTATAGGTTTGACTGGACTGCTTCTTTCAGTGGAAGGCATGGTTGCAGTGGGACAAAGGAAGTGAGGGATGGACTCATGGTCAGAGTTGTGATTGTGCAGAGATCTCAGTAAGTTGTCAGGTAGTATGGGGTCAGGAGACAGGTTACAGCAATAGGAAGGGGTCAGGCTATGAAAGGATTTGAACACGAACTTGGAAACTTCGAAGCTGAAATGTTACTAATCTGGAGGCTAAGCTATCTTCTTTAATTACATTTTTCTGTTCTTGCTCCACAACCTTTCAATTTCTTCTTTTTCATGTGTTTTGTTTGAAATGCAATTAAAGTTACCACCTCAGTAGCTACTTGAGGCAAATGTATTCCATGATCCAATAACCCCTTCATTTGAAAACAGTTTTTACACCAACACCACGCCCCTTCTCCTTGTGTGATAATTCATGATGGTTTGGACTGCCTGATTCATGAGCCAGCATAAAGCGATAGAGTCATACAGCATAGAAACAGACCATTTGGTCCAACCAATCCATGCCGAATATTAACTCAAACTAAACTAGTCCCACTTGCCTGCTCTTAGCCCATATCCCTCCAAATATTTCCTATTCATACATCCACCCAAATGTCTTTTAAATGTTGTAACTGTACCCACATCTACCACATCATCAGGAAGTTCATTCCACACACGAACCGCCCTCTGTGTAAAAAAAACTTCCCTCTCATGTCTTTTTTAAATCTCTCTTCTCTCACCTTAAAAATATGCCCCCTAAGCCTGAAATTCCCCATCTTAGGGAAAAGACAACTACCATCAACTCTGTCTATATCTCTCATTATTTTTTAAACTTCTTTCAGGTTGCCTCTCAACTTTCAATGCTCCAATGAAAAATGTCCCAGCCTAACCAGCCTTTTCTTATAGCTCAAACCTTCCGTACCTGGCAACATCCTGGTAAATCTCTTCTGAACCTTCTCCAGCTTGCTAATATTCTTCCCATAACTGGGCAACCAGCACTCAACACAGAATTCCAGAAGATCCCTCACCGATGTCCTGTACAACTTCAACATAACATCCCAACTCCTACACTCAAAGGACTGAGCAATGAAAGAAAACGTGCCAAACAGCTTTTTAACCACCCTGTCTATATGTGATGCAAACTTTAAAGAATTGTGTACCAGAACCCTTAAGTCTCTCTGTTCTACAACACTACCCAAGGCCCTACCATTAACTGTATAAGCCCTACCCCTGTTAGTTGTACCAAACTGCAATACCTCACATTTACCCACATTGAACTCCATTACCATTTTTCAGCCCATTGACCCATTTGGTCAAGATCCATTTGTAATCTTAGCAAATCTTCTTTACTCTCTACTATGCCACCAATTTTGGTGTCATCCACAAACTTACTAACCATGCCTTCTATATTCTCATCCAAATTTTTTATATAAATGACAAATAGGACCCAGAACCGATCCTTGTGGAACACCGCTGGTCACAGATCTCCAGTCAGAAAAGTAATCCTCCACCATCACTCTCTATCGCCTGCCATTAAGTCAATTATGTATCCAATTGGCAAGCTCAGCCTGAGTCCCTTGTGACCTAACTTCACTAGTTAGTTTACCAAATGGAACCTTGTCAAAGGCTTCACAAAATCCAAATGAACAATGTCTATGGCTCTGCCATCATCAACCGTTTATGGTAACTTCCTCAAAAAACTCAATCAAGTTTGTGAGACATGATTTTCCTCACACAAAACCCTGCTGACTATCCCTAGTCAATTTTTGTCTGTCTCAATGTCCTATCTTTTATAATCATCTCCGACAACTCACCCACAACCGAAGTCAGACTCACAGATCTATAATTCCCCGGTTTCTCCTTACAACCTTTCTTAAACAGAGGTACAACATTAGCCATCCTCCAGTCATCAGGCACCTCACCCGTAGTTATAGATGATGCAAATGTTTCTGCAATAGGTCTCACAATTTCCTCCCTTACTTCCCACAACGTTCTGGGATACATTAGATCAGGTCTTGGAGATTGATCCACATTCATATTCTCTAAGACTTCCTCTTCTGTAATGTGACCCGTTGTTAAAACATCAAAGTTTATATCTCTGCATTCTCTAGACTCCATTCCTTTCTCCACAATAAAAACTGACGTGAAATATTCATTTAGCATCTCTCTCAGCTCCTGGGGTTCAACACAAAGACAACTTCCTTGATCTTTAAGGGGCCCTACCCTCTCTCTTGTTACCCTCTTGTATTTGTAGAATCTCTTTGGATTATCCTTAACATTATCTGCCATTGCTACCACATAACCCCTCTTTGTCTTCCTGATTTCTCCCTAAAGAATGCTCCACACTCTTTATATTGAATAAGAGCTTCAATTGAACCAAGTTGTCTATAATCTAAAATAAGATTCTCTTTTATTCTTGACTAGAACCTCAATATCTTTATTCATCCATTGTTCCTTAATCTTACCAGCCTTACCCTTCACTTTATTAGGAACAAAATGCCTCTGAACTCTCATCATCATGCTCTTGAACACCTCCCACTTGTCAGACATCCTTTTAGCTGTGAACAGCCTAGTCCAATCAACTTTTGGAAGTTCTTGACTTATACCATTAAAATCTGCCTTACTCCAATTAACTTTTACGAAAGACGTATCTTTTTCCATAACTATTTTGAAACTAATAGAATTATGATCACTAGACACAAACTGTTCCTCTATTTTTAATTCAGTCACCTGCCCTGACTTATTGCCCAAAAGAAGAACTATATTCGCCCCTTTTCTAGCGGGAGCATCCATATTTATTATTAATTTGATTTTTGTCACGTGTACCGAAATACAGCGGAAAGCTTTGTTTACGAGCCATACAGGCAGATCACAGCAAGCAGGGGATGTACAGATCAAAAAGACTTGGAGGCATACAGGTTACATTGCAAGTTACATTATTTGAGACTAGAGTCCATTCAACAGAAGAGGTTGTAGGAGATCATTACCAGGGTGCGATGGGTCTTTGATGATGTTGGCTGCCTTTCCGTGACAGCGAGCCATGTAAATAGAATCCATGGATGGAAGGTTGCCTTCAGTGATGGTCTGGGCTGTGCACACCACCTTCTGTAGTTTCTTACGGTCCTGGGCAGATCAGTTGCCCTACCAGACTATTATGTACCCAGACAGTATGCTTTCAATGGTGAACATATTGATAAAGAAAATTTGCTTGAGCACATTTGACAAATTCTTTCCCATCCAAACCTTTAACATTTTGATAGTCCCAGTCAATGTTTGGAAAATTAAAACCCCCATTTTACAACCTTATTATGCTTGCATATATCTGAGATCTCCCCACATATTTGTTTCTCGATTTCTCTCTTATTATTGGGGTGGCCCTATTGTACAATGCCATTTCTTTCCTTTCTTATTTGTAATTTCTAGCTATATATTTTCACTAGACAATTTTTTAGAACTATCTTCCCTACTTACAGCAGTAACGCAGTTTTGTATATTTTTTGTTTCAAAACTCAAATGTAGGTTCAAAACTGGAAAAATGGGATCTGTTTCTTTTTGGAGGTTATCATTATATCTCAGACTTGAATTAACATTGTACCCTCCTCCCAGTTCTTTTAATGTTGAAGAGAAAAGGATGGATCAACATTTAGTTAAAAAACAAAACAGGATCCATTAGCTTTCAGGAAATGAAAACCGAACAACATATGTGTTGAACATTATTTCCATGACAAACCAATGTTATGAATTCTGTTTCCCGTTTGATACTGACCATCATTAAGTTGGGTAATTGCATTCCTTCCACTGCTGTCATCAGCCCTCTTCAAGCTTCCTTGCGATTGCATGAGTTGTACCTGGGCAAGCTACAAGGGAGACACGCAAAGGCAGTGCTTGCTTTTCCGATTTCCGTGTCACAGGATATACTTCCCTGTTCCGTTAAACTTGTTTACTGGTGTGTTTTGTAAACATAATGGGCTGCAAAGAAAGGGACAGGATGCCTCTCATACACACGAACCATTCTCTGCAGCTTAGAAGATTGAGAGGTGATCTCAGTGAAATGTACAAAATTGATGAGAGGACATGATAGCGAGAATGGTGTGAGGTTGTTGGCCTGGTAGGGAGTCCAGAACTAGGAATTATCATTTCAAGGTCAGCTATATGGAACTGAGATGATGAAAAAAAGTTCCTCATTTAGAGCCTGTGAATCGTTGGAATTCTCTTCTTCAGATGAAGACCGATACTCAACGAATGAAAATGCTTGAGACTGGTATCAACAAATATTGGACAAAGAGGAAATAAGAATGCAGGAGTAAGCCATTTGGACCCTTAAGCCTGTTCTGACATTCACAGCTGTTCTTTTAATGGACTCAGCTCCACCTACCCGCCCACTCACCATTACACTTAATTAATTTTCTGTTCAAAAATCTATCTTTGCCTTACAAACATTCAATGAGGAAGCCTCAACTGCTTCACTGGGCTGGGAATTCCACAGATTCATAACCCTTTGGATGAAGAAGTTCCTCCTCAACTCCATCCTAAATCTGCTCCCCCTAATTTTGACACTATGCCCCCTAATTCTAGTTTCACTCGCCATTGGAAACAACCTCCCTCCTTCTATCTTATCTATTCCCTTCGTAATTTTGTGTGTTTCTATAAGAACCCCCTCATTCTTCTAAATTCTAAATTCTTCTAAATTTATGATTATGAGATGTGTGCTGTGAGGTAAAGGCTCCAACATCCTATGTATCACACCAGTTGTTGGACCCAAGCTTTTCCCAATGTACGTCAATAATTTAGACATGAGAACTAAATGTAATAACTCCAAATTTGCAGACGACACAAAACTGGATGGGAGACTAAGCAGTGCAGAGAATGAAGAGATGCTTCAGGGTCATTTTCACCAGTCGAGTAAGTGGGTAAATTCATGGCAGATGGAGTATAATGTGGATAAATGTGGGGCTAACCACTTGGGAGAGAGGGAGATGCAACAAGACCTGGGTGTCCGTGTACACCAGTTGCTAAAATTAGACATGTAGGTGCAGCAGGCAGTGAAGAAGGCAAATGTTAACCTTCATGGTGAGAGCCTCTGTGTGCTTTGTCCCTTCAGCTGGACACCAGGCTTATAATACTGCTGTCCTGTTGTGCCATTTAATGCAGAAACAAGGCCAGGAGCTTGTTGTCCACAGGCCTCAGTTACATAAAGGGAGTTCACCTTCACGTGGAGGGTCCTGGCAGTGAGTCGGGGCAGCCTCCGAGACCAGTTGGTTAGTCAGTGCTTTGGGGTGGTCAGAGCCAGGATCCTCTCCGTGTAAGGGGTGAGGAGCTGAATGTCAGACTGGCCATTATCCATCTTGTCTCTTTCTGCCCCACTGGAGGCTTATTTCCGCCTGGAATGAGAGAGAGGTAGGTATTACAGGGGGTGAAAGTGGGTGGCACAGCTCTTACTGTTGATGCGCTGGGGTGGGTGTCCTGAGAGAGTGAGTGGGCAGCAGAGAGGGCACATAGGGTTAGTGGTGTCAGGGGTTGGGGTGGGTGAGGGCGAGGGACGGTGGATGTTGCGGGTAGTAGTGAGAGTGGGAGAGGGTGAGCTTTGGTGGGAAGTGGGTACAGTATCAGAGAGAGACAGTGAGGGTGAGGTATCAGGGAGAAGATGGTGGCACTTACCCTGGCAGAGTGGAGAAGGTCATTCACCCCGTTCCTGCTGGGTATTCCTGCAGACACTGTGACTGCACTCACCTGGGGAGGGGGGGGTGGTGGTTAATCTCGGATCAGGGTGGGCAGGGTCTGGTGTCGGGTGGGGCTCCTCTACTGGCCCTGGGGGAGGAGGAAGTCCCACCTCTGCCCCACTCCATCCAGCAGGTCC
>JAHRHZ010000273.1:20258573-20272313 GCA_024137785.1 Ginglymostoma cirratum | reverse complement strand
GCCGCACTGTCAGAGGGTCAGTACTGAGGGAGTGCCGCACTGTCAGAGGGTCAGTACTGAGGGAGTGCCGCACTGTCGGAGGGTCAGTACTGAGGGAGTGCTGCACTGTCGGAGGGTCAGTGCTGAGGGAGAGCCGCACTGTCAGAGGGGCACGACTGAATCGTAGCTGCACGGTTAGAGCACAGCTAGAGTGATATACTTGTTGGATGAGCCTGGGTTACGGCCCGTTTCTCTGAAGTAAAATTTGAAGCCAAATCTTCTGAATCAGAATAGGAATCTTCCACCTGAGTCTGGTTCATACCCTACAGGCTTCCTTTGACTCACTAGAGACAGGTAATGATCCAGACTGGAATTGCACTGAGAGGATGACATGAAAATGTTGCTGTGACAGAGAGGCTTCACTGCTACTCCTGAAAAGATGAGGCAGGCCTGCAGACAAAGCAGCTAAGATTGAGGAGATTGTATGGACGTGGCATGCAGACACTGCATTCCAGTACGGGTTGTTACTGACTCTTTGGCTTCAATAGAATCTGGCAATGTGTTGACACTAGCACATTGCACACTGCATTCAACGTCACATCAACAAGACGTGGGCGACAATTAACTGGATCTGACAAATTGTTTATGGCCCCCCAGCAATGTTATCTTTGCCCAATATCAGGAGGAACTTGCTCTGTCAAAAGATGTTTAGCTTGAGAATGGAATGAGGATTGGAGACACATCACTCTCACAGAAACAGAACAACAAGGTATGGCACTGGAAACAGGTGCAAAAGTTAAAAACACAAAGAACATCTCTCACTTTTAAAGGACTTTCTTTAAACTTATATGTTCAGCTTTTTGACCCTGTGTATCACATTGACAGTTCATATTAATATTGCTCCCATGTGTTAACAATGTATTTGTTGCTGCATTCAAATTCTCTTTGCTCATTTGCTTCTGTAATCTTATAAAACTTTGCAAGAATGAATTAACAGATATTCTACTCCTACACATTGAACTCACGCAGAACAAATTTCACCAAAGTGAAGCGAGAAACAGGCCATTGAGCCCAGCTTGCCCATGCCAGTCATTTGTGCTCCTTCGAATTAGTGACGCAGCAAACCACTGTTTCTTCTTCACAAAATTATTAGGAATCAAAATATTGCAATTGAAGGAGATGAGATTTATTGTCCCTCCCTAAATGTCCTGAGAAGTCATTCTGAAATGATTGCAGTGCTTACTAAATTATCTGACTGCTAATCCATAGTTCAGTGACGCATGAATTTCCTCCCATTAAATAGAGGAAAAACTGAAGCCATTATTTCTCTTCCCTAGCAACTGACTGCATCCTTCTCCCTGGCAACAATTGGAGACGAAGCCAGGATGTCATAATCTTGGTGTCAGGTACGATTCTGAGATGAGCTTCCAAGCTTATATTTCTGTGATTGGTCAAGCCAACTCCTAACAACATTGCCTGGTACAACTGTCTCATTTCACCTGCTGCTGAATCCCTCATTCATGCTTTTGATGTCTCTAGATTCAATCTTCATTGAAAAACACTCCTCACTGGTCTTGTGTACTCTAACCTTCAAAAACATGAGGATTGAAACTCTCCACCCATTCCTGAATCCATACTGATGTCCTGTTCCTGTATCATCTATATGCTGTCTGAACAGAACAGATCCTGAGATTGCAATGTTTTGATTATAAAATTCCCATCCTCATTATCAAATCCCTCCATAGCCATGTCCTTTTTGACATCTGTATCTCCTCCAGACCTAAATGCTCCTCTACTTTTGGCCTCCTCCACATGTCCAGTTGTTACCTGTCCAACTTTGACAGCTATACTTACAGTTGCCCGCTCTCCAAATTCTGGAATTCCCTCCCTCAACCTCAGTTTCTGCTTGAAAATGTACTTTTTAGGCCAAGTTTTGATCACCTGATGTGAGATAACAAGCATGGGGCTGGATGAACACAGCAGGTCAAGCAGCATCATAGGAGCAGGAAAACTTGACGTTTCAGGCCTAAACCCTTCATCAGAAATGGGGGAGGGGAAGAGGGTTCTGAAATAAATAGGGAGAGAGGGGGAGGCGGATAGAGGATGGATAGAGGAGAGGATAGGTGGAGAGGAGGCAGACAAGTCGAAGAGGCGGGGATGGAGCCAGTAAAGGTGAGCGTAGGTAGGGGGGTAGGGAGGAGATAGGTCACCCTTATCTGCCTTCCGGAGGGACCACTCCGTCCGCGACTCCCTTGTCCGCTCCACACTCCCCTCCAGCCCCACCACACCCGGCACTTTTCCCTGTAATCGCAGGAAGTGCTACACCTGCCCCCACACCTCCTCCCTCACCCCAATCCCAGGCCCCAAGAAGACTTTCCACATCAGGCAGATGTTCACCTGCACATCTGCCAATGTGGTATACTGCATCCGCTGTACCCATTGTGGCTTCCTCTACATCGGGGAAACCAAGCAGAGGCTTGGGGACTGCTTTGCAGAACACCTGCGCTCAGTTCGCAACAAACAACTGCACCTCCCAGTCGCGAACCATTTCAACTCCCCCTCCCATTCCTCAGATGACATGTCCATCCTGGGCCTCCTGCAATGCCACAACGATGCCACCCGAAGGCTGCAGGAACAGCAGATCATATTCAGCCTGGGAACCCTGCAGCCCAATGGTATCAATGTGGATTTCACAAGCTTCAAAATCTCCCCTCCCCCAACCGCATCCCAAAACCAGCCCAGCTCATCTCCACCTCCCTAACCTGTTTTTCGTCTCACCTCAAGCCCCACCCCCATCTCCTATCTACTAACATCATCCCGCCCCCTTGACCTGTCCGTCCTCGCTGGACTGACCTATCTCTTCCCTACCCCCCTACCTACACTCACCTTTACTGGCTCCATCCCCGCCTCTTCGACCTGTCTATCTCCTCTCCACCTATCCTCTCCTCTATCCATCCTCTATCCGCCTCCCCCTCTCTCCCTATTTATTTCAGAACCCTCTTCCCCTCCCCCATTTCTGATGAAGGGTTTAGGCCCGAAACGTCAAGTTTTCCTGCTCCTATGATGCTGCTTGACCTGCTGTGTTCATCCAGCCCCATGCTTGTTATCTCGGATTCTCCAGCATCTGCAGTACCCTTTATCCCAGTTTAATAACATCCTTCCTATAACAGGGTGACCAAAATTGTACGCAGTACTCCAAAAATGACCTCACCAATGTCTTGTACAGCTGTAACATGATGCCTCAACACTTTTACTCAATGCTCTGACCAATGAAGGCAAGAGTGCCAAATGCCTCCTTCATCACCCTGTCTACCTGCAAAGCCACATTCAAGGAACTATGTACCTGCACCCCTAGGTCTCTCTGTTCGACAACACTCCCCAGGGCCCTACCATTACCTGTGTAAGTCCTGCCCTGTTTTGTCTTACCAAACTGCAAAACCTCGCATTTATTTAAATTAAATTCCATCTGCCACTCTTCAGCCCATTGGCCCAACTGATCAGATCTTGTTGTACTCATAGATGACCGTTTTTACTGTTCAATATACCATCAGGTTTGGTGTCATCTGCAGGCTTACTAACCATGCCTCCTATATTCTCATCCAAATCATTTATGTAAATGATGAACAACAGTGGACCCAAAACCGATCCTTGCAGCACACCGCTGGTCATAGGCCTCCAGTCTGAACAACAACCGTCTATCATTACCACCCTCTGTCTCCTCACGTCAAGCCAATTTTCTATCCAATTGGCTTGCTCTCCCTGGATCTCATGTGATCTAATTTTACTAACCAGTCTATAATGCGGAACCTTCATGAAGGCCTTGCTAAATTTCATATAGACAACGTCTACCACTCTGCCTTCATCTATCTTCTTGGCCACGTCTTCAAAGATCTCAATCTAGTTTGTGAGAATTGGTAGTGAATTCCTCCAGTGATTAATGTCAATGCTGTCACCCTTCATGAAGAGTTTATTTTATCCATTTGTGGGATGTGGGTAACACTGGCTGGGTCTCAGTTCTGAGGAAGGGTGACTGGACACGAAACATTAACTCTGATTTTTTCTTCGCAGATGCTGCCAGACCTGCTCAGCTTTTCCAGCAACTTCCGTTTTTGTTCCAGCAGTTCTGTCCCAGTTGTCCTGCAGAAGGTGGGGTGAGCTGCCTTCTTGAACCGCCGCAGTCCACGTGCTGTGGGTTGACCCACAATACCCTTGGAGGGAACTTCCAGGATTTTGACCCAGGTGATAGTGAAAGAATAACGATGTATTTCCAAGTTAGTCTGGTGATTGGCTTAGAGGGAAACTTGCAGGTGGTGGTGTTTTCCTATATCTGTTGCCCTTCTCCTTCTAGATGGAAATGGTCTTGGGTTTGGAAGGTGCTCGCTAAGGATCTTTGGTGAATTTCTGTTGTGCATCTCGTAGATAGCGCACAAAATAATGCAGGAGTGTCAGTGGTGAAGTGAGTGGAAACTTGTGGATGTCAGACCGTGCCTTAAAAGCTTTCTCTGTCCTCCTTTTGAGAGTTGAGTGAACAAGGCCTGGCAGAATAAATGGATTTCAACCATACAGATGTTGTTCAGTTTATTGATTTTGCCGGAAACTTATCTGAATGTTTGTGGAGCTACGTTTAAAAATGGAAATAGCACTTGTTTCACACTAACTGTTCAGATTTCAAGAAAGGTTTAACAATAGAAAATAGATTTCTGATATTGTCCTATAACAGAATATTTACATTTAGTTTAATGGAGACTGGGCCTTGGCTTTTGCAGGTAACAAAACATTTCGAGAATATTGTTTAAAAAATATCTTCAGCTTCGTTAATAGAGGCATGGAACACAAAACCATTTTTGTCCAAAAAACTACTTTTGGAACTTATCCAAAACCACAATAAATCAGTCATTAGAGACCAGCAGGAATATTGTGTCCAATTCTGGCCGCATACTTTAGGAAGGATGTTGAGGATTGGAGAGGGTGAGGAGGAGATTTACTAGAACGGGAGCAGGGATGAGGGACTTCAGTGAATATGGAGAGACTGGAGAAGCTGGGATAGTTCTAAGCTAGGAGAACAAAGCTGTGAGTAGATCACATTTTTGACAAATCACCAATTGTTTGATTAGGAAAAAGATGGAGGTTTATAAGCGTCAAAAATGACAAGGAGAATGGAATAATGTGCTTGCGTGGTTTTCTCTAATCTTGGGATTGTACAAATACTAGAACTTTTTGGGATATTGTTTTTATAGAATCATTGAGCTGAATTGTTTGAAGATGGAAGACGGGAAGATGCTTGTAAAAATGCAGCATGTGACATGCCTCACTATCTATCCATAAAACCCTGAGCTATCCCCCATTTACCAAACACAGTGGAAACAACAGGCAGCCCATCCTTGGGTTAATTGAAGGCCATAAGTAGCCAAATAATGGTCATCTAAGCTTCTCATCTTGTCCTCACCATTATTTTACTCACAACATGTGGGGTCCTCTATCACACAGAGTATCCCAGCAACTTTAATCTGTCATGGGGAGATCATTTTCTGAAAGTCCCCTGAGCCCTTCAGAGGCAACGCCCCCCAACTCCCTCTCTATCCCCTGCACCATCTCCTCTGGGCTTACCTTGAAAGCCAGCATCATAGCATCACACTGTAGTTTGCCTATAAAGTGACATTTGGGCAACTTACAGAAATGGGTGAAATGGAAATGAATGCACTGGGCCCTGGTTTATGAAGCAATGGTTCCAAAAGGGTTAATGTTTATGTTAAATTGGATCCACCCATTGTACTGATGTCACACACAGCATGTGGGTGGAAATGGGAGTTCTGTCGAGCTTTCGGAGGGAGCAGATGGATCTGGACCAGCTCCATAAGGTCCTGCTAATTCTACCTAAGCGGTGTCCCTGTAATTATTGCTTCATGAAATAAACTTCCTTGATATCTCAGAACAGGCCCTTTGTGTAGGTATTCCATCGTAATGGATCCTCCAACAGTAATCACTACATGGGTTTAATGCAAAGCAAAGACAGGGGACAATTTTTTAAAATTCATTCACAAGGTGTGGTGGGGGGGCCCGGCTGGCAAGTATTTGTTCCCTGTCCGTAGTTGCCTTTGACAAGATGGTGATGAGCTGCCTTCTTGGACATCTGCAGTCCACCTGCTGTAGGTTGACCCAAAATGCCCTTAGAGAGGGAACTCCAGGATCTTTCCCCTTCACAGTGAAGGAACGGTGATATATTTCCAAGTCAGGATAGTGAATAGCTTGGAGGGGAGCTTGCAGATTGTGATGTTTCCATGTGTCTGCTGGCATTGTCCTTCCAGTTGGAAGTGGTCTGAGGTTTGGAAGGTGCTGCCGGAGGATCTTTGGTGAATTTCTGTAGTGAATCTTGTAGATAGTACACACTGCTGCTACTGACCATCGGTGGTGGAGGGAGTGGATGCTTGTGGATGTGGTGCCAATCAAGTGGGGGCTGCTTTGTCCTGGATGGTGTCAAGCTTCTTCAGCGTTGTTGGAGCAGCACCCATCCAGGGAAGAGGAGAGTATTCCATCACACATCTGACTTATGCCTTGTAGATGATGGACAGTCTTGCCAAGGGTGGTGTCAATATTCTTACCCAGTAGCAAAAACTGCTAGAGGTGGTCGTTACAAGGTGCCAGGAATGGTCATCTGGAACAATATCACAGGGTCAGATGCTTGTATTGTTTCACCAAAGGAGTGGATTTCCTCATTAAAACAACAGTATATATTACACTTAGAGTAATTATCAGAGCCAGATGTTGGTGAAGAGAGTTGGCCAATGCCAGCAATAATAAACAGAGGATACATATTGAAATCTGTCTCAGTTGCCAGGAGGGAAAATAGACTATTTTTAGAACCTTTTTAACTATAACAAATGTACTCACTCTGCACCTAACATTTACTGGTGGTTGCCAGATGTATTTTTCCCCTGGTCCTTTTTTTTTTGTTTTGGCACAAGCAATATTTTCTTTTTGGGAAATCCAAAAAAAATTGTTTCACACTCATCACAGTCTGAAAGTCTACCCGGACAGAAAGAACAAAGATTTCATATTATCCATCAGAAACACAAGAACAAACACAGTTTATAGGTCAATTTCTTTAAATCATGCTATTTGCCCAAATACCATTTATTGTCGGTAATACTCTGCACGTTAATTCACCAATGCAACATTTCAGATGGAGAGTATAAGGCTGGGTCAACTTCACACAAGGTAACATTTTCATAAGTGCCAATTAATAAGACTCACCATCTTTTACCATTACGGTTATAGTGGATCACCGGGTCTTTGGTAGAGGATCAAGTCCCAGCATAAAATTTGAGTTTATCATCCAAGCTTCTGTGCAGTGCTGGGGGAGAACTGCACTGTCTGCAGAGCAGAACTGTGGTTAAATATAAATGCACTATTGGAGGGGCTGTAAAAAATGAGTGCTATATCGTTGCGGGGCAAAACTGGGGGAGACTTAAATTTTTAGAGAAAAGTTTGGTAGAATATTGCACTCTTAAGGTGCTTTCTTTCAAATGGATGGAAAAGATCCCATGACACCATTGTCGAAGTTAAACAGCTGGTTGGGAGAGATGAGGTTGGGGAATTTCCTTCCAATGGTTCAGACAGTATGTATTGCTTAGCCAACACCTAAAAAGGTGATCTGGTCCCTCAGATGTTACTGTTTGTGAGAGCTTGCTCTATCTTTATTGGCAAGGAATGGATACCTAGGTTGCAGGGCTTTGGTGAGCCACACCTAGAATAATGTGCGCAGCTTTAGCCTCCTTATCTGAGTAAGGATGTTCTGGCTATGGAGGGAGTGCAGAGTAGTTTTACCAGACAGATTCCTGGGATAGCAGGACTGACATTTGAAGGGAGGCTGGAATGGTTAGGATTATATTCACTGGAGTTTAAAAGAATAAGTGGGAGGGAAGGATCTCATAGAAAGCTATAAAATTTTAACAGAACTGAATAGGGTAAACATGGAAAGATGTTCCCAATGAGCAGAAAGTCCAGGATCAGGGGTCTCTGCTCAAGGATACGGGCCAGGCCATTTAGGACTGAGACAAGAAGAAATCTCTTCACTCAGAGAGTAGTCAGCCTTTGGCATTCTCTGCTGAAGAAACCAGAATGTCTTCAAGGAGTTAGATACAGTTTTTAGTGTTAAAGGGATCAAAGGGCATAGGAAGAGAATGGGAACAGGAGAGAGAGTTGGATGATTTGTCATGATCATATTAAATGGCAAAGCAGGCTCAAAGTGCCAAATGGCCTACTCCTGCTCCTATTTTCTATTCTATTTTTTTCTACATAACCACAATGACTTTAATTCCAAAAAAAAGCTTCATTGTTTTTAAAAGGTTTTGGGATATCCTTGGTCATGGGAAGTTCTATTGAAATGCCAGTGGTGTTGATTGAGGTACAAATATTAGCCAGGAACCAGGGAGATCTTCCTTGTTCTTCCATTTATTAGACCTGGGATCTTGTGTCCTTCTGAGAGGACATCTCATCTAAAAGAGAGTTGCCACAAATGATACATTTAGAGTATGACATGCACTGTCCACAAGACTTTTAATTCAAAGGAAACATATTCAAGAAGAAGAGATTCCAGTTTGTAGAAAATTAACAATTACCACTCAGATGGCAGTGGAAGTGTCGGATCATTAAATATTTCTGGAGCAGAGTTAGATAGATTCTTGTTAGGGAAGAGATTCAAAGATGATCGTGGCTGGATGGCAATGTAGAATTTCAGACAGAACACGTCCTGAATGGCGGGGAGTGGGTTTGAAGGACTGTATAGCCTACCTCTGCATAACCAAGGTGTAATTCTAGCACAAACTGAGCACTTCTGCCTTTGAACAGAGAGAGCCATATTCAAAGTAGAGCAAGCTCACAAACAGGGCTAGAGTCCTGGAGTGTCAATTCGCAGAGGTGAGCTCCCCTGTGGGTATGCCCTACATTCCAACATGATACAGAAACACTTCAAATGCTTATTTTTCTTGAAGTTACACCACACACTTTTTTGCTTACTCTGTGAATACCCACAGCACATCCATTATTCAATGATGAGTTGAGGGAATTATGCGGTTGGGGTAATCAGGAATAAATTTTGAATGAATTTGATATTTGGCATGATGGGATGTTTGCCTTTGTGCAATTGATACGAAAATATCTTCAGATGCTTCTGAGTAAGATCAGAGAACTGTGCAAAGTGTCCAACAAGCTGATCCTGAAAGGCATTACAGATGGGGAGCATATGGAAGTGCTACTTATACAGGAGATGTACACAATTTATATTTAAAATCTGTGATATATGTATGGGTGCTGCATGTGTGTGAGATGTGGCCTCTTTCTAATGTCAACAATGTGCTCTCATAGATTGGCTCCTTCATCATAAGCATCTTACTCATTCAGCTACATCATATGTGTGTAGCAGTTGGCACTGAAATGTGCACACAGTGTGCAGAGCCAGATGAGAACCAATTCTCAGCTTGCATCCTAAGTGTCCTGCAGATATTCAATCCCTGTCCCAACTTCTCACAATGATTGTGACTCTGAACTCCACAATTTCCACTGGCACCTCCATCTCACCCTATTAGCCTCCTCCTTGCTTCAAAGCACGCACCAGAGGCTGAGGTGGAAAATTATATGGATGAAATGGGCAGGGCAGTGACAGGGATACAAGATAAACTGGGGGATAGAAAACAGAATTGTGGTGAATGGCTGCTTGTAAAAGCATGAGTTTACACTTGAGGTCTTCCTTGTCAATCAAAAATCTGTCTAATATAGACTTGAACACGATCACTAACCCAGCCTCCAATGCTCTTCTGAGAAAAAGAATTCCAAAAACTGATAACACTCTGAGAGTAGAACATCCTCCTACCCCCCATCTCAATATTAAGTGGGAGAGCCCGTATTTTTGAATGGCTGAAAAGAAACATCCTCTTGGCCATTATAGTCCCTATTGAGATTGATAACTTTTTTTTAAGTGAATAATTCCCACAACCCAAATGGAGAAAAAAGAAACACAGATGGACAAGATTTCACTTTTTAAAATGGATAAGGAGCACTATCAAATCGACTAGGACAACACCAAAATCCTGGGACAAGCTAAGCAGACATAGTAGGAACTGCAGATGCTGGAGAATCTGAGATAACAAGGTGTAGAGCTGGA
This sequence comes from Ginglymostoma cirratum, assembly GCA_024137785.1. Classification (NCBI taxonomy): domain Eukaryota; kingdom Metazoa; phylum Chordata; class Chondrichthyes; order Orectolobiformes; family Ginglymostomatidae; genus Ginglymostoma; species Ginglymostoma cirratum. Next base: position 20,262,175 of record JAHRHZ010000273.1, on the reverse strand, counting down.
TGAACACAGCAGGCCAAGCAGCATCAGAGGAGCAGGAAAGCTGACGTTTCGGGCCTAGACCCTTCTTCAGAAATCAGCAGAATCTTCAGAAACCCTCTGAAGAAGGGTCTAGGCCTGAACCGTCAGCTTTCCTGCTCCTCTGATGCTGTTTGGCCTGCTGTGTTCATCCAGCTCTACACCTTGTTATCTCACAAGCTAAGCAGAGACAGGCACGGGAATTCCTAGAAGCCTGGTACTCCACGAAGAAAGCCACCAATAAACACATAGAACTCGACCCCACATACACCCCACTACGAAGGAAAACCGGAAGTGAGGCAATCCAGCTCAACGGACCCCAGAGTTTAAAAACCAGGCGGCAAAACACAACGGCGCTTCATCGGAGGCTGTGCTGAGGATGTTACCCAGCACAGTAATGAAACGTTTGGGGAACAACAAACCAGCTCGGCAAGCCAACCAACCTCAACACCCACATCCCGAGTTACAAATCTACTCCAAAACCTTTGTCCAAATAAAACAGTGTTCAAATCCCACCTGCTCAAGAGGTTTGCATTAACACCTTCTGAATGGGTTGATTAAAGATATTTAAAATCCAGCTAATTTGTTGATTTAACAAAGATACACCTCACATAATCACAAGCACTTCCGTTAGGTAAAGGGAAAGGCACTGTAGTCCTGTTGGACCATAGGGCTGCTCTCTCATCAGAAAGAGACAACTGGCAGTGGTTTAACCTGAGGCTCACACACCTCAAATGAGGGGAGAGGTTGAGAAGGAGAGGCCTTCATGGTAACCTCAGGCAGTGCAGGAATGGAACCTACATGGTTGGCATTATTCTGTATTGCAAACTAGCAAACTAATCTCATCGAACCCCATGCATTATTTCCCATACAAAGGTGGCAGCATATACAATCTCACAGTCATTCCAACTCAGCCTCTAAAGGATCTTACACTTCTCATTCAACAGACATGGCCTTCAAGCTGCCCTAATCAGCAAACATATTAAATTTGAAATTCTCAGATCTATATGACATCTAAATAGCACACTCCTACAGAATCTCCATATAGTTGGCTTTAGAATAATCTTGATGGCACAGAATCCTCAGAGACACCTTTAGCTGATCCCTTTCGATCCCTAAAACAGGAGGAGGAGATAATGCCATTCAGAATCCTTGCTTTCCTCATCTTCAACTTTCTATCCTTCCATACACACAATATAATGAATTTGCCTTCTCTGATCTCCCTCTCCTCCCAACTGCAGGACTGAACCTACCACAAGATTTCTGGCTCTCTTAATTCTACAACTGTCAATATTTAGGGTTCACAGTTTCAAGATGGTCAGCAAGACAGCTGGAAGTGATTCGAGGAGAAACTTCTTTACTCAGAGAGTTGTTAGGATTTGGAATGTGCTGCCTGGGAGAGTGGTGGAGATTGATTCCATAGGAGGTTTCAAAAGAGAGCTGGATATATATTTGAAAATGATGACGTTAGAGGACTATGGAGATAGGGCTGGAGAGTGGGACTAGCTGGGTAACTCTTTTGGGAGCCAGTACAGACATAATGCATCAAATTGCCTCCTTCTGTGCTGTAACATTCTATGATTCTATGATTCTAAAGCAGGGTCTGAGATGAAGTATAATATGATTTCCCAGTTATCTATTTACGATTTCATCTCCACAACAACTTCAAGTTATTTCTCGGAACTATAGCAATTGCCAGGCACCTTTTAGTTTACTCCCAGGTTTCACTTTGAAAATTAATGAGACATTCCCAAATGAAATTATGTCCTACATCATAATCTTCCCTGAGGTAACCTCCTGACGGGACCACCCCCGAGATGACATTCCAAAGCACAGTGGTGGTCAAAATGATCAGAGACCCAGGACCATCAGAACCTCACAGAGAGAGGGGGAAATCCGGAGAGATGTCAGAGACTGCCTCAACATGGAGGAATCCCTAGAGCTGGACATTTAAAATGGCAGACATTAGGAGTGAAGTCATTAGCATGAAGCTTCAAAGCTGAGGAGAAACCCTCTGGGGGCACTCTTTTTGCTGCCAGAAGCTGTTAGTTTAGAGATCCAATGGCCCAGGGTTAACATAGTCAGTAGTTAAGCTGGAAGGTTGCAAAATGGCTCAGTGGTTAGCACTGCTGCCTCACAGCACCAGGGACCAGGATTTGATTCCAACTTCGAGTGACTATCTATGCAGAGTTTGTACATTCTCCCTGTGTCTGTGTAGGTTTCCTCCCACAGTCCAAAAATGTACAGCCTATGTGGGTTAGCCATGGTAAATCTGGGATTACAGGGGTAGGGTGCAACGCTGTTCGGATTCAATAGGGTGAACAGTCTCTATCTGCACTGTAGGGGTTCTATGAAATAAAAACAGAAAGAGCTGGAGAAACACAGCAAGTCTAACAGCATCTGTGGGAGAGAGAAACAGGGCTCATGTTTTGAGTCCAATATGACTCTTCTTCAGAACCAGTTCCATTTCTTCCTCCAACGCTGTTTAATTCTATTTCCAGCATCTGCAGTATTATATTTGCTTTTAGTTAAACAGGTGATTTGGGTTAAATGAGTAACCAGTTGACTGGGTAGATATAAAGGGATGACTGGTGAGATTGGTGGGTGGAGGGAGCTAACAGACTGAGCAGTTAATAAACCCTACCCACAAAGGTGGTTCCATGGTTTCTGTCCAGCCAATTAGCTTGAGTCTGAACTGTTACCCAGAGCCTGCAGATATGAAGCCAGAGTAACATGCCCAGATGGGGAGGGATCAAATTTGAAAATATGCAGGAAAATATTGGCATGCCCACAAAACCAAACTCCTTTCAGTTTGTAATCAACTAAAAAGGCTCCTTTGCTCCCTCTGACAACACAGCACTTCCACAGTACCACATGGTATTTTCCATCTCACCACAATGTCCCATTCCTGAAGTGATTCCCGCTGCATTGATGATTTGCCACTGATATGTTGTCAAGACAACTAAAAGTAATATTATTTTGGAAAGACAGTACGTAATGGAAGGGACATGTAAGGAGAAAATGACACAAAGAAAGATAAATCACTGCATCAGTCTGACATACACATTTTGACTCATCTTGCAAGAGGCATATGTCGATGAAAATATTTTATCTCAGCATAGCAACATCTAAAATGACCAACCTTGTGTATATGAATGCATATGATTACTTTGCTAATCCCTCAGTCATTTGAGAAGGCTCTTTAAGGATGCTACTGCAAACAGATGTTGTTTATGCATCCCATTGCATGCACACGGCAAAGGGCCAACAATGGATGGCAATAAGGATGAGGTAATTTTAATCATACTTATGCCTTTTGTAACTGGCCAAACTCCCTTCAAACACAATGCTGACGAAAGATAGTTTTAGATGTGTTGTAATCCAGTTCCTCGTGCTGAATCAGATTTTGTTTTAAAACCCAAGTGCAGTTAACCATGTATCAGAGATAAAAGGTACTGCAGATGCTGGAGAATCCGAGATAACAAGCATGGGGCTGGATGAACACAGCAGGTCAAGCAGCATCATAGGAGCAGGAAAACTTGACGTTTCGGGCCTAAACCCTTCATCAGAAATGAAGGGTTTAGGCC
>JAHRHZ010000273.1:20221513-20243573 GCA_024137785.1 Ginglymostoma cirratum | reverse complement strand
GCAGTACCTTTTATCTCTCCTCAACTGAAATAGCTTCAGTGATAAATTATAAATCCTTGTCCAGAAACCAGAAACTACAATGCAGGAATACAGAGATAATAAGGTGTAGAGCTGGATGAACACAGCAGGCCAAGCAGCATCAGAGCAGCAGGAAGGCTGATGTTTCGGGCCCAGACCCTTCTTCAGAATTTTTTTTTCCTGAAGAAGAGTCTCGGGCTGAAATGTCAGCTTTCCTGCTCCTCTGATGCTGCTTGCCCTGCTGTGTTCACCCAGCTCCAAACCTTGTTTTCTCAGGTTTTCCAGCATCTGCAGTTCCTACTATCTCTATGCAGGAATACACACCTGTTTCACCACATGATAATCCCTCTCTCCCCATGTCCTCACTTCCCACCTCACCTGCCTCCAGATTTAAGGAAACCAACTTCCACCACATCCAGTAAACACACTAAAACTTCAACATTATTTCTATTCTTTCTCAGAGTCTAGGTATCTCAACATTCTCACACTGAATTTATACCTTATCCATTTTGATATTATTTACAGTTAAATAACAAAACGCACAGCAGTTTAAGAAGCAGACACTGCAGTATTGACTAAGGACCAAGCAGATGAAGTGTTACACAGTGCCACCATTGAACAGTAAGTGAAATCATCATGTGACGTGTTTACATAGGAATTTATATTATAAATAGTTGCCAAAGGAGTATAGATATAAGGATCATAGAGTCATAAGAGCTGTACAGTATGGAAACAGACCATTCAATCCAATGAATCTGCACTGACCAGATATCCTAAAATAATCTAGTCTTCTTTACCAGCATTTGGCCCATATCTCTTTAAACCCTTCCAATTCATATACCTATCCCGATGCCTTTTAAATATTGTAATTGTACCCACCTCCACTGCTTCCTCTGGCAGCTCATTCTATACACGCATGACCCTCTGCGTGAAAAAGGTGCCCCTTAGGTCCCTTTTACATCTTTCCCCTTTCACCTTAAACTTATGCCCTCTAGTTTTGGACTCCCCTACTCTGGGGAAAAGAGAGAAAAAATAGTTTTAATCAAACTATGAAACTATGACAAAAAAGCCAAAGATACAGATTAAACAGTTATTGAATCAGATGTGAAGGTACAAAACAATGTTATTTTCATACTTCATAAGATTGTCATATTTGTGTATTGTTTACCTTGGGGGCCAACAAAATGAGTTTTTTCAGATAAGCCCATGATAACACCCTTCATAGAAAGAAAATCAACTCAATCTGGCAAATGAAATACAATGAAAATAAAACTATTTAAGTGAAGGAAAACATTCTATTTGACTGGAAAAGAAAAAAAAATTCTCCCTTTTCTCCGTCTATATTTGATTCAGAAGAGTTGGTTGTAAAGACAGAACATTGAAGAATGGAATGATGAATGAAAATATGGTTGAGAAAATGAGGATAGAACAAATGCAGAGAAACAGTATGAAAGGACACATAATATGAGAAAACCCATTACATCTCCCAGAAACATCTCAAAATGCTTTGCATACAATGAGGTATTTTAAAGTCAGTGACTTGTCAGGACAAATGGCAGAAATTTTGTGGACAAGATGCTACAACAGTGGAGGAGATGAATGACTGATTAACTGATTTAATTTGGGTTTTGAACTCTGTTACATATATTTTTAAAAATACTTCTTGCATTTGGTGGATAAGCATTTGATTTCAAACAAGCGTCAAATGTAGACGCAGCTAGGACATGTTGGCAAGGTGGAATTCTTGCTATTATTGGCTCAGAGCTTTTGAATAGTCAGAAGTCCCTTAGCTATTTGGAACAGCCCAAAGCTAGGAGGTACAATGGCTTTGTGTTTGAGTACAATGCTATCCATCCAACCATTTCAACATAATCATTGGTTTTTATATTTATGAGAAAAAGTTGGCATTCCTACAACATCATTTTCTGACATTTCACAAAACACAAGCCTGTTGGACTATAACCTGGCGTCGTGTGATTTCTGACTTTGTCCACCCCAGTCTAACACCGGCACCTCCACTTCATTTCAAACAATGATCTAGAAAAGTGTCTGTATGTCCAGCCAATCTTTTACCTCCACAAGAAACCCTTTATTAAAATGTGACCTTCAACAGCAACTTTAATCATCTCAGGATATTCAAACTAGAGAAATGCCATCATTTTGTAGTGAACCAGAAGCTGCGGCTATTTTGTCCATTGCAAGATCCCATAAACACGACCCCAATTTATGTTTGTCATGATGATTGAATGATGCATGCGGCCTATGATATGGACGGTGCGGCACTCCCTCAGCACTGACCCTCCGACATGTGCAGCTTGCATTACATCCTCAACACTGTGAAATGCATCATCTGGTTGTTAGGAGAGGATTGTCCTGTCATACCTCACGGTTGGCTAATTAAAACTCACAGGTATCTGAGCTGCCTAAATGTTTCCTTTACCTTTTTTCTCCTTTCCCATCCGCGCATCGTATCCCCGGGCGTTTGTCCTTGAAGTCATTGGAACTTTAAACAAGAACCTATAAACCCATCCATTAACTCCTGGATGAATATTTCCGAATATTTTCTCGGCGTCCTACTCAGATACGTGTCTTTTGTCTGAATGATGCACTGTTCAGGTTTCAGGAAATAAGTTGGACGCAAAGCCCATTCTATTCATCATTTTAACTTTCCGTTTGGACACACACACACAGTTTCTGATTTAAGGCGTATTGCATACAGGGCTCGGCCATATTTTCCCTTCAGGAGACCTTGTTCTGTCACTCCCTTCGGACAATTTTGGGGGGGGGATTCGATCTGTTTCTCCGCAGGTCACATCGAAAATGCGAAAAATGAAAGGGAAAGAATTGGAGCCCTTGTTTCATTCCAGCTTGCTCCCGTCTTCCTCCCCCTCCCACTCTCTTTTACACCAAGTCTTCACTAAAACATAAAAATCTGTTCAGATGTTATTGCACACATGCAGGTTTTAGACCGATTCCCCATTTTGTTTGGACGCCTGAGCCCGGTGTTTCATTCAGTCGCTGCTTTATTCAGTATCCATCTGCAAAACGAAAACCGAAAGAACTGCGGATGCTGGAAATCTGAAATAAAAACAGAAACTTTTTTTGGAAAAATAAAACTCAGCAGGTCTGGCAGCGTCTGTGGAGAGAGAAACAGAGTTAGTATTTCAAGTCCAGTGTCCTTTGTTCAGTATCCGTCCTGCAACGTTTGTCAACATTATTGTGTTTTGATTTGATTCACTGTAGTCACGTGTACCTAAGCACAGTGAAAAGCATTGTTTTTTGAAGCAGTACAGGCAGATCATAGCAAAAACAGACATATAGCAAGATCATAGGGTGCTTAAACAGAGCGCAGCTGCACAGGACGTGCACGCGGCAAGATCAACATCTTTACGAAGTCCTGCTACATTTCAACGAAGGAGAAAACAAAGTGGATGCCTGCCATCTAATTCATTTTAAATTATAAAATTAACAGCAAAATGTTGGAGAAACTCAGGAGTTCTGGTAGTTCCAATGGAGAGGCAAACAGAGTTAGTGTTTCCATTCCGACGTGGTCGAAATGTTAAAACTGTCCCTCTCTGTCTCTCCACTGATGCTGCCAGACCTCATGAGTTTCACCAGCATTCTCTCGTTCCATCACATTGCTGGCTACACCGAGCAGCCCAGTTGTAGCGCTTCCCGGCCCAGAGACACCGACCTTCTACGTTTCACTAACACCAAACCAAATTCAGTATTGTACCGTGAGAAATTGGAGCACGAAATTTAACTAGCCACAGTTGCTATGACATTTTGGATGTAGATTCCCCTCAGTAATTACAGTACCAAATCGATGATCTAGACGGGAAAATTATCCAGTTAATCGAAGTTAGTTTAAGGAGGAGAAAGGGATAAATGAGAGAGGGTAGAACAGCGAATTTAACTATCTGAACTACGAAGATAAAGCTTGTTTTTTTTAAGAAACAGGGAGACAAAAGTTTAATGCATATTTTTCAAAGAAAGAAATAAACAGAGAAATTGGTAAATAGTCCTATCAGCAGCCCGTTTAATCCCTAACAAACTATGGGAGAAATCCGTAGGAAGAGCAAATCGTCCAATTGGAAAGGGAACGTTTGTGGAAAATGCTTAAAATAAGTGATACCATCTTCAATTGTAAATATGCTGCACACCGCAGTTGACTGATGAGGAGACCGTTGGTCCTTATTAATCCAGCTGTGTTTTTTTTAATTACTGCATTTAATCCAAAACTTGTTCGCACCAAACCAGTTTGTTGTAAAACTCACGGCGTAGTGTCCCACAATAAAACAGAAGGGAGTCTTTATCGAAACAGTAACAGCGCTAAAACGACTGACTGATGATAAACTCGGGTTATCAGCGAAATAAGTCGCCTGCATCATTTATAAATGGAGAATTGAGATTAGGATTTCAAATATTATCATAATGCATCTACTCCTGCTAAAGCTTCATTAGATCCGTATTTTCAAGCCACAATTCGTAAATGTGAGGAATTTTAATCAGCTGAGTAACTGTGCTGCTAACCCTCCAATTTAGAAAATTAACTAGCGGGCGAAATATTTACGAAATTCTGCACGACGAATAGCATTATTAAGCATTTCATTTCAGTTCCCCCGAACGCGTTTCTGTGTCAGTTCATCTCTTTTCTATCAAATGTAGTGGCAGTGTCTTTGTTCCGTTTTAAGCATTTGGTCAGAAATAATATTTAGCTTCTTTTAAAATGAAGGAACGTGCGGCCCTCACCCTCCAAATAAAATCTTCCACGGAAAATGTCAACGATTTTTTCTTTAAAAATATACAAAGCAGAAAAGGCTACAGTGTCGGATATCGTTCGATATAAATCAGACAGCAAAGAATACACTGGAATTACAATCAGACACGGCGCAAGCGACAAAAATAACATACCGAAATCATTCTTTACATTAAAAATAATAAACTTCGCAGCACCCCCTTAACTACAATCTATAAGGATTAAATACGTCTATTCCTATCACCTGCAAAAGAGCTTCGTTTGCAAGTCGGTTCTTAAGTGACACCTTTTTAAAAGATCTGTTCATTTTTAAAGTTGAAATCTGTAGTCTTGCAAATCAGCAGCATCCAGTAAAATGGTCTGTGTACAGGCGAGACAAGCGCCAAACGTTACCTGCTGTTTAATCCTTCAATCTACAGAATCAGAACAAATTGGACCGCGTGCAACCATTCGAAGTTTGTCCAAATATCTGCCCTCAATCATTTCGATTTACAGGAATGTGTTACTGTCTCCGTTCTCTAACACACATCAATCTCCCTCAATATCGTCCCTGAAATTCACCCATAGAAATATTTACGGGATCTGTATCCCTGCAGCTGGGATAGCCCGGTAACTGATAAAGGATATCGCCAATTTGCAAAAAAAATGTTTGTTATCGGAGAGTATTCGGTTAAAAGTTAGTTCAGCGGCTGCAATGAAAATTACGGAACTCAGACGCTGGTACACTTGCTCCCTGAGTGAAAGGTTAAATGGGAGCTATGTTTATGTGTAATAATCGCGTTTGTATTGAAACCACCAGTAAGGCCGGTGCTGGGTTTGTGCAGACTCTTGAGTCCTGACTCCATACAGCTCAGCATGGTGAGGTGTATTAATTCTACCTTTGTTCCCGGTCCTGGTTGTAATTCGTAATCATTGGCGTCAGTAAAGCTCTTTCCACGCTGTAAAATATGTCAATAAATTTAAACACCAAGAACTCTTGCCCCCCCCCCCCCAGAAAATAAACCAGATTACCAGTGATCGGCCTTTGTGTTGGTGGAACAACTCCTTCCCCCCTCATCAGCCGCCAGCTGGCTGCCTATTCCCGCTTTTCACTAACACTAATTACACCGAGGGACTATTACAAATTAACACATTCATTGTTCCTTTATACTTTCTTCAAACTAAATTGTTTCTGAAATGTGGATTTTTTTCTCCCCCCAACCCCAGTACAGTAACGTGAATAGTTAAAACTCAAATTCTGATTGATTTTCTTTAGTAGCAAAAATGTAAATTTATAACTTCGTCCCTTGCTGGGCTGGGTGTGTTATAGAGAGAGAGAAAAAAGGATGGAAGAGGTCTAGCAAGGGTCCGTCAATCGGAGCTTGTGAAGTCCCTGGGAGAGAATAGGAGCCTCCGCCTGGAATGAACAATTCAGCGAATACATTGTAGCTTTTATCTAAAACCACAAAGAAATTCTACCACCCTCGGTACAGCACCAAGGAGGCCATTCCGCCTGTTTCCTCTGTGCTGGGTGTCCTTCAGAACCCAATAGGAGCCGATTCTTTTTTTGAAGGTTCACGCCTCAATCTACTTCCATAGCCCTACATTCCTGAACAAAAAAAAATCCCTCCTTTTATCTAGAGATAGTAGGAACCGCCGATGCTGGAGAATCTGAGATAACGAGGTGTAGAGCTGGATGAACACAGCAGGCCGAGCAGGAAAGCTAAAGTTTCGGGTCTAGACCCTTCTTCAGACCCGAAACGTCAGCCTTCCTGCTCCTCTGATGTTGCTTGGCCTGCTGTGTTCACCAGCTCTACACCTTGTTACCTCCTTTTATCTAAGTGTGTTCTGGTTGCAGATACCTGTCGATAGAAATGGTTTACTCCGTGTCCGCTATCTGAACCCTTCAAACAACGCACTATTATTCCCAATATATTTTGAATATAAAGTTGTACTTATCACTGAACTATGACACAATGTATTTCAACTGTGCTTAAAGCGATATGTCAATAGCGTCCAGCTCAGATGCGTTGGAAATGTTATACGTGCGAGCCCTTACTCTTAATTCTCTCATGGGATGAGGGTGCTCCTGTCAGGGCTGCCAATTGCTGCCCATCCCTCACAGCCCTTGAAGTGAGTGGTTTACTTGGGCATGTCAAAGGGCAGCCAAGAGTCAACCACGTTGTTGTGGGCCTGGAGTCACATCCAGGCCAGAGCGGACAAGGACGGCAGATTTCCTTCCCTGCAGGACGTTAGTGAACCAGGTGGGTATCCATCACCGTTCACAGACACCAATTATTTCAACGGTTTTTCTACTCCAGTTTTGTTTAATTGAATTCAAGTTCAAGATTGGGCGGTGGGGCAGGGAGTATGGCGTGGGGTTATGGACAAGGGTTTAACCCGCATCGTCTGAGTGGAGTTCAATGTCATTACCACGTCGCTTCCCTCTCCTGTGCCGAGGGGCCCTATCTTCACTAAGGTCAAGTCTCATTTTGAGGGAGATGGAGAAATCGGACGCCCCACCTGTTCTAGATTGACACCGAACGGTTTATTGAACCGCTTTTTGGCTCCAAACAAGAACATTAATTTATTCTCAAAAATAAAACTGTAGGGAGATGAAAACATCTGGCTCCTAACGTTTGTGATCCAACATTAAACCCCTCCAGGTGTGAATGAAGAGAGCGATAACGAAAACGGAAGTTTAAGTAGTCGGACGAGGGTGTAATCAAATGATTGTCTTCGCCAGGAGTTGCCAACTTAAAGTGAAAGTCTCATAAATTGTAATAATTGGCGCCTGGTTTCTCGTGGGCATTGTTTGAAACAGCCAGGATTAAAATATTATTAATATGGTTCAGATGCTTCAGTTTCGTTGATGGAAAGTTATTAACAACCAGTCAAGAGTCACATAAATCTGTACCTTAATAACCAGAGGGAACAACATACTCCCCTCCCTCTGTTTCATTTTTGAGAGGAGAAACCGAGCGAAAGGGAGCGGTGATAATATGGCGTGCAAGGATTGTAAATGTTTGTATATGGCCTGGTTCCCTTCTAAAGGCTGCGGGGATGTAACATGAATCCGTGTTTAGATTTCAATTCGACTCATGTAGCTGATGAGCGATAAGGCTTCGTGAGATAATGTTAGCTGTTGGTTGGACACGAGTAGAGAAGGCCGAGGAGGGGTGGCCAAGTTATTTTGTGTGTAGTCAGAAGCCTTACATGTTTGAAGGGCTGTACCACGTTGAAGAGGTGTGGTTGGTGAAAAATAAACTTTTTTTTTTCTCTAAGTTTTATCTGCCAAGGTAACCTTTCTTTTAAGCCAGTTGAAAGGCAGACGAGGGAGGAATTGGGCAGGTTTCAGAGTAGAGGCAATAGCCTCCCTTCTGAACCAAGGGGGGCTTTTTGTGCGCCTGTCTATGCTGTACGGTAGGAATACAGATTCTGAATGCCATGTACTGGAAGAGCACAGGGCTGCTGGTGTGTCGTATGGAAAGCAAAGACAAGTACCCGGCTGGTGCGTGTCTCCAGAAGGTGAGGGACTTACTTTCTTCTCTGTTTACTTTATCGGGGTTTAACCCTCACCGGACAATATCGGCTGGGAGGGTAATCTCCCACCGATAGACGCAGTGCTTTTAAAGTAACTTCACGGTAAATAACTTTCGTGTTAATTTTCAAACCATGTATCTGGGCGATGTAATAGGACTGTACTGATTTTGAGGAGCGGAATAACCGGAGAAGTAGATTCGGGGTCGATGAAGTTTAACGATTGGGAGTGGATTACCGAGTCACGATTCTGTCCTGTAGTGACCGATGTAAAAGTCATATGACGGGCCTCTGGCGCTAACTATATACCTCTGTCAAGTCTGTATTCGGGGCTAGTCTCGTTAAGATATAAAGCGCAAAAAAGACCCACTGGCTCTCCACGTCTGTGCTGGTCAAAAACGGCTCCATAACTCTTATAATTCCACTTCCCAGACCTTCGCCCCCATGTCCTTGTATGTGCCGGGATCGCTAATGCACATGTAAATACTCCTGAAATGTTAAGAGCAATTTCGCTTTTATTACCCTAAAGTAATGAATTCCAGAGAACCACCACACTCTGGGAGCCGGGAAAATCTTCAACCCATCTCTTCCAATCACCCCCCTCCCCGGAAAAAAAAGCTTCCTGCCCCCCTTACAGCTTCAATTATTGGCGCTAAGGAGCTGGGAGAGAGTAATTAACTCAGCAACCTTGTGCTGCTGTGTAAAACCAGCTTGTTTAGGTGGGGAATGTATTGTTGCCCTCAATTTTGGGGTCCTTGGCCGGTCCCTTCTCGTTTAAAAAAGCAGCGGGGACTCGGAAGGGGTAACCTCCAACTCATACCTATCCACAGAACACCCACCTCTCCCCACTAGAAACTCCTAGATGGTTGGGGGCTTTAATTCAGCCCACGTACATTCGCTCGTGTTTGTTTTATGGAGAGGGGAAGCAAGTAGGTTAGTTTAAATCTGCAACCAGGCAGAGCTGACCTTTCTCGGGATGGTTAACTGGAGTCACCTGCGACAGGGATTATGTTCTCCCCTGCGGCCCCCCCCCTTAAATTGCCCAATTGAGCAAACCTGGCGGAATCAGTCATTACCGTTCAAGTGCCCTCATTAAACCTCTTCACCTCTAGATTGGCCTTTCAAATGCGTTTTGATAGAACAAGGAGCGTTTTAATTGTTGAAATTTTTGACAAATCAATTTTCCCTTTTTGCCTCCTCTTCACTGACTCCAACCTCATTTGGACTGGCGTTAGGAACTGATGGATATAAATGAGGAGCTTTGTGTAACTTCAGGGGAAACGGAGTTGACTTAAACACTTGAGCAGACCAGCCGCTGACACTGGACTGAATACGAACGATTTACTCGAGCGTCTGGTTTTATTTTTTTTTTTGTCAGGAATCAAGGGTATTTGCTTTCCAAATTACACACTACTTTTTAAAACGATTTACGAGTAATGTCATGGTGAATAGGGTGAGTGGTTAATCTTGGTATGGGGGGCTTAAATGTTCCCTCTTAAAAGACCTAGCTCTTTACGGGCATCACTGTGCTGGAAGCTTTCTCCAAATCTTTGCTCTTTTTCCAGTTTAAAAACCATGTCGGATGACCCCGAACCCACTTCCTCCAACTCTTTTGAAAGGATTTGGAAGCAGAGGAGTGCTTGCAGTCTGGTACCTAGCCCCCAATCACCAATCTCCTCCCGTCATTTAAATATTTGAGACTCGTTTGCACCGGGAGGGGGGGCTAACTTTCCCTTTTTTGTCTCTTTTTTATTGTAGACTAATTCCGAGCGGGTGGTTAAGGACGATTCCAGTTCCCCAGCTCCTTCGGCCTCGCCGTCCCTGTCTCCACAATCGATGATCTCTTCCAGGTCGTGCAGAAATATCTGTAGCAGCTGCGGCTTGGAAATAGTGGACCGATACCTCCTCAAGGTGAGAGTGAACACCGACTCGCCCCCCACCAGAAAAAAAAATCGTGTCTAATTGATCATTGCCTATTCTTTTGGGAGTAATTCTGAAGCAGAATAGGTTCTGCTACTAAGAGACAGCAGTGAAATAACTAATATTGTAAGTTTGACCGGACGGTGATAGAATGGATGCGGGCCCAGTGCTGGAGAGTGGGGCTAGTGTAGGAGAGATATTGTTATCGGTGTACACTCCGAGGGAGTCCTCTGTACTGCACGAACGGCCTCCTACCGTACGGAAAAGTTGTTTTCACTCGAACTTACTGTTTGACATATATGGGTGTCACTTTTGAGCCCATTAAAACTAAGACCCTGAGCTCTCTTTAAGGGCCACAGGGTTGTGGAGATTAAGCTCCGTCAAGGGCTTCTGAGTTATGGCTGTTCTCTCTCTTCTCCCCGGGACCAAATGTCGCGCTTTCTCGGAAAACCCCATCTGTTTGCCGGTGGAGGCAAAATTTAGTGGCACAGTTTAAAGGCCTCTTACCACTCTTCACCCAGCAACACGGAGTAGAGGCTCTGGGCTCTGGCTCTGGCTCCAGCGCCCTGGATAGGAGCTTGCTGTGAGCAAATTGTTTACCACCTTTCTCCACGACAACCACGCACCCTCAGAGCGTGAGAGACACGAGTCTGTTTCGAATCTCCCGCCCCCTCTCCGTTATTAATTTTAAGTAAACTACTCCCGAGGCATACCCCTGAACTTGTGAAGCCGCTTGTTAAAAGCGCTATTTAAATGCAGGCTGTTAAAGGTTAGTTTGTGTCTGCAATGTTGTGTGACCTATCATGAACCCGCGTTCTCCCTTGAACTGCACCAGGCCCCTTTTAAAGCTTCCAATCTCTTTCTTTCTTTCTCCCTCCCCTTTTCCTATTGAACCGTCTCTTAAATTAAGACTGGACCCTATGTACGTCCTGTTACCAGCAAGGCATTAACTAACAGGGATACGTTCCTTTACAATCTACAAGCCTTCATAATTTCTCTTTGGAGACAGTGGCTGTTGCAGTTATTCGATTACAGGTAGACTCCCTGAATTTAAAACCCATCAGTGGAAATAACCCGGCTTTAAAAGTTCTGAGGAAGGGTCACTAGACCCGAAACGTTGGAGCAGGAAAACTTGACGTTTCGGGCCTAAACCCTTCATTAGAAATGGGGGAGGGGAAGAGGGTTCTGAAATAAATAGGGACCCAAAACGTTAACTGTTTTCTCCTTCACAGATGCTGCCAGACTTGCTGAGCTTTTCCAGCAACTTTTGTTTTTGTTCCTGATTTACAGCATCCGCAGTTCTTTTGGTTTTTATGCGGTTTCAAATGTGACCAGGATTTGGCCAGGAAATGCCGTCCATTTGACCCTAAATGGGAATCAGCCCCAAACCACTGATCTAACTGCTCATTGAGTTGTAACAAATCACTGCAAGGTGATACAGCGCCGGAACATTGAACAGTTTGAAAAGAATCATTTGGTTTGTCCCAAGCTTTTACCCCTACCCTATTTTCTGCATTTTTAGTTATTTCTTCAACTCCCTTGTGAAGTTGAAGTTGATATTGACTTCACTGCCGTTTGAGGAAGAACTTTAGGGTAAATGGTGGCTCAGTGGTTAGCATTGCCGCCTCACAGCACCAGGCACCTGGGTTCAATTCCACCCTCAGGCAACTGTCTTTATGGCGTTTGCACATTCTCCGTGTCTGCATGTGCAGGCTAGGTGGATTGGCCATGCTAAATTGTCTGTAGTGCTTAGGGATATGTAGATTAAGGGGATGGGTCTGGGTGGGATGCTCTGAGGGTCGATGTGGACTCGTTGGACCGAAGGGCCTATTTCCAAACTGTAGGGATTCTACGATGACGACTTTCCGATCAACGCAAAACGCTTGACAACTTGCATCTCCCCAGTCCTTTCCGGCAACGTTAAACCTACGTGTAGAAATATTATTTTCTAACACAACGCTTGACCACAAAAGCGTCGGGACGTCCTGAAGCCGTGAGCAGGCGCCGTCCAAATGTTGCTTTTACGCTTTCAATTGAAGTGAGCGTGGCTAACGAGAACCCGTTTTTGTTATCCCACCCCCAAAACTGTTGGTAGTGTGCCTGGGACAGAACATTTCAGGCCCACATACCGCCGCAAACTCGTCTGAACTGGTTTAAAATGTTTATGCCTGTCCCCCATTGCCCCTGAACTAAGTGGCTCGTTCGGGGCCGCTTCAGAGGGCAGTTAAGTGTCAACCTCACTGTGGGTCAGGAGTCACATGTACACCAGACCAGGTAAGGATGGCAGATTTCCTTCCCTAAAGGATATTATCTGAAACCCATCTGGTTAACCAGACAACGGTTTCAAAGTCATTACCAATAATCCGGAGAGTCTCTTGAATTCAAATTCCACCCTCTGCTATGGCGGAATTCAAATCTAGGTCCTCAGGAACATCCCTGAAGAAGGGTCTAGGCCCGAAACGTCAGCTTTCCTCATCCTCTGATGCTGCTTGGCCTGCTGTGTTCATCCAGCTCTACACCCTGTTATCTCAGGAACATTACCCGAGTTTCTGAATTAATAGTCGAGTGATAATAGAACGAGGGCATCGCCTCTCCCGATGAGTCCACTGACCCACCATCTCCCCTGTAAATAATAGTTTAAACTCGTCGATCCGGGTCTGGTAGGTCACAGTGAAGGTTATGTGAGATTCCTCATGGAGGCTCTGTTCTATATATGTCCAGGTGAATGAACTATGTTGGCACGTCCGATGTTTGGCCTGTAGCGTGTGCAAAACCTCCCTGGGCCGACATACCAGCTGTTACATCAAGGATCACGAAATATTTTGCAAACTGGATTATTTCAGGTACAAGTTATTTGACCCTGTTAGACATTCTAAAGACTCCTACCGATCAACTCGGGATGGGCAGAGGGCAGTTTTCAGCAGGGCTATGATTCAGAACCGGCTGCAGTTTCGAATGTGCAAGGTCTTAATCCCCAATCCAGGGGGTTCCCAGTTCCGAGTAATAAGGTTCCCCACTCAGGCACCTGAGGAATCCAGTGAGGCTTTAAACTTAGTGTCCTTTAAGGTGAAATGGCGTGTTTGTGTGCGAGAGAGAAACATTCCAGCTCAGATTCCACTTGCTTCATTGTAGGTATAGGAGAGATTTAAACGAATTCCCAAAGGGGGAACTACGATAGATGTCACGGTCAGTTGTGCAAGACAGTTTAAGTTTGAAATTTGAGCCTTACTGTTTTTCTTTATAAACAATATTTACACAGCGCCGACTTCCACTCCAGGATAAACCTCCCTTGGAGGAGCGGATCAGCCCTGCATTCAGTCCCTATGCATTTTACAATTGTCTCCCATTGCTTTGTTTTCCCCCGCCCAACAAAAAAATCTTCCGTTGGGCACGTGTGTGTGTGTGTGTCTCTGCGCCACTAGAACGGGTTGGACTCAGCCTGAAATCGCAGCCAAACTTTTCAGGACTCAATTTGCGAAGCGGCTCAACATAGGGACAGTGGGGTGTTCTCTTCCACAAACAGCAAGGAATGTTGAATCCAGTTTTAAACCCGAGGCTTTGTTAGTCAAATATATCTCAGAATTGTTGTCGTACGGTTGAAGGCTATTCGGTGCTTGTTTACACTGTTTCTCTGAACACTAACTTTGTCCCAATCTGATTTCTGATGAAGGGTCCAGACCCGAAACGTCAGCTTTCCTGCTCTTCTGACGCTGCTTGGCCTGCTGTGTTCATCCAGCTCCACACCTTGTTATCTTTGTCCCAATCTCCTGTTTTTCCTCATGCCCTTGCATATTTTCTATTTAAATCATCCAGTGCCTCAGTTGAAACGACCTCCAACATGTTTCCAGGTAGAACATTCCAGACCCAATATACTGGCATGGAAGAGTGATACCGAGGTGTGGAGCTGGATGAACACAGCAGGCCAAGCAGCATCATAAAACCTGATGAAGGGTCCAGACCCGAAACGTCAGCTTTCCTGCTCCTATGATGCTGCTTGGCCTGCTGTGTTCATCCAGCTCCACACCTTGTTATCTCGGATTCTCCAGCATCTGCAGTACCTTTTATCTCTGATACTGGCATGGAAGTTTTTGTTTATTGCTTTCGCAGAACACTTAAAAACTCTGCCATCGCCATTACCAGCAGGAACTGTTTCACTGTATCTGCTGACCGTTTTGGAAACTTGTCAAAACACCCTTTTAACCTTCCCTCCAGTTATTTTTAGAATAGTAGAAATGGGCAAAGATGCTATTGTATGGAGTCAGCCTGGATCTGATAAAATGGCAGAACAGATTGGAGACTAAATGGTTTCTTCCTATTCAATATCTCAACTTTAAGTGCCTTTTAAAAGTTGATCACACTTGCACAAATAGGCACCTAGTGAATGGACTATGCTGTGCACCTGGTCTGCTGTTTATCAATGGAACTTGTGTACAGCCAATGTGTTTGGTTGTGCACCCTCAGGAACATCCTGCCACAATTAGAATTAAATCTGTCCATCTTGGTAACTTCCCTGCTGAATCAGAAGTCAGAATTTTACATTCAAATTGTACCTGACTAGGCAGTGTTTTGTTGAAGATATCCAACACCTTGTCTACCATCTTGCGTAAATGATCCCAGTTAATATTTCAAAAGTGAGCAGGTGGCTTCTCCCAGTGTCCTAAGCCAATGATTATTTTGAATAATCAACAAAGTTCAGCGGCTTTTGTTTGCGTTCTGGCTATGCACTTTTTTTCCTGTATTGCTATGCCAAGGCCGTGCTTCAATAGTCTGTCATAAAATGCTTTGAGACATCTGAAAGGTGCTACACAAAAGTAGTTCTTCCTCTTTGTTCTTTAGCATGAAGCAGTTGAATGTTTCTAGGAAGAAAAAGCAATAACTTTTCTCTCTACCATTTGTAACCACCAGCCCAAAATGATTGTTTCACCAGGCGTTATGGAACCCGGTGCTCTCGCTGTGGTAGGCACATCCACTCGACAGACTGGGTCCGCAGGGCCAAAGGCAATGTCTATCACCTGGCATGCTTTGCCTGTTTCTCCTGCAAGAGGCAGCTGTCCACTGGGGAGGAGTTTGCTCTGGTGGAAGAGAAGGTTCTCTGTCGGATACACTATGACTGCATGTTGGACAACCTCAAAAGGGCAGCTGAAAATGGTAACTTTGTTTTTTTATTTGAACTGTGGAGTTGAGGATACCTTCAGAGGTATTAACTGATAGTTGCTGAATCTGGCTGGGTATATTCTAGGGAGTGGCAAATGACCATAGATCTTTGTCCTACCTAGATGACAGCTTGATAGCCAGTGAATTAATCAGAATGACCAACCTTAGCCAATCAGAGAACAAACATTCTCTATCTAATTGGATGGTTCTTGATTCAGTTGAAATGTCTTCCCTCTGCTTCACTTATGCTGTTTATTCACTGGTGCATTTTGTTGCTACCTCTCTCTTCCTGAGTTACTAATAGAGGGCTTTGGGACTATACTCATTGGAGTTAAGGATGGGGGGGGGAATCTAATTGAAACTTTCAGAATACTGAATGGCCTGGACAGAGTGGATGTTGGGAAGATCCTTCCATTGGTAGGAGAGACTAGGACCTGAGGGCACAGCCTAAGAGTAAAGGGAAGGCCTTTTAGAACGGAGATAAGGAGAAACTTCTTCAGCCAGAGAGTGGTGAAGCTACAGAATTCACTGTCGCAGAAGGCTGAGGCCAGGTCAGTTGAGTACATTGAAGACTGAGATAGGGTCTTGATTATCAAGGGTTATGGTGAGGAAAGCAGGAGAATGGGGTTGAGGAACTTATCAGCGTTGATCAAACAGCAGAGCAGACTCAATGGACTGAATGGCCTAACTTTTGCTCCTAGGTATTATGGTCTTATACTGTCCATTTTTAATCCCTAGTAACTCGGGCAGTTCTGGTGGGATAGTGACCCAAACCCTCAAAAGGAAGCACTGAAAACAGATGCTGAAGATCCAAAATTGCTAAAAAACCTCACGCCTGGCAGCCTCTATGGAAAGAAAGCAGAGTTAATGTTTTCAGTCCAGTGACTCTTCAGACTTGAGAGTGGAGAGTGCAGAAGTGATCTAAGAATAGTTCCAAGGATAAGAAACTTCAATTGAGGATAAATCGAAGTTGAGACCCTTCTCCTTTTGAGAGGGGAATTTTCAAAATTTAGCTGGTTATAGAGTGAACAGGGAGAAGCTGTTTCCACTTACAAGGAATAAGAACACGAGGGCATAGATTTTAAAGTAAAAAAAACTCTGGATGCTGTAAATCGAGAACAAAAACAAGTTGCTGGAAAAGGTCAGAGATAACAAGGTGTGGGGCTGGATGAATGCAGCAGGCCAAGCAGCAGCATAGGAGCAGGAAAGCTTGACGTTTTGGGCCTAGACCCTTCATCAGAAATGGGGGAGGGGAAGAGGGTTCTGAAATAAATAGGGAGAGAGGGGGAGGCAGATAGAAGATGGATAGAGGAGAGGATAGGTGCTCTCAGCAGGTCTGGCAGCATCTGCAAAGGAAAAATATCAGAACCTCTGAGGAAGGGTCACTGGACCTGAAATCCTGAAATGGTAACACTCATCTTTTTCCACAGATGCTGCTAGACCTGCATAGATTTTAAGTGTGCAAATGAAGCAAGGGCGATATGAGCCACTGTCTTTCACTTAGTGAGTTGTTTTGGGTATGAAAACACTGAATCCTGGTGGGGGCAGGTACAACTGAGGCTTTGGATTATGATGTCCAGTGACATGGGCATGGGAGAAAAGAGGAGATGGGGCACTGGCACTAGATATTAGAAACAGACTGGATAATAACTGGTGCAATCTTGATGGGCCAAACGGCCTCCTGCGTTGTAGGGATTATTGTGGGAATTACTGCATTAGTATGTTGAAGGCTGCTGTATTTTTCATGTTACTAGTGACCACACTTCAAAAAAAATTCTTTGCCTGCAAATTACTTTGGGCAGCTGAGGTTGTTACACAAATGGAGTTTTAAACTTTGCGGTGTGGGTGCTTCTAGCAATTGATGATCATTGCCCTTGAGTCGGTGAATGCTGTCCTGAACTACTACAGTCTGAAGGTTTTGTGATTCAGTGAGACTTAGATCCAGTAGCTGTTAATATTCCAAAATTGACAAATTTCTGGAAATCTTCAATCAGATTGAAGCTGCTAAATATAACTAGTAGAATGATTGAAGATGAGCACTTTTAGTTAGCTTAGCCTTCTAGATGAAGAAGGTGCTATATCTTTATCTTTAAGGGTTTAGAGATAGTAGGAACTGCAGATGCTGGAGAATCTGAGATAACAAGGTGTGGAGCTGGGTGAACACAGCAGGAAAGCAGCATCAGAGGAGCAGGAAGGCAGATGTTTCGGGCCTAGGCCACCTTCAGAAAAGAAGGGTCTAGGCCTGAAACGCCAGCCTTCCTGCTCCTCTGAAGCTGCTTGGCCTGCTGTGTTCATCCAGCTCTACACCTTATCTCCTTTTTTTAAGGGTTTAGTTGGGTTCTTTTGGAAAAGCTGAAGGTAATTGGAAAGTCAGCACAATTCTGTGCAAGAGAACTAATTTCCACAATTTCCTCCTTTTTGAAGGAGTAATGTGCTGCAGAAAAAGGGAAATCAATGTATGTGCTTGGATTTCCAGAAGCCATTTAATAAGATGTCACAAAAGATTGTGCCAAGTAGGAGCTGGTGTAGTGGATGACATTAGGATTGTTAGATTTTGTTTGTTTTCTGTTCACCAGGGAGCACATCTCTTTTCCCCAGATTTGCAGCATCTGATGAGTGCATTACTACAGGGGCCTTAACCTTTTACAAATTCCATGAATTATTTGGATGTTGGGAACTAAGGCATTGTAGCTAAATTTGAGTTGGAGAATGGTTGCAAATTAAGTATAATTTAAGAAAATGTAGAATTTTTTAGTTTAAAAGAACAAATTTTTAAATTCTCTAGCTAGAGAATAAGCAGACTTCCAAGATGCAGAGGGGTCTTGGTTTGGTGTGAGTGACTTGAGATTGACTTTAATTCACTCGTGGGCATTGCTGGCTGGTTCAGCATTCCTTCACCTTTGAAGGTAGTGGTGAGCTGCCTTCCTGAACCGCTGTAGTCCACATGCTGTAGGCAGAGAATTCCAGGGTCTTGACTCAGATCACCATTCCTTCAGAATTACTATTTCCAAGTTAGGATCGTGAGTGGCTTGGAAGGGAACTTGCAAGGAGAGGTGTTCCTGTGTATCTGCTGCCCTTGTCCTTCTAGACGGAAGTGAGCGTGGGTTTGGAAGGTGCTGTCTGAGCATCTTTGAATTTCTGCAGTGCATCTTGTAGATTGTGACTCAGTAGCAGCAGCGTGCAATGGTGGAGGGAGTGAATGTTTGTGGATGTGGACCAATCAAGTGGGCTGTTTTGGTCCTGGATAGTATCAAGCTGCTTGTTTTGGAGTTGCACCCATCCAGGCAAGTGGACAATGTTCCATCTCACTTTATGCCTGGGAAGTAAATAATTAAGGCTAATGGAGTAAACAACATTTATAATAGGAATTGAACATGACTGAAGTACAATTTTGTTTTATACAGGGCAAAGTTGAGATTGCATCTGGAGTATTGTCTGCTGTTTGATCTTGCTTTCTTGAAGAATAAATGTACATGTGATGGCTGAAGCAATTTATTAGCTTTAATACCTGGAATGAGCAGTGATCCGGAGGAAAGGTTGAATGAGCTGGACTTTCCACTGGCATTTGGAATGAGGGTTGACTTGGTCTGGTGTACAAAATTGTAAAATTTGACCAAGTGGATGTAGAAAGGATTCTTCAAATGGCTGAGCCCAGAATGGGGGAGCACCTTTTTAAGACAGACTGGTATACGTTTGAGGATTGTTACTTTGAACACCGTCTCATGGTGGAGGTGGTACCCTCAGATTTTAAGAATGAGACAGATTAATTTTTTTCCAGCAAAGAAACTAGGCTCTGGGTATGGAGCTTTAGTGGTGCAGTGGTAGCGTATGTACCTCTGATCTAGGAGGCTAGGTTCAAGACCCACCTGCTCCAGTGTGTTAACCTCTCTGAACAAGTTAGAAATGTAAAGATCTGGGTAGATGAGAATATGGAATTCAAAATGCACAACTGATCAACCATGGCCTAGTTGAATGGCAGAACAGGTCCACAGGGCCTGATTGGTTTATTCCTTAAATTCCATTTTCATATGGAAGGGATA
The DNA here is from genome assembly GCA_024137785.1 of Ginglymostoma cirratum. Lineage (NCBI taxonomy): Eukaryota > Metazoa > Chordata > Chondrichthyes > Orectolobiformes > Ginglymostomatidae > Ginglymostoma > Ginglymostoma cirratum. The sequence goes on along the minus strand of JAHRHZ010000273.1, from coordinate 20,224,163 downwards.
TTATGCCAACCTAAGTTACATAGAATTGGAAACATGGAAATTAGTGACCATAGTGTCTGCTGCATGGTAGCAAGTGGTCGTGGTCATACTTTTGAGGTGGCATTGAAGCCTTGGAACGTTGCACAGCCTTTTTACACACACTTGCTGAATGGGTGCAAATCAATCGGGTGACACTGTCCTGAATATTGTTTCGGCTGCTGGAGCTGCAAGAAAATAATGGGTATTACTTGTAGATAGTGGGCAGACTTGACAGAATCAGAATGCTTACTGCAAAATACCTTGCCTCTGACATAAGCTTGTAACTGCAGTATTTTTGTGGCTGATCCAGTAAAGTTTGTTTAATTTTTAAGCTGAGAATGTTTGTTTATGCAGTTAATTTCTTACTGAGTCTTGAACGAAAAAGGCTTCTTAACACCAGCTGTTATAATATCAATTTCTAAAGCTCTTCAGATTCTGGTTGAGAAAGTATGGACTGTTAATCTTTTATCCTACATAATACCTGTAATGACTTTGCATTGTCACTTGTCCATTTTTAAACTTAATGGCATGGGTTTTTATGTCTTTACAAGATTCTTAATCCTTGGTTAAATAGATTGTCTTTGTGGCTAGTATTAATCTTCAGATTGAAAGGTTATTAAAACTTTTAAGGGGTAGTTTGAGGGGGTTAGAGAAGAAAAAGCATGGGTGTTATGGATAAAGATAAAGACCAGGAAAGCAGTTTGGTCTCAATTTGCTGAGATTGTGTTATGCTTTTTCAATTTTACTCTAGATGTTTCCACTGGTTTTCAGGAGGCTCAGTGTAGATGGTTCACTTAAATGAATGAGCTGGAGACATTTTGTCAGTTTGGAGCAACTGCTGAAAGAAAAACTAAACTGGTTTGCTTTGTATTTAAGTGGCTTTTCTGTGTGGAGAACAAGTCAGCTCCTGAGTTTGCCAAGATCTGTTGGCTTCTCTTGGCCACTTCCCCAAGCTGCTGAATTACTTGGGAGCCAAGGTTGTTGCTAGGTGGGAAGGCCTTTGTCATTGGTCTGTTAGTTAGTGACCAGTAGTCAATCAGCTCTCTGGCTGAATTTTCACTTAGAATGCCTTTTGCTCCAGCTCGCTGGGAACTCTTTTCTGCTTGTGCTTGAACCAGCAGCTGTGTATTCTATATTTTAAATGAGTAGCCAGTTATTGCTTTCAAAATGCAGAAATCTGTATTTTTTCCACTTCAATCCATAATATAAAAATACTGGGAGGGGGAAATCATGGTGGTCTTGGTGAATATTGGAACAGAATATAATGCACCTCAGCCCTTTCAGAATCCTGTAGAAAACAGGAAGTGGTGTTTTCATAAATGGATTCAGTTGTGATGAAAGTTGAGGTTTATCACTTCAGTTTGGATTTGAAACTAGTGTCATGATCTTGGGTGATGGACATTTCAGTTGCCAGACTTAAATCAGCTTTGTAGATCACTTTATTGGTTTTAATGAGGTGGTCTTTCACTGAAACATATGCAGTGTTGGTGATGTGGTTGGACAAAAGACCTTTATGCAAAAAAAAACTACTTGTACATTTCAAGATTAAATATTTGGACATGCCCAGTAAAGTACAATCCTGTAAAATTCTTCCTGTCAAGGAGAGCTTTTTAGGATTGCTCACCTGAGGCTCCTGTGCTTTCAATTCCTCACTTTGATTTAACCCCTTCCTGGAGCCTTTGCACAATTAAACTTAGACTTTCTCAGCTTTAAATTTATTCCACAATTGTAACCAAAAGTTCATCTGGAACTTTCAAACTAAACTGCTTCCACTGGATCTCGCTTGCTCGCTCTTGGGCAACTTTTACACATCTAGCTTCAGCCAAGATTTTGGCAAAATTGTCAGACGGAACCCCAGAACCTTTTTTTCCTGAGCTATGAGTGTTTTCCCCCCCTTTCAAAGTCAATCTGACCACCTTAATGCACTGCTTACTTTGTTCACTCTTAAACTTCCTGGAAACAAATCTTTACTATGCACCAGGAATCTGCATAGCTACAGAAATACTTGAACAAACCCCCCCCGCTTAGATTAAAACCCACATGCCACTTGCTTAACTCAGAATTCTTGGATGTTAATGTCAAACACTTTAACACATGCAACTTGCAATTTATGATTATGCAGAGCAATTTTTTTAAAAGTCAAACATGTGACTGCAATCTTCCTAGAGTGATGATGGAAGATTTGATGTTGTGGCTTTTATGACCGGGTCTGAACATTGAACAGCATTAGCTTGCTTTTGGTTTAAAGTAACTAAGGGATTGATCTTTCTTAAGCTCAAAACTGAGACTTGAAACTTAAGGCAACCTTGGACTAGGTCAGAAGCAACAATAGGTTCTTGTCTAGAAAGATGTATAGGAGATTGAGTTTCAGGAGTCGTAGGGAGAAGCGCTTCTGGAGGGTCTCATGTAGATATTGTCACGGTTGGGGCCAAATTGGGAAGGCTTGAATGTGGATTGTAGTCCATTGGGGATGATCTGGTTCTGTAGGCAGGTACTGAGAAAGGTGATGTGGCTGTGGTACCTGGTTTGCTTCAGGATGTGGTCGAGCAGTTTCAAGGCCGAAGAGGTGATGAGAGAGTTGCAGTGGGAGAGAGATTCCCTGAGGTTTGTCCGGAGGGAGGAGGGTAACTTC
>JAHRHZ010000273.1:20188095-20221113 GCA_024137785.1 Ginglymostoma cirratum | reverse complement strand
AAGCAGCATCATAGGAGCAGGAAAACTTGACATTATGATGCTGCTTGACCTGCTGTGTTCATCCAGCCCCATGCTTGTTATCTTGTATAGGAGATTGAGGTGACCTGATAGAAGTTTATAAAATGAGGTACAGATAGCTAATGGTGGCTGACTCCTCCCCACCCCTGCTGGGAGATTAAGACTGGGGACAAATGTTTAAAGTGGGTAAGAAAATTTTAAAAGAAGGCATAAGGGATAAATTTTTGAGGGTGGCTTGTGCTTGGAATGAACTTCCTGAGGAAGTGGTGGATATGGATACAATTACAATGTTTAAAATACATTTGAATACCTACATGAATAGGAAAGGTTGAGAGATATGGGCTAGGAGCAGGCAGGTGGGACGAGTTTAGTTTGGGATTATGTTCGGATTGGACTGAAGGGTCTGTTTCTGTGCTGTATGGCTCTGGATCTGACTCAGGATAGTTGGGGAAAGCTCAAGTTATTTTTTAGTTTGAGAAACTTCCAGAACAGGAGTGTTATCTGATCTGTTTTCTAAATACACTAAGCTTTCAGTTTTTTGTATTTATAAGATTTTACCATTTACAGGATAATGTTGGTTAAGCAGTTAAATCAAATTTGAAGATTTGATTATGAATGACGTCTCAATTTTACTGTTGAGTGGTTTTGGGAAATGTATGAGATTGAGATTCAATACCATTCTATTTAGTTGCTTTTCCTTTTTGTGGTAAACTGAATTTAAGAAAATACAGCTTTGTGAGCTCATTGCTGTAAATAACAGCTAAATATTATTTAATGATCCATCAAACCATATTTCATTCTGACTAAAGTCAGATCTCATTGAGGGTTATAGTGGGGCTGGGGGGAGCACAATGGGTAGACTGTGCATATTTTCTAATAGTTCTACTTTTTGACTAAGATTTACAAAATATATTGAGCTTCTGAAGCTGTAATTGGGAATTTCTCACTTATTTTAGTTCTTCCTCTTAAAGGAGTAGCATGTTTCCTTGATGTGAAGTTTGTAAAGGATTGAATGAAATGAGCAAGCAAAAACCTGACAAATAGTGAATGGCTAAAATTCTTCACTTTTGCTGGAAGAATGAAATATTTTTGACAAAATTACTGAAGAGCTCAAAGGGATTTATGTACTCATGAGTAGTTTGTATGTTGGTACATCATTTAATCAATATTGTTGGGATGTAATCTTTTATTGCAAAAGAAATGAACATAAAAGAATGCTATGCCTTTGCTATACAGGGCATCAGTAAGGCCATATCACAATACGACCAAACTAGTGTTCAAGGATGTATAGACATTGGTTGAGGCGGTTTACTGGAGATGCCTGAAATGAGCAGGTTGTTTCGAGGATAAGGTGGTGAGGCTGTGATTATTTCCATTGGAGTTTAGTGAGGAGGTGACTTGACTGAAGCATTATCAATTCTCAATGGCCTTGGATAAGGTTGAGGTGGAAAAGCTATTGAGTCCAGAACTCTGGGCCACCCTTTCAAGGCAAATGTGATTTTTGAGGATTGAGACTTCTGGTAGAGGTGGAAGCAGGTTCAGTATTAAATTTAGGGACCAGAACCAAAGTTGTTGGTCTAAACAATGATCTTCTGCTCAAGCTGGCTAAAAGGATAAATAGTCTACTTCTGCTGCAAACTTGTATATTTTGCATGGTTAAGGGAGAAGGTTTAACATAAGTATTTGATTCTGTTCAAAATGGTCTCTCCTGATACATTTATCAGGATAATACAAAAGCAGCTGTGTTCTTTCTACTTGCATTCATGATGCTGTCAACAATCGCTTTCTTTCCTTTGGACTAAAAGTGAAATAAGAGAAGGTGGTTCTCATTAACTAATGCGTGCAGTGATGCAAATCTTGAATACTAAAAATTCCCATGGAGTATCTATGAAATTCATCAACTTAAATTGAAATTCAATAACTTCTAGACAGTTATCCTGGATTTTGTAGCAAAAAAAGCCTCACTGCATTTTAATAAACTTCATTCTCTCCTTCAGGTAGAGCATGGAACCTTATGGCTTGTAATGTGAATGCAAGCATGTTTGAAAGTTTTTAACAGCCCTCTTTTTAAACCAGTGATTTGGTTTATGATCAAATTTCAGTGCGACTTCCTTTCCTGCAGCAATTTGGATGCAATGTTATGCCAATATTAAAGGATTTAGTGCAGCAGACACTAAGCAGAGGTAGAGGGAATTGAGAACTGAGCAGTTGCATCATCACAATGTGGCCTTTTACGAGCTGAAATTTAGCAATATATCTTTGATTTTTGGGTTTGAAAGAGCTGGAGGCTTGCTCCCACAGAGCGGAGACTAAGCCGTGTGGATCCCTGACAGCACAGGAGCCTGCAAGTTTCCACACAGGACTTTCTCTCAAATTTTCTCTTTGGCAGAGAAAGGCACCATGTACTGAAACCTGCCTGCACTGAAATAAATGAAGAAAGGCAGCAGAAGTAAACTATGGGGAGAGAATGGGATCTGAGATGCCAGGGTGTAATTGCAATGTGAGCAATTCATTTGAGAGGAACTTGTGGCTCAGATTGTTTGACCTGGGGGAATTTGGTGTGGGGAGGGAAGTGGCTGTCTTGCACTGATCATTTCTCCCCTGCACTGTTGCTTGTGATTGCAATTGTATTCTTATAGGGAATGGAGTGACCATGGAAGGAGCATTACCAACTGAGCAAGATGTCATTCAACCCAAACCAACAAAACGAGCACGGACCAGCTTCACAGCTGATCAGCTTCAGGTAATAAATATTCTGTATCTCCCTTTTTTTTGTTTCTTGCAACACAGGAGGAGGCCTTCAGGACTAAGTGAGGGACTCCTTTTGAAAACAAAGTTGTACTCTGTCCAAAACAAACAAGTTGCTAGAAAAGCTCAGCAGGTCTGGCAGCATCTGTGAATAGAAATTGGTTGATGTTTTGGGTGTGGTGTCCTTCTGCAGTTCTGAGAAAAGGTTAAACTCCTGCCCCTCTACTGCCTGAGCTGTTGTGTTCCTTCAGCTCCACACTTAATTGACTCTGATTCCAGCATCTGCAGTTCTTGCAATCTAGTTGAACAGACAATTTCTGACAACACTGCCACAAAGCTCCAAATTGTTACTTTTTTGTTTTCAATCATTCTTTTGTGCTGTTAACTCTCTCTTTATAGTACTATATTTCAATTGCAAACTGTCTCTATATCCTTTGAAAATAAAGGATGCTTACAAGCTACAGCCAGTAATGATACGGAGTTATCCTTAGTATGCTGGTCACTGAAAGTAGGCATGCAGATGCAGCAGGTGAAGGGAAGTGGTATGTTGGCTTTCATAATGAGAGGATTTGTAGGAACAGGATGTCTTGCTATAACTATACAGTATTGTGTAGCTTTTAGCCTCCTTTATCTGGGTAAATGCAGGAAGGATGTTCCTGATGACGAAGTCCAGGAAAAAGTTGCATTCTATGATGCAGAATAGGCCATTTAGGACTGAGGAGAAATGTCTTCACCCAGAGTATGGTTAGCCTGTGGATTTCTCTACCAGAAAGCAGTTGAGGCCAAAATCTCTTTTTCAAGAAAGTTAGATGTGGTTCTCAGACTGAGGGGACCAAAGGGTGTGAAGAGAAAGCAACAGGGGTACTGAGGAGAATGATCAGCTGTGTTCATATTGAAATAGAACAGTAAGCTTAGGATTGAATGGACTCCTTGTCCAGTTGGCTATGTTTTGAATATCATGGGGTGAAAGGTGAAGATAGGCCATGACACTGGAAACTACTCTACTCTTCAATTTTGTGCCATGGCAACTTTTGCACTCTCCTGAGGATATGGGACCACTGTTTTTAACATGTACACCGGAGGGAAACCTTTTGCTGTTGGACTTGTCTTGTTGATACCATGCTTAGTCCCTGCAGTCGTAGATGAACCCACTACTTCCTGGCTTGTGTGGGATATTATCCACTGAGTTACAGCTACCATTTTGAGCAAAAGGGGAAAGGACTTTATAAAGAAAAATATGAGCAAACTGAGCTGCCTAGAAGCAACAAAAGGCCAATAGGAAAGTGATGCAGTTGAGGCTTTGTTTCTCGAGTGTAATGGCGGTGTTTAAATCAGGTGGCTGGAAAAGGAAGGCAGTACATCCTATCCAATTGAATTTTAATAACTTGATCAAGATGCAGTGGAATGACTGACTACTTTGATTTTCAGGGATATAGGGAAAATTAGTGAAGGATGGAAAGCAGTAACAAACACTTAATTTTGTTGAGGATTGTACACCAGGTAGTGTTTTTGGCCTACTTCAAATTCAACCCAACAGGGAAAATAGATTTAACTTCTTCCTCTTTAGTTATGTCACTGAAGGCAACACTTGCCATCTAAACTGCTGTTGACTTTGATCTAGCAGCTCTAATAGCCATGTGCTGTTACAAACGCAATCACTTATGGGATATGTGTCACAGGCCAGGCCACCATTTATTGAACTTAAGAACATGGTGAGCTTTAAAACATCTCCACGTGCACTCTAAGCCTCTTAGTATTCCAAGTTTCAGTGAGGTCCCCATCCTTCTAAATGCCAGTGAGTACAGGTACAGAATCCTCAACTGCTCATCATGACACATGGGATTGTTCTTGTAAACCTCCTGGACCCCCTCCAATGTTAGCACATACTACTTTTAAATATGGGATTCAAAACTGTTCATGGCCCCCTTGAAATGAATGTTAACACTGCATGTGCCTTCCTAACTGCCAATTGAACCTACATCTTAACCTTGAGAATCCTGAACAACACAAGACTTATTTGTACTTCATATTTCTGGAGCTTTTTTTACAACCTAGTCTATGCATCTGTTGTTCCTACTAAAGTACATAACTTCACAATTTCCCACATTACATTCTATCTGCCACTTCTTTGCCCCCACTCTCCTAACCTGTTCAAGTCCTTCTGCAGCCTCCCTGATTCCCCAGCTCTACCTGTGTCTCCTCCATCTTTGTGTCATCTGCACACTTAACAATAGGTTCTCCATTCCTCCATCCAGACTAATGTATAATGTGAATAGCTGTATCCCAACACTGACCTGTGTGAAACTCCATTAGTCATTGGCTGCCATCCTGCAAAAGACATCTTTTGTCCTTACTCTGCCTTCTGCCAGTCAGCTCTGCCAGTCCTCTCTGGCAGTACAAAGAAAATTACGGCACAGGAACAGGCCCTTCGGCCCTCCAAGCCTGCGCCAATCGAGATCCTCTGTCTAAACCTGTCATCTATTTTCTAAGGGCCTGTATCCCTTTGCTCCCTGTCCATCCATGTGCCTGTCCAGATACATCTTAGATGCTGACATGTTAGTGTCATTTACCACCTCTGCTGGCAACGTGTTCCAGGCACCACCACCCTCTGCGTAAAGTACCTTGGTTCCTAACACCATGGGCTGTTATCCTATTTAGCAGCCTCTTATGCAGCACCTTGTCAAAGGACTTGTGGAAATAAAAATATATCATGGCTACTGGCTCTCATTTTGTCTAATTTGCTCATTACTTCAGAATTCAAAGATATTTCAGGCATGACCTCCCCTTGAAGCCTTGTTGACTATTTTTACCATGCACTTCTGAGCATTCTGCAATCTTGTTCTGAATCATTGACTTTGAAATCTTAGCAACAACTAAAGTCAGACTAACTGGCCTGTAGTTTCCTGTCTTCTGCCTCCTCCATTTCAAAGAACAATAGATTATACATTTTCTAGTCCTATGGGACCCTTCCTGATTGTAGTGATTCCTGAAAGATCTTGCTAATGCCTCAATGTCCTCTGATCTCCTTGAACTCTTGGGTGTTTTCCATCCAGTCCAGGTGATTTTACCCACCTTTTAGACCTTTTCAGCTTCCCGAGCACCTCCAGTGATGGCCACTACACTCACCTGTGTCCTGATTCTCTTGACACTCTGTACGCTGCTAGCATCTTCCTACTTCTCCAGGCCCATTTTCCAGCAGGCTGCCCACTTATTGGATTTTTGATTTATAAAAACTCTTGCAATCTGATTAGCTAACACCCTCATTTCATCTTGCCTTGTTTGTTTTTGTTATCCTCCGGTTTTAACGCTCCCCAATCCTCTGGCTTCCTACTGATCTTCACCATACTGATGCTTTTTTCTTTGGCTTTTATACTGTCCCTGCCTTTCCCTTGTTAGCCATGCTCATCCTCCCTTGATGAATTTCTGCTGTGTCTCCCACATTACTCAGAACTCTTGCCATTGCTCCTTTACTTCCCTCCTAGGCTCTCCTTCCAATCAACTCTGGCCTGCTCCTCCCCCAAGTCTTTACAGTTGCCTTTTATTGTTATCCTGTTACATCTGCTTTCAGCTTCTATATCTCAAAATACAGGGTGAATTTCACCTGTGGCCACTGGTCCCTAGGGGTTTCTTCACCTTAAGCTCCCTAATCAAGCCTGCCTCATAACACAACACATCACCAAATCTAGTACTGACTATTCCCTAGTAAGCTCTGGCTCAACTACTGCAAAAAACCATCATATAGACATTGTGAATTTCTTTTTATGGGATCCATTGCCACCCTGAGATTGTTCCCAGTCCACCTGCATATTGATGTCCCCTGTGATTCTTTTTAATAAGAAAAGCACTACCTCTTGGTTTTTTTCTTCCCCATATCCTGACTATAGCTAGGAGGCCTGTATGCACCTCCCATCAGTTTCTTCATTTGCTGTTCCTCAATTCTGCCTGCAGATTCTATGCCTTCCGACCGATATCACTACTTGCTATTGACTTTTAAATTTTACTGTTTACTAACAAGACAACCTTGTCCCCATCTGCCTGTTCTTTCTGTAGGAAGTATATCCTTGGACATTTGGTTCCCAGCCCTAATTCCCCTTGCAGCCACATCTGATTACCACAACATCATATTTGCCAATTTCAATCTGTGCTACAAGCTCACTTGTTTCATATACTGTGTGCATTTTAAGGACAATTCCCTCAGTCCTATGACTACCCCACTTGTAGGTACGCAAGAAAACTGAAGTTAGATTCCTGACCCTTTCCATACCCTGGCTTATTACTTGTTCTAGAAACATTAAAACATCTCCTGAGCCCTTCCCCTTTAACTTTCCATACAACCAAATCCACCCCCTTCCCCTCCAAGCCTTTCAAGAGCTATCCATAGCCCTAGTCTATCCTAGTTACTCTGGTCCCAGCTTTATTCAGGCAGGGCCTATACCACCAGAACAGATCCCTCCCTTCCCTGCTAATGGTGATATTGCAAATTGTCTTGAAATCATGGAAATCTTTGACAAGCACTGTACTTCCACCACCAAACACCTATATGGCTTTAATTTTAGATACTCCTATCTGGGCATAAGTGGAAAGGTATTATTTGGCACAAAAAGGATTAAACAATATGGAACTGGAGTGGGAAGAACCATCATGAAGTTGAAACCTCTTCAAATTGTGCAGCACACTCCAACCCTTCAGTGCAAGCTCTAACCTTTTTAATAAATGTGCCTCAAGTATATGGGATCCAAGTTCTGGAATTCTGCCATCTGAAGCCTATTTTAAAAAGACCTTAAAGCATTGAATGCTAGGTCTTTTCTGATGTCCTTGTTAATCCTTGGAGCCCTTTAATTTTAAATTTTATTCATGGAATATGGGTATCTCCAGCTGGACACTAATTTGTTTCCCCTGACTAAATCATGAGTTAGCACTCAGTGACTTGCTAGACCATTTCAGAGAGCAGTTAAGGATCTATGCAGTTGGTGTGAGACCATGGTTATTGCCTGTTCAAACCAGGTAAATCCTAAAGATCATCTTCACTTAAAAGTAGTGAATCAATGGGCTTTTAGTGGCAAACTAATAGCTTCGGTCAGTTATTGACATCAATTTGCACTTCTCTTTTTGTGTTCCGACCAAAACTGTGAATGGGGCTGAATAGCCTACTCCATGCTCAATGCCCCCCACTGCCAACCAGTATGAATATGGCTGGTCTTATCTTGGACAACCGTAAGGATTCTACAATAACTTTTCTTGACGAATTCTCCTCTCGCCTTGGGCCAATATTCATCTTTTGGAAGCAAAACTTAGATCTGATTATCTGGTACTTTCTTGACTGTGCAGATTGGCTACATGTCCTGTGGTATATCTGACGATACACTAGGAAAGTATGCCATTGGCAGTGAAATACACTTGAATAGTTTGACCAGTGCTTTATAAATGAGCTGGCTAAGAAAAAGTGCACTTGCTGATGGATCTTTGTTTTAAAAAATCCAATGACTGAAGTTGAAAGAAAAATATAATATTGGTATTATTCTAGAAGGGCAGGTTTTTCTTGGACTGAAGGTTGCTTTTCCTGCTGTTATTTTGGAAAAGTTCAGTAGGTCTGGCAGCATGGATGGAGAGAGTAGTAGAGTTGACAACTTGATGGAATTTTCACTTCTAATTGTGAAATGTTTGTGGGGACTAGTTTTAAACGTGTCATCAATCTCTGGCTTTTCCCAGTTTCAGTGATAGTTAATCAACCTGAAACATTCCATGACTCCACAGATGCTGCCAAACATGAGTTTTCAAAACTTTGTTATTAGAGTTCTAGCATCTTCTGTCTGCTATATTCCGAATCCATTAAAATTGGCTGCTAATTACTTGTTCAGCCATTTACAGTTCATTGTGCTTTGCAGATAATGCAAGCTCAGTTTTCACAAGACAACAATCCAGATGCACAAACGCTGCAGAAACTTGCAGACAGAACTGGTTTAAGCAGACGTGTTATACAGGTGAGACCGCTTTCAAAGCTTAATTTTCAGTTAAATTTGTGCATGATCAGTTTTAATCAATATATTGGTGTCCCTGGCTGGACCCACATTTTTATTGCACTTCTCTAGTTTCTCCCTGTGGTGAGCTTGAATTGCGGTAATCTATTTTGGGAATGTAACCTCCACAAATCCACTAGGCAGGGAATTCCAGTATTTTTGTCCAGTGATACTTGTATTTCCAAATCAGGATGATGAGTGGCTTGGAGGGGAGCCTGCAGGTGGTGGTGTGGCCTTGTATCTGCTACGCTTGCACCCCACCTCCAAAAAAAAAAAGAATGGGAATGGGTTTGTAAGGTACTGTTTGAGGATCTTTAAATTTCTTCAGTGCATCTTGTAGATTTATAGTAGCAGCAGTGTGAACGGGCATTGGTGGAAGGGAGTGGATGCTAATGGATCTGATGCCGATCAAGTGGGCTACTCTGTCCTGGATGATGTCAAACTTTGAGTGTTGACTGGATGGGTACAACTCCAAATAAGTATTCCATCACACTCCTGACTTCTTTTGTAGATGGTGAAAAGGCTTTAACAAATTGAGAGGGGAATTATTTGCAGGATTCAAACTTTTTATGGCTAGTTCAGTTTTTCCTTGTCAATAATTCCTCCCTGATGTTTAGTATCGTATTTGGCAACAGAATGAATGTTAAGGATTAATGGTTAGATACCAATTTTAACCTACTTGCGTTCCTGGCTTTCCCTGGAATTTCACTGTAGCTGATTCTTCAAATTTCATCAAAACACTTCAGTGGTGCCAGCTCTAGGAGCACTGGCCAGAGTTTAGCAAGCTTTGATATTTGTTTCTTTTTGGGATCTTCACACTATCCAGCCTGCTGCAAAAAGTGTCATTTTTCAGTTGGTGTATTGGTTCAACATTTCTCCCCTCGGGTTAATTCAAAAGGTTGCGGGTGGCATGATAGTTAGCACTGCTGCTTTGGTACCAGGGACCTGGTTTATGTTCTGGCCTTCTGTGTGCCATTTGCATGTTGTCCCCTTGTCTGCATGGATTTCCTCCCACAGTCCACAGATGTGGGTTTGCTTGATTGGCTGTACTAAATTGCCCTGTAGTGTGCAAGTGGGTTAACTATGGTAAATGTGGAGGATAGGGCAGATGCTCTTCCAAGAGGTGTTGACACAGCTCTTGGATAGCCTCTCCCTGCACTTAAGAATTCTATTATATCCCATGGTCTTTACTCTTAAAGAGCAGTAGAGTTCCCATTAATATCATGGTCAGTAATTATCCCTCAACCAACTAATCTGATTGTCCCACCCAATGGGTGAACTTTTAACTGAGCCTCATGCTGATGGATGTAAAAGATCTCTTGTATTCAGGAGTTGAGTCCTCCCTTCAATAACATGCATCCTTTCTAGTCAAATTTTTTTAAAAATCTATTTATCATGCTTGTGGGAGCTTGTTTAATGCTTTTAGACATTGAGGTTGTCAGGCACTTAAAACTTTGTTTAAAAAAAAACCTGCCTGTTACCAATGTTTTGGTCATTGTTATTCAACCTTGTTTTTCTTTGCCTTGTCATACGAAGCCACGTTTTTAACATGTCTATTGTGCACATATTAAGCCTAGCATTAGTTTTAACTAACAAGTGACTTGCCCATGGTCTGCAGACATTGAGTTTGCATTTCTAAAGTTGCCTGAATCACTCAAGTACTAGATCCTGCCATTACTTGAGGCTGATAGAAGCTGTTTTTTTTCCCCTGTTCCATACTAGTGTTTTTAGTTTGTAGCTCATGTCAAAAAGCATTGTGCGAATAAACCTGCATTGGCACTTGATCTGTCAACACCTTTTTTAAAATTCTTGTCCTTCACAGTGCATTTGTGATATCAACACCACTCCCACCTTGCCTGACACCACTGATGTTCATACCCTATTTCAGTCTGCACTCCAATTTTGGTTTCTTGCATCCTTCATTTTTTAAGCAGCAGTACTAATAGCTGCCTAGGTTTAACTTCTGGAATCCCCTCCCCCAAACCTTTCCATCTCCTCATGTTCTTTTAGTCTACCTATTTGACTAAGCGTTGGGGTTCAGCCTAACAAAAAAAATGTTGACTCCAGCAATTTTGTTTAATTCTGAATCAATAGCGTGGAGCTGGAGGAACACAGCAAGTTGGCAGCATTAGAGGAGCAAAAAAGCTGACCTTTTCAGGACAGGACCCTTCTTCAACCCTGATGAAGGGTCCCCAACCCAAAACATTTACTTTCCTGCTCTTCTAATGCCTGACCTACTGTGTTCCTCCAGCACCTGCAGTTCTTGCTGTCTCCTCATTATTGTTTTAATGGCTGCTCTGAAGCATCATGGAAGAAATTTCTCAAGTTCACAAAACTTCACTGCCAAAATCCATTTACTCATTATTGCAAAGTAACCTTTTGTTTGCCATCTGTACCTTTTTTACCCACAGAATACGTTTAAGCAGGTAGTTAGAGGATAAGGCAAGCAGGCACAGAACTAGAGAATGTCTGGAGTAATGCAGGTGGGGGAGGGTTTTTAATTCCTAGGACTGGTTCTAGAGATAGGAACTATATAGGCCAGGTGGGTTATTCTCCATTTGCACCAGTGTCGTCCTTGGATAGTTTACTAATGCTGTGGGGAAATAAATTTGTAGGTGATAAGAACCAGGATGTGGCATTAACATGAGAATAATGTATATTGAGGATTTGGGAGACACTTTGTAACACTGAGGAGCTTTGCTCTGCCTATTAGTCTGAAATCACTCCTCAATAAGTTTGGCTTTCAAACTACTGTTTGAAATGGCTTATAGTCACCAATTGTATCCAATGGTAAAAGGAAAAGTTAATGCTTAAAACTGGATTGTGAGACAAACTAGACACTGAAATGACAATACACACTGTCCAGTCAAATGTGTAAAGACTCCTTTACTAACACTTGGGAACAAATTTGTCCCATAATTTGAGCATTGAGTAACAGGATGCTGTGGGGCAGACTGTTCCAGGCTCTCCAGTTTACTATTCTGTAGTATATCTTCTCCCTCTGGCACATGAAGTGTCCCTGGGAGTCTTCATCATTGACTGCAGAGCCCATGAAGGTTCTAATGGTATCTGATCATAAGACCTGCTGTTGACCACCTACAACCAGTCAGCTGAAGAAATCAGCTCTTTCCTTTTACCACCTGTGCCTTGTGTTGCACACCACTTAGAAATTTTGAGGGTGGCACATGCACTGAATGTACTCTGGGTGATTGCTTGAATGCTCAAGCCCATCTGAAGATAGGTAGGTGGGGAGAGAAACGACTGAAAGGAACAATCATCTAAACTTTACATTAAGTAAGTATCTATCTATCTATCTATCCAAGGCTTAGTGATGAGTGACTACTGCATAAGTCTAGCAGATAACTTCTGAAAAGTGACAGTGTGTAGCAGTTTTTCTTTGAATTCAAGCCAATCCTAAAAATGACTCTGGGCATCTTTCGTAGTTTTGTGCTGTAATTGTAAATTGGCAAATTATTTACAGGTTTGGTTTCAGAACTGTAGAGCACGTCATAAGAAGCATGTGAGTCCAAACCACCTGTCATCTACCCCAGTGACAGCACAACAGGAGAGAGTGTCTCCCCAAATGCTGGATGAAATGACCTACTCAGCATATGTAGCACCAGATGGACAGATGTTGACTGCCTTACACACCTACATGGAATGTAAGTTCTATAGAAATGGAGTCTGTTCCACTACTTTAACTGAATTCGGACTTTGCAATTTAAAGTTGTAATGTTCACTCGAGCTGAATCATTACCTATCTAAAGGGAATTTATTTTACTGTTCTGCTAGACAAGTCACATTGAGTACATTTTTTGCCATAAAGGCATAGGCATATACTTCTTTAAAATAAAGCCCTGTCCTTTTCCATAAATGTAGAAATAAACCCTCAGCAACTTCTCTTTAATTCCTCCCACCCCCTACAGACAAAGGGGGTGGCCATGGGTACCCACATGGGCCCAAGCTATGCCTACCTCTTTGTAGGTTACATGGAACAATCCCTCTTCTGTACCTACACTGGCCTTAAACCCCACCTCTTCCTCCGTTACACTGACTGTATCGGTGCTGCCTCGTGCTCCCAAGAGGAGCTCAAACAGTTCATCCACTTCACCAACGCCTTCCACCCCAACCTTAAAGTTCACCTGGACCATCTCTAACACCCCTTTCTCCTTCCTGGACCTCTGTCTCCATCTCCGGCAACCATGTAGAAACCAATATCCATTTTGAGCCCACTGACTCCCACAGCTACTGAGAATACACCACCTTCCTGCAAAAATGCCATCCCCTTTCCCAATTCCTTCACCTCTACTGCATCTGCTCCCAGGATGAGGCATTCCACTCCCGTACATCTCAGATGTCCTTGTTTTTCAAGGACTGTGACTCTGACTCTGCTCCCCCCCACAGTGGTCGTGTCTCTACCGTGTCTCCTGCATTTCCTGCAACTCATCCCTCACCACCTCCCTGCAATAAAAACCAAAACAGAATCCCCCTTGTCCTGATGTACCACCCCACCAACCTCCGGATCCAACGCATCATCCTCCGACACTTCCGCCATCTGCAATCGGACACCACCACCAAAGACATTTTTCCCTCCCCACCCTCTTTTATCTGCCTTCCGGAGGGACCACTCACCATGACTCCCTTGTCCGCTCCACGCTCCCCTCCAGCCCCACCACACCTGACACGTTTCTATGCCACAGCAGGAAGTCCTACACCTCGCCCCCATCCCAGGCCCCAAGAAGACTTTCCATGTCTAGCAGATGTGCAGGTGAACATCTGCTAATGTGATATACTGCATCTGTTATCCCCGTTGTGGCCTCCTCTACATCTGGGAAACCAAGCGGAGGCTTGGGGACTGCTTTGCAGAACACCTACGCTCAGTTTGCACTAAACAACTGCACCTCCCAGTCGTGAACCATTTCAACTCCTCCCATTCTGCAGATGACATGTCCATCCTGGGCCTCCTGCAGTGCCACAATGATGCTACTGGAAGGTTGCAGGAACAGCAACTCATTCAGCTTGGGAACCCTGCAGTCCAATGCTATTAATGTGGACTTCAAGCTTCAAAATCTCCCCTCCCCCTACCACATCCCAAAACCAGCCCAGCTTGTCCCTGCCTCCCTAACCTGTCCTTTCTCCCACCTCAAACCCCACCCCCAACTCTTACCTACTAACCTCATCCCACCCCCTTGACCTGTCTGTCCTCCCTGGACTGACCTATCTCCTCCTACCTCCCACCTACACTCTCCCCTTTACTGGCTCCATCCCTGCCTCTTTGACCAGTCTGTCTCCTCTCCACCTATCCACCTCCCCCTCTCTCCCTATTTATTTCAGAACCCCCTTCCCCTTCCCCCTCCCACCCCCCCTCCTCTTCTGGAGGAGGGTCTGGGCCCGAAACATCAGCTTTCCTGCTCCTCCGCTGCTTGGTGTGCTGTGTTCATCCAGCTGTACACCTTGTGTCTCATTCAGCCCATCAAGTCTGTTGTCTCATTGAATGAGACTGACTGATCTGAATCTTTGACTCCCTTTCGCTAAAACCCTTGATCCTCTTACTGAGGTTTTCAATCTCTGCTTTGAATACACTTTAACATTGCCTTGACAGACCTCTGCAGACTCTCAACCCTCAAATTCCTCATCAGTCTCAAATTACTTTATCCTCTGGCCCTAGATTCTCCCACAGGTGGAAGATGGTGGCAGGGAGACCCTTTTCACATCTACCCTGTTTAATCCTCAATCTTGTGTACTACAATAAGGTCACCTCTCATTCTATCCCAACCAGTAGAGGCCCAATCTACATAACCTGTCCTTATAGCAGTCCCTCCATACTTGGCATCAAACCTAGTCAACCTTCTGAACTGACTCCAATGTTGTAGAAAGGGGTCTAAACTCTATATTCTAGATGTGGTCTGACTAGTACCTTGTATGGTTTTAGCAAAGCCACCTACTTTTTAATATTCCATTCCATTTAAAGGCAAACATTAGTTATTAGGAAAAGTAAACAGAATAATGAATGCTAGCTTTTTGTGATTCATGGAAAAGGACTCCTAAATCCCTCTTCTGTAGCTTTCTACAGTCTTTCTCCACTTATTCTCTTGCAGTCAAAGTACCTTACTTCTCAGATTTCATATTCATCTGCCAAGCTTTTTACCCACTCTCTCCTAACTATCTATATCCCTCTCCAGGCTGTTGTCCTTACCATCCGTTGCCATCCACAATCTTAGCTGAGGTACATTTTACTTACCCAAGTCAATGATGGGTTGTAAATAATTACAGCCCAGCACTGACTGCTATGGCACTTGATTAGTTAGCCAGTCTGAAAATGCCCTCTTATTGCCAACTGTCAACTATTAACTAGCTAATCCTCTAGTCATGCTAATAGACTGAGCCCATAGTGTGGGCAGTAACCTGAAGGTGCCATACATTAGGCTACTTTTCAAACACCTGAAAATGCAAATCTATTGCATCCACTGCTTTCCCCATCTACCTATCCTCAGTTTAGTTAACTGGTCAGGCTTAATTTTCCTCTTCATGATGCCATGTTGACTTGATCATGTATTTCTAAGTGCTCCACTGTTATCCTTTGGACTCTAACATCTGTATTGAGGAAATGTTAATCTAACTGACCTATAGTTACCTTTTCTCCTACTGTCCTCTTCAAAATAAAGATGTTGCATTGCATTTTTTGTAGTCCCCTCAAACTTTCTGAAGATTCTTGGAAGGTTACTTGCAGTGCATACACTCTTGTTACTTCGTTTAAAATCTTAAGTCTCTGGACCTGAGGGGATGTATCTTATCAGACTTGACCTCCATTAGTTTCTTTTGCACATTTTTTCTAGTGATAGTGGCTATATTTATTTACTCGTATTCCTTGGTTTAGTATTTTGAGTGCTATTAATGTCCTACTGTGAAGATTGATGCAAAGTATTTATTCACTCTGCCACTTCCCTATTATTCACCTAACCTTTGTACTCGAGGGCTTGTTCCCTTTGGCTTTTTTCTCTTATATTTAAAGAAGCTTGTATTGTTAATTTTTATAATTACTTGCTAGTTTGACATTTCTATCTTTTTTTTCTGATCATCAGTTGATTTTTGAACTTTTCCAGTCCTCTAGTTGACCAATAACTTGCCACTGTTTTCCTTCAATCTGATACTATTCTTAACTTCTCCTGGGTAATCATGGTCAGTTTATACCTTTCCTAGAATTCTCCTTCCTCAGCTGAGTCATGAGCTATTTATTTAACTGTCTTTTCCGCTAAAGTCCTTTCCCAGTCCAATTATTTCTTATCCTTCTGCCAGTTGAATATTTTGGTGACTATGGAATGCAAAGTTTCCTGTTGGGAAGTTTTTGAATAGCTCCTGTATCCCTTTAGTTGTACCACTTGAAAAATGGTTACTTTTTGACATTCTCACTCCTACCTTTTTTATTCACTTTTCCCACGCTCAGTTTTACCTCCAGATTCATAATTTTGTAGTCAAAGATGCAATTGTCTTGGGCCATCTTTTATGGACTCATTGTTATGTACTCCGAGTAAGTCCAAAGCCTTCCCTGTTTCCCTCAACCTCCCAGCATTTTTGAACAATTGTCCCACTATAATGGAAACACTCAGGCCAGCAACTCCCTTCCTTCCATCCATCAACAGTGTTTTTTGTTCTGGTCTAAGATGATCTCTTGGCATTCCCAGCTGTGGTTTCTTTACCTTGGCCACGTTCAGTCTTTATTATTTTTTTCCCCCACTTCTATAAGACCATAAGATAAAGGAGCAAAATTAGGCCACTTTGCTCATCAAGTCTGCTTTGCCATTCAATCACAGCTGAAGTGTTTATCAACCATTCTCCTGTCTTCACTCTGTACCCTTAATCCCCTTCTGTGGCAAGAACCTATCTATCTGTCCTAAATATACTCAACTTGGCCTCAACAGCCTTCTGTCAGAGTTCCACAGATTCACCACACTCTTCTGGCTGAAGCAATTCCTTTTATCTCTGTTCTAAAGGGTCATCCATTCACTTTTGAGACTGTGTGCGCCCTTGGGTCTTGGTATGTCTTACTAGTGGAAACATCATCACCTGCCTCCCAGAGCCTTCAACCCCTTCCCAGGATCATTCATGTGAACCTCCTCTTGACCTACTTTTCTAGCTTAACCAAGTCCTTCTGCAGTGTCCTTGCTTCCTCCATCTACCTGTTGTCTGCAAACTTAACGACTGCCTGTTGTTCCTACATCCAAATGTATAATGAGTAGATCTGATCCCAGCATGGACTCCTATAAATAATCTCTCCAGTCACTGGCTGCCAACCTGAAAAAGACCCCTTTATCCCCACTCTCTGCTAGTATCTTAAGCTAAAGCCCATGGTTTTAGATGTATCTCACAGCCTCCTGTGTAGCACCTTGTCAGAGGCCTTCTGGAAATTCAAATAGATAATGTCCACTGGCTCTCCTTTGTCTAACTTGCTGGTTTACCTCAATTCTAACTGGTTTTGGATATGACCTCCTTTTTGAAGTTGTGCAAACTTATCCTTATTTTTACCATCTACTTCCACCTAATCATAATCTCATCACTAATGGACTCTCAAACCTTACTAACAATTGAGGTCAGGTTAACTGGCCTATAGTTTCTGGTCTTCTGCCTCACTTTCTTAAACTGGGGTGTTAAGATTATTCACTTTGCAGTCCTCTGGGACACCACCTAGAAGTGATCTTTCAGGAATCACCTGGAGTCAGTCATCTCTATCTCAGCTGTCTCCTTCAGAAGCTTGGGGTGTAATCATCTGGTCTGGATGATTTATCCACTCTTGGATCTTCAGCTTTCCCAGACTATTTCCAGTAATAGCCACTACACTTACCCCTGGCCCCTGACACTCTCTTGAAGCTCCAATATGCTGCTGGTGTCTTCCACTGAAGACAGGTGGAAGTACCATTCTGCTACTGCTCCAGCCTCTTTCCAGTGGCCCCATGTCCACTATTGCAGTCTTTTATCACTGGCAAGCTTACAATGTTTCCTTCCCCCACTTTTTTATTATCCTGTGGTTTTAAAGTATTCCCAATCTTCTGGCTTCCCCTAATTTTCACCACGTGCTTTCTTTTTCGCTTTTATGCTGTCCCTGACTTTGCATTGTCAGCTGTAGTTGCTCAGCCTCTCCTTAGGTTTCTTTTATATCTGACCAGCTCCTTACAAAGAACAAAGAAAATTACAGCACAGGAACAGGCCATTCGGCCCTCCAAGCCTGCGCTGATCCGGATCCTCTATCTAAACCTGTCGCCTATTTTCCAAGGACCTGTATCCCTCTGCTCCCTGCCCACTCATGTATCTGTCTAGATACATCTTAAATGATGCTGTCATGCCCACCTCTACCACCTCTGCTGGCAACGTGTTCCAGGCACCCACCACTCTGTGTAAAGAACTTTCTATGCATATCTCCCTTCAACTTTTCCCCTCTCTCCTTGAAATTGTGACCTCTAGTAATTGAGTCCCCCACTTTGAGGGGGGGGGCGGGGAAGAGGGTAAACTTCTTGCTATCCTTACTGTTGCATCTGATTTTAGCTCTCTCCCTCTAACTGCAGGGTGAATTGTCATAAGGGGAGGCAATGATTATCACTAGACTGTTAATCCAGAGACCCAGATAATGTCCTGGGGACCTGGGTTTGAATCCCGCCATGGCAGATGGTGGAATTTGAATTAAATATCTGTAACTAAGAGTCTAATGGCAGTGAGTCCCTCGTTGATTGTTGGGAAAAACCCATCTGGTTCACTAATACCCTTTGGGGAAGGAAGCTACCATCCTTACCTGGTCTGGCCTACATGTGACTCCAGACCCACAGCAATGTGGTTGACCCTCACTGCCCTCTGGGCAAATAGGGATGGTTAATAAATGCTGCCTGGTCAGCGACGCCCTCATCCCATGAATGAATGAGGAAAAAAATATAGTCACTGCCCCCAGAAGTTCCTTCAGCTCCCTAAATTGTGTCCCTATATTTCTCTGGTTTCCTGAAGGACAGGAAGAAAACTAGTTTTATTAAATCACTAATCTGTTCCTACTGCCTGTTCGGTGGCTGTCCTCTCTTTTTTGAGCTCTGATTACTCAAGGCGGAGTTTTTCTGAATTCAAAGAATTCAGCTTCATTCTTGGTATTTACTCTTAACTGGATGCAGGGATTGGCTACTTTGTTTTTAAATTCAATGCAGGTTTGCCCAGGCTGTTCCTTTTTTTAAATTTCCAAACTTTTGCCTAGATCCTTCAGGAACAAACCTGTGCACTCCAAAATAGTCTTTTTGAACAGGGCAAGCTACTTTAGTGGTGTATAACTTTCATATGCTGTACGTATCAGCTTGCTCCATAAAGGCAGTGTCCAGCTTTTTCTGACCACTTTATCAAATAATTCCAGATTTTGGTATGACCTGTACAAATCAAAACTTCCTTTATTGGACTTCAGGAAATTCCTTGCCTTAATCTAATCGCAATCTTCCACCTTTTGAAGGCTTCCTTTTTTAAACTGTGTAGCCTTAAACTGGTACTCTCCCTTTCTGTCTTGAAACAATGGCTGGAATTTGAATTGTTTCTTTCTTTATCTCTCTCAACTTCCTATCTTGAAGTTCTCCTTGCCTGTGATTTTTATTTTTCTTTACTTGGCACCAAAAGAGGAGCAGAGGAGGTTCACTAGGTTGATTCCAGAGTTGAGGGTTGGCTTAAGAGAAGAGATTGAGTAGACTGGGACTATATTGGAATTTTAAAAGATTGTCCCCTCATTCTTCTACAGAAACATAATGAAGGGAATAGATAGAAAGTGACGTTATTTCCATTGACAGGTGAAACTAGAACTAAGGTGCAGAGCCTCAAAACAGGGATCAGATTTAGGACTGATTGGAGGAGGAACTCCACCCACAGTTATGAATCTGTGGAATTTGCTGCCTAGTGAAGCAGTTAAGGCTAGTCATTGAATACTTAAGGCAGAGATTTTTAAATAGAAGAATTACGGGTTATGATGTGTCGGCATGTAAGTGGAGCTGAGTCCACAAAAAGTTCAGCCATGATCTTATTGAATGGTGGAGCAGGCTTGAGGTGCCAGATGTCTGCCTATGGCTTTTTTGTCCCAAGTTCAAATTGCTTTAACTATTTGAATTCTCAAACTCCAGAGATACTTTTTTTAAGCATCTACCTAAGCTGACTAGTCTGAAAAACGTCTGCAAGTTTAGCATTCCCTGGGATAGTCTCCCTACCCCTAGGTCAGAAGCTTTTGGGTTTGAGTCTAATCTGCCCTTGAGGCGATATAGCATGCCAAACAGAGACTGAAATAGCAAGGAGGAGGAGTTGCCCTTTTGATAAGGGAAGACATGAAAATATCCTCTTAAGCTCTGTTAAGGGGTCATCAAATGAGGCCATATGGTAGAACTTGGAAATAAGGGAAGACTGGAGGGTGGCTAATGTTCTTCCATTGTTTAAGAAAGGTAGCAAAGACAAGCCAGTGAGCCTTAATGTAGGCAAGTTATTGGTTTGAATACTAAGGGATAGGATCAACCAACATTTGGATAGTCCACATTGATTTGTGCACAGGAAGTCATGTCTGATAAATCTGAGTGTTTTTTTTGAGGATGGATGAGGGTAGGACAGTGGATGTTGTCAATGTGGACTTTAGTAAGGCCTTTGACAATGTCTCGTGTGGCAAGCTAGTCATGGTTAGGTTGCATGGGATCCAGGGAGAGCTAACTAATTGGATTCAAAATTGGCTCGATGGTTGAAGGTTTTCTCAGACTGGGGAGCTGTGACTAGTGGTGTGCCATGGATTGGTACTAGGACCTTTCTTTTAATTTACATAAATGATCTGGAGGTGAATTTGAGGTATGATTAAGTTTTTGGATGATACAAAACTAGGTGGTATCATTGATAGTGAAAGAGGTTATCAAGTTAAAGGGATCTTGATCAGATGGGGAAGTGGGCTGAGGATTGGCAAATGCAGTTCAATACAGAAGTGTGGGGTGTTGCACTTGGGAAAGTCAAACTAAGGTAGGACTTGTACAGTAAATGGTAGGGCCCTGAGGAGTGTTGTGGAACAGAGGGACCTAGGAGTACAAGGACATAGTTTGTTGAAAACGGCATCACAGGTAGACAGGGTGGTGAAGAAGGCATTTAGCATGTTAGCCTTCATCGGTTGAGGCATTGAGTATCGGAGTTGGGACATTAATTGGTAAGTCATTGTGGCTGCACTTGGAGAATTGTGTACAGTTTTGGTTACCCTCTTATAGGAAAGATGTAGTTAATCTGGAAAATGTGCAAAGAAGATTTAAGGACGTTGCCAGAATTAGTGGGCCTGAGTTATGGGGAGCAGTTAGCTAATTTGGACTTTATTCCTTGGAACGTAGGAGAATGAGGGGTGACCTGTATTGAAGTGTATAAAATCATGAGGGCCCTAGATAAGATGAATGCATATAGTCTTCCCAGGGATGGGGAATTGAAAACTAGAGGGGAAAGATTGAAGGAGGATCTGAGGGGTTGGCAACTTCATGCAGAGTGGTGAGTATGTGGAATAGGCTGCCAAAGTGGTTGAGGCAAGTACATAGCAACATTTGGATGGGAAGGGATACACACCAAATGCAGGCAATTGGAACTAGCTGAATGGACACCATGGTCAGCATGGACCAGTTTGGGGTGAAGGGCCTGTTTTCATGTCGTATTACTCCGCGATGCTAAAGATCATCTTCAACTGAGGTGGGCTGAGGAATAGCAGATGGAATTTAATTTGCAATGTAGTAGGAACTGCAGATGCTGGAGAATCTGAGATAACAAGGTGTAGAGCTGGATGAACACAGCAGGCCAAGCAGCATCAGAAATCTGAAGGGTCTAGGCCCGAAACGTCAGCCTGCCTGCTGTGTTCATCCAGCTCTACACCTTGTTATCTTAATTTGCAAGGTGTTGCCTTTTGGTAAAACAAACAGGGCAGGACTTGTACAATTAATGGTAGGGTCCTGGGTGGTGTTATCAAACAGACTGGTTTGGGTGTGTAATTCTTTAAAGTTTGTGTCACATATAGATGAAGAAGGGGTTAAGCACGTTTGTCTTCATTGTGCAGACCATTGAGTATGGGAATTGGAATGTCATCAGGTTGTACGGAATGTTGGAGAGGCCTCTTGAGTTTTGGTTGCCCTGCTTTAGAAAAGATATTAAGTGGAGTTCTTAAAGATTTACCAGGATATTGGGAATGGAGGGTTTGTTTTAAAACTAGGCTGGAACATTTTTTCACAAGTGTTGAAGACTGAGGGGTGACCTTATAGAAGTCGATGAAATAATGAGGGGCATAGATAAGGTGAATAGCAATGGCCTTTTTTCCTAGAGTGGGGAGTTCAAAACTAGGGGACATGTTTTAAGGTGAGAGAGCTTCTTAAAAAGGACATGGCAACTTTTCTTATGTGGTTGTTCATGTGGAATGAACAGCCAGACAAAGTTGTGGATGCAGATCCAGGAATTGGTGAGGTTTGGAGGAATGTGGGACTAGTTTAGATTGGGAACATGGTTGGTTTGGGCAAGTTGGACCAAAGGATCTATTTCCATGCTGTGAAACTGACTCAGACTCTAAGCAGTCTACACTGAATGCTTTGCTCTTATTTGTGTACATGGTCACCACTTTGCAGAGTTCAATCAAGCTGGTCAGATCTGCCACTCCTTAACAAAACCGTGCTGACTATTCTTGCTTAATCCCTGCCTCTCCAAATTCAGATTAAAGCCTTCCCTC
This sequence comes from Ginglymostoma cirratum, assembly GCA_024137785.1. Taxonomy (NCBI): domain Eukaryota; kingdom Metazoa; phylum Chordata; class Chondrichthyes; order Orectolobiformes; family Ginglymostomatidae; genus Ginglymostoma; species Ginglymostoma cirratum. The sequence continues at coordinate 20,198,613 of JAHRHZ010000273.1, read as the reverse complement.
AATTGCTTCCAATAGTTTTCCAGCACCGATTAGACTCTGGCTTCCTGGTTTATTTCTTGCTCCCTCAATGAATAATACCACCAGCTAGAAGGCTGAGGCGGACAGTCCATCTGTGTGGCCTGAGAGCAATTAAAAATTATTGCTAGCACTCCTGCTATTTACTGCATTGCCTCACTCAACCACCTGGGATTCACTTCGTTGGCCCCAGAGATTTATCTACTCCAAGCCTGCCAGTCCATTCTGAGCCCCTTCTCTGACTCTGCTAATTCTAAGTATATCAGTCTTTCTTTCTGATTTTTCCATACCCATATTATCCCTCTCTCTAGTGAACATGCTAAGTATTCATAAAACCTTATGTCCTCTGGTTCTATGTGCAAATTGCCACTGTGGTCCTTCGTTGTCCCAACTGTTTCCCTTGTTATCTTGTTATCTTGTTATCCTTTTATCCTTAACTTGCTTGAAAAAAATTTAGGATTGATCCTTATTTTAACCTGCCATTCTTATCACCTTATTTCCTCTACTAACTTTTTAAAACCTCTCCCTCTGCATGTTGTGCTCCTAGTGCTTTCACTGTTTTAAGCCTTCACTATCTGCTGTCAGCCTCTATTTTTCTTTTTAATCCAGTGCTATATATACTGAGATCTAGAGTTCAAAGGATTTGATGGTCCCACTCATTTTTATTGAAAAGTATTGACTATTTACTGTCCCTGTGTCTTCAGAGTGTGTCCTACTGTTCTGATAAACTTCACCTTTTTCTTAAAAATAAAGTCTGGCTAAATTATACCTGATCCTATTAAAATTGACCCCCTGAGATAACAAGCTGTAGAGCTAGATGAACACAGCAGGCCAAGCAATATCAGAGGAGCAGGAAAGCTGATGTTTCAGGTCTGGACCGTTCAGAAAAGACCCTTCTTCCTACAATCTCAAAATTGACACCCTCTCCAGTTTAGGACTTGGATTCAGGCCCCTTCTTCCTATGTTCCATAACAATCTTTAATGGAGCTACAATTGCTGTCAGCCAAAGTATCCTCCACTGCTTCAACCACTTACCCACCTTTGTTACCTAAAATAATCCAAGATTGCCCCCTTCACTTGTGGGGCTTTCTACCTACCTGCAAAAATATTCTCCTGGATGCATTAAGAATTCTGGTCTCTAACCTGTTGTTTTGGCTGTTGGGAGTGTAATGTTGGAAGTTACATTCCCCAAATCACTAATCTCTCTTTCTTTATACAATTCTGAAACTTCCCTACATATCTGCTTTTAATTTCTCTTGTACTGTTGGGGCATGTAGTACACTCCCAGAAATATGAATGCTCCTGTTTGGGTTTTTTTGGTTTTTAAAATCTAGACATCTATTGTTTTTATGCTACCTTGGCTCACTTGCTGTCATTTCTTCTAATTTTAGCTGCTCATCTTCCCCTGCTAAGTATTCTGCACAGATCCCAACCCCTAACAAGTTAGCTTCATCCCTCCCTGACATTACCAGCTAACCATCCCACATGGATGTTGGTTGCATTCTGGTTCAGGTGTAACCCATCTATCTTGTACAGGTCCCTCTGATCCCAGAAATCTAAAGCACTCCCTCCTGCACCATTTCTAGTCTCTCATTGATCTGGACTAACCACCTATTTCTATACTGACTTGCACGTGGCACTGGAAGTAACACCAGGATTGTACAATATGAGCACTATCTACAGAAACAGTTTTTTTGTTGTTGAAGCTTGTAAATATTTTTGTCTTCAAACCTAAACGCCCCTCTCTCATTAACAGCTCATTCACCAACATCACTGGGACTTCAACCTCTTCCATCTCGATCAATGGCACAACTTCCTCTTGGCCATGCTTGACTTCCCTTCAGTGATCTGATTTTTTTGCTGAATATTCAGGTTGGAAGATGAATGCAAACTGCATTAAATCTACAGCATTTCAGTCTGCTTTTGAAATGTTGCAGATGAAAAACTTTTTTTCTGACCCCTTCGTATTTATTGGCATCTAGTGGAGCACTTTTTTGTTTCTGATTCCTGTTTTTGGTTACTAATGTACTGAATGTTTACAATGTAGTGTAAATGGTAATGTTAGTTTATATTGGTAAGTTATTGTTAGAATATATTGAGTGTTTGCAAACAGTGTTTTATACAGTTTAACTTGATTTATTCAAGGAAAGGAATTTGCGTAAAAAGTCCTGTTATGTCTCCATTCTAGTTTCTGATGCACCAATGTTGGATTCTGGACTATATATTAAAAAAAAAAAAAAATTTGCTACTGATGCCTGTGTTTGAATTACTTTATCATTAACCTGAAGTGAGCTCATTATACAGGTTTGTTATCCTGGGAGTGAAATAGTAAGTTTCTAACTTAATCCACGAGAAAAATATATTTGTTGGCCTCTTAGAAATTTGACTAAATCTTAGCATGTACAATAGAATGGGTTTATTTATCCCAATAGTGTTTCTGCTTCATGTGAGCAGATGGGTTGCATTAGGAAAGTGAAACTAGGATACAGAAGGTGAAGCTTGAGCCAAGTAACTCACTCTGCTTTTATTTCTTAACTCACCATGCCTAAATGTTTTAGTTCAGTTCTCCTCTTATGTTTGGCTCTCATCACCTGAACAGTAAATCCTCACTTTAAAGCTGGCTTTCACTTCATCTTGTGAAAAGATGAGTTGGGCTCTTGATATTTTCCTGCCCAATTAAAAGCCAGTGTACAAGTTGCCACTCTTCTAGCTGAAAATTTACAGAATAAATACTGATTGTAAGCTTTTTGCTGTACTTGAGTACACATGACACTAAATCAAATGAATCCAATACGATACAATTTCAGGAATCTTTTAAAGGGCACATTCTGTATCTTTCACTCCCATCAAGCAGGGACTGAGCTGGGAGACCATTATTCAGGGGTATGTGACTTTTTGAACGGGCAGGAAGGAAGGGTTGGTGGGTTAGCATCATTATTCTGGAAGAATAAGTACACTAACAAGAAATGATCTTGGGTTCAAAAATATAGATCCATGGGGGTGTAGGTCACTTTTTTAAAAAAAAAAACCCTTTAGAGTACTCTAGATACCCTGATTGTCTTACTGTATAGGGTCAAACCTTTTTAACTCCCACTCCCTTGATATGTCCATCCTGGGCTGCCTCCATTACCATAATGATACCACACGCAAATTGGAGGAGCAACACCCCATGTTCTGGCTCAGGAGCCAACAACCTAATGGATTGAACGTAGAATTCCCTAGTTTTAAAATCTCCCAGACCATTAACCTCATCCCACCTCCAATCCTCCCTCTCATCCCTGCTTCCTTGACCAGACACAACCTGTCCATCATCTTCCCCACTTATCTGCTCTGCCCCACCCTTCCAACTGACCAATTCCCTACCTGCATCCACCCATCACCAATCCTACCTACCTTTCCCCAGCCCCATCCAGCCTCCCTGTATTTATTTCTCAGCTCCCTTACCCCTCTACAGTTCTGATGGGTCCTGACCCAAAACATTGATGATTTTTTCTGTTCCTCTGCTGTCTGACCTGTGTTCCTCCAGCTCCACATTGTGACTCTGACTCCAGCATCTGCAGTTATTGCTATTCTGTGTAATAAATGCAGACCACTAATTATAAGGTGAGTTTAATCTTCATGTAGATTAACAGAGGAAGCCATGATTAAAAATTCACTTATGTATTTGGGACAGTTTCTTAGAACAATGTGGATGCAACAAGGGTCAGACTATTTTTAGATCTGGTAATGTGTAATGATGCAGGTTGAGTAAAATATCTCAAAACAGTGACCATTATGTGGTAGAATTTATTATTCAGTTTGAGGGGGAAGAACTTGGGTCAGAAAACTATTGAGACGGAATAAAGTTAATCAAGTAATTAACAAGGTCAAGAGACAGGTCTGGCTGGAACAGGACAGGGAGCGAGGAATACGTGTTGGATTAAATTGTGTCTATTTCAACACAAGTGAGCTGACAAGGATGATTAACTAAGGATATGGATAAGCATATGAGTGGGATATTATAGCTATTACAGAAATGTGGCTAAGGGACGGACAGGACTAGTGGCTTATGGCAGGGTACAGGTGTTTTAGGCAGGATAGAGGGGAGGGGGAGTTGCATTCTTAGATTAAGGGGAGTATCATAGCAGTAGTGAGATGAAATAACGGAGGGATCATCCAGTGAGGTGCTGTGGGTGGAGCTAAAATAAAAAGGGGATGGTAACATTATTGGGGTTGTACTCTTGGCCCCCACATAGTTAACAAGAATTAGAGGAAGAAATATTCAGGGAAATTGGCGAGTTGCAGGAGAAATAGGGTTGTCATAGTGGGGGGGTTTTAATTTTCCTAACAGACTGGGACTGCCATAGTGTTAAGGGCTTAGAAGGGGTGGAATTTGTTAAACGTGTTCAGGAAAGTTTCCTCAGGCAGCCTATAAAGGGCCCTACTTGGGATGGGGCCAAATTTAACCTACTCTTAGTCACCTATCCTGCCCTATTTGCTGAGGTGACGGTAGGGGAGCACTTTGGGACCAGTGACCAATAACATAGTTATGGAAAAGGACAAAACTAATCCACAGGTTCAAGTTCTAAATTGGGACAAGGTGAGTTTTGATGGATTTAGACAGGAGCTTGCAGGGTTGATTAGTGTTTGTTTGCAGGCAACGGAACCTCTGGCATTTAAGTGTGGCATTAAAAGGCCTTTAAAAGTGTAATGGCTAGAGTTCAAGATCTATATGATCCTGTGAGGATAAAGGGAAAGGTTGGCAAAAAGGCATGGATCAGGATTCCTGCTCCTATGATGCTGCTTGGCCTGCTGTGTTCATCCAGCCCCACACCTTGTTATCATGGATCAGGAACTGGCAGCTGGGATCAAGGGAATCTCTGGCGGTATAGGGGATACAGGAGTTTACTGAAGAATGCAATCAGGAGCATGAAAAGGGACCATGAGATAGCTTTGGCTGAGAAGATTAGGGTGAATCCAAAGATTTAGTTCTTTTTACTTATGACAAAATAAGACTCCTCAAGGACTAAAGTGGACATGTATGGTCCTCCATGAATATTTCTCTGTTTACTGTGGAGAAAGAAATGAAGACTTGGGAAAAGTTAGTGGTGATATCTTTGGGACAGTCCGTAACACAGTAGATGCAGTGTTGGAAGAATTAGAACATATGAAGGTGGACAAATCTCCAGGTCCTGATCAGATATATCCAAGAATCCTGTAAGAAGTTTGAGAAGAAATTGCAGGGGTCCTGGCTGATATATTTGCATCATCATTAGCCAAAAGACTGGAGGGTAGTAAATGTTGTACCTTATTCAAGAAAAACTGCAAAGAAAAACCTGGGAATAACCAAAGAATAACCTGAGGGTGGTACGCATGTGGAATGAGATTCTAGCCAAAGTGGTTGAGGTGGGTACATTAAGAACATTTAAAAGGCATTTGGACAAATGCATGGATAGAGAAGGTTTAGAAGGATATGGGCCAAGTATAGATGGATTTTTTTTTTTTTTTTGGTCGGCATAGGCTGGTTTGGGCTGAAGGGTCTGTCTCTGTGCTGTCAGACTTGGAGTCTGTGAATTAGGGAAGGCGATCACCTTGTGGTATTATCGCTGGACTGTTAATCCAGAAACCCAGATCATGTTCTGGGGACCTGGGTTCGAATCATGCCAAGCAGATGATGGAATTTGAATTCCAGATAACTTATTGAATTACAAATCTAATGGTGACTGTGAATCTGTTGTCGATTGTTGGGAAAAGCGCATCTGGTTCACACCCTTCCTTTAGGGAAGGAAACTGCCATCCTTACCTGGTCTGGTCAACATGTGACTCCAGACCCATGGCAATGTGGTTGACTCTTAACTGCCCTCTTCGGCAGATAGGGATGGGCAATAAATGCTGCCAGGTCAGTGACGCCCTCATCCCCTGAATGAATAAAGAAGAGAAAAAAAAATCACAAAGGAACAAAGGCAGAGCTGGTTAGAGTGTAGGGGTTTAGCAGCAATGATGGTAGAAAAAGGGCTGACATTAAGAAAACTGTTCATCGGGCAGCCTTTGCTGGGACCTATGAGAAAGACAGGTTCCAGGAAGGGGATAAACTAGCCACGGTGAACCAGAGAGTTTAAGGATAGCGTCAGATTGAAAATGTGGGTTTAGCACAGGACACAGCATTCGCAGTGGCATTGGCAAGGTGGACCCAGTGAGGAGCAGATGGCACCTAAAGAATGGTGACTCATTGTTTCTGGCACTAATGGCAGCTCAGGTGCCGTTGGTGAGCCAGCTCAGGACTCCTGGTGGAGACCACAGAATGAAAATGGGCTCTTTTGGTTATATCTTTTTATTCTTAAGCTATTCAAAATGGTGCCAAATTGTGGTCAAATTCGGACCTTTTTCACTACTGTATTATTCACTAAAATGCAAGCAACAATAAATCATTCACTTCATACAATCCAAAAGTTGCTTTCCCCTGTGGGAGAATTTTGGAGCAGAGGACACAATCTGAATAAGGAGTTGCCTAATAAAGACATGAGGAATTTCTTGAGGGTAATGGGTTTTTGGAATTCTTTATCACCCAGGGCTGTTAATGTCAAGTCATGAAGTATGTTCAAGGCTGAAAGACTTTCAACCACTAAAGGAGCTGAAGTTTATGAAGGTGGGAAAGTATAACGTGGAGTTGAGGATTTTTTTCATGAATGTGGGAAGTTTAGTTGATGTAGTTTGTGGATTTTAGCAACACTTTTGACAAGATCCCACAAAGGAGATTTGAGAAGGTTAAAGCACATGGAATTGAGGGAAATTTGTTGAGATGGGTCAGAAACTGGCTTGGTAGTGATAGAGGGTTGTTTGAGTGACTGGAGGCCGGTGTTCAGTGGTGTATCACAAGGATCAGCACAGGGACCCTTATTGTTTGATATTACATAAATAATATAGATGAAAATGTGGAGGGGAATGTTAAGCAAGTTTGTAAACTTGTTCCCAAAGTTTCCAAGATTTAAGCAATAGATGGATTGGTCAGATGGATGAAGCAGTAGCATTTGGTACTTAACCCTCATAATTGTGAGGTGATGCGCTTTGGAAGAAGAAACAAGATGAGGGAGTATTTAATGAATGGCAGGACACTGGGTAACTATGGGAAATAGAGGGATCTTGGCATAATTGTTCATATATCCCTGAAGTTTGCTGAGCATGTGAATAGGATAGTTAAGAAGGCATATGGAAAACTTGCTTTCATCATTCGTGGCATTAAGTATAACAGCAAGGAGGTAATGTTGGAGTTGTACAGAGCATTGGTCAGGCCACAGTTGGAGTACTGTGTGCAGTTCTTGCTACCTTACTACAGGAAGGCTGTGATAACACTAGAGAGGGTACAGAAGAGGTTCACCAGGATGTTGTTTGGGATGGAGAGATGAGCTTTAAGGAGAGACCAGATAGGCTTGGATTGTTTTCTTTAGAGCGGAGAAGACTGAGGGGTGAGGTGGCGTGATTTGAGGTGTATGAGATTGAGGGGTATGAATAGGATGAATAGACAGCAGCTGTTGCCCTTGTTTGACGGGGTCCGTCTCAAGGCAGCATAATTTTAGAATAATGGGCAGGACATTCAGAGGGGATTTGAGGAAAAAACTTTTCACTCAGTAGGTGGTGGGAATCCAGAATGCACTGCCTGAGAAGGTAGTGGAGGCTGGAAACCTTACAACCTTTAAAAAATATTTGGCTGAGTACTTGAAGTATCATTATATTCAAGGATATGGGATAAGTGCAGGAAATTAGGATTAGGGTATCTTTAGTGACCGTTATCTCAGTGCAGGCTCGATGGGCTAAAGGACCTTTTCTGTGGTGTATGAATCTATGATTATCAGATCAGTCATGAGCTCAATGAAACGCAGAGCAGGATTGATGGACTGAATGGCCCACTTCTCTTAATATGGTCTTGAAAGCAAAGCAATTTTATTATGTACAGTAGCAAACACTCCATAGATATCAATGACTTTGTTCCATTCCAAAGGCAGGTGTTCCTAAACACTCCAATTCAGCTAATCCCAGAAATGGGCTGCCCTACGTGGATGTGTGCAGTCAAGTTTCTTGCAAAAAAACTTGCTTTTGATACTGTGCACATGATCTTTCCTTGAAGTTTAGCTCTGGGTTTTATTTTAAAAGTTCATAATTGCCTCGTGCAAGCATCTTTCCCCAAATGGTGGCTCATCAACAATATCATACCAAGGACTTGGAAAAAGTACATTGAGGATGGTGATGAAATCGAGCTCCATGCAATGACTCAACGCAGTTTCTTTTAGTGAAAGAAACAAAATGATGTATCATCGTAGAATCCCTACAGCATGGAAGAAGGCCATTCAGCCCATACCAACCCTCCAAACAGCATCCTGTCCAAACCCACCCTATTCCTGTAACCTTGCATTTCCCATGGCTAATCTAGATCGCCTGTACATCCCTCGACGATTTAGCGTAGCCAACCCAAACAACCTGGATATGTTTGGGCTATGGGAGGAAACCCACGCAGACACGGGGAGAATGTAAAAACTCCACCAACCCCACACAGACAATTGCCCGAGGGTGGAATCAAATCCAAGTCCCTGATGCTGAGGCAGTGATGCTAACCACTGAACCACTGTCCCATCCTAACAGTAGAGCAACTTTCTGTGGTGCTGACTTTACATTCTTTGTTTCAACCCACACCTTTTCACTCATATTCATTTATTAGTTTCTCATTTTTACATAATTTCTAAATACATTTTTAAAGGTCTTTGGTATGCACCATGGCAAAGGTCTCCATTGTTGTATTGTGTGCACATTGGTGTAGAGTGTTGTGCTAAAAGCGGGTGATATTATTGGACAAGACAGATGTCAGACTGAAACCTGATTTGGTGAATTTAATTGGTGATCTCTTGCTGAAACAAACTACAACAAAGCTAGTTTGTTAATCAAAATGAATTATTTCAAATAAATTTATGATACACTTAAAGATTTTGGAAGTGAAATACCCAAAAAGATCCCAAAAGTACCCCTGTATGGTACACAAATGTACCTCTTGTGAGGTACGGACATCAGAAAAATCCCTTCCTTGCACATAAATGGGGAGGCAATGGCCTAGTGCTGTTATCCCTGGACTATTAATCCAGAAACCAAGATTGCATTCTGGGTTTGAATCCTACCACGACACTTGTTGGAATTTGAATTCACTTTTCAAACAATCTGGAATTAGGAATCTAGTGATAACCATTAATCCATTGCTGATTGTCTGAAAAACCCATCTGGTTCACTAAAGTCCTTTAGAGAAGGAAACTTGCCATCCTTACCTGGTCTGGCCTACATGTGACTCCTGACCCACAGCAATGTGGTTGGCTCTGAACTGCCCTCTGGGCAATTGGGAATGGGCAATAAATGCTGCTTGAAAGTGATGCCCTAATCCTGTGAATGAATTTTTAAAACTGGGTTTAATTTGATTTCAACTTCAGTCTGGAAAATCTGATGACTTCATTCTTGAGCTTTCATACACCTGACCTTAAACTTTCTCAGCTTCGCATAACCTCTTCAGAGTTTTATTCAAAGATTTCCCATCTGCAAGTATCACAATGCTTTACTTTAAGGTAATCTAATGTTAAAAAAGCTACTTTTTTTAAAATAAAAAGGTAATATGCATAGCATAGAGAGACCTTTTTACAATTTTATTTTTGGGTAGTTCTACAGACGTTTCTGGGTAAAGTTGCTCCTAAAGAAAACAAAAGTCCAATAATCTCTAATAAGTCTGGAGGGACAAATGTTTACCTTGCCATACCTTCACACAGCGGGTGTTAGGTGCCTGGAATGTGCTGCCAAGGGATATGGTAGAAGCAGATACTATAGCAATGTGTAAGAGCTATTTAGGTGGACGTGAGCAGGTAGAGAACAGAGGAATATGGACCATGTGCAGGTAAATGGGATTTGTTTAGAATAACATCATGGTTGGCTCAGAAATGGTAGGCTGAAAGGTTTCTGTCTGTGCTGTACTGTTCTGTGTTCTATTCTGGAAATATTAAGGGGGCTCAGTAGCATCAGTGAAGACAGAAACAGAGTTAACATTGCAGAATGGTGCAGTTTGTCTGTTAAATAGTCAAGGATAAGCTCCTGAAGGGAAAGGAGAATCAGTTATTACAGCTCAGGAGGAGCAAACTACATTCTCATTTCTGGAATAGTATCAAGAAAGACATTTTCTGATGAAGGGTCTAGGCCCGAAACATCAAGCTTTCCTCCTCCTATGATGCTGCTTGGCCTGTTGTGTTCATCCAGCCCCATGCTTGTTATCTCTAAGTTCCAATACTTTTTGCTTTTCGTTCATCAGGTTCCAGATAAACAGTGACACTGTGTGGTGAGTACACAGAATGCCAGGCTGCTGTGCGAGTCAGGAAGTCTGTTTAATATGAAGATGCAAACACATGACCCTCTCACAGTGTGGCGCTCCCTCAGTACTGACCCTCTCACAGTGCGGCGCTCCCTCAGCACTGACCCTCCGACAGTGCGGCGCTCCCTCAGCGCTGA
>JAHRHZ010000273.1:20177942-20188085 GCA_024137785.1 Ginglymostoma cirratum | reverse complement strand
TCCCTCAGCACTGACCCTCCGACAGTGCGGCGCTCCCTCAGCGCTGACCCTCTCACAGTGCGGCGCTCCCTCAGCACTGACCCTCCCACAGTGCGGCGCTCCCTCAGCACTGACCCTCCGACAGTGCGGCGCTCCCTCAGCACTGACCCTCCGACAGTGCGGCACTGCCTCAGTACTTACCCTCTCACAGTGCGGCGCTCCCTCAGCGCTGACCCTCCGACAGTGCGGTGCTCCCTCAGCGCTGACCCTCTCACAGTGCGGCGCTCCCTCAGCGCTGACCCTCCGGCAGTGCAGCGCTCCGTCAGCGCTGACCCTCCGACAGTACCCACTCCCTCAGCATTGACCCCCCGACAGTGCGGCACTCCCTCAGCACTGAGCCTCTGACAGTGCAGCGCTCCCTCAGTACTGACCCTCCGACAGTACCCACTCCCTCAGCGCTGACCCTCCGACAGTGCGGCGCTCCCTCAGTACTGACCCTCCGACAGTACCCACTCCCTCAGTACTGACCCTCCGACAGTGTAATACTCCCTCAGCACTGACCCTGTGACAGTGTACTACTCCCTCAGTCCTGACCCTGTGACAGTGTACTACTCCCTCAGCACTGGCCCTGTGACTACAATACTTTGTGATACTACTTTCTTAGACGTGTCGCATTGCTTCCATGACACATCCATTAAATGGTTTGAAATACTAAATGTGCACAATGGCGTGCTTATTGTCCAGCAGTTCACACTTAGTGATGATCAGATACTGTCTGTAAAATAATGGAAGGAATATACAGTTTGATTTATTAATGAATTCTTACAGTTGAACAGATTGAGGAAGCGTGTGCGACAGAGGGTTGAACTGTTAAGAGTAGGAATGGATTGATGTTGGGTCGGGCTTCAACTTGCAGGGAGTTGGTGTTTGCACATTCTCCCTGTATCTGTGTGGGTTTCTTCCGGGTGCTCCAGTTTCCTCCCACAGTCCAGAAATGTGCACAGTAGGTGGATTGGCCACGCTCAATTCCCTTCAGTGTCCAGGGATGTGCAGGCTAAGGGTATTGGCCAGGGAAGTGCATGGTTATAGGGATAGGGTAGTGGGGGTGGGTCTAGGAGGGATGTTCTTCGGAGGGTCACTGTGGACTTGACGGGCTTAATGGGCTGTTTCCACAATGTAGGGATCCACTCTAGGGAGCTTTAAGAACGTGCTTTTGTCTGTAATCCTCCTGCAGTGGCTTTCATCAAAGGCTGTTCCCGTACAACTACAAAACCCAGTACATAACAAACAATCAATTATTATTGAAAAAGTTTATTAAATGTAAATATTTCAACGCATCATAATCACTGCTGTTGAATAAAACTCAGCACGGTAAGGAAATTTTATTATTACAGAGCTCTGAGGGACAATACATTGCATCAAATACCAAACATTCAAAGTTAATCACACAAAATGTTTATGGCAAAATCGGTCAGGTTTCTGCACAGCAGAAGCATCAATTAGATTTTAAAGCTTCAAATTTCCATGCAAATGATCAGTTCGGTATGTAATAACTGTACAAATAAACCGATCTGCTAATGATCTATGTATATATAAAACATTGGTAAGATCTGCAAGTTAGGAGAACCGAGGCATTAAGACCTGAATTTAGTCCCTAGAAATGAAGACTAGTTTTATCAGTACATTAGTGCTTCATATAGAGGTGACTGTGGAATGAATGGTGAGATGGATCCCTTTACAGACAGAGGTCTGACCTGTTACATTTATGGGCTAGGCATGAATCAGGTGGCCCTTTTCCCTCTCCACATACCAGAGTGCACCCAAAGCAAATGTCTCCTTCAATTCATGTGAGCAGGTAATCTTCAGTGATCACAGTGCATTAAACTCTCTGAACCAATGATGCCCAGCATCTGTGAGGGAGGACAAGAATGAACTGACACTAGAAACCCCCATCCCTATCCCTACCCCACACACCTAATACACCCATACACACACCCACCCCGACACATACAGAACCACAGACCCACTACCTTTCTGCCCTGTCTCCCCAATCATTGAGTGTTACTCTCTCTTTTTTATATTTAATGTGGGAGTGAGGAGTGGGGTTGGGAGAGGGGCCTGTTCCACTGACAAGGTGGTCATCCACTGGTTCCCAGCTCTCACTCTCCCAGAGAAACAACCCTGAGAGACTGTCTACCTCACAGGCCCCAACCACTAATGGACCAACTAACCAGAAATCACAAAGGGCTCCAGGCCATTTTCCTGGGGCTCTGATGGGTAGGGTCTTTAAGGAAAACATTTGAGTTCCATTGACATTTTTGAAGATTTCCTCATTTGAATTATTTCTACTCTGTTCGTGGGTACAGTCAACATGTAGAGGCTCTGCACAAAGGGGTTTACCACCATCCAACTCACTGATGGGAATCTTCAGCACTTCATCAGTAATGTTTGTTCAGTATTTTCTACATTTCAATGTGGATCAGGTAGAACTGAAGTCGACTGGAGACTAGTTCCTCTGGAGGGGGAGGGGGAACAAGTCCAGAACGAGGGGCAGAACATTCAAATCCAAACCAGGCTGTTCGGGAGTAGGAGACATCAGGAAACACTTGCCTATGGGGGTGTGGAACTTCCTCCCTCTGGAAGATGACTGAAGCTGGAGGTCAGGTAACATTCCCAAACTGAGATGGATAGATTTATTTCAGGTAATGGGTATGAAGGATTACATCATCGGACTAGCTGGATGGAGTTACGATATGGATCTACCCTGAGCTGACTGAGTGGTGAAACAGGCTCCAGGAACTGGCCAGTCTTCTCTATCTAATGTTTCCTTCCACAGGAAGCTGCTTCCATCGTACCAGTTTTGCTTGCTGTGACTTTTCTGTGCAGAATGAGCAAGATTAGCTTTGGGAACCACTGGTTCAAAGTCCCCTCTTTCTCCTGAACTCGCTGTAATCTCCAGTTTGTAAGATACCCACATAAAATAATGGAAGGAGTGTATAGATTGACCTATTAATACATTCTTCAAGTTTAACAGATTACTCATGCACAGGGGATCCAAGTTTTCACTTTAAGAGTGGGAATGGATTGGATATTGTGTAGGTCTTCATTTTCCAGGGAGTAGGAAGTTCCCGAAATGTGGCTCTGGCTGGCGGCTGCATGACCTTTGAGAAAGAGAGAGAGCTGTAGTGGTTCCTGACTGTGACAGGGGGTCATTTCATGTTGGTCTTTATAACTTGTGATCCCTGTGATCTCTTGAAGAGGAAATTTTCTTATGTTTTCTTTCTCTGGTATTTGGGCCTCTGGAATTAATGGGTTGAGGGGAGGAGGTTGAGGATGAAGGAAGGGTCCCGTCAATGATGATCAGACTGTCACGATGGTGAAGCAGTGTGGAAGCTCCTCCTCTTACGGTTACTCCATAATCTCAGAAAGATAGGCAACATAGCACCTGCTATTTTACAGAACATCAAGTCTGAGGAATGTGCAGTTTTCCAGAACATTGGTAGGTAGGAAGGACTGAATAAACACCATTACAGTGAGACCAGATCATTTCCACGGGATAAACAGGAAGATTTTAAAAGAAAGGGAAATTCAGGAACTGCTGGTGGAATACGTCCTGGTTTGATACTGAGATGAGGGTTTATTTCCAGTCATTTTGGATATCTCCTTCATTCGGACTCAATATTTTGAAATTTATTGGATTCTCCACAAGTTTCCTTTCAACATTGTCACTAATTCTGACATTCCACAAACATCAAAATCAAGGCTCTTGCAGCAGTGAGCACTTGCCCCCTTCAGCTGGTTACGGCTTGGGGAACAATCTATTGAGAAGTTTAATTTCCTCCCTGCAATATTTTCCATTGGAGCTTGAATGTTCAAATCCTATGTGCAAGACTTTAAGGCAAATGTTAAGTTAACACACACAGTAATGGAGTCATGAGTAAAAATCATACAGGAAGCACTGAATTTCCGAGTTAACTGACCGACATAACGACAGCATGTAGATATGATGAAATGGCTATGTCAGGGATGGGGCACAAGCTGCAGATTGGAGCCAGTCCTCTCAGGGAGTACCAGCTTTCTGTACTCAAATTGATAAAACTTTCTGACTTAGGCACAAGGTCACTGACTAGAACCAAATTCCTAGGAAGAAGAGATACAAGGTGTTTGTAGGGTTTTACCTTTCTTTAAACATTTTTAAAGACAGGAATTTGGTTCTAAGTCACTTGGATACATCAAAAGTTGGACAATGCTCCAATGAAGCTGCTCGAGACGGTGTTAAATGCTCTATATAAATGCTTGTTGTAGGTGTAACCTTATTTTTGATGGATGGGGAAAGTCAAGTCCCTGTGATAAGTTCAACGTCTGTGTCGCTCATCTTCAGGCTTCACATTCCTCACGTTCAGAATCTTCATCAATGTTTTACTCATGAAATATGGCCTGTCAGCCGATCCATCATTCCTCTCTAAATCTTCCACTACAGACAGGAATTACAGGCAGTGATTACAAGCATCTTAGTACCATTTTACACATCAATCCAGATGGTGCCAAGGCTGCTATTACATAGCCTCATTACAATTCACTGCACAATTAATGGGAACCCACCTCCTTTTCATGTGATGGGCCAGTCTAACATACGTTGGAAATACCATGGGGAAGGGGTGGACAGAACAAGGGGCAGAACCCTTGAACCAGAGCCAGGCCATTCAGGGGACATCAGGGAACACTTCCCTACACAGGGATGTGGATGTATGAAATATTCTCCCCTCACCCCTCAGATATCTCTTGAGGCTGAGAATCCACAAGATCATTCCAGCTGAGACTGCGCGAGTGTTGCTAGGGTGGGGGCTCCTGTACCACAGTGGTATTTTCCCTGTCTTTGAGCTAGGAGGCCTATGCTCATGGCCCACCTGCTCCAGAGGGGGATGTGTAATGATGTCTCTGATTGGGTGTGTTGGCAAGTATCAAGGATGTTGTTAAGGATGGGTTACTACAAGGCTAGCCAATGGTATTAAGATGTAATTCAGTCAAGAGCTGGCTGAATGGCCTCTTACTGATGTGACATTCCTATCTTTTGCTGACTTTGATCCCATGATATGATGTTGGGAATACTAATCCTTTCGAGGTTCATGTTCTACTAACCATTTCTGCTTTGCTTCAAATGTGCAGTCAGGACAGTGGTATCTTGCCTTGTGTTGGATAGTGGAAATTTCAAGAGTTGTCCCATTAGTCCGGCACCCACACTCCCTTTCCACAGCCAGGTAAGCAGTACCCCTTTCCCAGTATTCCCCAATTTCCTTTTGAAAGCTATGATTGAATCTGCTCCTGCTGCCCTTTCAGGCAGCACATTCCAGATCCCAACAACTCACTGTGTAAAACAATCCCCCTCATCTCCCCCTCTCTGGGGATTTTCCCCAATTCCCTTCAATCTGTCCCCCTCTATTCACTGAGCCGCCTGCCCTTGGAAACATGTACTTCTGATTTAATTGACTGAAATCTCAATCAACCCTCCTCTTAGCCTCTCCAGCTCGAAGGAGAGCTATCCCAGATCTGCTCATTTGAAAAGTCAAATGCAACTTCTTGTATCTATAGGAATAATTCCCAGCAGTGAACAAACAGTGCAACATGGAGTTTATATATAAATATAGGTAGCACCATTATCATTGCATTCATACATCGTGTACAAATGCTTTCAGGATTAGCAATGAAATTTTTTGTTTTTTTTCTTTCCTAGTATATTTATTAAAACTATATCCATCCTAAATAGTAAAAAAAAAATACACAAGTGTGTAGCCCTGCACTTTATATATAAAGGCAAATATATTACAGATTTGTTATCATTGCCTGACCTCCTCATCACACACAGTGGCTAAAATCACTTCCAATGGTGAGCCTTACTGATCTTTCATCCCCTGCACCTCACTTGCAGCATCAACTCCAGCCCACCCTCCAAACTGCACCCCCATTTTCAAAAACTCTCTCCCAGCTTCTCCCTGTCCTGCCTCCCTCCCTCATGGTCCAGTTGGAGGGTAGTAATACAGGCTGACTTTGCCAGTGCCCTCAAATGACACAAAGGACACAAATATGATACTCTTCTTGCCTCTTTACTTTCCCTCACTCAGATATGTGGACCCTCTAAAGGTTAACCATGTCTTGATGCAAGAGAGAACTCCCCCACCCTTTAGAAAAGTAGGTTTCCTTTGCATGGGGAGAGTTGTTTCAAACTGACACACGGCAGCATCTGCTCCACATCCAATCACGCACCAGCCAACAGAAAGGCAGAACAGACTCAAGAGGCTGAATGCCCTTGAAAGTTCGACATGAACCATCATTCCTGTGTAACAGGCTCGAGGGGCTGAATGGCCTCCTTCTGTTTCAGTGTTCCCCTGATGGTCACATCTACATTAAATGATAGATGTTTGAAGGGAGATGGTGGCAGTGTGATTGGGCAGGTAACCAAGAGACCCAGCTTAGGGGCAAGGGTTCAAATCCAGCTCAGCTGCTGGTGGAACGTCAACTGATTAAATCTCAAGGTAAATGTTCCTTGTTATGACCATGAAATTGTCATGGATTGTTGCCAAAACCCATCTGGGTTCACGTCCTGTCCTTTAGGGAAGGAAATTTGCTGTCCTCACATGGTCTGGCCTAAATGTGACTCCAGACTCACAGCAATGTGGCTGACTCTTGCCTGCCCTGTGAAATAGTGCCAAGTGTGCCACTCAGTTCAAGGGCAATGAGGGATGGAGAACAGATCCCTGGCCTTGTAAGTGATGCCCACATCTCCTATCAGAGAAATAAATCCCACCCCCTCCATCAGGGGTGTGCCCTGATGTACCCGGTAAGCTAATGGTTTGTGTTGATATTCAGCAGAAATGTCCAGGATAATGTCGGGACTGCAGAGAGAACTCGGATATTGCTGGAGTGAGCAGTCACTGACCTTTGTGAGTGTCGTAACCTCCACAGCTTGGACCAAGGCCTGGAAAGTGGGATAAGGCCAGCACTGGCATGATGGATCAAATGGCCTGTGCATTGTAAGAATGAGATTTCATGGTTCCAGCTCTTCCTTTTCTGGCTTGGACTGCCTGAGTTTAAATGTTGGGGGCATAGATCTCCCCATTCACAGGCTGTTTATAACATAAAATATATTAACCCCCAACAACAGGGGAAACTCAGGACAAAGACTTCAATGGGAGACCCTTAGTGAGATATTCACAACTTCACAGTCCCAGGCACTGACAGCAGATTGACAAGAGCCATTTAGCAACACGCAGTGAACCACAACTGACACCACAAATTGCTGCTTATCTCTGCACAGTCAGAATGATCCCGTGATCACTGCTCACTGTGATCACTCCAGGGATTTATGGCCCAGTATCAGTGGATTCAGCCACAGCATGGGGGTCAGGGTCGGAGAGGTGTAACGGTGTTATAGCTGGGCCACATTAATAAGGAAAATCCCATGTTCTCCTCTTTGTGACTAGCAAGTTGAGGATTTAACTCAATATTGACCTCTTTTGAGAGCCATGTGACCCCTAGGCTATAAGCAGCTGTGCAGTTTGCTGAACCACACTCTAACAGAGTCCCACTGGGTCTTAAATCATTGACTGTTCCATAAAAGTGTTGGGTTACAGTCCTCACGTGAGGCAACCTAGCTATGATTCAGTGAAGGGGTGGGGTCTCACTCCATGGGCTGGGTGTGGCAGGGTCACGACCCATGGGAATGGCAACCAGGAAATGAATCCCCCTCCCTTCCCTACCTCTACCCTCTCGACTGGTCCTGGTACAGACTTTTATTGCATATTAGAGTCTTTTGACTTTATATACAGTTAGAATTTCCTGTTGTGTGACAGGAACATGGAAAGATCACAGGTTAAATCCCAGGACTATGTGGGTCACAGCCCTGGGTCATTTGTAAGGCCAGATATACAGTCACTCACTCAATAGGGCAGAGAATCTCACCGGATACAGAGACATGGTGCTGCAGATTGATGCCTTGCATTCATCAGGACAAATAGAATTTCAAGCAATCACAACAGGAGAGAAAGGGGACTGACTGGTTGTCAAAGTTGATCCTGATTGGCCAAGGTGTTGCCACGATTGCTTGAACACATTCCACGTCATTTTCCACATCTAGCCTCTGCTGTTAAATGTGCTACCATAAAGGGTATAGCACTTGCTGACAGTCTGAGGTGTGTTAATAGCTGCACTAATAACCATTTAGGATTTAATCTTCTAACATGGCTTTTTTATGCTTGTGAAAATGAAGTACATTGATCCACAGGAACCCATTCTCTGTAAAGAAAAGGAAACATGTTCAAGACTTGTGCGCTTTTGTCGAGTTATTTGGGAGGCTGCGGGAGCCTGGATGTTCCCCACTCACTCTCCACAGCAACACCTCAGCCAATGAGAATCAATGTGTCAACCAATCAGTGATCTTTCCCGTAACATAAATTGTGATGCTTTGAAATGAGGCATTCTCGTGCTTGTCCCGTAGAGTGCAAGACAAAATGTTTTGACAATGTGCCCCAGTTTTCAATAATATTCAACGCCAAATATATTCCCCACTTAAAAGTTACCACACTCCTTTATGGTAATTAGTGGCGATTTGCACTGAAGCTGGATCCGATCGTCTGTGAGAAAGCGAGTGGCTGCAAAGTCAGCTCCTTGTTTGCCTTTCCAGTAAAACATTCCAGGACACGGAATGCATGACACACACATGTATCTGTGTGTGGTGGCAAAATGCTGTTATTGTCTTTAAAAAAAGTTATTTCTTTTCAAAAGCTAAAACTCTACTCAGGGAGTTAAATGTTTACCAGCTCCCGAAACCCTTTAGTTGCTAACCGAAGAGAGGTTTTACACTGGGGTCTTTCTGACTGAGTGTGGGTGCCTGATTATATAATCTATATATTAATCAAAAGATAGTGAGGCAAGGGGTTGAGTACAGCACGAGGCCGGCACAAGCAAACTATCCATTCGCCTTTCGCGGGCTCCACTCATAACGTCCCAGGATTCTGTGCAGTTCAGGCGACATGAAGTAAGGCTTCTCAGCTGATCCATCATTACGCTCCAAATCTTCGCCTGTGTGAGTTAGTGACATGCCAAAGCAATGGGGAGGGGGAAGAGGCGGGGTGGAGGGGGGAACAGAGACAGTGAGACAGAGAAACAGAAAATCAGAGAGATAGAGAGAGAGACGGAGAGTTAGAGAGAGCGAGGGGAGAGAGATAGAGAGGCAGAAAGAGAGAGAGGCAGAGAGAGAGAGAGAGAGGCAGATCGAGAGATACAGAGAGAAAGTCAGACAGACAGATAGATCAAGAGAGGTAGAGAGACAGACAGAGAGATAGATGGACAGAGAGAGAAAGAGAGTGAGAAAGAGGCAGATAGAGAAATAAAAAGAGAGACAGAGATAGAAAGACGGATAAAGAAACAAAGAGAGAGAGAGAGGGGAAGACATAGAGATAGAGAGAGAAAACAGAGTGCCAAACCAAAATTGATCCGAAGACAGAGATAGAGAGGGGAAGAAAATAATGACAATTGAACGAGAGCAGGGAAAGGTGGATTGGAAAGGTAACAAGTTAGAAGGCTTTTGGAGCTCTTAAATAAATTGATAATTAAACACAAAGCAAGCAGCTTGTAAAGCTCAGGAATTAATGTTTTAATTGCTGCACATTTAAGGAGCTTTGTAAGTAGTAATAGCAAATGCAGCTTCAGCCAAAATGAATGCCAGGGAAAAACGAGCAAATCTAGTGCAGCCTCAGCTAGTTTCAAACATCAGCTCAAACTGCCAGGAAACGCAGAATAGCATCAGGAACGTTTCTAAACCTCGAGACTCAAACTGCATCATTGTCAGCTCCCTGCTGCCATATTGGTTCCTAACAACATCAGTCAGACCAATGAACTTGGCTCTTCCTGAAGCTTTGGCAACATTGGAGTTTCACTGAACATGCTGGGTTCAGATAAAATTCTACACAATGTCTACAGGAGCAAACTGTTAACTCAACAACTGAAACACTGATCAAGATAGAGGCAAGGTCAACACTTTAAACCAAAGGCCAACGAGCTCATTGCCATAACAACACAACCCTTGAACATTGTATAACTCGGGAGTAATGCATCATCTCAAACAGGTGATTGTGGTTAAGGTCAATGTTGTTGTTAAATTGTTTCTGT
>JAHRHZ010000273.1:20162179-20175507 GCA_024137785.1 Ginglymostoma cirratum | reverse complement strand
CTGACCCTCCGACAGTGCGACACTCCCTCAGCACTGACCCTCTGACAATGGGGCACTCCCTCAGCACTGACCCTCTGACAGTGCGGCACTCCCTCAGCACTGACCCTCCGACAGTGCGGCGCCCTTATCTGCTTTCCGGAGGGACCACTCCCTCCGCGACTCCCTTGTTCGCTCCACACTCCCCTCCAGCCCCACCACACCCAGCACTTTTCCCTGCAACCGCCGGAAGTGCTACACCTGCCCCCACACCTCCTCCCTCACCCCAATCCCAGGCCCCAAGAAGACTTTCCACATCAAGTAGATGTTAACCTGCACATCTGCCAATGTGGTATACTGCATCCGCTGTACCCGTTGTGGCTTCCTCTACATCGGGGAAACCAATCGGAGACTTTGGGACCGCTTTGCGGAACACCTACGCTCGGTTTGCGACAAACGACTGCACCTCCCAGTCGCGAACCATTTCAACTCCCCCTCCCATTCCGCAGACGACATGTCCATCCTGGGCCTCCTGCAATGCCACAACGATGCCACCCGAAGGTTGCAGGAACAGCAACTCATATTCCGCTTGGGAACCCTGCAGCCCAATGGTATCAATGTGGACTTCACAAGCTTCAAAATCTCCCCTCCCCCAACGGCATCCCAAAACCAGCCCAGCTTGTCCCCACCTCCCTAACCTGTCCTTCCTCCCACCTATCCCCTCCTCCCACCTCAAGCCCCACCCCCATTTCCTACCTACTAGCCTCATCCCACCCCCTTGACCTGTCCGTCCTCCCTGGACTGACCTATCCCCTTCCTATCTCCCCACCTACACTCACCTTTACTGGCTCCATCCATGCCTCTTTGACCTGTCTGTCTCCACTCCACCTATCCTCTCCTCTATCCATCTTCTGTCCACCTCCCCCTCTCTCCCTATTTACTTCAGAACCCCCTTCCCCTCCCCCATTTCTGAAGAAGGGCCTAGGCCTGAAACATCAGCCTTCCTGCTCCTGTGATGCTGCTTGGCCTGCTGTGTTCATCCAGCTCCACACCTTGTTATCTCAGATTCTCCAGCATCAGCAGTTCCTACTATCTCCAAAATGTTAACTGTGATTTTTTTCTTCACAGATGCTGCCAGACCTGCTGAGCTTTTCCAGCAACTTCTGGTTTTGTTCCTGATTTACAGTATCCACAGTTCTTCCAGTTCTTATTCTTATTTGAAGAATGAGGGGGATTTTATAGAAACACATAACGTTATGAAGGGAATAGATAAGATAGAAGCAGGGAAGTGCTTCCAATGGTGGTGTGAAGCTAGACCTAGGGGGCATAGCCTCAAAATAATGGGGAGCAGATTTAGGACAGAGTTGAGGAGGAACTTCTTCATCCAAAGAGTTGTGAATCTGTGGGATTCCCTGTCTGGTGAAGCAGTTGAGGCTTCCTCATTGAATGTTTTTAAGACAAAGATAGATTTCTGAACAGTAGAGGAATTAAGGGTAATGGTGAGTGGGCAGGGAAGTGGAGCTGAGTCCATGATCATATTAAATGGCGGAGCAGGCTCGAGGGTTCAGATGACCTACTCCTGCTCCTATTTCTTATGTTCTTAAAAAGGGTCACACATTAAGGGGAGGCAATGGCCTAGTGGTATTATCGCTGGACTGTTCTGTGGACTCAGGTTCGAATCCTACCATGGCAGATGGTGGAATTTGAATTCAGTAAAATATCTAGAATTAGGAATTTAATGATGACCACGAATCCACTGTCAATTGTTGGAAAAACCCATCTGGTTCACTAATGTCCTTTAGGGAAGGGAACTGCCATCCTTACCTGGTCTGGTCTACATGTGACTCTAGACCCACAGCAATGTGGTTGACTCTTAACTGGCCTCTGGGCAATAAATGCTGCCTAACCAGCAATGCCCTCATCATGTAAATGAGTTTAAAAAAAATTAAGACATAGATGAAGAAAGTGCTTTTTCTTTGAAGGTAGTGAATCTGTGGAATTCTTCACCACAGAGGGCTGTCGAGGCTGGGTCATTAAATATATTCAAGGCTGAGAAAGGTTTTTAATCAGGAAGGGAATCAAGGGTAATGGGAAATAGTCAGGAAAGTGGAGTTAACGATTATCAGATCAGCCCTGATCTCATTGAATGGCCTACTCTGCTCCTTTGTCTAATGGTTTATGGACTTCACCAGGAGTTTCAATCTGCATTCTGTCCTTCAGGGTGAGGTTTTGAACCACAACAACAGAAGTTGCTGGAACAGCTCCAGTGACCAGACCCTGAAACGTTAACTCTGATCTTTTTCTTCACAGGTGTTGCCAGACCTGCTGAGCATTTCCAGCAACTTCTGTTGTTGGTCCAGATTTTTTTTTTGTATTCATTCACGGGATGAGGGCATCACTGACCAGGCAGCATTTATGGCCCATCCCTAATTGCCCAGAGGGCAGTTAAGAGTCAACCACATTGCTGTGGGTCTGGAGTCACATGTAGGCCAGACCAGGTAAGGACGGCAGTTTCTTTCCCTAAAGGACATTAGTGAACCAGATGGGTTTTTCCCAACAATTGGCAATGGATTCATGGTCATCATTAAACTATTAATTCCAGGTATTTATTGAATTCAAATTCCACCATCTGCCGTGGCAGGATTTGAACCCAGGTACCCGGAACATTATCTGGGTCTATGGATTAACAGTCCAGGGATAATACCATTTGGCCATTGCCTCCTATAATTTACAGCTTCCACAGTTCTTTTGGTTTTTATGAGGTTTTTAATCACTTCAGGCAAAACTCTAAACCACAAAAACGATTTGTACATAAATGCTAAATTCTGTTTACTCTGGAATTATCAGAGACCTAGAATTAGGCCATGCACGGCCAAACATCTGACGCAAACAGTCTCAGTGTTGTGAAAGGTAATTCTCGTTCTGTGTGCAGTTCATCGTCAGTTCAAATTTGAGCTCACAGCTCTTGCCATGCTTATCATGAACAGCTGAGGGCAGTGTTCTCCACAGCTTGTTCAGTGACTGACATGAGTTTGCAAGTCAGAATTTCACTCACTGAGTGTGACACTGAGCTCCTCACTCAGTTCTTGTCTGTATATCCGGCCTGTAGAACTGCACACACATCTGGTATTGTAACATAGAAAATAAGAGAAAAGGAGCAGGAGTAGGCCATTCGGCCCTTTCAGCCTGCTGCACTATAAAAATGATCATGGCTGATCATCCAACTTAGGGATAACAGGTACTGCAGATGCTGGAGAATCCGAGATAATAAGCATGGGGCTGGATGAACACAGCAGGTCAGGCAGCATCACGGGAGCAGGAAAACTTGACGTTTCAGGCCTAAACCCTTCATCAGAAATGGGGGAGGGGAAGAGGGTTCTGAAATAAATAGGGAGAGAGGGGGAGGCGGACAGAGGATGGATAGAGGAGAGGATAGGTGGAGAGGAGGCAGACAAGTCGAAGAGGCGGGATCTATCCTCCTCCCCCTCTCTCCCTATTTATTTCAGAACCCTCTTCCCCTCCCCCATTTCTGATGAAGGGTTTAGGCCCGAAACGTCAAGTTTTCCTGCTCCTATGATGCCATCCAACTTAGGCCCCTCTTTCTGCTTTCTCCCCCATACCTTTTGATCCCATTACCCTCAAGAACAATATTGAAATCCCTCTTGAAAAGATTCAATATTTTGGCTTCAAACACTTTCTGTAGCAGAGATGTTCACAGGCTCCCCACTCTCTGGGTGATCACAACAAGACTGACATAATAGGTCCACAAAAATGATGATACGTAACAAAGAGGCTACAACTATTTTTAAAGACTGAACAGTCTAGTCTCTTTTTTGCAAAAAAGAGAGATTGTACAGGGAGGAGGGGTTGGGGTAAGAAGTGGGAGAAAAATGTGACACTGCTGCTTAACAAAGGGGCAATGGATAATCCAGGAAACTGCAGACCTGTCAGCTTGACATCAGTCGTTGGTGAAATTGATGGAGGCCGTATTGGGGGATAAGCTAAATATACACTGAGTAAAAAATAAGTTGGATTTCAGTGAGGGATTTGACAAGGTTCCACATGGTCGTCTGGTTACCAAGGTTAGATCACATGTGATCCAAGGGAGCTAGCCAATTGGATACAAAATTGGCTTGAAGGTAGCAGACAGAGGGTGATGGTGGAGGGTTGCTTTTCACACTGGAGGCCTGTGACCAGCGGTGTGCCACAAGGATCGGTGTGGGGTCCACTGCTTTTTCATCATTTATATCGCTAATGTGGATGTGAGTAGAGGAGGTATGTTTAGTTAGTTTGCAGATGACACAAAAATTGGAGGTGTAGTGGGCAGCGAAGAAGGTTACCTCAGAGTACAATGGGACCTTGATCAGATGGGCCATTTGGCCGAGAATTGGCAGATGGATTTTAATTTAGATAAATGTGAAGTGCTGCATTTTAGAAACGTAGATCAGGGCAGGACTTATACACTTAATGGTAAGGTCCTGGGGAGTGTTGTCGAACAGACAGACCTAGGGGTATAAGTGCATAGATCCTTGAAAGTGGAGTCACAGGTAGACAGGGTAGTGAAGAAGGTATTTGGTACGCTTGCCTTTATTGGTCAGTGCATTGAGTACAGGAATTGGGACATCAAATTGCAGCTATGCAGGACATTGGTTAGGCCACTTTTGGAATATGGCGTGCAATTCTGTCTCTCTGCCATAGGAAGGATGTTGTGAAGCTTGAGATGGTACAGAAAAGATTTACGAAAATGTTGTCAGAGTTGGAGGGTTTGAGCTACAGGGAGAGGCTGAATAGGCTGGGGCCATTTTCCTGGGGCATCGGAGGCTGAGGGATGTCTTTATAGAGGTTTATAAAATCATGAGGGGCATGGATAGGGTGAATAGTACTTTTCCCAGAGCGGGGCAGTCCAGAACTGGAGAGCATAGGTTTAAGGTGAGAGGGGAAAGATTTAAAAGGGACTTATGGTTAGCTTTTTCAAGCAGATGGTGGTGCAAGTATGGAATGAGCTGCCAGAGGAAGTGGTAGAGGCTGGTACAATTACAACATTTAAAAGGCATCTGGATGGGTATATGAATAGGAAGGTTTTAGAGGGATATGGGCCAAATGCTGGCAAATGGGACTAGGTTGGATTGGTTTGTCTGGATTGCACTGTTAAGTTGGACCAAAGGGTCTGCTGCCGTGCTGTATGACTCTATGACTAGACAGTCAACACGTCTTTGTCAAGGGCAGGTCATGTCTGAGAAATTCAAATGAGTTCTTTTACGCGGTGAGACAGGCAGTGGACGAGGGTAGTGCTCTCGATGTTGTATATTTGGACTTTCAGAAAGCATTTTGTGCAGTGCCATGTGGCAGGTTGGTTAGAAAATTAGAAATGTTTGGGATGATGGGTCCTTAGCCGCATGGATTAGAAGTTGGCTAAAGGACAGGAAACAGACGGTAGGGGAAAATGGGCATTTTTAAAAGTGGAGATGAGTTGAAAATGGTGCTCTCTGGGGATCGATGTTGGGAGCCAACTTTTTTTTTATCACGTGTATAAACAATTTGGAGATGGGTGTTGATGGCAAAACCTCTAAATTTTCAGAAGATACTAAGCTGGGGAGAACAGTGGATTGTGAGGATATGCTGAGTGACTTCAGAGGGACATTGACAAGTTATCCAATGGACAGCCACCTGGCAGAAAAATTTCCATGTAGATAAATGCAAAGTAATGCATTTTGGGATGACAAACATGGAGAGACAATATATGCCCAATGGTGTAACTTTGAGAGGAGTACAGGAGCAGAGGGACCTCTGGCTTCACATGCATAATTCTCTGAAGGTGGCCGGGGATATTGAAACAGTTATTAAGAAGGCTCATAGGATCCTTGGGTTTATAAATAGAGGCATAAGAGTATAAAAGCAAGGAGGTGCTGCTACATCTCTACAAATCATTGGTCAGACCACATTTGCAATATAGTGTTCAGTTCTGGGCACCTTATTTAAGGATGGACAATAAAGCCCTGGAGGGAGTTCAAAGGAGATTGACTAGAATGTTGCGAGGAATGAATGATTTTAGATTCAAGGAAAGATCAGCGAGATTGGGTTTATTCTCCATGGAGCAGAGAAGATTAAGAGGTGAACTTATTGAGGTGTTCAAAATTATGAACAGTGTTGACAGGGTAAAGAAGGATATTCTGTTTCCATGAGTTGGTATGTCAGTAGCTAAGGGTCACAATTTTAGGACTGTCAGCAAGAGAGCTAGGAATGAGATGAGGAGAAACATTTTTTACCCAGAGAGTTGTTAGGATTTGGAATGTGCTGCCTGGGAGAGTGATGGAGGCAGATTCCATAGTGGGTTTCGAAAGAGAGCTCAATGTATTTTTGAAAGTGATGAAGCTCGAAGGCAATTGAGATAGGGCTGGAGACTGGGACTAGCTGGGTTGCTCTTTCAGCAGCCAGTACAGACACGATGGGTCAAATGGCCTCCTTCGGTGCTGTAACATTCTGTGATTCTACAAAGGGATATGATGAAAGTGTTGAAGATGATAAACAGTGGAAGCTGATCTCAGCAGTGTGTGGGGAAAAAAAACCAAAGGACCATCAATATCAGACAATCACCAGGAAATTACATCAGGAATCCAGGAGAAACTGTGTTCCCCATGAGCCAAAAATTGGTGAATGCTAAATGACGAGGAGCATAGCCATAGATTACAGGAGGAGATAGACGGCCTGGTCAGATTGGCTGATCAGTAGCAGCTACATGTGAGATCATGCATTCGGACAGGACACGGGAATACACAATGAACAACAGAACCCTACTCACCACCAAGGATCAGTCAGATCCTGGAGTGCATGTCCACTGTGCCTTACAGTATCAGTACAGGAAGATAAAATCTTCAGCACTAACCGTCCGACAGTGCGGCACTCCCTCGGTACTGACCCTCTGACAGTGCAGCACTCCCTCGGCACTGACCCTCCGACAGTGCAGCACTCCCTCGGCACTGACCCTCCGACAGTGCAGCACTCCCTCAGTACTGACCCTCCGACAGTGCGGCACTCCCTCAGTACTGACCCTCCGACAGTGCGGCACTCCCTCGGCACTGACCCTCTCACAGTGCGGCGCTCACTCAGCACTGACCCTCCGACAGTGCGGCACTCCCTCGGTACTGACCCTCTCACAGTGCGGCGCTCACTCAGCACTGACCCTCCGACAGTGCGGCGCTCACTCAGCACTGACCCTCCGACAGTGCAGCACTCCCTCAGTACTGACCCTCCGACAGTGCGGCACTCCCTCAGTACTGACCCTCTCACAGTGCGGCGCTCCCTCAGTACTGACCCTCTGACAGTGTGGCGCTCCCTCAGCACTGACCCTCCGATAGCGCGACACTCCCTCAGCACTGACCCTCCGATAGCGCGACACTCCCTCAGCACTGACTCTCTGACAGTGCGACACTCCCTCAGTACTGACCCTCCGATAGTGTGGGACTCCCTCAGTACTGACCCTCTGACAGTGCGGCACTGCCTCAGTACTGACCCTCTGACAGTACTGCACTCCCTCAGCACTGACCCTCCAACAATTCGGAACACCCTCAGTACTGACCCTCCGACAGTGCGGCACTCCCTCAGTACTGACCCTCCGACAGTGCGGCACTCCCTCAGCACTGACCCTCTGACAGTGCAGCACTCCCTCAGCACTGACCCTCTGACAGTGCAGCACTCCCTCAGCACTGACCCTCTGACAGTGAAGTACAGATCCTTATCTGCAAATTTTACTGAACAACTCTGTTCAAGCAATCAACCACCATGACGAGTAACAGAGAGAATTACTGCATTTTTATTGCACCTTTCACAGAATACGGATCATCCCAAAACACTTTCCAGCCTTTGATGTATTTGACATGTCTGTCCGGTTCTAATGTAGGAAGCAGAGCAACCAACCGGTGAAGAGCACACTCTCTCAAACAGGAATAATCTTTTTTGAGGAGTTAATATTAGACTCAGCACACAGGGAGGTGCAGTAACAAATGACTCATTGCTGTCAAGTCGATATACTAAGGCGCTACTGAAATGCAACTCTTTCTTGAAGTTGCAGTTTCCAAATTTTTCAGTAAATTCACAGAAGAACAAAGGGAGTGAATTACTTACCACTAGAGGAACCCAGTAATAGTTTAATGATGGGGCTTCGCCAGCGATGATCGATATTCGGTGTGTGAAGAAGAAAAAGGCCAGCACTCCTAGACAGAAAATAAGAACCAAACAAATTCACTGGGTTTCAAATCTGATAGAAATGTAATGCAACAACAACCATTTGCAGTTATGTAGCCACTGTAGCCCCTCTGAATGGGATTCATGTGAGTGTTGCCAGACAGCATCTGACACTGGGGTACAGTGGAGATCTTGCGACAGACTGATGAAAGCTCGATGTTAGGGGGAGTTTTTCAGGAGCATCTTAAACAGGGATAATGAGGTTTTGGGAGGGGATTCAAGAGCTTGGGGCCTAGGCAGCTATGGGCAGCGGTGCCAAGGCTGGAGTGATTAAAATCAAGGGGCTGGAATTGGATGAGCACAGAGATCTTGTGGATTGTGGGGCTGAGAGACTTTGCGTTGTAAGTTAGTTTAATAACGATGAAGTGATCGGAGAGAGTAAATCGGGAGGCAGTGTTTACAGGGTCAGGAGGGACGGTGAGCAGAGGGAGACAGATTGAAGAGAATCAGAAAAAACCCCAGAGAGGGGGAGATGAGGGGGATTGTTTTACACAGTGAGTTGTTGGGACCTGGAACTCATTGCCTGCAAGGGCAGTAGGAGCGGATTCAATCATCACTTTCAAACAGGGAATTGGGGGAATACTGGGAAAATAAAAGTTTCCAGGGCCACGGATCAAGAGCAATGGGAGTGATTTTAAGCAAATAAAAGTTTCCCTTTACACAGCGAACCAGTCAATGTTTTTGATGGGAGAAGTTTAGCTGCAGAGCAGATTGAATCCAAATTCTTACCAACACCTCCAACAATCAGCAACTTGCCGAGTAACAACAGAAAATCCGTCACTTTATCCAACACTGCGACTCTGCCAACGGAAACATAACACCGGATTCATGAGTAAGTGAGGAGGAAGACTGACTTCCTGAAAGTCTCTGCCCACCCAGTCACAGCAGGAATCTGAGAAAACCCCATGTGTTCCTCCTGTGAGATTTACAAGGTCCTGGGAGGTTAAACAAAGGGGGTTAGTTGGCCTGTGCTGAAGTCAGTGTGACAGTAAACCAGGGTGATTTGATTGTTAAAAACTAAAGGAAGGCTCAAACTGTGGGGACGATGGAAGGCATTTTGACTCAGAGAAATGACAGCAGCTGAATATTAACAGTGGGGACTGAGAGTCTCCAAAGTCCCAAAAAAAATGCTCTGAAGTTGGGTTATAAACTGCTGTGCTTTGAACTGTCCACTTAATTATGAGGGTTGGGCTATAAAGTAGGCAGAATTAGCATTTCTGCCTAGATACAAGGCCCATGTGAGTCACACCGTCATGGGAAAGGGTACAGAGGAAGCCATTATAAAGATCAAGTTAAATGCCTTCCTGCAATACCCACAGAAAATCAAAAACTATGCTTTGAACCTGGCTGGATCTGGGAGATAGGCATTAGTTATAAATACAAAACTCTCTGGTTCATGGGACAGGAACAGAAGTGGAAGCTGACACTCAGATTGAAAAGAATAAATCCATGCAAAGTTACAATGAGGCTGGAGGAATCCACAAACTTCAGCAAGAGGCTGAACCCTGGGGAGGAGAAAATGTCCAGCAATTTCTGCTTCTGTTTGTCTAAAATCACAAGCTGTGTGGTTGGGAAGATAAAGCAGCAATGGACCCTCAGAAGTTAATTCACCCAGAGTGCAGTGCAGAGGGAGCTTTACTCTGTATCTAACCCCATTAGTCACTTTGGACTGATTCTGGGTGAATTACATCAAACAGTGTAAATCACACTGTGAAATATATACCTTTGGTTGGATGAAGAACAAAATGGCAATATTTTCTTAATGTTTTGAAATATTGGTTGAGAAAAACACCCTGCTTTTCTCTTTCTCTCTGCCTTTAAGATACTTTTTGAAATCAACCTCTTTGATTAAACTTTCAGTCCTGTTCTAATCTCCTATCATTGCTCAGTGTCAGATAATAGTTAATAATCTTCCTGTGACACAGCTCAAGATGTTGTGGCATGTTAAAGGAACCAAAGAAATACAATACACATTCAACTTAATTTGGCTATAAATACCTCGGAGTGCAATGGGGAACAGTGTAGACGGAGCTTTACTCTGTATCTAACCCTGTGCTGTCCCTGCTCTGGGAGTGTTTGATGGGGGGGACAGTGCAGAGGGAGCTTTACTCTGTATCTAACCCCGTCCTGTCCCATCCTGCGAGTGTTTGATGGGGGACTGTGTAGAGGGATATTTACTCTGTATCTAACCCTATGCTGTCCCTGTCCTGGGAGTGTTTGATAGGACAGTGTAGAGGGAGCTTTCCTCCATATCTAACAAGTTGATGTCCCTGTCCTGTGAGTGTTAGATAGGGACAGTGTAGAAGGAGCTTTACTCTGTATCTAACCCTGTGCTGTCCCTGTCCTGGGAGTGTCTGATGCAGTAAAGTGTAGAGAGAGCTTTACTGTGTAACTAACCCTGTACTGCTCCTGCCAATGGGAGCGGAATCTGTTAACTCAAAGCAAACCAAAGGCTGATGTTGGCCTGGTATAGAGTCCTGGGATATACCAGCTCTGGGTCCCAGACTCCAGGAAGGAGAGACTTTCCTCGAGAGAGACAGATTCGCCAGAATGATCCAGGGGAGAAAGGGGTTAAATGATGAGGACCGGTAAGATAGAATTATTTTATTCCTTCCTGGGAGGTGAGTGTCACTGCTCAGCCTGCATTTCTTGCCTATTCCTAGCTGCCCTCAAGAAGGTGGGGCTGAGCTGCCTTCTTGAACCGCTGTAGTCCATGTGCTATACACAGACCCACAATGCCATTAGGGAGGGTATTCCAGAATTTTGACCCAGTGACAGTGAAGTACGGCAATATATTTCCACATCAGGATGGTGAGTGGCTTGGAGGGGAACTTACAGGGTGTGGTGTTCCCATGTATCTGCTGCCCTTGTCCTTCTAGAAGGAAGTGGTCGTGGGTTTGGAAGGTGCTGTCTGAGGATCTTTGGTGAAATTCTGCAGTGCATCTTGTGGATAATACACACTGCTGCTACGTCGGTGGTGGAGGGAGTGAATGCTTGTGGATGTGGTGCCAATCAAGTGGGGGCTGCTTTGTCCTGGATGGTGTCAAGCTTCTTGAGTGTTGTTGGAGCAGCACCCATCCAGGCAAGTGGGGAATATTCCATCACACTCCTGACTTGCGCCTTGTAGATGGTGGACAGGCATTGAGGAGTCAGGAGGTGAGTTACTCACCGCAGTATTCCTTGACTCTGACCTGCTTTTGTAGCCATCGTGTTTACATGGCTGGTCTAGTTGAGTTTCTGGTCAATGGTAACCCCCAGGATGTTGACAGTGTAGATTTCAGTAATGAAATATGAAGCAGTGGTGGTCAGACTGTCTCTTACTGGTGATGGTCATAGCCTGGCATTTGTGTGGCACACATGTTACTTCCCACTTGTCAGCCTAAGCCTGGATATTGTCCAGATCTTGTTTCATTTGAACCATGGACTGCTTCAGTTTTGGAAGAGTTGTGAATGGTGTTAATGGTGCAGTCATTGGCAAACATCCCCATTTTAATAAGGATTAGGCTTGTATTTTCTTGAGTAAAGTAGTTTAAGAGGTGACTTGCTCAAGGTATTTTAAGAAACGATTTAAAACGGTTGATAGTGTGAATTTATTTCCTGTGATATTTGTGGGGGGAGGGATCCATAACCTCAAAATCAGAGCCAGGTCTTTCTGGGAGTGATGTTGGGATGCACTTATCCATACAGATGGTAGTGGAAATCTGGAATTGCAGGGCTCAGCCAGGAGAAAATAACTGTTTCTTGAAATCATCGCGAGTCTCACCTCACGACATTCCTCATTAGTAAAAAGAAGGCATCCTTTGCAGATGTGCAGAAGTTTTTACCATATATGGCAATCTGAAAGAGGAAAAGATGTCATACTTTGCATTTATATAGTGTCTTTCACAACCCCAGAGAGTGAACATTCAACACATTGATAGCTGACAGTACAAAGTAATACTAAAATTCCCAAGCAGTGAGAACGAGCAGAGACTCACCATTATATAGGCATTTCTGTTGAGAAATTTGATGAATTTTTCCAGACACCAAAAGCAACATTTCAGACAGCAGAAAAGGAATTTGGCAAATTTGTTCTGCGCACCTGAGGGTAAAGCAACAAGCTCTGATTTAATCCATAATCACACAACAACACAGGAATGTCCAGGCTGCAGGAGGCCATTCAGCCTTTTGTACTTGTGTCAGTTCCTTGAAAGATCTCCAATT
Source organism: Ginglymostoma cirratum (assembly GCA_024137785.1). Classification (NCBI taxonomy): domain Eukaryota; kingdom Metazoa; phylum Chordata; class Chondrichthyes; order Orectolobiformes; family Ginglymostomatidae; genus Ginglymostoma; species Ginglymostoma cirratum. The sequence goes on along the minus strand of JAHRHZ010000273.1, from coordinate 20,163,087 downwards.
AATCTCACATTGTTGCACTTTCCCCAAATCCCGTAGATGTTCACATGTCAAATATTTATCCAATTCTCTTGTGAAAGTTAGCATTAGATCAGATGTTACAGGCAGCACGTTCCAGATCCCAACAACTCACTGTGTGATAACAATCCCCCTCAACTTCCTCCTCTCTCAGGCTTTTCCCGATTCCCCTCAATCCGTCTCTCTCTGCTCACTGAGCCTCCCGACCCTGAAAACACTGCCTCCTGGTTTACTCGACAAAAAGTTTGCACATCCTCCCGGGGACGATGTACAGTAATAATTTAAACCAATCACAAGAGAATACAACACGCCCACCCCCAAACTAGGCATGTCACAATGCCACCCACTGGACAAACGCCATAATTACAATGTGATGCGTTTACATAGGCAAGCTCCATTATAAATGCTGACAAAGGAACAATGACCTAAGGACCAAATAAATGTGAAATCCAAACTGAACTCGACCTGTTAACTCTAAATATCAAACCTATATAAGACTAGCTCTGCCCTGCCTTTAACCACACTCCACCTGCAGATGACACTGAGTCTTGGCTTGAGGGAAAACTGAGTATTATTACGGTTATGCCCCTATTGAAGGTGTATTTGGTAAGCGCGGAATCACATGGGATTTACAGCATGGATATTTCACCTGAGCCAGTGCTTCTCATCCAACTCCATCTACATCTTACTCCACCATCACATCCTCTTCTCCCACACGGCACTTCTCCTGCTGTTAGCCTCAATGACTCTCTGCGGCACAGGCGCCCCCATGCTCTCTGCGGCACAGGTACTCCCTACGTTTTCTGTGGCACAGGTACTCCCTACGTTCTCTGTGGCACAAGCACACCCATGCTCTCTGCGGTACAGGCACACCCACGCTCTCTGCGGTACAG
>JAHRHZ010000273.1:20151673-20162169 GCA_024137785.1 Ginglymostoma cirratum | reverse complement strand
TCTGCGGTACAGGCACACCCACGCTCTCTGCGGTACAGGCACCCCCATGCTCTCTGCGGTAAAGGCACCCCCACGATCCGTACTGGATTCCCTGTCTGCCCATTGGCTGACAGTGAAGTCGCGCTGATGCTTCTAGCCTCCCACCCTAGAGAGCCAGGTTAATGTTGTGCACCCTGGTAGGTGGTGGAATTTCAATTCAATTAATAAATCTGGAACTGAAAACAATTCTCTATGATGGCGACCATGGGACGGTTTGTTACAAACCCCTCTGATTCACTAATGTCCTTTAGGGAAAGAAATCTGGTGCTATTACCCAGTCTGGCATACATGTGACTCCAGACCCACAGCAATGTGGCTGACTCTTGCCTGCCCTGTGAAATGGCCCTGAGTGAGCCACTCAGTTCGAGGGTAATTAGGAACGGACAAAAAATGTCAGGGACACCCAAATTCCTTAAATGAAGTAAAACAAAATGTCAGAAGTAGCTGCAATTGAGAGCTACTCAGGAGCTCACCTTTCAGTTTATTATCCAGGTATTCCAGAATAATCCGGATGAGTTGGGTGATCGCTAGTATTAAGGATCCGAATGCTAATGAGCCCGTGTGGTACCTGATACAAGGGAACAGATTCAGAATAATTGTTACACATCAAAAAGCACAACAACGAACTCCAATATCCTCCTCCTCCTCCTCACTGCTTCCTCTCGGAGTCTCCTGAGCTTCCAGACTTTCGAAACCAAGGTATATATCACTTAGTGCAAAAACAGAGAATGCTGGAGAAACTCAGCAGGTCTGGCAGCATCTGTGGAGAGAGAAACAGAGTTAACCTTTTCAGCCCAGAGACCCTTCATGAGAACTGCTGCAGAACATGTCACCTCATTTACCTTTTCCTTTTTACTCTTTTCAGCCTTGGAGCTCCTCTCCTTTGTTCAGAGACTCAGTGCTAGGCCTCCAGGCCTGTCCCTCATCCTTAGCCCTACCTCTACAGCCTGGCTTCAATCCTTCACTCTGCTTTCACAGTCTAATAAATATCGAAGATGTGGCCAAGGTGCTGAGGTCGAGGGTTGGGAGCCTGTATGGAGGGACAGGCAAAGGATAGAGGAAAGTTCAAGACCAGGAGAGGAAATCCCTCTTCCTCCATTTTGACCCAAAGAACTCACCTTTTGTATAGACCTCCATCTTCATTGAAGGGGTCTAAAACTACCCTTGCCTCACCCTTCAATGGGGTTCCTTGAAACAGCCGAGTGTCCCATCCTGTGAAGTCATAGTAATCTTGTCATTATCACTGGGGTTTTCCTGCCTTGGATCAGGAAGCTCACTCCTAATTGGCTGAGTTTGTGGGAGGTAGACCCAACAGCATTCTGGGCATCCTGACAGCTCCCACCACCATGTCCAGTTCCTCAGGGTAGCGTCCTACACCGAATCAACTTCAGCTGCTTCGTCAGTGACCTTCCCAGGAAAGTTTGCTGATGATTGCACATGTTCAGCACCATTCATACCTCCTAAGGTACTGAAGTAGACGTGTTCCAACACAAAAAGATCTGGATAATACCCTGGATAATATCCTGGCTTTGGCTGACAAGTAGCAAGTAACATTGGCACTACACAAATGCCAGGCTATGACCATCACCAATAACAGACTATCTAACCACCACCTTGATATCCACCTTGATGGTGTTACCATCACTGCATTCCCCACTATCAACATCCTGGGGGTTACCACTGACCAGAAACTCAACTGGATTCATCATCTAAATACGATGGATTCAAGAGCAGGTAAGAAACTAGGGAACCTGGGGCGAGAAACTTACCTCCTGAGTCCTCAAAGCCTGTCCACCATCTACAAGGCACAACTCAGGAGTGCGATGGAATTCTCCCCACTTGCCTGGATGAGTGCAGCCCCAACAACACTCAAGAAGCTTGACACCATCCAGGACAAAGCTGCCCTCTTGATTGGCACTACATCCACAAACATTCACTCCCTCCACCACCGACGCTCAGTAGTAGCAGTGTGTACTATCTATAAGATGCACTGCAGAAATTCACCAAAGATCCTCAGACAGCGCCTTCCAAACCCACAACCACTTCCATCTAGAAGAACAAAGGGTGTAGATATAAGATCTAGAAGGACAAGGGCAGCAGATACATGGGAATACCACTCCCTGCAAGTTCCCCTCCAAGCCATTCACCATCCTTACTTGGAAATATATTGTTGTTCCTTCACTGTCGCTGGGTCAAAATCGTGGAATTCCCTCCCTAAGGGGCATTGTGGGTCAACCTACAGCACATGGACTTCAGTGGTTCAAGAAGGCAGCTCACCACCACTTTCTCTCAACGGGCAAACGGGGATGGGCAATAAATGCTGGACCCAGCCAGAGATGCCCACATCCCATGAATGAATTTAAAAACAGATATTAGGAGAGCGAGGTAATAAACAAAAGCAAATCTTACCCTGTTAATTTGTAAATGGCTTTGCTTTCTATCTCATCTCTCACAACCTAAACACATCCCAAAGTATTTTACAGCCATTGATGCATTTTAAAATGGAGTCCCTGTGTAATGGAGGGAAGACTGAAGTTAATTTATAAACATAGCTCCCACACATAGCTAGGTCACATTGGCCTTATCAGCTATGTGTTATGATGTTGGTGAATGGATAAATATTGCCCACAACACTGGGATAATCCATGCTGCTCTACTTTGAAATAATGTCCTGGGATCTCTGTGCACACCTGAGATGACAACTGAGAGCTTCCTTTGCAAACTGGGCTGTTATGTTTGTCACATTATAATAGTTTGTATTTATTCTGAGGAGCCGGTTGCCAAACTGAGGGCTTTGATGATCTTACCTCAGGGAACGACCGAACGCAGCGAGCAGAGGGAAGGTTGGTATGTCCGCTGGCTTCTTGAATGCCCAGTAATAGGAAGCGAAGGCACCAGCCAGTGTGCACTGTCCTAGTGCAATGGCAAAATTCACCAGCCACAAAAAGACAAAGAGATTGCAGATCTGAAGAATGAAGATGTACTTGTGGTAAACACTCTCTCCGCCGTAGAAAGCGAAGGCACATTGAGCACCTGGGCACAACTTGGTGACATTGCTGGTGTTAAATACCTGCCAGGGAAAGAAAAGCCACAGATCATCAGTGTGGGTGGCTAGCATTTTTTTGTTAATTCATTCACAGGATGAGGGCATCACTGGCCAGGCCAGCATTTATTGCCCATCCCTAAGTGCCCAGAAGAAAATCAATCAAATTGCTGTGGGTCTGGAGTCACATGTAGGCCAGACCAGGTTAGGATGGCAGTTTCCCTCCCTAAGGGACATTAGTGAGCCAGATGGGTTTTTCCCCAATAATCGACAATGGATTCATGGTCATCATTAGACTCTTTAATTCCAGATGTTTTTATTGAATTTAGGTTCCACCATCTGCAATGGTGGGATTTGAACGCAGGTACTCAGAACATTACCAGGTTATCTGGATTAACAGTCTGGAGATAACACCACTAGGCCATTTTCCAAGCTGACCATCGCTATCATCTTGTGGTATGTGCCACATCCACTGGGTCAGGGCAGTCATAGCTGACTGCCACCAATCTTTCCCTTGTCTTTGATAAAACCAACATCTTGCAGATGCTGATAATCTGAAACAAACACATAGAATGCTGGAGAAACTCAGCAGGTCTGGCAGCTTCTGTGAAGAGAGAAACAGAATTATATTTCAGGTTAAGATGACTCTTCTTTGGGAGAGGAGAAGAAGAGTCATACCAAGCTCGAAATGTTAACTCTGTCTCTCTGTCCACAGACACTCTCAAAGCTGCTGAATTTCTCCATCAATTTCTGCTTTCCTTTCTCTTCTGTCTTTGCATTGCCATGAGTCTATGTAGTGATTACTGGTGAAGATCACATCACCATGGAGTACCTGCACAATACGCCTGTTCTGAGGGAGCATGAAGGTTTATTTCATGACAATGATAATTACAGGGACGCTGCTCAGGTATAACGAGCAGGGCCGAATGGAGCTGATCCAGATCCAATTGCTCCCTCCAAAAGCTCGACAGAACTCCCCATTTCCACCCACATGCTGTGTGTGACATCAGCAGAATGGCTGGAGCCAATGTAACATGAACATTAACCCGTTCAGAACCAAGACCATATACATCTATCAGGTTACACATCAGGCTTAAAAAGAAGTTCATTCAATTCAGTGCTCAATCAACAAGGCTGAGCTGCCCTAATTGCTCCAGGACTGTGTTGCAGAGCTCTCTTTCTTCTTGACCCAATGGTAATGGGTTTGATACAAAAGGGAGTCTCACTCAACCGCCTCAAAGGGCAGTTCATGGTGAGCCATGTTGGCGTGAGACTGAAGTCATGTATACTGTCAGACCAACTAAGGATGGTACGCTTCCCTCTTTAAAGGACGTTATTGAACCAGCTGTGTTTCTAAGACAGCTAACTGCTTCCAGGTCATTAATTCCCTGCAACCCTGATGTTTTATAAAACTGATTTTCATTCTTAAACTGACCTGGCAGGGAAATGAACTCATGCTTGTGATGGTAACACTGCAGTGCCTGGCAGCCATTGTTGTCTTTTATCGGGGGGTCAGTGGGGGTAGGTGGAGATTGTGGACAGGGGGTGAAGAAGGATACCTCGTTCTGGTGAACTGGCAGTACCTCAGGTATTGCCATGAGGGCCACATGGCAGAATTAGGGCAGGCTGCCCATCACAGGGAGGGCAAGACCCATCCCAAAGCCCTAGACCTTGGACCGGAGACTGCTGAGATTTCAGCTTTCTGCTTCTCTTACCCAGGGTAACATCCAACTGGATCACTGCATGGTGGCCTGTCCATCAGCACAATACCTAGTGTCACAGCAGACAGACATGGTCCACCAGGGAAGGGGAACCTCGGGACAGCAGGCCTGGAGGAAGTGACTAATTGGCATCAGGCCCACAGGTTTCCCTGAGAGAATGTTAAATTATAATTTAATATGGATTTTCAGAATCACCAAGTGTTGGCATTGGTCAAGTATTCAGAGAAGAATTGTCTCCCAGTGGCAGGATAGTCAGTAAGAGGAGGAGACAGATTTAAAGTAATTGCCAACATCTTTTTTTCTTCTTTGTTCATTCACGGGATGAGGGCATCGCTGGCGAGGCAGCATTTATTGCCCATCCCTGTTTGCCCAGAGGGCAGTTAAGAGTCAACCACATTGCTGTGGTCTGGAGTCACATGTAAGCCAGACCAGGTAAGGATGGCAGTTTCCTTCCCTGAAGGACATTAGTGAACCAGATGGGTTTTTCCAACAATCGACAATGAATTCATGGTCATCATTAAATTCTTAATTCCAGATATTTATTGAATTCAAATTCCACCATCTGTCGTGGTGTCCCCAAAACACTATCTGGGTCTCTGGATTAACAGTCCAGCGATAACACCACTAGGCCATCGCCTCCCCTATTCTCTAGTAGGGAGATGAGGGATTGTTTAACACAGTCAGTTGCTGTGACGTGGAAGGTGCTTCCTGAAAGGACAGTGGAAGCAGATTCAATTATAACTTTCTGAAGGGAACTGGAAAAGAGGTTCTGAAACATTGAAATGAGGAGGAGCAGGTGTAGGCCATTCGGCACTTCGAGCCTGCTCCACCATTCAATAGGATCATGGCTGCTCATCCAACTCAGTCCCCTGTTCCCCGCTTTCTCCCCCAGACCCTTTGATCGCTTTAGCCCTAAGAATTTTAGCTGTAAGAAGTTTTGAATATAAAGATAGATGGAATTGAAAAGCTGGGCTCAATAGGCTGAGATGATGAAACCGTCAATGTGTCACAAAAATCTAACTGGTTCATCCGTGGCCGATCAAGAAGGAAACCTGCCACCCTCACCTTACCCAGTCAAGGCAATGTGTGACTCAGTCTCACACCAACACAGTTGACTCTAAATGGCCTTTCAACTTTGCCTAGAAAGACTCTTATGTTGTATGAAGTGGAATCTCGTCCTTGCTCCATCTCGTTCGCAATATGTGCACAAACCAACTGATTACCTCAGGATTGCATGTTCTATTTGCATATATACAATGACCCCGATTGGTCATAATTTTGTACACAGCTTCACCGGATGTTGACAGGAATCTGAATAGTTCATGTTAAAAAGTGTATCAATAGCTTTTAATTGTTAGCATCCCAAAAACCCGGCAGAACTTTAAAGTATAATATCACTCTGACAGAGATATATTCAGCATAGCACAGAACCTTCCAGCACAGAAAAAGGCCATTTAGCCCATCATTCCTGCCCTGATCCTTTCAGCGAGCTATTCAGTTATTCCTATTCCATCGCTCTTTCCCCATAACCTGCAAAGGTTTCCATTCACTGTATTTCCCCGATTCCCTTTTGAAAGCTGTGACTGAATCTGCTCCTACCATCCTTTCAGATCCCAAAATCTCACTGTGTAAAGCAATCTTCCTTTCTGAGATAACAAGGTGTGGAGCTGGATGAACACAGCAGGGCCAGGCAGCATCAGAGGAGCAGGAAAGCTGACGTTTCAGGTCTGGACCCTTCTTCAGAACTGGGGGAGGGGAAGGGGGCTCTGAAAAAAATAGACAGGGGGAGGCGGTGATGGAGCCAGTAAAGGTAGGGAGTTGGGATGGGGGTTGGTCAGTGAGGAGGGAGGGACGGGATTGTGGGAGGGAAGCCGCACAGGTCAAGGAGGCGGGTATGAAACTAGTGAGTGTAGGTAGGAAGTGGGGGTGGGGGTTGAGTGAGGTGGGAGGAGCAGATAGGTGGGAGGGAAGACGGACAGGTCAAGGAGGCAGGGAAGAGAGGGGGGTGCTGGTCTTGGGATGAGGTCGGGAGTGGGGAAATTTTGAAGCTCGTAAAGTCCACATTGAGACCATTGGGTTGTAGGGTTCCAAGGCAGAATATGAGGTGCTGTTCCTCCAGTTTTTGGATGGCATCGTTGTGGCACTGGGACTTTTCCCTGATTCCCTTCAATCTGTCTCCCTCTGCTCACTGACCCTCCTGACCCTGAAAACACTTTCCCCCGATTTACTCAATAATACTCTCTCCATGATTTTGAACACCTCGATTGAATCCCTCAGAACCCTTCCTGCTCTAAGAAGAACAATCCCAGCTTCTCCAATCTTTCTGTGTCGTTCACTCTAGCATATCTCCTCAGCTCTGCCTCAGAAATACTAATTGTTTGTTTAAGCCATTTTAAGAGAAAATGGCATTATTTTCTGCTTCAATTACTTTAAAACCTAAAACTGTCACCAGACCTTTTGAGCTGAGGTTTGGCGGTAAGGACCTGATATTTAGTCAAAGAACAAAGTACGAAGAAAACTTACAGCCCAGGAACAGGCCCTTCGGCCCTCCAAGCCTGTGCCGATCCAAATCCACTGTCTAAACCTATCGCCCAATTCCTAAGGATCTGTATCCCTCTGCTCCCCACCTACTCATGCATCTGTCCAGACGCACCTTAAATGAATCTACCGTGCCTGCCTCTACTACCTCTGCTGGCAACGCGTTCCAGGCACCTACCACCCTCTGTGTAAAGTACTTTCCGCGTGTATCCCCCTTAAACTTTTCTCCTCTCACCTTGAACGCGTGACCCCTCGTTATTGAATCCCTCACCCTGGGAAAAAGCTTATCTCTATCAACCCTGTCTATACCCTTCATGATTTTGAAGACCTCAATCAGGTCCCCCCTCAATCTCCTTTTTGCTAATGGAAACAATCCTAACCTACTCAACCTTTCTTCATAGCTAGTCCTGAGTTGTTTAACATTTTGTGAGGTGAGATCAATGACGACACAACAGTGTTATCTAAAAGGATACATGGCTGTGATAGCCCAATAGGAAATACAGACAGCAAGGAGCAGGAAGGTGATGATTGGGTAGAATAAAGTGGACATGATGTATCCTATGGCCCTGGTGACAAAAAAACACAAACAGTTAAAATAGAGTTAGAACTACATGACTTAATAGCATTAGATTGTAATTAAATCATTAACGTATAATATTACATCAATAACATTAGAATAATATTACATTTACAACACAGTAACAGGTCCAAACAGCATTTTCTGGTATTTATTTTCACATGAGCCTCCAACACCTGTATCTCACCACATCCCTATATCCTTAATTCATGTCTCTCTAACGTCTTCATGCATATAGTCTTCTTAGAGTCGTGAGGATGTGGAACTACGAGTGAAGGGCTTTCTCCTTACATTCCCAATTGGAATTATTTAGTGAGTCTCTTAACTGTTGGATAAAATGTCCCTGGATTTTTAAATCTATATGCAGAAGTCAAATCTACTTCTCACAGAAGTTCAGGTTTGAGATGGTGCATTAATTGTGAGGTTCTAATTGCTGGATGGGTCACAGCATGTGGGATGAGCACCACACAAGTTTGGATATAACTGAGGGATACATTACAGTATAATGGACAATTATGTTACAATACACAGCACTGTAGGATTGGGGTATATGGAGGGTTAGGGTTAGGGTTTATTAGACAGTTAGGATACAATTGAGGTTCAGTTGGGAGACTGTTAGTGAACATTCGGCATCACAGTGGAATGTATTGGAGGGTGAATGAGTTACTATAGGGTATGATGGAGTCACATGTTAGGATATATTACTTGGGATTAGGGTGTGGAGATTATTATAACGTACGAATGGAATAACATTATATTTCAGTCCGAAGTTATATAAATGTGGAATTGTCCATTTTGAAGAAAGGATAATAAAGAAACGTATTATTTTATTGGAGAGAGGTTGCAGAGGGATCTGGGTATCCTACTGCACGAATCACAAAGGGTTCGTCTGCAGGCACAGCAAATAATTAGGACAATTCAAAGCATTTTATCAATTATCACAAGGAAATGTGAATACGGGCTTATAGTGTTTATACCTCAGTTATACAGGGCACTGATGAGTCCACATCTGTGTACAGTCCTGGTCATCGTATTTAATAAAAGATGTGGTTCTGTACAACTTTGGTCCCTTTACATGAGGAGGGATGTAATTGTATTGGAGGAAGTTCAGAAGTGGTTCGCTAGAGTGATTACAGAGATCAGGCATTTGTGTTATAAAGAGAGATTGAGCAGTTTAGGCCGGTACTCTCTGGAGTTTAGAAGAATGAGAGGAGATCTAATTGAGAGATATGATATGCTAAGGGGGATCGACAAAGTCGACATAGAAAGGATGTTTCTTCACATGGGACAATCTAGAAAGAAAGGTTTAGCTTTCGCATTAGGGCTATCAATTTAAAACAGAGATGAGGAGAAATTACTGTTCTCAAAGGGTCATGAATTTGAGGAATTCACCTCCCCAGACAATAGCAGATGCTGGGACATTGAGTAATTTTGAGGAGGAGATATGCAGATTTTTAATTAGTAACGGATTGAAGGATTATGGAGAGTGGGCAGGAAAGTGAATTTGCAGCTGAGATGAGATCAGCCATGATCGTATTAAACGGTGAAGCAGTCTTGAGGAGCTGAATGGTTACTCCTGCTCCTAGCTCTTACATCCTGAATGTTCTTACATATTTGCCTTGGAAGCAGTTCACTCTGAAACAGTGGGGTTGTCTTATGAGGAAATGCTGGAAAGGCTAGACTCTTATCCTGCTGGAGTTTAGGAGAGAACAAGGTGGGTTGATTGAAACACAAACACCTCAGGGGGCTTCGCTGGTGCACGTGGAGAGAATGTTTCTTCTTATGGGAGAATCTAGAACTAGGGGTCACTGTCTAAAAATAAGGGGCTGTCCATTTACAACAGGGGAATGTATAGTAATCAGATCAGCCATGATGTTGCTGCATGACAGAATAGATTTGAGATGCCAATATCTCCTAATTTGTATGTTCATTGAGTTAAATTTGGAGAGAATCCAGCGATTGTACTTTGCAAGGTGATGATATTTAGAATATCTGTGGTTGGGGGTGTTAAGCTAGCACACATTGTAACTGGGAATGTTTTTGAGATCTTGAGAAGCATTCTAGAATAAACCCACTTCAGTTCCTCAAATATTACCATTGGCCACTTACTTGCTTCCTTCCCTGAGCAGTGCAATTGCAATATAGATTCTTTTCCGTAGGAAAATCAACATCAGAATGATGATCACTTCAATAATGCAGAGAAAGATCACTGGAAAACATCAAAGGCCACGTGTTAAGAAAATTCAAAGAACTTTAAAAGTGTGGATTTGAATAGGGGGGGGGCGAGGGGAAGAGGTGTAGGAGTTGTCACACTGGTCTTCATTCTCTGTGCGCAATGGGCAACGGCAAATCACAGTTACACTCAATGCTGCTTTCCCCCGAAATTCCGACACATTCTCCTGTAACCACTGTGCCATGGCACAATCCTTACAATGCACCGCAACTCAACGCCCACAGTACACCGTAACACCCACAGTACACCGCAACACCCCCAGTACACCGCAACACAACACCCACAGTACACCGCAACTCAACGCCCACAGTACACCGCAACACAACGCCCACAGTACACCGCAAC
>JAHRHZ010000273.1:20134799-20151663 GCA_024137785.1 Ginglymostoma cirratum | reverse complement strand
CCCACAGTACACCGCAACACAACACCCACAGTACACCGCAACACAACACCCACAGTACACCGGAGATTGCATGAACTCCAGACACCAGAATCAGAGTCAATATGTTGTGGAGCTGGAGGAAACAGCAGGTCAGGCAGCATCAGAGGAACAGGAGACTCTGTCCTGATGAAGGGTCCAGGCCCGAAACGTTGACTCTCCCGCTCCTCTGCTGCTGCCTGACCTGCTGTGTTCTTCCAGCTCCACACTGTATTGACTCACAATACATCATAACACAACACTCACAATACATTTTAACTCAACACTTTTATACATCGTAACGCAAACCTTCCAATTTATTATGTTACTGTTCCATTATATCACAACAAAACTTCATATTATAAGTTTTTTTTCTTTATTTGTGGGATGTGGGCTTCGCTGGCTGGCCAGGATTTATGCCCATCCCTAGTTGCCCTGAAGAGACCCATTTCCCACATGTGAATAAAAAATAACAACCTTCATACCATAACTCAATCTGTGAAATATGTCACAACTTAAAATTTATCTCAAGGTAATTTCACAATAAATTGTATTCCAATCCTCCCAACCTATCTAAGAAACCTCCCAATGTATCATAAATTAACCTTTGCATACAATCTCTCAATACACCATAACTCAATCTTCCCAATATGTCACTATATGAGTGTAACTTTGTGTTGATCATTTAAAATGAAGTTTATTTCTTTGACCATAAGGCCATAGGAAACTGGGAGAGGAGTAAGCCATTCAGCCCCTCAAACCTGCTGTGCTATCCAAAAGGATCATGGTTGATCCATCGTGTCCACTTTCCTTCCTTTCCCATTAAGTCTGATTCCCCGACTGCTCAAGAAAAATAACAAAACATAATCTCCCAGTACGCTGCAGCTTAACCCTAACAATACATCATAACTCAACCTGATCTACATGTCTTAATGTAACTTCCAGTGCATTGTAATCTACTCTTCTGATACACCTTAGCCTGTTTTCTGAAGACATTGTAACTCGAACTTCCAGCTGGTCCTAAAGTGACTGGGGCAATATTATCATTACATAACACCCCAATACATTATAACTCAATTTCCCAATGTACACTGACTTTTTCTCCCAATATATCACAGCTCATCTCTCCAACAATGCATATTTAACACCCATTTTGTGTTTTTTCCAAAGACAGTTTCAACCTTGTAATTTTCTTCCAAATGGGAACGACATTGTGCTAATGTTAAATCTCACAGTGTAAACTTCTGAAGATGGTAGAAGACTTACTAAAGGCAAGCCATGTCTGCCTGAGCTGTAGATACACCCTGAAGTCCATCTGGAAACCAATGTCGTAGATAGGGATGTCACTGCCAGGTTTACCCTTTAGACTGCTGTACTCCCAGTAACAGTGCCAGATCCCTAAATCAGGGTGAAAGAGAGGTTAAAACCAATTCATTTATTCAGTGACTGCAAATCCATGGAACTAAAATGATCTTCTCTTCAACTGCTGACTCTATGGGGATTGGTCGACCACTTACTTTATAAAGTGGACTCTCCTCAGTGACATTGCAAAGAAGGTTTTCCTGAGAGCCCAATGATTAAGGTGGGCTGTGTAGGGGCCTGACCTGTCCTGAACCTCTTTAGCAAGGACCACTTGATCCAAGCTTTAAATTAAAGATCGGGAGAAAGACACTGAGCCAGAAACCACTGAGGGACTCTGCAATCTCACTCTGTATTCTTCCCCCTGCATTGTGTTGACTAACAGTGGTCCCTGGTCTGACAATGCCTTAATTGTAAAAATCATGTCCTTGTTTTCAAATCCTTCCATGGACTCACCATCATTGTTCCCTTGTGCAGCCCTACAGCCCTTTGAGATTTCTGTGTTCCTCTCGTTTTCGCCTCCTGAGCATCCTGGATTTAAATTGCACCTCTGGCCTCCAGCTGCCTGTGGGCCCTGAGCTCTGGAATTCCCACCTGAGACCTCTCTGCCTGTCTCCATCCTCTCTCCCAAAAACTGTTAAACAAGCTTTTGATCAGCTGCTCGAATACCTTCTTCACCCCCTCAGGTAATTTTATTTTGATTATCACTGTAATAAAGCATCTTGAGATCCTTTAAATGCCCTTCAGACTACTGCAGATAACGCAACTTTGAGATGCATAAAGGTGCTATAAAATGCAAGTTGCTTTCATGTACGACTATTGTAATCATGACTATTGAACAACATTTAATGAACCCAAAATGGTAAGTCAGGCCAGTTGCAGCAACTACCCCTCCATCTACTGTACACGCTGAAGGATTAACCTGTGCCTCTATGTATCTGTGTCGATAAACCATCTTCTCAAATGGCAGCTGGAGACAGGCAATTAATCCATCAATTTATCCATTTCTTTTTGAAAGTTATTATTGAATTTGCTTCCAGCGACCTGTCAGACAGTGCATTCCAGATCACAACAACTCCCTGTGTGCAATCTCATGGGAAGAGGAGGGGGCTATTCAGCTCCCCATGATTGTTTCTTTCACTCAGTGAGATTGTTGCTTCTCTCAAACTCAACCTAACCCACTCACCTGGCTCTGTGGCCCTTCATCACCTGACAAAAATTTATCTCCAGTTTGCAATTTTCAAATGACCCGCTCCCCACCCAACGGCTCAACACATTTTTAGGGTGAGGGTGTTCTACTCTTTTTATTCATTTTTAGGATGTGGGCATCGCTGGCTGGACCAGCATTTATTGTCCGTCCCTAGTTGCCCTTGAGAAGGTGGTAGTGAGCTGCCTTCCTGAACTGCTGCAATCCAAGTACCATAGGTAAACGCACACCACCCTTAGGGAGGGAGTTCGAGGATTCTGACCCAGTGACAGCGAGGGAATGGTAATATATTTTCAAGTCAGGATGGCGATTGGCTTGGAGGGTAACTTGCAGGGTTTGGTGTACCCATCTATCTGCTACTCTTGTCCTTCTAGACGGAAGTGTTTATAGGTTTGGAAGGTGCTGTCTGAGGATCTTTAGTGAATTTCTGCAGTGCATCTTGTAGATAGTACACACTGCTGCTACTGAGTGTCGGTGGTGGAGGGAGTGGATGCTTGTGAATGTAATGCCAATCAAGCGGGCTGCTTCGTCCTGGATGGTGTCAAGTTTCTTGAGTGTTGTTGGAACAGAACCCATCCAGGGAAGTGGGGCAGGTGATTCCATTGCCTTTTTCATGCTTTCTGACCTGGGGTATATGTGTGTAGATTATTGAAGGTGGCAGGACAGGTCATGGAGTCACACAGATGTACAGTACGGAAACAGACCCTTCAGTCCAACTTGTCCACACCGACCAGACATCCTAAATAAATCTAGTCCCATTTGCCAGCATTTGATCCATATCCCTCTAAATCCTTCCCATTCATGCACCCATCCAAATGCCTTTTAAACGTTATAATTGTACCAGTCTCCATCACTTCCTCTGGCAGCTTGTTCCACACGCACACCACCAAAAAGTTGTCCCTTAGGTCCCTTTTAAATCTTTCCCCTCTCACCTTAAACCTATGCCGTCCAGTTTTGTCCCCCCTACCCTGGGGAAAAGACCTTGACTATTCACCTTATCTATGGCCCCCATGATTTTATAAACCTCAGAGAACAGTTTAAGAAGATTTAATGGAGGTTTTCAAAATCTTGAACAGATTAGACAGAGTGAATAGGGAGAAACTGATCCTAATTATAAAGGGTTAAAAAACAGTCAGACATAGATTTAAAGTGGTCTGCAAATGAAGCGAAGGTAATGTGGGAAAAAAACCCTCACACAGCGAGTAGTTCGGGTCTGGAACGTACAGTTTGGAGAAGTGGTGGGGACAGGTTCAATTGTGGCATTCAAAATGGCAATGGATAATTAATTGGAGAGAAAGAGCGTGTAAGGATATGGGGAGAAGGAAGGAGATTGGCACTGGCTAATGATGCTCATTTGAACAGCCAATGCAGGTAGGAAGGGCCGCCTATAACAATTCTGTGATTTGGTGATATCACTCCAGAATGTGTGTCTTCAAGTATCGAGACTAAATGTTCAAATGGTGGGGGAAAGTGATGATTTTAACATGGACTCAATGCAATATACGGTGCCGGGCAATATTTACCTTCGGGCGTTTCATCAGCCTTCATGCTCAACAAAGCCAAGTGATGTCAATTCATGAAGCACTGGCTTTTAACACAACTACTGACTGAGTCCTGAGATAGGGTCACTGGACCCGAAACGTTAACTCTGATTTCTCTTCACAGATTCTGACAGACCTGCTGTGCTTTTCCAGCAGCTTCTGTTTTTTGTTACCGACTGCATTGGACTTTATTAATTAGCTGGTAAAGGTAAGGTCACCATCATCTTACCAGGCCTTAGGGCTGCTCTCTCATTAAAACAAGAGACAATTGGTGGTGGTTGAACCTGAGGGTCACTACAGCTTAGGCGAGGGGACAGGTTGAGAAGGAGAGTCCTTCATGGTAACCTCAGCTAATACAGGAACTCAACCCCACACTGTTGTTAAGCTCAAAACTAGAGGGGCAGAGGTTTAAGGTGAGAAGAGAAAAAGAGGTTCAGGGGCAACTTTTTCACACAGAGGGTGATACATATATGGAACGAACTGCCAGAGGAAGGGTAGAGGCAGGTACAATTACAATATCTAAAAGACATTTGGACAAGTACTTGAGAAGGAAAAGTTTAGAGGGATATGGGCTAAATGCAGGCAAATGACACTAATTCACTTTAGGAAACCTGGTCAGCATGGATGAGTTGGGCCGAAGGACCTGTTTCCGAGCTGTATGACTCTCTGATTCTATGGGATCGTTCTGCAAACCAGCAGTCCAGCCATTTAGCTCTTACTGTGTGGTGAACGAACAGAATTAAAATACTCAGGTAGGCTGACGCTAATGGCAAGCTCCTGGTTATAGGAGAGTTAGAACATGAATGTATTGAACTCCAACAAAATTCTCATCAGAAGATTTGACCTATTGTTAAGAGGAAAACAAATGAAGTTGTCAACTCATTTGATTTGCAGCATTCCCAATGCAATTGCATTTGTATAAAGTAAACCATGCCAAGGTGCTTCACAGGAGTGGTTATCACAGCGATCTGACACTAATTCCCCTGAGGAGATATTAGGGACAGGTGACCAGAAGGTTGATCAAAGGGGTAGGTGTTTGGAGGCTTCAATGAGGAGGAAAGGGCCGTCGAGGGGGCGGTGAGGTTTAGGGGAGGGAATTTCAGAGCTCAGGCACCTGAAGACTGGGTCATCAATTGTGGAGTGATGACAATCAGGCAAACACAAGAGGACAGAAGTGCAGAGTTTCTAGAGGAGAGTGGAGGATGTTTGGGAGGCTGAGGCTTGGTTAGGGGGAATAAGGGTTTTGAAGTTGAAGTTTTGGTGCTCTGAGAGCTAATGTAGGTTAGGGGGCATGGGGTTGATGGGTGAATGGGCCTCAGTGTGAGAGCATTTAAAAGCAGCAGGAAGTGCATTGGAAATGCAACATCTGTTTGAGTCAATGTGAAAATGCAAAGCTCAGTATGTGTTACATGACTCATGGAAATTATGGTAATGTGAAGGCTGCTCTCCCAGTGATTTTTATCGTGACTGAAGCCACTGTTGATCAGCTAAGCATCAGGGGACACTAAATACTAATTTTCCCTAATAGAATCTTCCAGTTCAGAAAGGGGTCATTCGGCCCACGATATCACCTTGATAACCTTTTGTGGAGATAAATGTCTCCTCATTTTCCTTGCCTCAATTATTTGAAATCAGTGGCCCCTGCTCACTGACACACTTTCCATAATAAATAGTGTCCCCCACTCGCTCAAACGAAAGCTCCCATAATTGCAAACATCTCTATTGAACAAGATAGACTGGAATTATTTTCTTTGGAGCACAGGAGACTGAAAGGGGACATGAGTGAGATGTATAAAATATTTAGGGACATAGACAGCGTCAACAGGAAGAAACTTTTACCCTTAGTGGAGGAATCAATGGCCAGCTGCAGAGGTTGAAAGTGAGGGGCAGCAGATTTCGAGAAGATGTAACTGCAACCCCACAGCTACCTAAATAGGCTTCACAACAATTAGCAAATTCCTTGTTTTCAAAGCATACATCCAGCCTTATAAATCCCTGGGTTTCAAAACCGTTCTTTCTCATTTCAGTCCACAGTTTTAAACAGGCCAAAAGCAAAAAGATGCAGTCTTTACATAACTGATTCTTACAAGGCACTTCAGTTTGCTGTGTCGCATTTCGAGAGATCTCAAGCTGGTGAAAGGTACAGGATAAAAGTCTATTCCTCATCACTCCATGGGCCTGCTGATTGACAATGGCTCCTGGACCTAATATGGACATAGTGTGAACTAGGAGGAGTAGCCCATTCAGCCTCCATGCTTGAGCTGATGTTTAATAAGGTCAAGACTGATCTGTTTGTGTTTTAAATTCTCATTCACCCCCAACAATCTTTGATTCCTGACCTGGCAAGAACCTATCCATCTCCATCTTAAAAATATTCAATGACCTGCCTCCTGAAGCAGGAAGCTCCAAAGTGACACAATCCTCTGAGGGACAAGAATCGTCTTCATCTCCAGCCTAAAACGGCGACGCCCCCCCAGTTCTGGACTGACCCACAAGAGAAAATCTCCTTTCCACATTCACCTTGTCGAGACCATTCAGGATCTGTTACACTTCAATCAGATCCCCACCACCCCCCCTCACTCTCCTAAACCCCAGGGTAAACAAGCCTAGCCTGTCCAACCTTTCCCCATAACCCAACCCACTCACTCTCAGGATCAATCCACTAAGCCTTCATGGCCCAACTTTTCAATTCTCTTACAAGAACAAAAGAGCAGGAAAATCACAGAGGACCAGGCAGCCTCTGTGGAGTGAGAAATAGAGTGAATGTCCCAGATCAAATATGTTCCATCAGAACCTGAAGAGAAAGTAGAGTGTTAAGAGTTTCTAAGCCAGTGGAAGGGATGGGGACAGCAATAAGAAGTGCTTATCAAAGTGACCGTGGGTTTGGAAGGTGCTGTCTGAGGATATTTGGTGAATTTCTACAGTGCATCTCGTGGATAGTACACACTGCTGCTACTGAGCGTCGGTGGTGGAGGGAGTGGATGCTTGTGGATGTGGTGCCAATCAAACGGGCTGCTTTGTCCTGGATGGTGTCAAGCTTCTTGTGTGTTGTTGGGGCTGCACCCATCCAGGCAAGTGGGGAGTATGCCATCACACTCCTTACTTGTACCTTGTAGATGGTGGGCAGGCTTCAGGGAGTCAGGAGGTGAGTTACTCACGGCATTATTCCTAGCCTCTGGCCTGCGTGCAGTCATCTAACATATGATTCTGAAAGATGGACACAGTGCACTGTCAATGTCCAACTCACACACAGATATACCCACCATAACATCATGGTCACAAAGAGAGATGACACGTACCATAACCAATCACCGCGATCACGGCAAAGATGACAAACCAGAACAAGACCCCGGCTGTGAAGCGGAGCAAGAGGATGAAGATGAGACTGACGATCATAGCAATGACCAGCCCACTGGAAACAAACACATTCAAAATGAGAGGAAGGAGGCCCTCCATAAAATCCAAACTGTTTTCATTGAGCAGAGGAGATTCAAACTTATGTTTATCTAGCATCATTCATAACCTGACATCATAAAATGCTTTACAGCCAATGTACTACTTCAGTAATGTCAAAAACAAAGTCAATTTGTGCATAGCAAGCTCCCAGTCACATAATGATCAGACAATTTGTCTGTAGCAGTGGTGATCGGGGATAAAGATTAGTCAAGCCAATAGGGATAAAGAAAGAAATTGTGTTTCTATTATAGCTTTTATAGTCTCAGGACATCCAGGAGTAGTTTCCAATCAATGGAGTACTTAATGAAGGGATTTTCACACAGCAAGATCCCACAAACAGCAATGTGGTCAGGGTCAGATCATTGCCTTTTGGTGATACTGCACAGCAGTGAAACATAGACCAGTGGTGTCCCCAGTTCTTCTTCGAGTTGTGAACAGTTCTGGTCCACTTAACTACGGTAAGATAGAGGGACACTGGGGTCAGTCCAGAGAAGGTTCACTATACTTGATATCAAGTATAAAGAGACTGCCTTATGTGGAGCAGTTGAGCAGGTTGGACAGTAAATGCTGAGGTTGAGGAGAATGAGTGGAGACCTTATTGATACAAGATACTTAGAGGGACTTGACAGGGTAAATACAAAAAAGTGGTTTCCCCTTATGGGAGAGGCTAGTACCAAAGGGCATTGTCTCAGAATAAGGGTCACCCACTTAAGACAGGGACGAGGAGGACTTTTTGTTTTTTCTCCAAGGTAGTGAATCTTTCCCACAGAAGGCTGTCAAGGCTGGGTCATTAAGTGTATCCAAGGTCGAGATAGACAGAGTTTTAATTGGTGAGGGAATCAAGGGTTATACGGAAAAGGCAGGAAAGTGGAGTTGAAGTTAATCAGATCAGCCATGATCTCATTGAATGGCAGAACAGACTTGATGGGCTGAATGGCCTAGTTCTGTTCCAATGTCTAATGGTCTTATGGATGTGTGATTTTTTTTACAGAATCATAGAAAGATAAGAAGACTATTACATTCATCAAGAAGTACAAATGGGGTGTCTGGTTAATATTTCAGCTGAAAGACAAGTGTTCCAAGCTGGAATGACGTGTCCTGTCATTTTTAACAGTCCCAATTCCCCCACTGTCACTCATTCGTAACAAAAGATATTGATTCAGATGTCCGAGAATCCAGTGGCAAAGCCAAACATGGACTGAATAATTTCTGACAGCTCTTAAAGTGTGTCAATCTCATAAATACAATGTTGTAAACCTTCCCAATGTTTAATTAACAGCAGCTCCCAGTCAGGTTATTCAAGAGTAAACACAGAGTGGGCAGATAAATTGGTGTCACTGACGAGTTGTATGTTATTCCCAGAAAGTGACATTAGGAGAGGATGGAAGGTTGGTGTGAAATTGTCTTGAAAACTAAGGGACTGTAAATCAATTTAGACGAGACAGCACTAATTTTGTTAACAATCCTGTGTGAAGTTACAACAAAGGGTGGCTCTTTAATCAGCACTTACATTAAGATCCAGTACCAAGAGTTGGTGTAATCCTCAAATATCTTCATCCAAATCTCCCTGGCATCGAGGACATAATTTATTCCTCTGCAATAAATTTGAAGCATGTTACATCTTGCACTCAGTCATTTGCAATTGTCCAGTCTGGGCCCTAGTTTAACAAGGCAATCATTACAGCTTGATGCAGCAGGACAACAGGTTAATCTTCATGTTAAAAGCAAGGCATTAGGTAAGGCTGTAGCAGTAACACTACATTACATCACATTCCAGTAAATTACAGAACTAGCCTTCAGTAGTTCACTTGTCAATTCCATTAGAACAGACTTTTTTTTTTAAACAGTTTATGCCAGTGAGCTGCAGTTTGCAATGGGTTTATTTATGGGAGCGATGATGTAGAGGTGTTTGTGTTAGACTGGGGTGGACAAGGTCAGGTGGCTCAGTGGTTAGCACTGCTGCCTCACGGAGACCTGGGCTCAATTCCAGCCTCAGGTGACTGTCTGTGTGGAGTCTGCACATTCTCCCTGTGTCTGTGTGGGTTTCCTCCGGGTGCTCCAGTTTCCTCCCACAGTCCAAAGATGTGCAGGTTAGAGTGGATTGGCCATGCTAAATTACCCCATAGTGTTTAGGTTAGATTGACTAGCCATGGGAAATTCAAGGTTACGGGGATAGGGTAGAAGGGTGGAATGCTCTTTGGACAGCCAGTGGGGATTTGTTGGGCTGAATGGTCTGTTTCCACACTGTATGGATTCTATGATTCTATGAGATGTCACACAACTCTAGGTTGTAGTCCAACAGGTTTATTTGAAATCAAACGTGCTCCAAAATCAAAAGATTTCAAATAAACCTGTTGGACTATAACCTAGTGTCTTGTGACTTCTGACTTTATTTATGGTGTTCACTCCAACAAGTTAATAAATAATGTGCATTTATACAGAAGATTTTCACAACCTTAGGATTCCCCCAAGCACTTTACAAATGTTGAAATGTTGTTGAGGGCTCATCTCTGCTCCAAAATAGGAAATGCGGCGGCGAACATCTGCACAGCAAGATCCCACAGAAAGCAGCAGGAAAACGAGCAGATGATCTGTTTTGTTTAGTGATCTGTTTGCAGGATAGATGCCAGAGCAACTGGGAGAACTGCCCCTGCCCTCTTTCAGCCCAGTGTGATGGGATATTTTATATTTCAGGGAGTGAGCAGGTAGGGCCTTGGTTTACCTGACAGATGGCAATAACAATTAGCCATCAATTATCCAAGAGTTTAACCTGGTTAGGGGAGCAGAACTTCAGATTTCTGAGGGGCTCTGAGGTAAGTTGTCTTCACCCACAGGGGGGCAGGTATGTGGAACTTAACTGCCAAAAAAAGGTGGTGGATGCAGAAACCGTCAAGACATTGAAGATGTTTTGCGATGAATGTTTGATGACCTGCATGTACTCAATGGACTGAAGGGCCTGCTTCCATGATGTAGAAGATCTATCTTTTGAAAGAGGCTTATTGAAGTAGGGGATCTGAGTGGTTCTACCTGTGAATGAATTAAAACCTTCCAGGGAGAAAAGAATGTTGACAAAATGAAATGTCGCTGAGAAATGTCTGTTTGTTATAGCCAAGCTCTGACAGGTGAAGTGTCAAAGTAGAACAATATGTTGCCGCTGATTAGTCCTGTGAATAAATCATTCAGCGAATAACTCAGAGGAACGATTCCTATATTGGCCTGTGTAGTGATGATAACAAGGTCAGCCAGATGGACGTTATTGAACATAAGTTCCCCCATTGGGGCTGTTAATCTGGCCCGATCAGGGAGCCCTGGCTGACAGATATAAACAGGAGTGTCAGAGGTTCTGCTCACTCTGAGGGAGCTGGATCAGTGTCAAGGACTTCCCACATGTAAATAAAGGATGACTTGGTGACAGGATACCGGCCTCTGTGGAATTATTTCAGTCTGGGTTTGCTTGAGACACTTTTGAAACTTGGGGCTGAAAGACAATTTGGGATGGATTAAAATTCAATGTGTATGAAATTTTATTCTTTATTCATTTACGGGATGAGGGCATCGCTGGCCAGGCAGCATTTACTGCCCATCCCTAATTGCCCAGAAGGCAGTTATGAGTCAACCACATTGGTGTGGGTCTGGAGTCACATGTAGGCCTGACCAGGTAAGGATGGCAGTTTCCTTCCCTAAAGGGTTTTCCAACAATTGACAATGGATTCACGGTCATCATTAGACTATTAATTCCAGATATTTATTGAATTCAAATTCCACCATCTGCCACGGTGGGATTGGAACCTGGGTCGCCAGAACATTGTCTGGGTCTCTGGATTAACAGTCCAGCAATAATACCACTAGGCCATTGCCTCCCCAGTTAATGTTGGATTTACTTGCAAAAGCATGTAAAAGATTGCATGGTCCTGGTGGTCACTGAACCTGAAACGTTAACTCTGTTTCTCCTCACAGATGCTGCCAGACCTGCTGGTTTCTCCAGCAATTTCTGCTTCTGTGGCCTACTCTTGTTCCTTGTTTGTAAAATTGTGAAGATTGTATCATTTAAATTTGCTGTGCATTTGATTATGGACTGAACTGGGAAAATTATTGTCTTAAAAGCCAAGGAATGTGGAAAGGCTTTCTGCACATTTTAAAAGCAAGCTAACTGACACTCATTATAAGTATTGTTTACACAGCTATTTGTTCAAGCAGTAAAAGGGGTGAGGGGGAAGAGATTAGTTGCAGATGATGTGGAGCTAAGGAGGGTGCACGAAGGGAAACTCAGCTGGCAACAGTAGCTAATTGGTCGATGAAGTGGTGACCAGTTATCGATGACCAAGGCTTTCTCCCTGCCAACAGCTGTGAGAGTGGCTCCCAGGAAGCTGAACAGCTTCTGCATGTGAATATTTTGACCCTAAAAGACATCGGATCCGAAAGGGAAAGAACCTCCTTTATTCTGCAGTAAAAACACCTCAGGCTCAAGGAAAACTGTTTCAATTCCCCTTCACAGTTGCTGCAAGCTGTAACCAATTAGTCAGAGACTTTATCAGTTGTGAACCAGCTGCTCTGTGCCTCCTGCAAAAGTGAAAGTACCTGGAGAAGGAAGATTAAAGAGCAGCGGGTCCTGACAAGCTAAAAGGATCAATTCAGTGAAGCCTGTGTTCAGGGAACCGCTTTCCCAGTCTTTTCCTCTACTGTAACATCAGTGTGTTTTTGTGTCTGTGGCTGTATGTATGTCTGTGTGCAGAGGGCAAGCAAGTGTTATAAGGGGATTTGAGTTGTAACTAGTAAAATCATATGAATGGTTCATAATTGGTCATCTGCAGTTAGAATCTACTAATTTGTAACGAATAGTGATCCTTGTTAAGAAATGTGGTCTATGTTTTCTGTCAATTGGGGTCTAAAAGGCAGGGAAATTACAGACGTTTACAACCTTATTAAAATCTTTAACTTTAGTGACAGGAACAGTGGGAGTAGTTTTCCAGTGCATTACCCCAGTGAGTCGTGACAAAACTCAACTGAAAGGTCACTTTTTCAAATTTGTTATCAAGTTTTAGAACCCACAGTCAGCAATTCCTTGAGGAAAGTTCACACTCCAGGCACAAACACAAATTTCCTCTGAACTGGCCTTACATAGGACCTCTCAACCCTCAAGGATTGACTGAGAATCTGCAAAACTCAGATGCAATTAAGAATCTTGGTGAAAAGTCAGTGGAGCCTTTGAAAAACGTATTAATTCAGGTATTATTCCTTTGAAAATTTAAACATCATTATAAAGGTCTCAGAGATGAGAGGAAAATGAAACAGAGCCAAGATTATTCCAATCAGACACTGAACTGAACTCACCAAATAAACACAATGGCAACAAGGGCAGGTCAGAGGCTGGGAATACTACGGTGAGTAACTCACGTCCTGCCTCCCCAAAGCCTATCCACCTTCTACAAGGCACAACTCAGGAGTGGGATGGAGTACTCCCCACTGGCCTGGATGGGTGCAGCCCCAACAACACTCAAGACACTTGACACCATCCAGGACATGGCAGCCCACTTGATTGGCATCACATCCACAAGCATCCACTCCCTCCACCACCGACGCTCAGTAGCAGCAGTGTGTACTATCCACGAAATGCACTGCAGAAATTCACTAAAGATCCTCAGACAGCACCTTCCAAACCCATGAACACTTCCATCTAGAAGGACAAGGGCACCAGATACATGGGAACACCACCCCCTGCAAGTTCCCTTTCAAGTCACTCACCATCCTAACTTGGAAATATACTGCAGTTCAAAATCCTGAAATTCCCTCGCTAAGGGCATTGTGGGTTTACCTATAGCACATGGACTGCAGCAGTTGAAGAAGGCAGCCCCGCACCACCTTCCCAAGGGTGAAACTAGCAGTAAATGCTGGCCCAGCCAGTGACACCCACATCCCATGAGTGAATGAAGAAGGGTAAGGAAAGCATCTGTTCACATTTTGATTGGCTGTGTGAAAAGATGCACCTGGAGGTTAAGCCAATGGCAGAAGGAAAGTGGCCGGAACATTCTGGTTGACGCCACGTGATAGCACGTCTAGTCGAGTTGGTAACTGCCCCTCCCTCAGACAACAGAAACTGGCAGCAGTTTATCAATGGGAAGTGGAGTCAGTGTGTCTCAAATTACAACAGCATAATGATCACACTTCCAGATTAACTCAGTCATAGACTGCTAATCCAGAAAATATGACCTAAAATTACTCTAGTGCAGCCTCAGAACAAAAAGTTATCTTGATAAAAGTCTTCTGTCAGGAAACATGGCTCTGAAGCCATCAGAGTCCTATAAAAATTCTCTGCTTGTTCATGTGTATCTGGTAGGAAAGGGGTTCTGCATTTTTGCCCAGTCTGGGTCTATTTATGAATCCTGTCCCTCACGAGTGTGACCCTCTAAATTAAATGGGTCAAGGAAGACAGTTTGTTGCAATGGACATTAACATTCAACAGTTCAAGAAACCAGATCATCACCAGGTCCTCGGAGAGCAGTTAGGATTGGGAAAGAAATCTCAGCCTGTCTCACAACACTCATGTCATTAGAATGAACTAAGAAATTAAGTTTAGAGAAAGAAAGTGAGCTCTTCAGATCTCCCCTGCAGCTTCAATATTCCTTTGGAAACAGAGAAACACATTCCCCTCTCCGCAAACCTGCAGATCACACCCTCCCTACCCTCAGCCTCATCTAAACACCACTCCCTCAGCAGTGAACTCAGACCTCTCCTCGTTCCATCAGTCCAACTTTCTGAATTAAAAGAAGGAAAATATAACGTCCCTCACAATCTCAGGATGCCCTTCACAGCCAATGGGGTCTCTGTTGTAGCACTGGAGGTATGGCAGCCACTGCATGCACAGCAAGATCCCACAATCAGCAATGTGAGGATCACTAGATGATCTGGTCAGACAAGAGAGCTACCAATGGAAGCTAGATTCCTTCACAAGTCATCCCAGCTCTTCAGGCTCCTCTTGCCTCTTTGCTGAAAACATTAATGTTTTCCTCCTGATTATAATAACGATGTGTAATGTGTCGTGTGAACAGGAATATTGGGACTGGGGGAAAGCAGCAAGGCTGAGTGAACAGCTTCAAGTAGTTTAGTTGTTAAGCATGGAATATTAACATCTTCACTGGGAACACTCAAATGGTCAAATCAGTCAAACATTAGTTTGAGTGGTCTGTCTATCACACAAAGCTGTTCACTGTTAGAATTGACAATAGAGTTCAATTCTAAAGCACCCATTATTTGTAAAGAACTACATAGAACATACAGCACTAATCCAAATCCAGATACACTCCACCCAAGCTCTCTCCCAGCTTCGTCAACTCACCCTATAAATAGGATCTTGATTGTCAAGAGGATCAAAGATTACAAGGAGAAAGCAGGAGAATGGGGTTGAGAAACTTATCAGCCATGATTGAATGGCAGAACAGAGTCGATGGGCTGAATGGCCTAATTTCTGCTCTTATGTCTAACGGTCTATCTGTATATCCTTCCATGCTTGCCACCCTCATGTAAATCTTCCTCAATGTGTCGAAACGATTCTACCCCCCTCCAAACCACTCTACCCCACTCT
The DNA here is from genome assembly GCA_024137785.1 of Ginglymostoma cirratum. Lineage (NCBI taxonomy): Eukaryota > Metazoa > Chordata > Chondrichthyes > Orectolobiformes > Ginglymostomatidae > Ginglymostoma > Ginglymostoma cirratum. The sequence continues at coordinate 20,136,506 of JAHRHZ010000273.1, read as the reverse complement.
GTGGGAGCAACTCCCACATTTCCTCTACCCTCATGGGAGTGAGTTCCACAAACTTCCTCCCTCTATGGGAGCAACTCCCACATTCTTCCCCCTCCCTGTGACAGCAGGACCCACATTCTCCCCCCTCCTCATGAGAGTGAGTCCCACTCCCCCCCACCCCTTTAGGGAAGGAAATCTGCTGCCCTACCTCGTCTGGCCTACATGTGACTCCAGACCAACTGCAATGTGGTTGACTTCTAACTGTCCCCAGGCAATTAGGAATGGGTAATAAATGCTAACTAGTGATGCCTTCATCCCATAAATGAACTTAACTCCACCCCCCCACCTACCAGCCGAGGGAAATGGTCTCTCCTGAATTCATTACTGTTTGATATTGATGGCTCCTAATTTCCAGTTTTACCTCAGAGCTGGTAACATCTTCGCTCTGATCCCTTCATCATGTTAAAGACCTGTAAAAGGCATGCCCCTAGCCTTTGCTTTTCTATACGAAAGAGCCTTAGGATCAAAATTCCTGAATTACGGAATTGCCTCTCCTCCTCATGTCACTGGTTGCGGAATAAACATTCTTCTCCCTCCAGAAAAGCAACCTGCTCACCTTCTCCCTTGGGTCACTGGTCCTTTGGGAGCTTTTGTGCCATTTGTCTGCCAACTCAGTGCCATTTGCACCTGAACCTGCTCGTTCCAATCCCGGGCAGTGGGCAGCAGTAAAATCCAGGATTCCAGACTCCGATTGCATCAGGTATTGGCCTGGGATCACCATGAGTTAAAGATGAATCTGACAAGTGCTGCTGCCAGCAACACTTCAGGCTAACAACATCACAGGGACATTCACAACCATCTGCTTCTCTCCAAATGCTCTCCCAACATTTCAATTCTTAAGTTACAACATTCCTGGAGAGTGAGATCTGTTTGACTGTCACTCAAAAAACATCACCCAGTCAGGTCACAGAGATCTTTCTGATTGGCCATTCTTGAGGATGGACGTTTTGTACAACTAATGCCTAGAGTGTTTGGGGGATGGAGGGGGGACAGAAGGAGACAGTGACAGAATGTCCAGGAATACTTCATTTTTCATTCATTCACGGTATCATTGCCATAACCGGCTGGGCCAGTATTTATTACCTATCCCCGACTGCCCAAAGGGCATCTAAGATTCAACCACATTGTTGTGGGTCTGGAGTCACATGTAGGCCAGATCAGATAAGGATGGGAGATTCCCTCCCTCAGGGACATCATAGAACTAAAGAACCCCTACAGTGTGGAAGCAGGCCATTTGGCCCAACAAGTCCACACTAACCCTTCAAAGAGCATCCCACCCAGACCCACCCCATACCCCAACCCTGCATTTCCCACCCTAGACACAATGGGAAATTCAGCATATCAATCTATCTAACCTGCACATCAATCTATCTAACCTGCACATCTTTGGACTGTGGGAGGAAACCGGAGCATCCAAAGGAAACCCACACAGACATGGGGAGAATGTGCAAACTCCACACAGACAGTCGCCCAAGGGTGGGATCGAACCCAGGTCCCTGGTGCTATGAGGCAGCAGTGCTAACCACTGAGCCACCATGCTGCAACATCAGTGGAGCAGAGATAAAAGGTACTGCAGATGCTGGAGAATCCGAGATAACAAGCATGGGGCTGGATGAACACAGCAGGTCAAGCAGCATCATAGGAGCAGGAAAACTTGACGTTTCGGGC
>JAHRHZ010000273.1:20072734-20114799 GCA_024137785.1 Ginglymostoma cirratum | reverse complement strand
GAGAGAGACCTGCACTGCCTCACTGAGAGAGAGAGACCTGCACTGCCTCACTGACAGAGAGGGAGAGAGACCTGCACTGCCTCACTGACAGAGAGAGTCCTGCACTGCCTCACTGAGAGAGAGAGGCCTGCACTGCCTCACTGCCACCTGCACCAGATCCTCCAACATAGGAGTTGCTCCGTTTGAGGTGCCATCCCTCTGCCGCTGGGCCCACCTCACTGATGCCGCAAAGCCCACACTCCCGCCACAACCAGGTGCTGCCGTTATCTCCGCTGATAACCAGAAATCCCCACTCCGGGCCGATCATAACCCGCAACCAGGAGACCCCACTCTGGGCCCACTGCCAGCGAGAGTCCCTGGCTCCGCCCCCAGGTCAGGCCGCCGCTGGGCCATGAGTCCTGCTTTGGCTGCATGTGTCGCCTTACCACCGGCACTGCCAGCTTGAAGAGCCCGCTGCCACCGGAGGGTTTTGCTGTTGCTGGCCCTAAACACTGGGAGGACTCTGTGCTTGGTGACACTCCTAATGCGGTGACACCAGGTGCACGGCACTATCCCAGATGCTGGCTCGAGGATGAAATATTCACCCAAGGCTTTGTCTAACTGTTCAGTCCTCCTGGCGACTGGATAAAGTGAAGGGGAGTTTCTGGCTCCAACACTGAGCCCTAAAATAACATCCCTGAGGCAGATGGCTCTAGTCAGGGCGATACTGCTCTGCAGGAAAGGTACTGTGTGCACACTGGTCACTGCCTTTCTGACTTTACACAGTGACAATATTGACCAAGTAGCTCATCAGCTGTAAAGGGCTTCGGAGTGTGCGTGTGTGTGTGTGTCTGTCTGCCTGTGTATCTATCTGTGTGTATCGGTGTGTATGTGTGTGGCAGAGCGGGACTGTGTGTTGGTGGGCGGGGAAGAGGGTGTGTGTGTGGGAGAGAGAGAGAGAGAGAGATTGTGTGTCTGTGTGTATCTGTATCTGTGTGTGTCTGCATTTATGTCTCTGTGCGCATGTGTTTCTCTGCCTTTCTCTCTATAGCTTTTGCTATTTGTTGCTCTCTCTCTCTCCTCCCCTACACACTGCATTCACTCACACCCCGCAGAAACACCTTGGTCATTTGTTGATGGGTCTTGTTCTCACTCTGAGCTCGTGTCTTGTTTTCCAGCTCCCAATAAACTGCTCAATGATTGAGCAGGAATGAGGCTGTAAGTGAAGTACTTGTTTCAAATCTGATTTTGTAGCCTGTTCTCCCTCGTATCCTGGTTAATAGTTATCTAAAATAAAAACTGATTATCAGTTCATTTTGACAGTGCTGTTTGTGGGAAGGTGCTGTGTACAAAGTGGCTGCCATGATTCCTCCACAAATTGCTGCATGGGCTAGAAAGCACTTTGGGATGTGTTAAGGTTATGAAAGGAGCATTCCTGGTGAAAGTCTTTTTTTTTGTAGAGCTCTGTGTATTTTGCTTTTCCCATACCCATGTCACCTTCACCCAGAGAAAAAAAAGTGATAGGATGTGGTAATGAACAAGAGAAAAGCAGAAACTAACCTGGTGGGGGTTGGACAACAGAATTATTAGCCAGAGAGCTATACAATGTTGATTGCTGTGTTGAGCAGGCAGTCACTAATGAATATACACTTTGAACGTAGAAACCATTAAAACATGTAGGAGATTATTAATGGAGCTTTTTATGAAATATTTCTGATGTGCGTCCATTAGTGACGATGTTCTAAACACTGCTGGAATATTATCTCACTGACTGTAAAAGACAGCAAACATCATTATCCCACCTACTACTGCACTCTGGACTGCAGGTCCTCTCATTCTCGATTAATGCAGTCAGAACCTTGAATTTTGTGAGACAATGGCTTTGTCAGCCTAACACTGACTGCTTGATGCTGGGTTGGAGTTTCACTTTCAAATGGGTCTGTGTCCTATGACACTCCAGGCCATGGTCTGAGGGACTGTTCCTAGCAACAGTCATAGAGCCATGGAGTCATACAATAAGGAAACAGACCCTTCGGTCTAATAAGTCCACGCCAAACGTAACTCCAAACTAAACTAGTCCCACCTGTCTGCACCTGGCCCGTATCCCTCCAAACCCTTCCTATCCATGTACTTATCCAAATGCCTTTTAACCATTGTAACTGTACCTGCATCCACCACTTCCTCAGGAAGCTCATTCCACACACAAACCACTCTGTGTGTAAAAAAAATTGTTCCTCATGTCCTTTTTAAATCTTTCTCCTCTCTCCATAAAAAAGAAGCCCACTAGTTTTGAAATCCTCCACTCCAGGGAAAAGACACTTGCTAGGCACCTTATCTAGATGCCTCATGATTTTATAAACCTCTATAAGGTCACCTCTCAACCTCCTACGCTTCAGTGAAAAAAATCGAAGCCTATCCAGCCTCTCCTTATTAACTCAAACCCTCCATTCCCAGAAACATCCTGGTAAATCTCCTCTGAACTCTCTCCAGCTTGATAAAATCCCTCCCATAACAGGGCAACCAGAACTGGACACGGTATTCCAGAAGACCCCTCACCAATGTCATGTACAACTGCAACATAACATCCCGACACCTACACTCAAAGATTTGAGCAATGAAGGCAAGCGAGTGAAAAGGCTCAATGATGGTTCCCAGTGACACTCAATGACTGTGAGCAATTACAGACTGAAACTTCAGTGATGGGGGTAGACTGAAGAAGTTGGGACTGTTCTCTTTGGAACTAAGAAAGCTAACAGTGAATTTGATAGAGGTTTTCAAAACCATGAATGGGTTGGATTGAATAGACAGAAACATAGAAACACAGAAAGTAGAAGCAGAATGAGGCCATTTGGCCCTTTGAGCCTGTTCTACCATTCAATACTGTTCGCACTTACTCCCCATCTCACACCAGATCTAATTCCTTTTTGAAAACATTCAATGTTTTGACTTCAACTCCTTTCTGTGGCAGAGCATCCCACAGGAAGAAATTCATCCCACTGATAAAAGGAAGAAGAATAAGAGGGACATAGACGTAAAGGGACCTGCAAAAGAAGCAAAGGTGAAGAAAACTATTTTCATGCAGTGAGTAGTTAGGGTGTGGGATGCACTGCCTGGAAATATGGTGATTCTAACAAATGGAGAGTTTGCCCCCGATTCCCATTGATTCCAGTTGCTCTGGGCTCCTTGATGCCACACTCAGTCACATGTGGCCTTGATATCAAGAGCTGTCACTCTCACCTCACCTCTGGAATTCAGTTCTTTTGTCCATGTTTGAATCAAGCATTTTATGAGGTCAGGAGCTGAGTTGCCCTGGCAGAATCCAAACTGGGCATCACTGAGCAATTCTTGGAAGACAATGGGCCACCTTGAGTCATGAAGGTTGTCGCCTGTAAGATCATTCACCATAGAAACCTGTCTGTAGCTTCATGTGATCGCGATGCAACTACACCTCGCCACACAAAGCACTTCAGAGCCAATGTACTGATGGTCCTTTTGAAGTGCACTGATTTGGAATATCTCGCAAATGGAAACATCTTCTCACATTCCACTACATCAAAATGGTGGCTCAGTGGTTAGCACTGCTGCATCACAGCGCTAGGGACCCGGGTTCGATTCCAGCCTCGGGCAACTGCCTGTGTGGAGTTTGCACATTCTCCCCATATCTGCAAGGGTTTGCTCCGGTTTCCTCCCACAGTCCAGAGGTGTACAGGTTAGGTGGACTGGCCGTGCTAAATTGCCCATAGTGTCCAGGGATGTGTAGGTTAGATGGATTAGCCAAGGGAAATGTGGTGTTACAGGGATAGGCTAGGAGACTGGGTCTTCGTGGAACGCTCTTCAGGGATCAGCGTGGACTCGATGGGCTGAATGGCCTGTTTCCACACTGTAGGGAATCTGATTCTGATATAAAAACCTCTCCACCACTTGAAAGGCACTTATTAACTTCTTTTTGAAAAAGAAATCCTTGAATTTGGCATGCAAACTACAAAGACACAGCACTGAGACACTACCTGGCAAAATGACTTTTTCCCATCTTTCTCTATTTCAAAAGATTATCCAGTGCGTTGGCACATCCAAGCTTCAATGTCACTCTTTCACTGGACAGACTCGAGTCTATTTCCCAACTGTTTGTGAAGATCAACTCCAGTGAGGATGAAGCATGGTGCTTTAGACCAGCCCTCAGCTGTTCAATTCCGCAGATCTTTGGATTCCTCAAACACTACAAACGTTTTTCAAAAATAAAAGGTTTCTGCGAGCATTATTAGAAGCTGCAAAATCGGGCTCCAACAGTTTGGACAGAATGTCTGTCAGCTGGAGCTAGAGAGGATTGAATTCACACAAGTTCATCTGGAGAATGACTGACAATTGCAAATACCTTGGTTGAGAAGCTCCATTTGTATGTTTAATGTTTCAGCAGATACGTAAAGAGAATAACTGGCCAAATTGATTTGCTTCAAGTCACGTGATTGGTCACAAGCTACTGAGCATGATTCAAACTGGCAACCATATTACCATCTCCACATGCTCCTGAAATACACAATGTCAACTTGCTCCATTTCCATGGGAGGTGACTCATCTTCAGAAAGACATACACTAAAAAATACACTGTAAAAAAGGCTTTGTTTAGAAGCCAAATTTATTTAAGAGATAATTCATTGGAAAAGAGAATACACACAAAGTGGTTTTCCAATGAGGCCAGGCATATTAGGAAGCAGGACATTTACATAACTAACAAACTAGTCTTTAAGATACAAAGAAGATTTTAGGTGCAATGGATGTTGGTAATCTTCCAGCGCTGGGGATCACTTCTTCTTCACGACTCTACAAACACACTGAGACATTTCTCAACATGAAAGATGTGACAAAAATGCAGGTTCCTGCTGTTATTGTTGGTGAATCGAATTGATACCTCCACAGAATTCACCAGCCCTTAGGCTGGATCAATAGCTGAAGAATACAGGCACACAGACACGGCATAACCATTGCGCCTGAACTGCGCAGTCCTCTGGTCACTAACAAACTACATGTACTTGAGGACTGAAGACAATCGGCCAAATTCAGTTCTGACATAGAATTACATAGCAGCCACAGCACAAAATACTGGCCATTCAGTCCATCAGTTCCATCCTGTGGTCCAGGCCCATGAGCATCTTCTTCCACCAACTGCCTCTCTTGAGGACAGCAATGCAGTACCTGTTACTGGTCATTGAGAATTTTTTTAAAATTCATTTGTGGGATGTGGGCATCGCTGGCTGGGTCACCATTTTATTGCCTTGTATCCCTTGAGAACGTGGTGGTGAGCTGTCTCCTTGAACCACTGCAGCCTACCTGCTGTAGATTAACCTACAATGCCCTTAGGGAGGGAATTCCAGGATTTTGATCCGGCGACAGTGAAGTAACAGTGATATATTTCCAAGTCAGGATGCAGATTGGCTTGGAGGGGAACTTGGAGGTGGTGGGGTTCCCATGTAGCTGCTGCCCTTGTCCTTCTAGATGGAAGTAGTCATGGGTTTGGAAGGTGCTGTCTGAGGATTGTTGGTGAATTCCTGCAGTACATCTTGTAGATAGTACATCCTGCTGCTACTGAGTGTCAGTGGTTAAGGGAGTCAATGCTTGTGGATGTGGTGCCAATTATGTGGGGGCTGCTTTGTCCTGGATGGTGTCAAACTTCTTGAGTGTTGTTGGGGCTGCACCCATCCAGGCAAGTGGGGAGTATTCCATCACACTCCTGACTTTTGCCCTGTAGATCATGTGCAGGCTTCGGGCTGTCAGGAGGTGAGTTACTCACCATATTACTCCAAGCCTCTGGCCTGCTCTTGTGGCCACTGTGTTAATGTGGTGAGTCCAGTTGAGTTTCTGGTCAATGGTAATCCCCAGGATGTTGATAGTGGGGGATTCAGTGATGGTAACACCATTGAATGTCAGGGGACAGTGGTTAGATTCTCTTATTCATGATGGTCACAGCCTGGTATTTCTATGGTGCGAATGTCACTTGCAATGTGTCAGCCCAAACCTGGATATTGTCCAGATCTTGTTACATGTGAACACGGACTGCTGCAGTATCTGAGGAGTCACGAATGGTGCTGAACATTGTGCAATCATCGGCGAACATCCCCACTTCTGACCTTATGATGGAGGGAAGGTCATTGATGAAGCAGCTGAAGATGGTTGGGCCGAGGACACTACCCTGAGGAACTCCTGCAGAGATGTCCTGGAGCTGAGATGATTGAACTCCAACAACCACGACCATTTTCCTATGTGTCAGGTATGACTCCAACCACCGGAGAGTTTTCCCCCAATACCCATTTATGGCATTTTTGCCAGGGCTCCTTGATGCCACGCTCTGTTGAATGCAGCCTTGATGTCAAGGGTTATAACTCTCATCACACCTCTGGAATTCAGCTCTTTTGTCCATGTTTGAACCAAGGCTGTAATGAGGTCAGGAGCCGAGTGGCCCTGGCAGAACCCAAACTGGGCGTCACTGAGCAGGTTATTGCTGAGCAGGTGCTGCTTGATAGCGCTGTTACTGACACCTTCCATCACTTTACTGATGATCGAGAGGAGACTGATGGGGCGATAATTGGCCGGGTTAGATTTGTCCTGTTTTTTGTGTTTAGGGCATAGATGGGCAATTTTCCACATTGTCTTGTAGATACCAGTGTTGTAACTGTACTGGAAGAGTTGGCTAGGGGAGCGGCAAGTTCTGGAGAACAAACCTTCAGTACCATTGCCAGAATGATGCCAGGGCCCATAGTCTTTGCAGTATCCAGTGTCTCCAGCCGCTTGACACCATACAGTATCATAATGCTGGGGACAACTGGAGAAGGCCGAGATGGATCATCCGCTCAGCACTTCTGCCTGAAGATTGCTGAAAATGCTTCAACCTTATCTTTTGCATTGATGTGCTGGGCCCTTCCATCAGTGAGGATGGGGATATTTGTGGAGCCTCCTCCTCCAGTGAGTTGTTTAATTTTCCACCACCATTCACAACTGGATGTGGCAGGACTGCAGAGCTTATGTCTGATCCGTTGGTTGTGGGATCGCTTAGCTCAGTCTATCTCTTGCTGCTTATGCTGTTTGGTGTGCAAGTAGTCCCGTTTGGTGGCCCCACTAGGTTAACAGCTCATCTTCAGGTATGCCTGGTGCTGCTCCTGGCATGCCCTCCTGCACTCTCCATTGAACCAGAGTTGATGCCCTGGCTTGATGGCAAGGGTGGGGGGTGGTGTATGCCAGCCCATGAGGTTACAGATTGTGTTGGAGTACAATTCTGCTGCTGTTGATGGCCCACAGCGCCTCATGGATGCCCAGTCTTGAGTTGCTAGATCGGTGCAAAGTCTGTCCCATTTAGCACAGTGATAGTGCCACACAACACAATGGAGGTTGTTTTCGATGTGAAGGCGAGACTTCGTCTCCACAAGGACTGTGCAATGGTCTTACTGATACTGTCATGGACAGATGCAACTGCAGCTGGCAGATTGGTAAGGATGAGGTCGATCAGTAGTACTGCTGCTGAGCCACTCTTGGTGGTGAACATTGAAATCCACCCCCCAGAGTACATTTTGTGTCCTTGCATCCTCAGTGCTTCCTCTAAGTGTTGGTTAACATGGAGGCATACTGATTCATCAGCTGAGGGAGGATGATATGTGGTAATCAGCAGGAGGTTTCCTTGCCCATGTTTAACCTGAAGTCATGAGACTTCATGGAGTCCAGACTCAACGTTGAGGACTCCCAGAGCAACACCCTCCAGACTGTATCCCACTGTGTCGCCACCTCCGCTGGGTCTGTCCTGCCGGTGGAGCAGAATATATCCAGTGATGGTAATGATGGTGTCTGGGACATTGTCTGTAAGGTACGACTCTTTGAGTATGACTATGTCAGGCTGTTGCTTGACTAGTCTGTGAGACAGCTCTCCCAATTTTGGCACTAGCTCCCAGATGTTAATGAGGAGGACTTTGTAGGGTCGACAGGGCAGAACCTGCCGTTGACTTTTCCAGTGCCTAGGTCAATGCCAAGTGATCCATCTGGTTACACTTTTTTGAGACTTTGTAGTGATTGGTACAACTGAGTGGCTTGCTAGGCCATTTCTGAGGGCAATTGAGTCAACCACATTGCTGTGGCTCTGGAGTCACGTGTAGGCCAGACCAGGTGAGGGTGGCAGATTTCCTTCCCTGAAGGACATTAGTGAATCAGATGAGGTTTCCCGACAATTGGTAAATGCATTCACAGTCATCAGTAGATTCTTAATTCCAGATTTTTTAAACATTGAATTCAAATTCTACCATCTGCAATGGTGTGATTCAAGCACAGGTCCCAGAATATGAGCTGAGTTTCTGAATTAATAGTCTAGCAATAATACCACTAGGGCTACTGCCTCCCAGCAGGGCTCAGTTTTATTCAGAAAGGTTCCTACTAAAATATCTGCAGACCATTTTCCTCCAGATCAGAGTGAGAACGTTCTTACATTTCAGATTGATAGTGAGATGAGAAGGCGTGGGATGTGAAAGATGGAGGAGAACAGGAGAGGAACAGAAAGAAAGTAAGTGGGAGGCAAGGGGACACCAGGAAAGATGAGGGAAACAGGAAAGGGGAGGGAGGGTGGGAGAGAGGACAGGAGAAGACAAGAGTGAAGAAAGGATCGGAATGGAGAGAGGAGAAAAGGGGGAATACAGGAGTGTACAGGACAGGAGACCAGTAGAGAGAAAAGGGAGAAGAGAAGCGGGGAGGAAAGGAGAGATTAGAGCAGACAAAATGGGAGTGGAGGGGCACAAAGGAATGAGAAGAGAGCAAAGGAGAGAGATATTAAGGAAAGGAATCTCAGAGAAGGCTACACAGGACAGGACTGTGCTGGGGGGTGCAGGAGACAGTGTGGGAATTTGTGGAGATGCTGTGGGGGTGGGAATTCTGGAAGTTGTGGAAGAGATGAATTGTCAGAGCAATAGAGTGAAAAGATGAAATAGACCCATTTAAACTCGAGAAACCAAACAGAAATTGCTGAGAAAACTCAGCAGGTCTAGCAGATTTGTAGAGACAGAAACAGAGTTAATATTTTGGGTCCAGTGACCCTTCTTCAGAATGGATGGTAGCTGGGAAAAGGTTGTATCTATACGGGAGATAGGGTGAGGGGAGGGGTAGGAGTATATGATAGGTGAAGATGGAACCCAGAGAGCTAAAAGAAACAAGATCTAGACAGAGGGGGACAGCCTGGGAGAATGAATAGCTCTTAATAGAGACCATCAGTGGCTGACAATGGGTGTGTGTGGGAGCAGTCCATGTTCTTTTCCTATTCATTTGTGGGATGTGGGTGTCGCTGGCTGGCCAGCATTTCTTGCCTGTCCCTAGCTGCCCTTCAGAGGGTGATGGTGAGCTGCCTTCTTGAACCGCTGCAGTCCTCCTGCTGTGGGTTGACCCACAACACTACTGGGGGGGGGATTTCCAGGATTTTGACCCAGCAACAGTGAAGAAACGGCGATATATTTCCAAGTCAGGATGGTGAGTGACTTGGAGGGCAACTTGCAGGTGGTGTTTTCATATATCTGCTGCCCTTGTCCTTCTAGATGGAAGTGGTCATGGGTTTGGAAGGTGCTATCTGAGGATCTTTAGTGAATTTCTGCAGTGCATCTTGTAGCTAATACACACTGCTGCTACTGAGCGTCAGTGGTGGAGAGAGTGGATGCTTGTGGATGTGGTGCCAATCAAGCGGCTGCTTTGTCCTGGAGGGTGTCAAGCTTCTTGAGTGTTGTTGGGCTGCTCCCTTCCAGGGGCAAGTGGGGAGTATTCCATCACACTCCTGACTTGTGTTTTGTAGATGGTGGACAGGCTTTGAGGAGTCAGGAGGTGAGTTACTCGCCACAGTGTTCCCAGCTTCTGGCCTGATCTTGTAGCCGCAGTGTTAATGTGGTGAGTCCAGTTGAGTTTCAGGTCAATGATAACCCCCAGGATGTTGATAGTGGGGGATTCAGTGATGGTAACACCATTGAATGTCAAGGGGCGGTGGTTAGATTGTCTCTTATTGGTGATGGTCATAGCCTGGCATTCGTGTGGCGTGAATGTCACTTGCCACTTGTCAGCCCGAACCTGGATATTGTCCAGATCTTGTTGCATGTGAACACGGAGAGCTTCAGTATCTGAGGAGTCACGAATGGTGCTGAACATTGTGCAATCATCGGCGAACATCCCCACTTCTGACCTTATGATGGAGGGAAGGTCGTTGATGAAGCAGCTGAAGATGGTTGGGCCGAGGACACTACCCTGAGGAACTCCTGTAGAGATGTCCTGGAGCTGAGATGATTGAACTCCAACAACCACGACCATTTTCCTATGTGTCAGGTAGGATTCCAACCACCGGAGAGTTTTCCCCCTGATACCCAATGATTCCAGTTTCACTCCGGCTCCTTGATGCCACACTCAATCAAATGCAGCCTTGATACCAAGGGCTGTCACTCTCACCTCACCTCTGGAATTCAGCTCTTTTGTCCATGTTTGAACCAAGTGGCCCTGGCAGAACCCAAACTGGGCGTCACTGAGTCGGTTATTGCTGAGCAGGTGCTGCTTGATAGCGCTGTTACTGACACCTTCCATCACTTTACTGATGATTGAGAGTAGACTGATGGGCAGTAAATGTGATGACAAGGCCTGGTGTGTGGGGGTTAAGATAAGGACATGGGAGAAGGTGCTCAGGCCCTAAAATTGTTGAATTCAATATCGAGTCCAGAAGGCTGCAGAAAATGAGGTGTTGTTCTTCCAGCCTGCACTGAGCTTCACTGGAACACTGCAGCAAACCTGAGGCAGAGATGTTGGTCAGGGAACAGGGTGGTGAGTTAAACTGGCAGCCAACCGGAAGCTCAGGGTCTTTTTTGCGAGCAGAACGGAGATATTCTGCAAAGTGGTCACCCAGTCTATGCTTCGTTTCTCCAATGTAGAGGAGACCACATTGTGAGCAGCGAATGCGGTAGACTAGATTGTGGGAAGTGCGGGTGAAGTGTTGCTTCACCTGGAAGATATGTTTGGGCCCTTGGATAGTGGGGAGGGAGGAAGTAAATGGGCAGGTGTTATACCTTCGGCAGTTGCAGGGGAAGGTGCAGTGGGGTTTTGGAGGGATGTTGGGGGTGGAGGAGGAGTGGACCAGGGTGTGCCAAAGGGAATGGAGGGGAGGGGAATATGTGTCCAGTTGTGGCATCCCATTGGAGGTGGTGGAAGTGGCAGCTAATGATCCTAATGACCCACTCCTTTGTCTGCCCGACTGTTTTTCTCTATCGCTGGGCTCCTTTACCACGGATCATTTACTCCTTCCCCTCCACCCACCCGTGCTCCAGTATATTTACCAAACTTTTCCTCACTATCATCAGTTCTGAAGAAGGGTCACCTTGAGGAGCAGAGGGATCTTGGGGTTCATGTGAGGAGCAGAGGGATCTTAGGGTTCATGTTCACAGTTCCCTGAGAGCTGCCACCCAGGTGGATAGAGTTGTTAAGAAGGCATATGGTGTGCCAGCTTTCATTAATAGAGGGACTGAGTTCAAGAGCCGTGAAGTTATGCTCCAGCTATACAAAACCCTAGTTCGGCCACATCTGGAGTTTTGTGTCCAGTTCTGGTCACCGCATTATAGGAAAGATATGGAAGCGTTAGAAAAGGTGCACAGGAGATTTACCAGGATGTTGCCTGGAATGGAGGGAACGTCTTATGAGGAAAGGCTGAGGGACTTGAGGCTGCTTTCGTTAGAGAGAAGAAAGTTAAGAGGTGACCTAATAGACACATACAAGATGATCAGAGGATTAGATAGGGTGGACAGTGAGAGACTTTTTCCTCGGATGGTGACAGCTAGCACGAGGGGACACAGCTTTCAATTGAGGGGGGATAGATATAGGACAGATGTCAGAGGTAGATTCTTTACTTAGAGAGTAGTAAGGGCGTGGAATGCCCTGCCTGCAACAGTAGTAGACTCGCCAACTTTAAGGGCACTTAAATGGTCGTTGGATAAACACATGGATGATAATGGAATAGTGTAGGTTAGACGGGCTTCAGATTGGTTTCACAGGTCGGCGCAACATCGAGGGCCGAAGGGCCTGTACTGCGCTGTAATGTTCTATGTTCTATGTTCTATGAAGGATGACAGGTGACTCGATAGAGGTGTACAAAATGATCAGAGGTAGAGATAGAGTACACGGCCAGAGACTTTTTCCTAGGGTGGAGGTAGCTTTTACCAGGGGACATAGTTTTAAAGTGAAAGGAGGTAGATATCGGAGAGACGTCAGAGGTAGGTTCTTTACTCAGACAGTGGTCGGGGTGTGGAATGCATTGCTGGAGAGGGTAGTGGAGTCGGCCTCATTAGGGGCATTTAAGTGGCTATTAGATAGGCAAATGGATGATAGTATAAGGTAGGGGTGGAGGTTAGATAGACCTTAGGTTTAGGGTAAAAGTTCGGCACATCATCGTGGGCCGAAGGGCCTGTGCTGTGCTGTACTGTTCTATGTCCTATGTTCCATGTTCCGAAACATTAACTCTGCTTTCTCTCTCCGCGGACTCAGCCAGATGTGCTGGGTTTCTCCTGCAATTTCTGGTTTTGTTTCTGATTTCTGCATCTACAGTTCTTTATTTTTTGTTTCATTTTAACATTCGCTCGGTTTCTGGTATCACACAAGCAAATGTTTTTATAAAAAAATAATTTTTCTAGTAAATTGATAATCCATGGAAAGATTGGAATCCATCTTAGTTTGACTGAACAATAAATGAGCTGAAATGGCAATAACTGATTAACCTTTGACCTTTGTAGACAGTCCTCAGATTTAAATCACTGAGCATTTCTTAGACCAGAACACTGCATTAATTTTCTCTCAACTTGATTCATTAATTATTGGCCACAATTGGCCAATATTGATTAAAGGTGAAGATATGGTGACACAACTTTGGTCAGCTGTGGATAAAGCTGCCTATCATTAACTTCCATCTGTGTCAGTATTCGTTCGTCAATATCCATTGGAGCAGCCCGACAATGAATGAAAAATCAAACCAGGGCAGTTAAGTGACTTTTAGTTACAAGGCATGACTTAACCAGGTCTTCTTTCACTGGGAGTCATTAGTGGATCAACGGTAACAACAGAACCTGTCAGAACTGATCTCATTCCGACTCATCACTGTACAAAGCAGGCCTATTACTTAACAGGAACGCTCAAGGGCCACCAGAACCTTTAATCTTATTTCCTTTCAATTTCCACACACAATGAGATGAGGCGCCACTACAGTATGCCTTGTCCATGCAGTCCTTCAACAATCAACATGCTTAAGACGGGAGGGTAAGCAGAAATCAAGTATTTGGATTTTATGGATTGTCACATACTCACCGACAACTCCCAAAACAATGTAACCGAGAATCACAGTAACAAACAGCACACAGCACAGGATGTCCGTACAATGCCTAAAGTGATGGGGAGAGTAAAAAAAAACAGAAGATATCGTCAGAACGGGAACAACACAGGATCAGGAGAGAGCCCATTATCCCCTGCAACCTCCTCTGCTATTTTATTAGATCACAGCGGATTAGTCACCCAACTCTACTTACCCAGCTTCGCTCTATATTTCTCAGCACTCTTAACCAACCAAAATCTATTGATCTCACAGGAACAAGAGTAATCTATTTGACAGCTTCAGAATGTCCTGTTGTCCAATGAGATCATTGCTGATCTGTAACTGAACTCCACTGAACTCCTGTTAAACTCCAGTCTGCTTATCCGTTCATCCTTTCCTGGTTCCAGCATCTGTAATTCCCGAACGCAACAAACATCTGGCAAATACAGCAAGGACGGGCACTGGAGATCTGGACCAAACAGAACTGAAATTGCTGGAAAAGCTCAGCAAGTCTGGCAGCATCTGTGAAGAGAGAAACTGAGTTATTGTTTTTGTTTCCGAAACTCTCTTTCTCTCTCTACAGATGCTGCAAAACCTGCTGAGTTTCTCCAACAATTTCTGTTTCTGTTTGTTAAAAATCAGTCAATTTCAGGCTTGAAACCCCAAATAATGCCCTGCATCCACAAACTACAGAGAGCTGTGAACACAGGCCAGTCTATCATGCAACCAGCCTTCCATTCATTGACTCCATCTATATTTCCCCCTGCCTTGGAGAGGCAGCCAACAGCATCAAAAACCCCTCCCACCCTGATTAGAATCTCTTCCAAGCTCTCCTGTCTGGCAGAAGATACAAAAGCTTAAACACACGCACCAACAGATTGAAGAACAGCTTCTTCCCCGACGTTATCAGATTTCTGAATGGACCTCTCAAATTTTAAATGTAATACTGACCATGCTCTGCAGCCATAACATTGTTTTCCTCGCTCTGTTCTATTACCCTAATGCACTGTGTATGGTATGATCTACCTGTACCACACACAAAGCAAAACATTTCACTGTACCTAGGTACACGTGACAAAAATAAATCAAATTAAAAAATAAAGATTTTTGCAGAAGACAGGGGCAGATTTCCAGGGTCTCTTGTGTGTGAAGTGCTTCCTCACATCCCGCGGAATGGTCTGGGTCGGATATTAAGATTCTCCCCCTTCTTCTGGATTACTCCTCTCACGGGTTTGGCATTCTCCACATCTTCCTTCTCAAATACTTTGTCATATTAAACTTCACTAGAATATAATCCCTCTAAACCCACTGAAACACAAACCCAGACTGTGCAACTTGTCCTTGCAATTTAGTCCTTTCATCACTCTCAGTTGATGATTGCATTATTGGAATATGACTGAGGAATAAAATCTTTGCATGAGAATATATATCGGGATTTAAGAAGTCACCTCATTGACGACTGAAGTCCAGTCTCTGTATCACAGCCAAAATATACCAACCCACAGCAGTGGGTGGGATCGGGGATATACTAAGAATGACATTCCAGCAGGTGAGTCTCAAGGTTATGTTTATCTTGAACTTCTGGGAATCACAAGAAATAACATTCATTAAAGGACGACTATTCAGCTTCGCAACAGCACCCGCCATCTCTCCTGCCTTAGCGCACCATTATTTTAGTCAGGGGGGAAATGGCATTGTGATCAGGTCAATGGATGAGTAACCAGAACCCTGCTGGGGCATTGGTTTCAATCCTGCCATGGCAGCTGGCCACATACAAATTCCATAAAATATCGAATTAACAAAAACATGCGTCTAGAAGTGACCATGAAACCATTATTGCCTTACAAACCTATCAGAGTCACTAATGTCCTTTAGGGAAGAGAATCTGCTATCTTCACCTCGTCTGGCCTACATGTGACTCCAGACCCACAGCAACATGCCTGACTCTGAACTGACCCTGCAATAAATGATGGCCCAGCCAGCGACACTCACTGAACAAAAATATTTCTAAGTCAGGATGGTAAGTGGCTTGGAGAGGAATGTGAAGGTGATGGTGTTCCCATGCCTTGTCTTTCTAGATGGTGCTACCTGAGGATCTTTGGTGAATTTTTGCAGTGCATCTTGTAGATAGTAAACACTGCTGCTACTGAGTGTCGGTGGTGGAGTGAGTGGATGCTTGTGGATATGGTGCTAATCAAGCAGCTGCTTTGCGTCAAGCTTCTTGAGTGTTGTTGGGGCTGCACCCATCCAGGCAAGTGGGGAGTATTCCATCACACTCCTGACTTGTACCTTGTAGATGGTGGACAGGCTTTGGGGGGTCAGGAGGTGAGTTACTCGCCGCAGTTTTCCCAGCCTCTGGCCTGCTCTTCTAGCCGCTATGTTTATGTCAGAAGTCCAGTTCAGCTTCTTGTCAATGATAACCCCTCAGATGTCACCATTTAAATAGTGAAAGATTGCAGCATGCTATTGTGCAGACAGACGTGGGAGCGCTTATACCTGAATGACTAAAAGTTGGTTTACAGGTGCAACAGATAATCAGAAAGGCAAACGGAATGTTAGCTTTCATTGCTAGAGGGATTGAATTTAATAGCAGGGACGTTCTGCTGCAATTGTACAAGGTAGTGGTGAGGCCACACCTGGAATATTGTGCCCAGTTCTGGTCTCTGCGCTCGAGGAAGGATATACTGGCTTTGGAGGCGGTGCAGAGGAGGTTCACCAGGCTGATTCCGGAGATGAGGGGATTACCCTATGAGAAGAGGTTGAGCCGCCTGGGACTGTACTCATTAGAATTCAGAAGAATGAGAGAGGGTCTTATAGAAACATATAAATTTATGAAAGGGATGCATAAGATAGAGGCAGGCAAGTTGTTTCCACTGATGGGAGAGACTAGGACAAGGAGGCATAGCCTCAAGGTTAAGGGAAGTAGATTTAGGACAGGTATAACAAGGCGTGGGGCTGGATGAACACAGCAGGCCAAGCAGCATCATAGGAGCAGGAAAACTTGATGTTTCGGGCCTAGACCCTTCATCAGAAAGGACAGGGATGCTTTTCCCAGAGAGTGGTGGATCTATGGAATTCTCCACCCAAGGAAACACTAAAGGCAGCTTCATTATATATATTTAAGACACAGTTGGATAGATTTTTGCATGGTAGGAGGATTAAGGGTTATGGGGATAATGCAGGTGAGAGGAACTGAGACCACGGATAGATCAGCCATTCAATCTTACTGAATGGTGGAGCAGGCTCGATGGGCTGAATGGCCTACCCCTGCTTCTATCTCTAATGAATTATGACCTTATTCAGTGATGGTAATGGCATTGAATGACAAGGGGTGGTGATTAGATTGCCTCTTGTGGGAGTTGGACCTTGCCTGGAGGTTCTGCGAATTTTAAATGCCACTTTTGAGCCCAATCACAGATTTGCTGCTGACACTTCGATCTGAAGCCTCAACACCTGACTATTTCATTGCTTTCTAGCTGATCACTCACCTTTGGTCTCCCACCTTTCCCAACTCCTCCCGTGACGCTGAAGTCATCTAAAACCCATCTTATCAAGCCCCATTCCCAATCACTCCTGCTCTCACTGACCTGTACTGGCTTCCACTTTAACCTGCATCAGCTTGGCCTTTGCTCTGTGACCTCCCCCAGATCTCTCAGGGAGACTCTGCACCTCTCCAGTTCTGAATCCTATATTGAATGCTGCTGAATGAGGCTAATTGACATTCTACCACCCAGCAGCCCTGAACCTTCAGCTCCTGAGCTCCCACTTCACTACCTACACCTCTCCGCCTCTGACCTCACTTTCCTTCTTTAATAAAAACCTACCTCTTCGATAGAGCTTCTGGTCACCTGAGCTAACATTCCGTCCTATGACTCAATGTCACACTTTGTTTCAAAATGCTTCCAGGAAGCACTCTCAGGCATTTATTTTTAAATTCAGGGACACTACATTAACATAATCGTTCTTGTTGCACTTTCTTCTGACACATTTTCTTTTTTTTTGTTAAAAGATAAGCTTCATTTTTAACACTGATTTCTACAAATCACCAGAACTCCCAAATGATAAGCCAAGCTGAAAGGCTGCACCAGAGAGAAATCAATAACAACTTTGATAGGGTCATTATAGATGACACGCCTTTAGATTACAGTAAAACTCGTCGGGTTAACCAGTACCAACTCAACTAATCTGAGCTCCTATATTTCAAAGCAACTGATCTTTTGTAAGGCACAGTTTAACAATTGCCTGTTTCTTAATCTCCCACCAAGTTTGTCTCTTCCTTTTCTGTGTAAATCCTAGGCTGACATCTGGTTTGAGGCATGTTCACTCTCTGGGTCAAAGCAACATTTCAATGCTGTGTCCTTCTCAGATCAACAACAACATGCATTTCTGTCACGCCTTTTATGCCGAATCTTTCTTATATCAACAACAACTTGCAGTTCTGTAGGACCTTTAATGTTGCACCTTTTTGAGACCAATAACAACTTTTATTTCTGTAGCACTTTTTTTCCCAAGGTGCTTCAAAGGAGGACTATCCCACCTACATAAAGACCCGGAGAAGTGAGGCTGGATTTAATGCAGCCTCTCAAAATGGGACCTGATTTGGGCCAGTGTCAATTCATTGCTGGAGAGCATCTGTGCCAGTGCCTCAGAGTGAGAAGACCACCCTCCTTCTGAGCCGGATGTGGGAAGGGACAGATGCGGGATTCAGAGCTGCTGACGGGACAATGTCAATGAGACTTGTTCACCAGCAAGTTGACACTTATTAAGCTGTGCATGGCTCTGACACTCTGCCCCTAGGCCAGTCACTATTCCCTCTCCCAGGATCTCCATTCCAACCTCATTCACCTTGACCTGGGATCCTGGGCTTCAGGTGAGTGCAGAACCACTGGCATGACAACCTGCTGACCTCTGTCTTGCAGCTTCCTTGGGCAGGCAGGACATCTACCACCGGGTTTGGGTGGGGGGCACTGACCTCGCCCACAGAAACCAATAGGGATTATCCACGGCTTCTCCAAAATGTAGATGAACCAACCATGAGCCTGGCAGCATCCTGGCTAGAAAAGAATTACAGTATTGAGGGTGGCACAGTGACTCTGTGGTTAGCACTGCTGCCTCACAGCTCCAGGGACCTGGGTTCAATTCCACCCTCAGGCGACTGTCTGTGTGGAGTTTGCACATTCTCCTCCTGTCTGCGTGGGTTTCCTCCGGGTGCTCCGGTTTCCTCCCACAGTCCAAACATGTGCAGGTTCGGTGGATTGGCCGTGCTACAGTGCCCAGGGATGTGTAGATTAGACGAATTAACCATGAGAGGTGCAGTGTTACAGGGCTAGGGTACAGGATTGGATCTGGGTGAGATACTGTTCAGAGGGTCAGTGTGGACACATTGGTTCGAATGGCCTATTTCCACACTGAAGGGATTTTAAGGTATAAAGGGAGGCCATTGGGCTCAACATTTTGATGCTGGACAGAAAGGAGCGATCTACTTTAATTTCATTTCTGAGCTCTTCATCTGAATTCCTGCAGATCCCAGAGCTGCCTGGGTATGTCAAACCATTTTCACAATGTGATAAGGCTTTCTGCCTTCACCAGTCTCTCAGACAGCAAGTGCCAATCCCCAGGTGTGTAAAGCTGCCAGAATAAGTGATAACCAAGAGGACGGGGAATAGTTTAGAATACAGCAAAAGGGGACCAAGAAGAATGTTGTGATTTCAACACAAGGATGAAAATTTTAAAATCATAGAGTTAAACATAGAACATAAACATCAAACAGTATAGCACAAGAACTG
Organism: Ginglymostoma cirratum; assembly: GCA_024137785.1. NCBI lineage: Eukaryota > Metazoa > Chordata > Chondrichthyes > Orectolobiformes > Ginglymostomatidae > Ginglymostoma > Ginglymostoma cirratum. The sequence goes on along the minus strand of JAHRHZ010000273.1, from coordinate 20,095,698 downwards.
GGCCTTTGGTCCACCATGTCTGCGCTGACCATGATGCCATTCTAAACTAATCCCATCTGCCTGAACACAGTCCATATCGCTCCAGCCCCTGCCTGTTCATGTGTCTGTCTAAATGCCTCTTAAATGTTGCGATTGTATCTGCTTCCACCACCCCTCCCAGCAGCACTTTCCAGACACCTACACCTCTTGTGTAAAAAAACTTTCCTCACACATCTCTTTTAAACTTTCCCCCTCTCAACTTAAACCTATGCCCCCTGGTATTTGACATTTCCACCCTAGAAATTAGGCTCTGACTCTCCACCCTATCCATGCCTCTCATAATTTTATATACTTCTATCAGGTCGCCCCATGGCCTCTGACACTTTGGTGAAAACTACCTCCCCTTATAGCTAACGCATTCCAATCCAGGCACCCTCTTCTGAACCCTCTCCAAAGCCTCCGCAATCTTCCGATAGCATGGTGATCAGAACTGCACACAATAGTCCAAATGTGGCCAAACTAAAAATTTTATACAGCTGCAACACGGCTTATCAACTTTTATACTAAGTGCCTTGGCCAATGAAAGTAAATATGCCATACATTTTCTTTACCACCTTATCCACTTCTGTTATCATTTCCAGTGATGGTGTGGAAGTGTCAGTGTTTGAATGGGGTGGGCAAAGCCAGAAGTCACATGACACTAGGTTATAGTCCAACGGATTTACAGAGGGATCTTGGGGTGCGAGTCCATAACTCCCTGAACGTGAGGAGTCACACCATTCCAGGTTAAAGTCCAACAAGTTTATTTGGAATCACAAGCTTTCAGAGCGCTGCTCCTTCATCAGGTGAAATGACGATGAAGGAGCAGTGCTATGAAAGCTTGTGATTCCAAATAAACTTGTTGGACTTTAACCTGGAATGGTGTGACTCCTCACGTTCAGGGAGTTATGGACTCGCACCCCAAGATCCCTCTGTATATTAATGCTCGTAGGATCCTGCCATTTACTGTACACTTTCCTCTTGCATTTGACCTCCCAAAATGCATCACCTCACACTTGTCCAGATTAAGATCCATCTGCCAGTTCTCCGTCCAGCTTTGATTTATATCTTGCTGTATCCTTTGATAACCTTCCTCACTATCCACAACTCCACCAATTTTCATGTCAATTTTACAAACTTAGCACTCCCTCCACCACCAACATTCAGTTACAGCAGTGTGTACTATCTACAAGATTCCCTGCAGAAATTCGCCAAAGATCTTCATACAGCACCTTCCAAACCTACAACCACTAGAAGGACAAGGGCAGCAAGTACATGGGAACACCATCCTTTGCAAGTTCCCTTCCAAGTACTGGAAATATTTTGCCATTCCTTCAGTGTTCCTGGGTCAGAATCCTGGACTTCCCTCCCTGAGGGCATTGTGGATCTGCCTACAGCACATGGATAGCAGGGGTACAAGAAGGCAGCTCACCCCCACCTTCTCAAGGGCAATTAGGGATGGGCAATAAATGCTGCCCAGCCAGTAACACTCACGTCCAACAAGTAAATAAAAAAAAAATCAGACCACATACATTTTCATCCAGACCATTACATATGTTACAAACAAAGGTCCCAGCACTGATGCCTGCAGAACACCACTGGTCACAGACCTCCAGTCACATAAACACCCTTCCACAATTTTGCTCTGTCTTCCATGACCAAGCCAATTTTGTATCCAATTAACCAACCTACCATGGATCCCATGTAACTTAAGGTAGCAATGGCCTAGTGGTATTTTCATTAGGCTTTTAATCCAGAACCTCAGCTAATGCTCTGGGGCACAGTGGATGGTGGAATTTGAATTCAGTAGAAAAGACTGTGGAATTAAGAGTCAATTGATGACCATGAAGCTACTACCGATTGTCCGGAAAAATTCATCTGGTTCACTAAAGTCCTTTATTGAAAGAAACTGTTATCTCACCTGGTCTGGCCAACATGCAACTCCAGACCCACTGCAATGTCATCCCTCTGGGCAACTGGGGATGGGTAATAAATTCTGGCCCAGCCAGAAACACCCACATCCGGTGAATGAACAAAAGAAAATCTTTGGATGAGCCTACAATGAAGGACGTTGTCAACTGTTGGTGGACTGGGAGCAAGGTAAACCAGTATGGATCAGCAAGCAGAAACAATCAGATGCTCAGTCCTGCTGGCTGTGAGATGGTGGTTTTCTAGAATCTCATATATACTGGGATCTCCAATGTCATTTATTGCATATGGGGCAATGAGTTGCTTGAAATGCTTTGAAAGGCTGAAGAACGAGAGTAAGTATAACCAGTGATGCCCACATCCCATGGATGAATTTTTAACAAAAGCTGTGCAATTAGTATCCAATGGTTCTGTGTGTAAGCAGTGTGACAGAATCCAGAGCAGTTACAATGTCGATCCCAACACCCAACTCACCACCACCTCCACCCCAACGAGGACAGTTAAGAATCATCCACATTGACAATGAACCACCAGACACAGGAGCACATGTAGGCCATTCAGCCCATCGAGTCTGATCTGCCACTCAATGAGATTATGGCTGATCTGATAATCCTCAACTCCACTTCCCTGCCTTTTCCCCAAATCCCTTGATTTTCTTACTGGTTCAAAATCTGTCCAACTCAGCCTTGAATATATTTAAAGACCTCAACAGTTCTCCGTGGTAAAGAATTCCACAGATTCACTCCCCTCTGAGAGAAGAAATTCCTCCTCATCTCTGTCTTAAGTGGGCAACCCCTTATTCTGAGATGATGCTCTCTTGTCCTAGCCTTGCCCACATGGGAAAACAACTTGTCCACGTGGAGCCGATAGTACCCTGAGAATCCTGTATGTTTCAGTAAGGTCATCTCTTGTTCTTTTGAATTCCAATGAATACAGACCCAACCTACTGACCCTCTCCTCATTAGACAGAGCCCCCATACCCCAAACCAGCCGAGTGAGCCTTTACTGGACTGCCTCTAATGCTGGTATATCAAAGTTGTTGGTCTCATAGAACATAGAACATAGAACATAGAACAGTACAGCACAGCACAGGCCCTTCGGCCCACGATGTTGTGCCAAACTTTTACCCTAAACCTAAGGTCTATCTAACCTCCACCGCTACCTTATACTATCATCCATATGCCTATCTAATTGCAGCTTAAATGCCCCAATGAGGCCAACTCCACTACCCTTTCTGGCAATGCATTCCACACCCCGACCACTCTCTGAGTAAAGAACCTACCTCTGATGTCTCCCCAATATTTACCTCCTTTCACTTTAAAGGTATGTCCCCTCGTAAAAGCTACCTCCACCCTAAGAAAAAGTCTCTGGTTGTCTACTCTATCTATACCTCTGATCATTTTGTACACCTCTATCAAGTCACCCCTCATCCTTCATCATTCTAAAGAGAAAAGCACTAGCTGCCTCAACCAGCTGCCTCCATTCCAGGCAACATCCTGGTAAATCTCCTCCGCACCTTTTCTAACGCTTCCACATCTTCGTAATGAAGAGACCAGAACTGGACACAATACTCCAAATGTGGCTGAACCAGGCTTTCCTATAGCTGGAGGATAACTTCACGGCTCTTGAACTCAGTCCCTCTATTAATGAAAGCTAACGCACCATATGCCTTCTTAACAACTCTATCCACCTGGGTGGCAGCTTTCAGGGAACTGTGGACATGAACCCCAAGATCCCTCTGCTCCTCCATACTGCCAAGAATCTTTCCGTCAACCCTGTATTCTGCTTTCAAATTTGTCCTTCCAAAATGAATCACCTCACACTTTTCAGGGTTAAACGCCATCTGCCACTTCTCAGTCCAGCTCTGCATTCTATCAATGTCCCTTTGTAACCTAGAACAGCCCTCCGCACTGTCCACAATATGACCCACCTTTGTATCATCCGCGAACTTGCTAATCCACCCTTCCACTCCTACATCCAAATCATTTACAAAAATCACAAATAGAAGAGGACCCAGAACTGATCTTTGTAACTGAGCATCATGTTGAATATTTTCCGTCCACTACCACCCTTTGTCTTCTAAGGGTCAGCCAATTCTGACTCCAATCTGCCACATTTCCCCCTATCCCATGCCTCCTTACCTTCTGCATGAGCCTACCATGGTCTCACTGTGGTGGCCAGACCAGGTAAGGACAGCAGATTTCCTTCCCAAAACAACATTCATGAACCAGAAGGGATTTTACAACTGGTAATAGCTTCATAATCACCATGACAGATTAATTTTAGATTCCAAATTTAAAATTTCAACCCCACCAGCTGCCTTGGCAGGTTTTGAACCCAGGACCTCAGAACATTAACCTGCAGCCGTGGACTACTGGACAATTAATTGATGATAAAGCCACCATCAGCTGCTGAAATGTACAAAATAGCTGTAAGCATTTGTTACATTTCATATTTAAAGACTGACTGTGAAGATTATACAATAATGTTGCAGGACGATATCAGATATTAAGTAGTTGAATAGTGAAAGCAATTATTAAATGCTACATTATTCGGCCAGAATGTGTTGAATCTTATTGAAGTGAATCAATTGTATTTCTGTGCGTGAAAAAGTAGACTGTTCCTTAATTTATCTTGCGCCAATCATTCACTTGTCCATGGAATCCAGCAACTTTCAATTCAACTTGTGGTTCTGATTATTGATTAAATGAGTAATTGAGCTGTTCAGTAAGAAACCTGATGGACTAATATAGAGAGCTACAATATTTTACAAATCATTCCAACGCAAATTAATAACAAGGAGTTGGCAATATTTGAAGTTAAATGCTCCAGCACATTGACCAGGGAGCAGGTATAAACTGAAATAAGTGAAACAATAAACAGTTTCCAACTGGGGAAATTGGTCTGTGGGGACCAAAATCACAAGGGGGTCAGCAAGGTAACAAAGTCAAATCATGTACAATCCAGCATAAATTTACATCTTCAAGGCAACAATGGAGTATTGGGAGATTTCAGAGGGTCAGTGCTGAGGGAGCGCCGCACTGTCGGAGGATCCGTGCTGAGGGAGTGCCGCACTGTCAGAGGGTCAGTACTGAGGGAGTGCCGCACTGTCAGAGGGTCAGTACTGAGGGAGTGCCGCACTGTCAGAGGGTCAGTGCTGAGGGAGTGCCGCACTGTCGGAGGATCCGTGCTGAGGGAGTGCCGCACTGTCAGAGGGTCAGTACTGAGGGAGTGGCACACTGTCAGATGGTCAGTACTGAGGGAGTGCCACACTGTCAGAGGGTCAGTACTGAGGGAGCGCCGCACTGTCAGAGGGTCAGTACTGAGGGAGCGCCGCACTGTCAGAGGGTCAGTGCTGAGGGTGTATCGCACTGTCAGAGGGTCAGTGCTGAGGGAGTGCCGCACTGTCAGAGGGTCGGTGCTGAGGGAGTGCCGCACTGTCAGAGGGTCAGTACTGAGGGAGTGTTGCACTGTCAGAGGGTCAGTGCTGAGGGAGTGCCCCACTGTCGGAGGGTCAGTGCTGAGGGAGTGCCGCACTGTCGGAGTGTCAGTGCTGAGGGAGCGCCGCACTGTCGGAGGGTCAGTGCTGAGGGAGCGCTGCACTATCAGAGGGTCAGTGCTGAGGGAGTGCTGCACTGTTGGAGGGTCAATATCGTTAAATCATAGAATCAAACAATACAGGAGAAGTGTATACCACCATAAATACTCTCCTACCTACACCAGTCCCTCTTTCCCACCATGTTACGCCATGTTGCTGTCATACAGGACATTGCAGTATTCCCAAAGTGGCCTGACTAATCATTTCTGGTCTTCCTGATTTATGAAAGACATTGTTAAACTTGAAAGGGTTCAGAAAAGATTTACAAGGATGTTGCTGGGACTGCATGTTCTGAGCTATAGAGAAAGGCTGAATAGGCTGGTGCAATTTTCCCTGGAGCGTCAGAGGCTGAGGGGTGACCTTACAGAGGCTTATAAAATCATGAGGAACTCAGATAGGGTGAATAGACACGGTCTTTTCCCCAGGGTAGGGGAGTCCGAAACAAGAGGGTGTAAGTTTATGGCGAGAGAGGAAAGATTGAAAAGGGACCTAAGGGCAACTTTTTCACACAGAGGATGATGCACGTATGGAATGAGCTGCCAGTGGAAGTGGTAGAGTCTGGTACAACTACAACGTTTGAAAGGCATCTGGATGGGTACATGAATAGGAAGGATTGAGAAGGATACAGGCCAAATGCTGGCAAATGGGACTAGATGAATTAATGATATTTTTGTTAATAGAATCCCCAGACTGTGGAAACAGGCCATTTGGCCCAAGTCTTCACCAACCCTCTGAACAGTATCCCACGCAGACCCATCCCCTTACGCTGTCCCCGCGTTTCCCATGGTAACACACCTAACCTACAGATCCCTGAACACTATGAGTAATTTAGAGATAACAAGGTGTAGAGCTGGATGAACACAGCAGGCCAAGGAGCATCAGAGGAGCAGGAAGGCTGACATTTTGGGTCTGGACCCTTCTTCAGAAATGGGGGAGGGTAAGGGGGTTCTGGCAATTCTGGTTGTTTAACATGGCCAATCCACCTAGCTTGCACATCTTTGGACTGTGGGAGGAAACCTGAGCATGACACTACAAGAACGAAGAACATAGAACAGTACAGCACAGTACAGGCGCTTTGGCCCACAATGTTGTGCCAAACTTTTACCCTAATCCTAACGTCTATCTAACCTCCACCCCTACCTTATATTATCATCCATATGCCTATCTAATAGCTGCTTAAGTGCCCCTAATGAGGCCGACTCCACTACCCTCTCCAGCAATGCATTCCACGCCCCGACCACTCTCTGAGTAAAGAACCTACCTCTGACGTCTCCCCTATATCTACCTCCACTCACTATAAAACTATGCCCCCTTGTAATAGCTACCTCCACCCTCCGAAAAAGTCTCTGGCTGTCCACTCTATCTATACCTCTAAAGTAGGGGTGGAGGTTAGATAGACCTTAGGATTAGGGTAAAAGTTCGGCACAACATCGTGGGCTGAAGGGCCTGTACTGTGGTCTCTGTGGCTGATAATGTGGGAGAACTGTTCTATGTTCAGGGAACCAGTCAGCTCAGCAGCAGGCTGTAGTTTGCACAGCTTCCAAACCAGGAGAGTTTGGCTTGAATTCTTGTTCAACTTGAGAATTTTTAGGTTCTCAGGTTTGCAGAGTTCATGTTGGCAAACTTGTAAAGGGCTCAGTAAATTGTCTCCATCGTCCACTGCAAAGAAACTGTTAAGAATCAGTCAAGTAGAATGCTAAAAGTTTGAGCTCGGGCTGTAATTTCTCTAAATTGGAGTCTCTGTGGCTGATAATGTGGGAGAACACTGACAGCAGAGAAGGGGGAGGATCTGATTGAGGAGTACAAAGTTCGGAGGAACATAGGCAGGGCAGATCAGGAGTAAATTTCCCCTTGGTTGTGGGGTCAGTAACCAGGGGCACAGTTTAAGGGAAGGAACAGGAGATTTAGAGGGGATTTGAGGAAAAAACATTTCATCCAGAGGGCGGTAGGAATCTGGAACTCACTGCTGGAAAGGGCGTTGGAGACAGAAACCCACATACCATCTTCAGAGCTACTTAGATGATCATTTGAACCACCACACAATCAAGGCTACAGGCTGCACTTATGCTACAGTGGTAGTGTCCCTACCTCTCAGATAGAGGGCCTTGGTTCAATACCCATCTTCTCCTGAAGTGTGTTACAACAATCTGAAAAGGTTGATAAAGGTATCTTCATCAATAGCACTGATTCTAAAGGCCCTGTGGTGCAGTGGTAGTGTCACTGGGGCCTGAGTTCTTCCCACCTGCTCCAGAGGTGTGCAGTAACATCTCTGAACAGTTTAATTTGAAAATATCCACAATGTTATGAGCCACTTACCGAAAAATGGGTCAAGTACAGTGAGGCTCTTATTCCAAAGAATACATTCTTTAAAAATTGCAAACTGCATGAGAATGAGTTGCTAGAAAGATCTCTGGAAATGTTGGAGCAGCTCCACATGATTGTCGTCTAGGCCTAAAGCCCTTACCTATTATCACAAAGGGTAGTTGAGACAGAAACCCTCAGATACTTGGTCTTTCCAATGATAATAAGGGCAGAGATTCTGGGTTGGGAAGTAAGATAGACTGACTGACCCTTTCTGGGCCAAAATGAGCTCAATGACTCCCTCCATGCAGTGCGTGCTTTGATTGTGAGATTATCACTGAGAAATCCCAGGAACACCTGAGGAAATTCTTTCTCAGGCTAACTGCGGATCTTGCTACCAGAGGGAATGGTTAAAAACAGTCGCTCAAATGGGACTAGGAAAGCTTGACATTTCGGGCCTAGATCCTTCACCGAAACATCAAGCTTTCCTGCTCCTATGATGCTGCTTGGCCTGCTGTGTTCATCCAGCTCTACACCTTGTTATCTCGGATTCTCCAGCATCTGCAGTTCCTATTATCTCTACTCAAATGGGACTGTCTGATGAGGAGAGGTTGAGTAGGTTAGGCCTGTACTCACTGGAGTTTAGAAGAATGAGATTTTAGAAAAATGTACAAATTCATTGGGGAGTTGACAGGGTATCTGTGGACAGGCACAATTCAGACAGGTTAGGAGAGTGGGCAAAAAAGTGGCAGATGGAATACAACATGGAAAAGTGTGCACTTTGGTAGGGAGAATAGAGGCATTAATTATTTTCTAAATGCGGTGAAAATTCAGAAATCTGAAGTGCAAACGCACTTGGGAGTCCTAGTCCAGGATTTTCTTAAAGTAAGTCAGCAGGGTGAGTTGGTAGTTAGGAAGGCAAATACAATGTTGGCATTTATTCTGAGTGGACCAGAATAGAAAAGCAGGGATGTACTACTGAGGCTTTATAAGGCTCTGGTCAGGCCACATTCGGAGTATTGTGTGCAGTTTTGGGCCCCATATCTCAGGAAGAATGTACTGGCCCTGGAGCGGGTGCAGAGGAGGTTCACGAGAATGATCCCAGGAATGAAAGGCTTAACATTTGAGGGACGTTTGAGGGCTCTGGGTCTATACTCAATAGAGTTTAAAAGGGTGAAGGGGGGATCTAACTGAAACGTGCAGAATACTAAACGGCCTGGACAGAGTGGATGTCAGGAAGATTTTTCCATTGGTAGGAGAGACTAGGAGCCGAGGGCACAGCCTTAGAGTAAAGGGAAGACCCTTTAGAACAGAGATGAGGAGAAACTTATTCAAACAGACGGTGGTGAATCTATGGAATTCACTGCCACAGAAGGCTGTGGAGACCAGGGTATTGAGTACATTTAAGACGGAGATAGACAGGTTCTTATTTGTCAAGGGGATCAAGGGTTAATGGGAGAAAGCAGGAGAACGGGGTTGAGAAACTTAACAACCATGATTGAATGGTGGAGCAGACTTGATGGGCTGAATGGCCTAATTACTGCTCGTATGTCTTATCATCTTATGGAAAGGTTATTTCCCATTGTGGGAGTGTCTAGGACCAGAGGGAATGCTTTTATTCATTCATGGGATGAGGGTGTTGCTGGCTAGGCAGGATTTATTGCCCATCCCTGTTTGCCCAGAGGGCAGTTAAGAGTCAACCACATTGCTGTGGGTCTGGAGTCACATATAGGCCAGACCAGGTAAGGATGGCTGTTTCCTTCCCTAAAGGACATTAGTGAATCAGATGCATTTTTCCCAACAATTGTCAATGGATCATCATTAGATTCTTAATTCCAGATTTTTATTGGATTCAAATCCCACCATCTGCCGTGGCGGGATTCAACCCTGGGTCCCAGTAATATTCCCTTGGTCTCTGCAGTAACAGTCCAGAGATAATACCACTAGCCCATTGCCTCCCCAAATAATCTCACAATACGGGGTCACATATTTAAGGCAGAGATGAGGAGGAACTTCTTCTCACAGAGGGTAGTGAATTTGTGGAACTCTTTACCACAGAGGGATTTTGAGGCTGGGTTATTGACTACTTTCAAGGCTAAGACAGATTTTTAAACTGTCAGGGAATCAAGGATCATGAGGAAAAAGCAGGAAAATGTAGGATTATCAGATCAGCCTGTTCTCATTAAATGGACAGAGCAGACTTGATGGGCTGAATGCCCTAATTCTGTTCCTATAGCTTGTGGTCTTGTTATGGTCAGAATTGCTTTGTCATTCAATAAAGTTTTCTGCCCAGCCGTACACACACTGGGTAAACAGGAATGACATTGAACAGTTGTTTAAATGTGAATTAGATCCTCCCACTTTGTCCCTCAGAAGCAAATAAAGATTCCAATTTAAACTGGGCCAATCATTAAGAATCATTGGGTAGGTGCAGAGATCATGGGGTAAATGCAAAGTAATTTTTCACAATAAACCTCAATGAACAAATAGCTCTGTAATGCCAATTGCTAAATGAAACCTTGAATGTTTCTGTTTACGATGGCTGCGGTGACACGGATTTAAAAACTGAATAAATACATGAGGAAAGATTTATTTTAGCATGGGTTCCTGTGATCTGGAATGTGCTGCCTGAAAGGGCTGTGGAAGCAGATTCAATAAAGGGAATTGGAAAACTGAAGGGAATTGGAAACATCCTGGAAAGACGAAGAAATTCTACAGGGCTACGGGGAACTTGGAGTAAATTGGGATTAAATCAATAGCTCCTTCAAAGAGCCAGTACAGGCATGATGGACTAAATGGCCTCATTGTGCGTTGTTAGATTATGTGATTCTATGAAAGTAAATGAGCCACAATGCATTTTTGCCCATTTTCAAGGGATGGGTGCCAAAAGCAAGTTCAGTATTGTTCCTTTCGGACTATACGACATCGCAGCAGAAATAAGCCATTCAGCCCATTCAGCCTGCTCTGCCATTCAGTGAGATCATGGCTGATCAGATATTGTAGACAACGACATTGCTGTGGGTCTGGAGTCACATGGAGGCCAGACCAGATAAAGGATGGCAGTTTCCTTCCCTGAACAACATTAGTGAACCAGATGGGTTTTTACCAAATTCAACAGCATGATTTCATTTGGATGTTTGTTGAGGAAAATTTTATCTGCACTGGTGGGTTTTAAACTCATGTCATTGAATCACTGAAATGTCACAGCACAAAAGGAGGCCACTTGGCCCATCATGCCTGCACCAGTCCATTACCCAGTGCCAATCTGCTGCCTTTTCCCCATATCCCTGACACTATTTCTATCCAAATAACCACGCAATTCCCTCTTGAATTTCCCAAATGAACCTGACTTCGCCACATTTTAGGCAGTGCATTCCACACCCCAACAAGTGTCCTGTTCTGTCCCCGGAGCATTAACCCAAGTTTCTGTAATACTTGTCTAATGACAGCACCATAACATGTGAACAGACTGGTTTACTCTCCGGCTGTCGCCAGGGAGAGTGGTGATGTCGGTAACTCACAAGCAGAGTTCAAAGAGGGGGCTGAAGATAATGGCGTCAGTCTCCCTGAGATTTATGCAGGGCAAAAGCATCATCATGCAGCACGGGATGCTGGTTACAACTGGATTGGACAAGGATGGGAGCAGCTGAGAGCGGTCATGCCCAGCTGGGAGACAGTGGCCAAGAGGATGGAGTGGCGCCTGCACAGAGACTGAGAATGGCAAGAACGGAAACCTTACATTTGACACAGTCACATGGGGAAGGCTATTTTGTGACTGAAATAACACTACACAGGCTGGTATCCTGTCACCAAGTCAGCCTTTATTTACACGGCTTTAGTAAGAATACTAACCCAGCTAGCTCAGAACCGGCTCCTAGAGTGAGCAGAAGCCCCGACACTCCTGTTTATATCTGTCAGCCAGGGCTCCCTAATTGGGCTGGGATAACAGCCCCAATCAGGGAACTCAGATTCTATGAGGTCCACCTGACTTACATCCCCCCAACTCTATGTCCTGGGACGTAGGCCTGTTCCTTATCCTGTAGCTTATCTTGGGACATTTTCATACCAGGTGCAGTCCCTCCGACTCTCCTTTGAATACAGGCCGCGTGTACCAGGCCGTAGCCTGCCTCTTGCACACGGAGCATCTCGGCCGAAATCCACCTTCTGCTTCAGGCAGTAACAGCTTTGAGGCTGTGACATCAGCCATATCCATCTCAGACTCTGAGGTGTCTTTGATGCTAAGCGGAGGGGAAGAACCCATGGGTTCTGACAGCCTTGCTGGATGTCCTGAGGGCCCGGGTAAGTTTACTCCTGCCCTGTTTGTGAGGTTGCAGCTTTCATGTGGTTCATGTCCTTTGTTCAGGACTGCCCCTCCTATCCGAACATTGTACGTCGTGCAATCTGACCTCGCATCGACCATGTCTCACACCCATGCAGGGCTATTCCCATGGTTCCTACACCAAACACTGTCCCCTGAAGCAAACTGTCTCTCTCGCCAAGCACTGGCACTCCTGAGGCTGTTACACGCTCCCTTGCAGGTCCGGGAAGATCAGATTTAACCTGGTGCAGAGTCTTCTCCCCATTAGCAACACTGCTGGAGCTATCCCTGCAGTTGCATGGGGATTGGTCCAATAGTCAAACAGGGACCAGGAAAGTTTGGTATCGAGTGAAACTGTAGGCTGTTGCTTTAAGCCTGTCTTCAAGGTTTGGGCTGCTCTTTCGGCCAGCTCATTGGGCAATGGATGGTATGGAGCTATCCGAAAAAGCCAAAGGTCATTCGACTTTAGGAAATACTCGAATTCCCTGCTGCTAAGCGACAGCCTGCTGTCTGTGACCAGCATCTCTGGGAGTCCGTGTGTTGTAAAAAGATGCTCGCAACTTTTCAACTGTTGTCCCCCTGTTTGATGAATGAATTCTATGCACATCCAGCCGCTTTGAATGGATGACCACTATGACTAAAAATATTGATTCCACGAAAAGGCCAACATAGTCGACAAATAACCGAGTCCATGGTGTACCCGGCCATTCCCATAAATGTGGGGGAGATGCCAGCGTTGATTTTTGTCCTTGTTGGCTCTCTGAGTACTGCCCCACCAATGTGGCTACATCAGCATCCAATTCTGACCACCAGATACAACATTGTGAAGACCGATATCTCATTACCAAGTCACCCTTTATTTATACTTGACACTGGTCTGGCTTCCTCAGAACCAGATATCAGAGTGAACAGAACCACTGACATTCCTGCTTATATCTGTCAGCCAGGGCTCCCTGATTGGACCAGATGAACAGCTCCAGTCAGGGAACTCACATTCTATGATGTCCACCTGCCTGACCTCACTCCCATCACTACAGTAAGGTTGACAAGAACTGTCCCCATACTAACCAGGTGTTCTTTGGATTACAGCTGGCCAAAGGCATTGTCAAAGAGGCAGGTTTTAAGGAGACAGAGTGGAAGAGATGGAGAGGTTTAAGAAGGGAATTCCAGAGCTCAGGGCCAGGATCTGAAGGGAATTCCAGAGCTCAGGGCCAGGATCTGAAGGAATGGCCACCAAGAGTAGAGTGATTAAAATCAGGGAATGCTCAAGAAGCATCTGGCCAATGACAGGACAGCATCGATCAAGGAGGGCTGTGCACTCTCAGAGCTGACAGCTCCTGACTGTACAAAACCCGTCTGGTAAATCTGTTTCCTCCATCCTCTTTCCCAACGGGCATCGACAACCTAAGGAAAACCACCAGGTATTCGCACACAAAGTATTTCAAAGTAGTGGCAGGATCGACCACAGCCAGGCTGTCAGCTGGTGCATGCCAGTGAGGAGAGGAGGGATAGGGGTACTGGGCTTGGTGCTGGGTAAGGGGCCTGACCAAGCACCCACACCATTTCACTAACGTCCCAGACATTTCAGCACAATCTCTCTTGCCATCAGAATATTGTAGGGGACAGAAACAGATCACCCACCTGCTGTGAATTGGTCCCTTGAACGTTGGATCAAATCTCCGAGGTTCCCCTGGAAGACAGAAAGAAGCAAGTCAAGACACATTCACAAAATACATCCGGCAAAAGCAGAGACTCTCACGACAATGAAATAGGCCATTTGGCCCCTTATATCTGTGCTGGCATTTTGAAAGATTTATCCAACTCCCACCTCCTTTTCTTTTCACAGATCCCTGAAAATGATCCTGTTTTAACTCTCCACTCAATTCCTAATGAGAGGGATCAGAGGATCATTGTTAAACAAGGAAACAAACTGCGGGTGCTGGAAATGAAAAACAGAAACAGAGACGGAAATTGCTGGCAAAGCTCAGCAGGTCAGTGGAGAGAAATCAGAGTAAATGTTTTGGGTTCAATGATCCTGCTTCAGAACTAGTCATCACTGTTTTGACCTGGCAGCACCATGTCCCAAGAACCATCCCAATGTTCCCAAGTGGCAGCAAAGGCAGTGACCGATGTCGATAAGGTCATGTGGAAGATAAATATGACATGCAGAATACAAACTCTGTCAACACACACACACTTTGAAATGTCAAACAAGAAATCAATATTCATTTTCAATTGTTTGCTTCTGTGCTGACGGTAATTAGATTATCCAACATCAATCTTACCATGAAACCAAGGGATTTCAATGTGGACACATCTTGAATTCACACACTGCATTTTTGTCAGAGCATGGGTCTGACAAGAAAGCAATGTGTGAATTCAAGACAGAAAATCTGATCAGATCTCCTACACTCTCCTCACTTTGTGTAAATGTAGCACACCCACCAAGACAACCTGCATTCATACAGCACCTTACACTACCTCATGGCATGCCAAAGCATTTTAAAAGCAAGTAAAATGCTTTTTAAAAGGTCCCATTATCATAATCTACAATCCAATTGGTGAGAAGCGAGTTACTACAAATAGCAATGTGCCTAAAACTGAATTATCAGTTTGAATGATGCTGGCTGATGGATCAATACTGTGGCGGACACTGGGGAGAACTTTCATCTTACTTTTCCCTCAGTACCAACCCTCCGATAGTGCAGAACTCCCTCAGTCCTGACCTTCCAACAGAGCGGCACTCCCTCAGCACTGACCCTCCGACAGTGCGGCACTCCCTCAGTCCTGACTCTCCGACAGTGCGGCACTCCCTCAGTACTGACCCTCCGACAGTGCGGCACTCCCTCAGTACTGACCCTCTGACAGTGCGGCGCTCCCTCAGTGCTGACCCTCCGACAGTGCGGCATTCCCTCAGCGCTGACCCTCTGACAGTGCGGCGCTCCCTCAGTACTGACCCTCTGACAGTGCGGCGCTCCCTCAGTACTGACCCTCTGACAGTGCGGCGCTCCCTCAGTACTGACCCTCTGACAGTGCGGCACTCCCTCAGCACTGACCCTCCGACAGTGCGGCGCTCCTTCAGCACAGCACAGAGTGTATGATCCTGACCCTGTTGAAGCCCTTAGAGGAACTGAACACAAAACCTTTTGATTTCCCTGAGGTCCAGCTAATACTGTTAATGCAGTTTCACAACTTGTTGCGGTGGGATCAAAATCCTGATGTCTAACATGCTGATATCTGGACCAGAATGATATTCCTGATTACACGCTGTCCCAGAGAGTGGCGTGAGAGGGGTCAGAGAGGATCCCCTGATGTTGTTCCTTCACCAGTTGAGTGTTAAATTATGAAGACCTGTGCATAAATGAGGCTTGTGTTTTCTGAGTATTGAATGTTGGAGAGATTTAAAAATGTAAGATAGATTTGAAGAAACCCTTTCTTCCAGTGGGACATTACTAGAACAAGGGGACACAATCTGATATAAACAGAGAGAAACGCAGCAGGTCTGGCAGCATTTGTGGAGAGTGAAACAGAGGTGAGATGTCAGGTTGAATATAACTCCTTCAGAGTTCAAATTCTGACAAAAGCTGGTTTCTGCTGTTTGACCTTCCTGATGGAAGGAATTATTTTTGGAGGGTTGAGGGAGGGGTACAGGGTTTAGTGCAACAGTGCATTCACTTGATTCACTCACACCTCAAGACCTCCCTCTGTCTCCTTGCAGTCACATCCTGCAGCAAAGCAACAAGATTCTGCTTGAACTTTGTAAGCCCAATAGCTGTGTCTCATTTGATGTGTTGTTGGGAGATGGTGCTGTCGTGGTAACACCACGGGGCTATGGGCCCAGAAGCATAGTTCATTCTCTGGGGACCTGTGTCCATAATCTACAGCCCTAGGCATTTGGTAGAGTAAGAGGCTTTAATAAATCTGGACATTATTGTGAAACGTAGGAGGAGGTGTAGGCCATTCAGCCCATTGAACCTGCTCTTCCATTCAATGAGATCATGGCTGATCAGATAATCCTCAACTCCATTTTCTTGTCTTTTCCCCATATTAAAAGCTAATCTCTGCTATAGTGACCATGAAACTATCATTGATTGTCGTATTAAATCATTTGGTTTACTAATGTCCTTTAGGGAAGGAAACTGTCATCCTTACCTGGTCTGGCCTACATGTGACTCCAGACCCACAGCAATTTTGTCGACTCTGAACTGCCTCCTGAAACTGCTGAGCAAACCTCTCAGTTCAAGGGTATCTGGGAAGGGGGCAAAATGCTAGCCTTGTCAGCAATAACAAAATCCCACTGAACATTTAGAGAGAAATTATGGATGTGGCACTGACATGCTGGATGCAGAGGAGGTCTACCAGGACATAAGCAGCAATGTGACGCTTCAGTAATGAAGGAGAAATTTGGTCTGTACTCCTTGGAACTGGACTAATTAAAGGTGACTTAACAGCAAGAGGAGAAATATTTTTCCTCACAGTTGTCAGACTTTGGGATTCTCAACCAGAAAAGACATTGGAAACTGCTTCCATACAGTGGCTCAGAGGTTATCACTGCTGCCTCACAATGCCAGGGACCCGGGTTCAATTCCAGCCTTGGGTGACTGTCTGTGCATGTTCTTCCTGTGTCTGCACAGGTTTCCTCCCACAATCCAAAGATATGCAGGTTAGGGTGGATTGACCATGCTGAATTGCCCAGAGTCCTGGGATGTGCAGGATAGGTGGGTTAGCCATGGGAAATGCAGGGTTACAGGGATGGATGGGATGCTCTTTGATGGGTCGGTGTGGATTCAATTGAATTCAACAGCCTGCTTCTGTACTGTAAGGATTCTATGAAGGTTGAACAAACTTACTGTTACAAAAAACTAAAAAAGGGATGGGTTCAATGACAAACAAAAAGACCAGTATAAGCATGAAGGACGAATGGTTTCCCCTGTGCTGTAGGATTCTACAATTTCTGGGATCAAGGGCAGAGTTCTCAAACAAACATATTGAGTGTAATTGTGTTAAACAGGCACCATAGTGTAACAGAACTATTCCAGTGATAAACACACTGGCTGCTCCACCTTTCCTTGTCAACCCTGAAGCCCTGCCTTGACTGTGCCAACTGTGTTATCACTCCATCAAAACCCAGCAGTGATACATTTTCACCTCATGACTGGGAACAGGGTGTCTACCCACAGCTTTTTCAAAGCAAAGCATGAATCAGACCCTTTCCTCAAGGTGACTCAGACCAGCCTCCTTCAGAACAAAGTATGGATCAGATCGTTTGCAGATCGAAAAGAGCTTGGTCACGGCATACAGTATATTAGTCTTTTCTTTGATCTGTGAGGGACAAGGGGAACCATCAGAATTCTACAGGCTGGCTTCCATTTTCTCAACCTGTGTTCAAAAAATATTTTGATCAAGGGTGAATAGTACAAACATAGTTATAGTGTTACAAAGCCCTCCAAGATTGCTTAGCAGTCTTCAGGAAAAAAAATCCCTGGGATATTTCTGCCATAATACAAACACAGAAGGAAAATTATGGTCATAGAACATTGGAATGAGGCCATTCAGCCCCTTCAGCCTGCTCCAATCCTGGCCTTAACTCCATATCCATGCCTTTAGCCTGTTTCCCTTAATACCTTTGTTTAATAAATATTTATCCATCCCAGGTTTAAAAATTAACAACTGATCCACCATCCACTGTCATTTGTGGAAGAGAGTTCCAAACCTCTCCCACCCTTTGTGCGTCAGAGTGCTTCCTAATATCTCTCCTGAATGGTCTGGCCCTAATTCTCACACTATGCTCCCAGTTCTAGAATCCCCAACCACTGGGAATAGTTTATGATCCTTCATAACATCTTTAGAAATGGGGGAGTCCATGTGTTTTTGTTATTTTCTTCAAACATTTCAGTTGATTTATCAGAACAATATCGGGGGTGGGCTAAAAGGCATGGTTTCTCTGTGTTGGAAACCTTTTGGAAGTCAGAGGACATGTGATGTAACCTCCAGGAGTGTGTTTAACCCAATTTGGCAGCTGTAAAGTTCCATGTTACTTCAAAGCACTCAGAGAGGAATGTATTTTCACATTGTTATACCCGCTGCGGCAACATCCTACTTCCCAGCTCCTACTCTGTATTCTGATTCTGACCATGAGTAGGTCACCTCCCCAAACTCCACGCTCTTATCTGAATCATTCACAGCAATCCTTACCCTCAGACTAGAAAGGCTAATTCCATTCAGACAGACAGCTTCAGCAAGTGGGCAAAACCCTGGCAGGTATAATATAATGTGGAGGAAAGTGAGATTATGCACTTTGGCAGGAAGAACAGAGGAGTAGAATATTATTTAAACAGAGAGTCACTGCAGAAAGCTACAGAACTGAGGGGTTTGGGAGTATTCATCCAAAACTCTCAAAAAGCGAGCATCCAAGTACAGTGGATAATTGGGAAGGGAATTGAAATGTTGGCCTTTGTTTTAAAGTGAATGGAGTATAAAAATAGAGAGGTTTTGCTCAAACTATACAAGGCACGAAAGGAATTAAGGCTTATGGGGATAAAGGTAGGAAAGTGGAGTTAAGGATTATCAAATCAACCATCGTCTTATTGAATTGCAGAGCAGACTTGATGGACTGAATGGCCTACTTCAGCTCCTGCATTTTATGTCCTTGTTCTTAGATACCACCGCCAGCTCTATCCTCACCTTGAAATACTAAATATCAAATTAGCTATCAGGAAGATTCAAGCCACACTTTTCAGTCACCACTCCAAACTCTGTTCCCCGACAAAAAAAAACTAAGAAGAACTGTGGATGTTGTAAATTAGAAACAAAAACAGAAGTTATTGGAAAAACTCAGCAGGTCTGACAGCATCCGTGGAGAGAAATTAGAGTTAACATTTCAGGATCCTTTGAAGGGTCACTGGACCTCAAATGTTAACTATGATTTCACTCCACAGATGCTGCCAGACTTGCTGAACTTTTCCAGCAATTTCTGTTCCCCAACAACTGATCCCATCCCTCTTTGTGGCAACAGTCTCATATTCAGCCAATCTGTTCACAAGTTTGTGCCATATTTGATCCTGTGATGAGCTTCCGACTTCCTATTCACACCATCACCATCACCATCTATTTCCATTTCAGATGACTTTGCCCCTTTCTCAGCTCAGTCATGTTTTCAAGACCTCTGGACTGCATTATTCCAATGACCAATGGTCCCACATTACACCTTCAGTAAACTTGGAGCCATCCTAAACTCTGCTGCCCGTGATTTTCCTCACACTAAGTCCCGATCTCACAGCAACGCACTGTGCTTACTGACCATACTATCTCCCAGTCAAGCAACAGCCTGAATTTAGAATTATCACCCCTATTTTCCAACCCATCCATGGCCTTGCCTCTCCCTGTCACTGGAATCTCCTCCAGCTTCGCATCCAGATGTATGAGACAACACAGTGTGGAGCTGGAGGAACACGGAAGGCCAGGCAGCATCAGAGGAGCAGGGAAGTTGATGCTTCAGGTTAGGTGATAACAAGGCATGGGGCTGGATGAACACAGCAGGTCAAGCAGCATCATAGGAGCAGGAAAACTTGACGTTTCGGGCCTAAACCCTCCACCTATCCTCTCCTCTATCTATCCTCTATCCGCCTCCACCTCTCTCCCTATTTATTTCAGAACCCTCTTCCCCTCCCCCATTTCTGATGAAGGGCTTAGGCACGAAACGTCAAGCTTTCCTGCTCCTATGATGCTGCTTGACCTGCTGTGTTCATCCAGCCCCACGCCTTGTTATCTCGGATTCTCCAGCATCTGCAGTACCTTTTATCTCTGCTTCAGGTTAGGACCCTTTTGCAGAAATAGGAAAAGCAGTAGAGATGTATGAAGAAAAGTCCCAACCAAAAACGTCAACTTTCCTGCTCCTCTGATGCTGCCTGGCCTGCTGCGTCCCTCCAGCTCCACACTGTGTTATCTCAGATTCCAGCATCAGCAGTTCTTACTATCTCTATCCAGATGTATCACAGCTTGGTATGGCAACTGCTCTGCCCAGGACTCTTAAGAAACTATAGAAAATTGTGAACACAGGCTAGTCCATCACACAAGCCAACCTCCCATCCAGTGACTCCATCTATACTCTCACTGCCTCGGGAAGGCAGCCAACATCAAAGATCCCTCCCACGCCAGTTATAATCTCTTCCATCAGGCAGAAGACACAAAATCTTAAACACACGCACCAACAGATTCAAGAAAAGCTTCTTCCCCGCTGTTATCAGATTTCTGAATGGTCCTCTCAAATTTTTAATTTAATATTGACCTTGCTGTTTGCGCACCTTCTCTGCAGCCGTAACATTGTCTTCCTCGCTCTGTTCTATTACCCTAATGCACTGTGTATGATACGATCTGATCTGCCTGGACTGCACACTTTCAGTCTACCTAGGTATGTGTGATAATAATGAAACAAATAAAGAAAAATTAAAATTCAATTGTCCATATTTACCATGATCACAACATTGTGTCATACTTTTGTTTTATGACACCTTGAGACTTTTCATCCTTTTAGGGAGAGAAAGTAGCACAGTGGTAATGTCATTGAACTGGTAATCCAGAACCCCAGGCTAACGTTCTGAGGACATGGGTTTGAACCCCACCCATAGCAGATGGTGAACTCAGAATTTAATTAAAAACCTGCAAAGAAGAAAGCTCAGCTCATGGCAAACCATGTACCATCTCGTTCACTCATGTCCTTCAAGGAAGGAAATCTGCCGTCCTTTCCTGGTCTGGCCGACATGTGACTCCAGACCCACACTAACGTGATTGACTCTGAACTGCCCTCTGGGCAATTAGGGATGGGCAATAAATGCTGCCTGGTCAGTGACTCCCTCATCCCGTTAGTGAATAAAGAAAAATAAACATCCATATCCCAAGAACAAATTAAAAAAATTCCATGAAAGGCACTATGAAATCACAAACTGCTGTTGAACAAATTGCACACTTGTCCCCGCAGTCACACATTCTGTACATTCCTCTATCTGTCCCCTGGTGACCTTCTCATCAAGCATGAGCTTGTAATTATCTGGAAGCACATTACACCATTAAAACGACCCAGTGTGACAACCAGACAGTGAAGGAGACCTTAGAGCTAGTGACAGAAACTTTAGCGAAGGAGGATGGGTTAGGAAGTGCCATAAAGGAGGAGGAGGGGTATTAAAGGGTGTAAGCTGATTTTAAAGGTTTTTTACAACATGGATTCCACGGAAGAAAAGAAAAAAATACTTACAAACAGCTCAAACAGGGACAGAATTCAACTTTAATCTAACACTCTGTGTGCAATCACAGGACATTCCAAAGCACTGTGCAGCCAACAATGTATGTTGGAAACAGGGACTGCTGAATTGTTCCAGACCAGTTTCCTCGTATACTGGAACTCTGTTACCTCCTTTCCAGCAAATTCCACATTCTCCCCACTCTCCGGGGAAAGATGTTTTTGCTGAATTCCTGACTGAATTTATTAGTTCCATGGCCCCTGGTTCTGGTCTCCCAGCAAATAGAAATGTCATCTCCAGCATTTCAAACCCTTTTAATGCCCTCGAACTGGTCACTTTTGGGTTGATTCCAACTGTGAAAGCTGTGCAGCACTCTCTCTGGCTGTTGGTCATTAACCAGATAATGCCTGCAGGTTCCAGTTGTCCTACACGTCTCTCCTCTGCACACAACAGGGCCTCAATACAGTCCACAGAATGGGTCGCTTGGATTGCTAGTCATTGGGTTATGAATACTAGTGATAGTCCCCAAACCTATCGCAAGAGGTACTGAGAACCACTGTAGTGTTCCTGGGTCTCACTCTCCCACTCTCTGAATTCAAAGGATTCTTCATTCTGATGTTTGGTGTCATTCCAAACTCCCAGCCAAAATATCAGAAAAAGAACTCGCATTTCTGTACTGCCTTCAGCAGTTGAAGACAAACCAAAGCAGTTCACACGCAAGTAAACACTTCTCTGAAGCAGAGCACCTGTTGTAATGGAGAAAACCTGGCAGAGAGGCGAACAGCAAGCTCCGAGAAAGAACGATATTAAAGCACAAGTTCAGGTATTTGTGTAACATTGATTGAGAAATAAATATTGAACCAGAACACTGGGGAGAACTCAAAGATAGCAAGGACTGCAGATGCTGGAAGTCAAAGTCGATATAATGTGGATCTAGAGGAGCATCTGAGGAGCAGGAAAGTTAATGTTTCAGGACTGCTGAAGGGTCCCAACTCCAAACGTCAACTTTTCTGCTCCTCAGATGCTGTCTGACCCACTGGGGAGAACTCTGCAGCTCCTGGCCGACATAGTGGTCTGGAGATTTTTTGCTCCACTTCAGATGTCAAACAGAGTCACATTTAAAAAATAAATGAAGGAGTAAAATCGATGTAAGCTACAGGTGCAATAAGCCACTTAAATACTGTGTGCCTTTCTCCCAAACGCAATACCCTCCAAGTGATCAACACTGACCCAGGGAGGGTTATTGTGTATTGCTAAATTACCTGGGAGAACATGTTGCTTCCAAGGACATTGTTATCCCCACAGTATCAAGCAACCCACATTTAATTCTGACAAATATTCCAAATTTATCCTCTGATCACCGTCACTGACAGGCCTGTTCCTGCTGCTACTGTATCTCAGTGTTACACAGTGACAGATCTGTCCCCACTGGTACAGTATCTCAGTGTTACACAGCGACAGACCTGTCCCCACTGATACAGTATCTCAGTGTTACACAGCGACAGACCTGTCACCGCTGGTACAGTATCTCAGTGTTACAGAGCGACAGACCTGTCACCGCTGG
>JAHRHZ010000273.1:20054441-20066787 GCA_024137785.1 Ginglymostoma cirratum | reverse complement strand
CCTGTCACCTCCCCCGCCGCTACATCCCCTCTCTATCTCTGTCTACTCCTCCAGCTTCTAAACTCCTCCCTATCTCTGTCTCCTCCTCCATCCTCTACACCCCCTCCCTATCTCTGTCGCCTCCACTAGCCCCTGCACCCCTCCCTATCTCCATCACGTCCTCCAGTACCTACACCCTCCCTATCACTGTCACCTCCACTAGCCCCTCCATGACTCACACACTTCTCCGCCCCTGGCCCCTTGCCCATCCAACATACATTGCTGCTGAGAATCCCTCCCTAATCCTTTCAGTCTTTTTCCCTCTCTTTCCTCCTTTAAGTAACTCCTTAATTTCTGTTTGGCCGCTCTGCTACGTAATGCTTGTTGACGGGGTACTTCTGTAAAAGGCCCAGAAGCTGTTGTGCTTTGATGGTTGTTGTGAAGCCTGCTCTATAACAGAGACAAACACATCCACAACACTTGCTCAAGGAGTTTCCGCATTGTTAAACTCTGTGATGTTTCTTAAAGTTTTGAAAATGTGCTCTTAATCAAAAAAAATGTTCCTGGTATGTTTCCTCCCTTCTTTCTTCCTAACTTCCATCCTGATATTGTTTATTTTCCCTCTCCCCTTGTCCCAGCTCCCACAGTGGCTGTGCACTGCAAACAGAGTGAGGCTGGGTCCTATTAACTCAACTGGAACACCTTCAGCTGGGACTGGGGCCATGTTCAATGAAGCTGTAAACCATACACCAGCTGCCTTCGGAGAAGGCGCAGAAGATCTTTATGAGGATTGGATTGGATTAGCTGCACGGAGAGGATAGACAAACTTGGATTGTTTTTGCCAGTGTCAGAGGCTGAGGGACAACCTGATAGAAGTATGTGAAATTACGAGAGGCCTGAATATGGTGGATAGTTGGAGTATTTTACCTAGAGTGGAAATGTCAACAACTAGGGGGCTGAGGTTCAAAGTGAGAGGGGGAAAGTTTAAAGGAGATCTGTGAGGCAAAATTTTTATACAGAGGGTGGTAGATGCCTAGAGTATGCTGCCAGGGGAGCTGATAGAAGCAGACACAATAGGAATGTTTCAGAGATAACAAGGTGTGGGGCTGGATGAACACAGCAGGCCAAGCAGCATCATAGGAGCCGGAAAGCTTGACGTTTCGGGCCTAGACCCTTCATCAGAAAGGAATGTTTCAGAGACATTTATTCAGACACGTGAACAGGCAGGGACTAGGGGAATATGGATTATTGGCATCATAGTCAGCACAGACATGATGGGCCAAAGGGCCAGTTCCTATGCTGTACTATCCTACTTTCTATTGGTTTATCATTCTTCTTTTGGATTTTTAGGGACATGGTGGGATGGCTAGGTGTTAGCTGGGGACCAGCATGTCTCCAATTAACTCACTATCAAATGTTGTTGAAGAGCTAGCCCACCCAGTGGGGAGGGAGATACCAACATCTTCAAATTGAATAACAGGAAGGTCAGTCAGTCTGGGAGGTGTCAGCACTCAGCTCTCTGGAGCCAAGGGGGGCCCTGTCATTGTTGTTGGTCCCAAGCTGTGTACATCATGGAACAGCAGAATCTTCAGGGGCTGAATGGCCTACTCCAAGCACGTGTAGATATCTTCCTAACCAACCTGTTTAGAGTAAGCTATGACACCCCTCTTGAGCTGGTGGGACTTGAATCCGGGTCTCCAGGCTCAGAGGAATGGAGACTACCGCTGCTCCACAAAGCCCCTTTCCTCACATGTGCCTGCTACTTTATCTTAGAATTGTCATTGCAATAACATCCCACGTCTCGTCCTCCACTCACTTACACATCAAGCCCTAACTTACTTCTGGGCCAATCAGTACCTTGGAAAATTGCATGTAGACAGTTACATGAAAGTGACACAGAAATGGGAACGTGAAGTGATCCGGGTGTCAATTTCCCAAGTGGAAATTGGAAATCCTGGAACTCTCAGGAATCCTGATTGTGTTCTGGGCTGAAACCCCAGGAGCGGCTGGGACTTATGAGTTTTTGCTGAAGTATGCCGAGAGGACATGTCACTGCTGGACAGTGGACAATTGTTCAAAGGTTCTTTTTTCCAGTTTGGTATTGCCAAAAGTATTTGCTTATTTCTTAAAATAAAGGGAACTGCAAATGTCAAAGTTCTATTGCTCCCAGGCTCTCCCACACAGTGAATTCCCAGGCAGATCATATTCTCTGCACTGCATGTTTTTAATGTCAGATTGCTTCCCGCAGCTGTTACAGAGAATGTGTGTGGAGTTGCCTGGGGGTTGGGGCTGGTTAACAACTCACATTCAGTCTCAGCGAATACTGCGCAGAATTATCTTCATGACTTTGACCAAAGCTGCTCATCAACTTCCCTCTGAGCGACTCGAAGGCCAATGGAAGGAACTTCATGTCCAGTTCTGTGGCTGATAACTGACTCAGTGGCAAAATACTTTGGCATCTTGCCCATGCGTTGATCAGTCACCAGAATACCAAGGGCCATGCTCAAGGTGAGAGTGAATCTCATACGGAAGCTGGCAAGTGCCAACCTGGGGTGGCAGAGCCAACACACTGCACGCTGACTCTCACTGGCTTGGTCTACCTCATGGCAGAATACAGATGGTCCACCTGGCAAAAGGGTCCCAGCCACAAACATGGTCATATCACCTCCACAAAGCCACGTGGTTTATTTCTGGGATGTTGACATGAATGACAGCTGGAGTGATGTTTGCACAAAATGAACCTCCTCAAGACTGAAGGGAAAATATTCTCCTTGAAGAACACCACTCCCACTGACAGCACTCCTATTGACACAAGGCTTCAATAAGATTTACAAACCCATCAGAAATCCTCCAGTCCTTATTGAAACACACCCTTCAACCTGATGACCAGCTTTCCCTGGTGCTGCATGGGTACCTTGCCCATAAGAGAATTTATCTTTAAGGACTCCATGTGCTGTGTGTACTGTAACGTCTGCTTCGTAACTCATAATCTGTTTCACTGTTTTAAATAAGCTAACCCACAGAGTTAATCTATCCTTGAAGAGCAATTGATTATTGATCATTAATCATTAACATTCCAGAGATGGTTTCGCTCCTACTTAACCGAAAACACATCCCACTGAGACCTGGGAATTGGCCTGTTGCTGAAGGCCAGGATACAGTGTTCCACGGAACATCACATGAGGATGGCTTGAGAAAGATGTGGCCATTTGCTTCGGGGGTGGAACATAAGGAGCAGCTGAAACTGTGACTGTGGCTGTTCCTGTGAGACCATCGCCTGCAGACTGAACTCATGCCCTGAGAACTTCAACCCTCTTGGCATCACATTACTGAGGCTGAGGCCACTGCACAGATCACTTGTCTTGAGAGAAAGTTACAATTCCTTCCCCAGCTATTCGAGTAAAATGAATCTGCAGCACTGTGCTGAGGGAATGCTGCCTGGTCAGAGATGTTGCTTTCTGGACGAGCTACTTTGCGGAGATGATGTCTGGACTCACAGCTGGAGGTGACAGATCCCATTGACCATGAGGAGGAGAGTTCTCTGTGACCACTTGGCCGGTATTTCTAGAGTAACAGTGTCCTTACAGTACAGCAGGAGGCAGTTTGGCCCATGGCAGTTCATTAGCAAAGTCGATCACTCACATCTGCTGTTCTACCACCACAGCCCCTCACTGACCTCTCTATTTCCTTTTGAATAAATTCATTGTCTTCACTTCCTCCATTCCCATAGGCCCTGGAATCTAAGTTGTCATCACTCACTGCGTGAGAAATTTTTACCTCCTGTTCCCCCCGTGTATCTCTCCCTAAGAGGCTTAATCCATGTACCTCTCAGTAGTAGTACCATCAGGCCAAAGGGAACAGCTTTATGCTTTCAATTCAAACCAAAGCTCGATTATATTCCCCCTCAATCTCCTTGGCTCCAAATACAACATCTGCAGCATGGAAAATCTCCCTTTCCTGGAATAATTCTTATTCCCTTCCCCTGAGCCCTCTCAGATTATACATACCCCAGTTATTTTTCAATAATACCATTGAAAATGGATTGTGCGGCTCATCACAAAGTGTTATGTGTGGGATCTTGCTGTGTGTAAATCAGCTGCCCTGTGATCTCCATTACAAGACAGATTGTTGTTCCAAGACACTTCACTGGCTGTGAAATGCTTTGGTCTGCCCTTGGGTTCTGAAAGGCTTTCTTTACATTTATTCTCCTCCCACATCCATAGACTGCTCAAGATACCCACTGTTTGCTGCTGCCCAGCAATAGAATCCAGAAGCTCTGTGCTTGTCATGATGGGTAGAAGTAAAGCACACCTCAAACATTCTCATGCCACTGCCGTCACAGCTGTGAGATGTTGTGTTGGGTTTGAAGATACTCCCCTGTGAATACATGGAATGTAAACTCTGGGCATAATATCACATTTAGCAATGACAGACAGAAAGGGATGATTCTCCCAACTCATTCTCCATAGGTTTGCATCACTACCTGGTCCAGTATTTATTGCCCATCCCTAGTTGCCCTTGAGAAGTTGGTGGCGAGCTGCCTTCTTGAACTGCTGCAGTCAATGTGCTATACGTAGACCTACAATGCCCTTAGAGAGGGAATTCCAGGATTTCAGGGGAGGCAGTGGCCTAGTACACTTATTGTTGGACTGTTAATCCAGAGACCTGGATAACATTATGGGGAGAGATAAAAGGTACTGCAGATGCTGGAGAATCCGAGATAACAAGCATGGGGCTGGATGAACACAGCAGGTCAAGCAGCATCATAGGAGCAGGAAAACTTGACGTTTCGGGCCTAAACCCTTCATCAGAAATGCTTTATGGGGACATTATGGGGACCTGGGTTTGAATCCCACCACGGCAGATGGTGGGATTTGAATTCAATAAAAAAAATCTGGAATTAAGAATTTAATAATGACCATGAATCCATTTTCGATTGTCAGGAAAAACCCATCTGGTTCACTAATGTCCTTTAGGGAAGGAAACTGCCATCCTTACCTAGTCTGGCTTACATGTGACTCCAGACCCACAGCAATGTGGTTGACTCTGAATTGGCCTCTGGGCAATTAGGGATGGGCAATAAATGCTGCCCAGGTAGTGACGTCCTCCTCCCGTTAACGAATAAAGAAAAAAATAATTTGACACAGTGACAGTGAAGGAACGGCGATATATTTCCAAGTCAGGATGGTGAGTGGCTTGGAAGGGAAAGTTGCAGGTCGGACTCATGTATCTCCTGTCCCTGTCCAACCAGGCATTTAGCTCATGGGAGCACAAAGGCAGTCTAAGAAGCCTTGGTGCATCTTGTAGATAGTACACACTGCTACTACTGAGTGTCAGTGGAGGAAGGAATGGATGCTTGTGGATGTGGTGCAATTGGGTTAACTCTACTGATTGACTACAGCTCCACCTTCAACACCATTATCCCAAACAAACTCATCTCTAAACTCCAAGACCTAGGACTCAGCTCCCCCTTCTGTAACTGGATCCTCGACTCCCAGATCCATAGACTGCAGTCAGTAAAAATAGGTGGCGACACCTCCTCTACCATAATCCTCCACATCGGTGCCCCACAAGGCTGCGTACGCAGCCCCCTGCTGTATTCCTTATACACTCACCACTGTGTAGCCAAATTCCACCCCAACTCTATTTACATATTTGCTGACGACCAGTGTTGTAGGTCGGATCTCAAATGATGATAAGACAGAATACAGGAAAGAGATTGAGTGCTTAGTGGCATGGTGTAGTTGGATCTCAAATGATGATAAGATAGAATACAGGAAAGAGATTGAGTGCTTAGTGGCATGGTGTAAAGGCAACAACTTCTCTTGATGTCAGCTAAATGAAGGAGCTGGTCATTAACTTCAGGAGGTGGAGTGGAGGGCATACCACTGTCTGATTCAAAGGTGCCACGGTGGAGATGGTCGATAAAGTCAAGTTCCTGGAAGTGATGCTCCCAACAATCTGTCCTGGTCCACTCACGTCAATGTGACATTCAAGGAAGCACGAGAATGTCTCTACTTCCTCGGGAAGCTAAGGAAATTTGGCATTTCCACAGAGAATCTTAGCAATTTTTATAGATGCACCAGATGAAGCACCCTATTTGGATGTATCACCTCATGGTTTGGCAACTGCTTTTCCCATGACCAAGAGAAATTACAGAGAGTCGTGAACACAGCCCAGTCCATCACACAAACCAGACTTCCATCCATCACTCCTGTAGCACTGTATTCTGCACTCTGTTCTCCTACCCTGACGCACTCTAATGGTACGATCTGCCCGTATAGCACGCAAAACAACACCTTTCACTGTATTTCAGTACATGTGACAACAATAAATCAAACTCAAACTCAAAAACTCAGGAGGCTGCTTTGTCCTGAATGGTGTCCAGTTCTGGTGCGTTGCTGTATCTGCAACCATGGAGACCTCAAAGAGGACACCTTCTCAAGAGCAATTAGGGACGGACAATGAATGCTGGCCCAGCCAGAGACACTCAAATTCCATAAATGAATAGGAGAAAGAACAATCACACGCCTGATTTGGGTGTAAAACATTTCGGGATGTAGAGATGACGTTCTGAAGCAGACTCATACCAGACTCGAAACATTAACTCTGTTTCTCCAGCATTCTCTGTGTTTGTTTGGAACGTACAGAGTAATGATAAAATTCTAGATCTTTCTGTTTTTTTTTGTATTTTGTGATGGAATGACTTTGGGAAGTCAGAAGGTGAGGTATGCAGCCTGTGGGAATCACTGTGGGCATGGTATGCTGGGTTCACAAGCTGTGAGTTTCTGGCCAATGGTGATCCTCAGGATGTGGTTGGTAGGGATTCAATGATTTGTCAATTACAAACTAGTTTCATTAACTCAGAGATAACAAATTTGAAAAGCACTTCCGAGTAACAGCAATTTATAGAACTAGCATAAAAAGCTGGTCTCAGTGATAGTAACCGTAAGTCTGTCATTGAATTATTGTAAAAACCCATCTGGTTCACTAATGTCCTTTAGGGAAGGAAACTGCCATCCTTACCTGGTCTGACCTACATGTGACTCCAGACCCACAGCAATGTGGTTGACTCTTAATTGCCCTCTGGGCAAGTAGGGATGGGCAATAAATGCTGCCTGGTCAGCGACGCCCTCATCCCATCAATGAATTTAAAAAAACTGACCCGGCATGTCACTGAGTTTAAGGGGCAGTTAGGGATGAGCAGTAAGTGTTGGCTTTGCCAGCGACTCTCACATCCCATGAAAGAACAAAAAGCAAACCTGCCCTCATTTTGCCCGAATGATACATAGTTGGACCATTTCACCCACAACTGCACCAGCCAATGGGATTCTGTTGAGTTAAGCTGTAATGGAGTCGGGGTTTTGTCAACTTGCAAAAAAACTAATTACCCTGATGCCTTTTTATACTTTTCAATTAAACTGAAATGATGCCTCTCAATTGAAAAGACAATCTCCTCTTGTTTATTTTTGCTCATTACAGTTGAAATACAGAAAGGGAAAACACATCATTATATCAAATAACACAATGTATCTTGTTAATCTGTTTACGTCATTTGAGTTACAGGCTCTTTTGAGTTGAGTTTTTACTCGTTACATCGGCGAAGACTATTTTCTGAGCATTTCAAACGTAACGCAAAATTTAAATCCCAGACATGCTCCATTTACATTAAATGGAGGAGAGTGTTGCAGTTTTATGGCACCCATTCATGACCCTGACACATCCCAAAGCTCTTTAAAGTCAACAATGGCAAAATGGGTAGCTATTCTGTACACAGCAAGATCCCACTACTCATGAATGCCATTGCAGCCACTTTTTTTTTAGCAGTTTTGACCTCTAACTAAATTTGTCCTCCTCTAAGTTACTCCTTCAGCCAATATCTCACATGGCTCTGTATCAAGTTTTGTTTATTAATCACTCCTGCTTCGGAACATATTTGACTATATCCATGACACAACATCATTCCAGGTCGTTCCAGTCTGTGTTTGTGGTGGAGATCGAAAGATAAATATCCCAAGTCTGTAAGAAATAGGAACAGGAGTAGATCATTCAGCCCTTCAACCCTGCTCTGCCATTCAATGAGATTGTGGCTGATCCAACATTCCTTGTGCCCACTTTCCTGCCCTTTCCCTGTAACCATTGATTCGCCAACTGATCAGGAATCTCAGCCTTAAGTATCAGCCATCTCTTGACCTACTCTTCATCAAAGGAATGTATTGCCACATTGTACATTCACTTGAGAAGGCAGATGGGCCTTAGCTTCGAAAAGATGACATCTCTGACATGGCAGCACTCCCTCAATATGTCACTCAGTGCAGTGGGTCCCATCAGCCGAGTCTTGGAGATCATTCCCTGAACATGGATTTGAACTCACCACCATAGCACCTAGAGATAAGAGAGGAAACCCACTCTGACAGTGACAGCTGACTCTCCAAATGATATCACCACTCAGACAGGACAAAGGATCATGGGCCAACGGCTGACTGGTTACGGCTAGGAGGGTAGCTGCTGTAGGGAGCTGAAGGCAACCTGTTTCTTTTGGGGGTTATCAGTCTGAGGTTGGTTCTTGTTCAGGACTGATTTGAGAGAGGTGCAGACTGAGTAACAGTTTCAATGCAGCATAGGAGCTCCCTGAAACAGGAAACATTCCCGAAGCCAAAATTAAAAAGCTTTCACTGAAGGAGTGTTTTATTGAAAACAGCAATTTTAGCCTCGGTCAGGTTCCTAGCAAAGCAAATAGACCCACAGTGTACTTCCAACATTCATTGGCACAATTTATGATTTTTCAAAACATTATTTCTAAGACAGCTATTTCCAATTGGCCCAGCATTTAATGTCCATCCCTAGCTGCCCTTGAGAAGGTGGGGGTGAGCTGCCTTCTTGAGGCGCTGCAGTCCACCTGCTGTAGATTGACCCACAATGCCCTGAGGGAAGGAATTCCAGGATTTTGATCCAGTGACTCTGAAGCAAAGGTGATATATTTCCAAGTCAGGATGGTGAGTGGTTTGGAGGGGAACGTGCAGGGGGTGGTGTTCCAATGTATCTGCTGCCCTTGTCTTTCTAAATAGTCGTGGGTTTGGAAGGTGATGTCTGAGGATCTCTGGAGAATCTCTGCAGTGCATCTTGTAGATAGTACACACCACTGCTACTGAGCATCAGGGGTGGAGGGAGTGGATGCTTGTGGATGTGGTGCCAATTAAACAGCTGCTTTGTCCTGAATGGTTTAAACACATCGTTTGAGGAATTTCCCTGTGTCATAACAAAAGCATTGATGTCTTTGCTTCAATTTGATGCAGATCACATAGTTATACTCCTCAGTATGGACCCTTGCTCTAAAAGGGGATCAATATCAAGGAGGACCAGGACTAGCAGCTTAATGTTCCAGGGTATGGATGCTACAGGAAGGATAAAAGGAGGCAAGAGAGGAGCGGGAGTGGTGTTTTTGGTTAGGGATAACATTATGTCTGTACTTAACGGAGGATATTCCTGGAAGAACGTGCAGTGAAGTTATGTGGGCGGAACTGAAAAATAAGAAAGGGATGATCACCATATTGAGATCGTACTGCAGACCTCCCATTAGTCAGCAGGAAATTGAGAAGTAAATATGTAAGGAGATTCCAGATATCTGTAAGAGTAGTAGGTTGGTAATGGCAGGGGTTTTTAACTTTCCAAACATAAACTGGGACTGCCATAGTGTTAAGGCCTTGGATGGGAAGGAATCTGTTAAGTTTGTACAAGAAGATTTTCTTCTTCAATATGTGGACGAACATTCTGAGGAAGGGTCACCGGACCCGAAACATTAACTCTGATTTTGTCTTCACAGATGCTGCCAGACCTGCTAAGCCTTTCCAGCAACTTCTGGTTTTGTTCTTATTCATTCACGAGATGAGGGTGTCACCAGCTAGGCAACATTTATTGCCCATCCCTAATTGCCCAGAGGGCTGTTGAGAGTCAATCACATTGCTCTAGGTCTGGAGTCACATATAGGCCAGACCAGGTAAGGATGGCAGTTTCCTTCCCTAAAGGGCATTAGTGAACCAGATGGGTTTTTCCAACAATTGACAATGATTCACAGTCATCATTAGACTCTTAATTCCAGATATCTTACTGAATTCAAATTCTACCATCTGCTGTGGCAGGATTCAAACCCAGGTCCCCAGTTCTTTCAGTTTTTATCCAGAGACAGTATGTTCCTGTAAGTGCAAAGGGCAAGGCTGGTAGTGTAAGGAATGCTGGGTGAATAGAGAAATTGAGGCTCTGGTCAAGAGAAAGGAGGCATATGTCAGGTATTGGCAGCTGAGATTGAGTGAATCCCCAGAGGAGTATAAGGGCAGTGGGAGTATAGTTAAGAAAGAAGTCAGGAGGGCAAAAATGGGACATGAGATATCTTTGGCCAAAAGGGGTAAGGAGAATCCAAAGGGATTCTGTAAATACATTAACGACAAAAGAGTAACTAACGAAAGAATAGGCCCCTGAAAGATCAATAAGGCTGTATATATGTGGAACTGCAGAAGATGGGTGAGATGCTAAATGAGAAGTTTGTGTCAGTACTTACAATGGAGAAGGATAAGGAAGCTAGAGGACTTGGGGAAATAAACAGTGAAATCTTGAAAAGTATCCATATTCCAGAGGAAGAGGTGCAGGACGTTTTAAAATGCATAAAGGTGGATAAGTCTCTGGGATCTGATCAACTGTATTCAAAAACTTTGTGGGAAGCTAGGGAAGAGACTGCTGGGCCATTTGATGAGATATTTGTATCATTGGTAGCCACAGGTGAGGTGCTGGTAGACTGGAGAGTGGCTAATGTGATGCCATTATTTAAGAAAAGTGGTAAAGAAAAGCCAGAGA
This sequence comes from Ginglymostoma cirratum, assembly GCA_024137785.1. NCBI lineage: Eukaryota > Metazoa > Chordata > Chondrichthyes > Orectolobiformes > Ginglymostomatidae > Ginglymostoma > Ginglymostoma cirratum. Next base: position 20,055,960 of record JAHRHZ010000273.1, on the reverse strand, counting down.
ATGACAGACCGGTGAGCCTGATGTCAGTGGTGGGCAAGCTGTTGGAGGGGATTCTGAGGGATAGGATTTACATATATTTGGAAAGACAAGGACTGATTAGGAATAGTCAACATGGCTTACTGTGTGAGAAATCGTGTCTCACTAACTTAATGGAATTTTTTTGAAGAAGTGATAAAGAAGATTCATGAAGGCAGAGCATTGGACATTGTCTATATGGAGTCAGCAAGGCGTTCGACCAGGTTTTGTACAATAGACTGGTTCGCAAGGTTAGATCACATGGGATCCCAGGATAGCTAGTGAATTAGAGACAAAATTGGTTTGAAGGTAGGAGACAGAGGGTGGTGGAGAAAGATTATTTTTCAGACCGGAGACCTGTGACCAGTGGTGTGCACCGAGGATTGGTGCTTCTTATCACTTATATAAACTATTTGGATGTGAACACAGGAGGTATGGTCAGTAAGTTTGAAGATGACACCCATATTAGCGTTGTAGTGGACAGTGACGAAGTTATGTCAGATGATGACAGGATCAGATGGGTCAGTGGGCCGTGGAGTGGCAGATGGAGTTTAATTTAAATAAATGTGAGGTGCTGCATTTTGGTAAAACAAATTGGGGCAGGAATTAAAAACTTTATAATTAAGGGTCCTGGGGCGTGTTGCTGAACAAAGAGACCTATGGATGCAGATGCATAGTTCTTTGAAAGTGGAGTTGCAGGTAAACAGGATCGTGAAGGAAATATTTGATACGCTTGCCTTTATAGGTCAGTACATTTCGTGTAAGGTTTGAGAAGTCATGTACAGGACATTGGTCAGGCCACTTTTGGAATATTGCATTCAATCCTAGCCTCCCTTCAATAGGAAAAATGTTGTTAAACTTGAAACTTGATATCTGGTCGGCACAGACGAGTTTGACTGAAGGGTCCGTTTCCGTGCTGTACAGCTCTATGACTTGAGAGCTTGAAATTTTTTAAAATCTGTTTGAACCTCATGGCTAAATTTCTGGAGGGATGTTAAATGAATTCATAGAGCATCCTTCATTTTCCTCTTTTAATTTTCTCCAGTTATTTACACTGAGAGTTACTGATGTTGGCTGCTCTTTATCCAAGGTACGCACACAGCATGTGAAACAAGGAGTATATGCTTGTTTGCTGCATCGTTCTATTGAGTTAAGAAAAGATTTAGACAGCTCATTTACTTCCTATGTGCAATAAAACACAACCCACATTGAATTCCTGTCCTGTGATCTCAGCCTTAATGGTCTCAGAGAAATTATGGGTGAGCAAAGGCATTAAAACTATTAAGGTGCAACAACAGCTCTTCCAGCTCCAAGGTCCACTGTCTGAGGGTCAATTAACAGTACAGATACCACGCTACACATTCACTGCAGAAATGAGGCAGTGCCGCACTGTCAGAGGGTCAGTACTGAGGGAGTGCCGCTCTGTCGGAGGGTCAGTACTGAGGGAGTGCCTCACTGTCAGAGGGTCAGTGCTGAGGGAGTGCCGCACTGTCGGAGGGTCAGT
>JAHRHZ010000273.1:20035031-20054431 GCA_024137785.1 Ginglymostoma cirratum | reverse complement strand
GTCAGAGGGTCAGTGCTGAGGGAGTGCCGCACTGTCGGAGGGTCAGTACTGAGGGAGTGCCGCACTGTCAGAGGGTCAGTACTGAGGGAGTGCCGCACTGTCTCCTTGGTCCTCGAATTAAGGACATTGAGGGACTCGTTCAACTGAAAATGTCTTGCATTTATATAGAGCCTTTCATTCCCCCTTGTTTGCCAAAAAGGCAGAGTACTGACAATGTGATCTGCTGTGCACTGGGGGTGAAGTGCTGACTGGGTGACCACTTTGTGGAACACCTACGTTCCGTCCACAAAAAAAGACCCTGAGCTTCCAGTTGCCTGCCACCTCAACACGCCACCCTGTTCCATGGCCAACATTTCTGTCTTGGGCTTGACACAATGGTTCATCAAAGCTCAGTCCAGGCTGGAAGAATAGCATCTCATTTTCCATTTCCACTGCAGCCTTCACTACTCAAGATCGAGTTTGATAAATTTAGACCCTGACCAGCTCCTTCCATGTCCTTTACCCACCCCCACACCCCAGGCTCTGTCATCACACAGGCTGCTTTCAGCACGGCCAACCCATTTTCACCCACACATTGTCACTTTCCTTCTGATCAGTTCTGAAGAAGTGTCACTGGACTTGAAACATTCACTCTGTTTTCCCTCCACAGACACTGCTGAGTTTTTCCAGCAATTTCTGATTTTGTTTCGGATTTCCAGCATCCACAGCTCTTTAGGTCATCTTTCTAGCTTCTCTTTCTCCCTAGCTCACTATTAACAGTCCCTTTGACTGTCCAATTTGTCTGTTCTCTCTGTCTCTGAGCTCCTTTGTCACCAACCTGCCCACTCTGTTTCCCTCCCAACACTGCCTCTCGTCATCAGCATAATAATCACCTTTTCTCAGCAGCTAGCAGTTCTGGACAAGTGTCACTGGAGCCAAAGTATTAACTCTGTTTTTCTCTTCACAGATGGTGCCAGACTTGCAGTGTTCTCCAGCACTGTCTGTCTTTGAGAGTACCCAGAGGGAAGGTTGGTAATATTTGGAAATGAACCCAACAATCCGCTATTTTGAAACCCACAAGACAAGTCAGACAGAAATGCCATTTGCACCGTCTAACACACTTTCTTTCTGGGTCTATGATGAATGGGGAATTTCACAGGGACATCAGCCAACTGTTCCTTTCCCGTCATATCTTTTTTCACGTTTCCCATGACAATGGGGAGGCTATGGTCTAGTGGTATTATCACTGGGCTGTGAATATAGACACCCAGATAACATTCTGAGAACCCAGGTTCAAATCCTGCCAAGGCAGATGGAAAGAATTGAAAACAACTGAAATCTGGAATTAAGAGTCTAATGATGACCATGAATCTATTGCCATTTGTTGGAAAAACCCATCTGGTTCACAAATGTCCTTTAGGGAAGGAAACTGCCATCCTTATCTGGTCTGGCCAACATGTGACTCCAGACCCACAGCAATGTAGTTGTCTCTTAATTGCCCCCTGGGCAATTAGGGATGGGCAATAAATGCTGCCTAGCCAGCAATGCCCTCATCTCATGAATGAATAAAGGAAAAAGGATAAATTTTACCGTCCAGTCCCCAGTGGAGCTGCGACAGGTTATGTCTGAGGATTGGTAATGTAGACAATGGAATGGGAGTAGGCTATTCAGCCCATCATGTCTCCTCCACTATTCTATACAATCACGGTTGATCTTCACTCACTTCACTTCACTGCCCTTTTCCCATTTCCTACTATTCCCTACAAGGCCAGACTATCCCAATCTTAAATGCATTCAGTGATGGAAATGCCACAACCATCAGAGAAGGATGACAGTACTCAGACGGAAAACGTTTCTCTTCGGCTCAGACCCAGATGATTGCGTCCTGAAGCTGCAATGATAACACACCACCACAAAATCTGCAAGGAGAGACTGAGCTGGGAATGGACAGTGCTGAGATCCTGCAGGCAACTACATTAATGCATTGGTCAATGATTTAAACAAGTAACCACTAGCACTTCAAGTGTGTCTTGTCTCTATGACAACTGCTTGCAGGAAGAACGTTGTGAGATAGGACTGTTGCACAGTCCATATCCATAGCAATTACCAGCAGAGGAGGCTGGTGTAACCTGTAGCGGGAACAATGGGAGCTGGGCATCATTAACAGTGAACATGAAACGTGAGAATAAAACAGCACCACGATAGCCCTGGCTCTTGTGGTTACAGAGAGTACAGTTGCTATTAAACTCGCAGTCAATCATTCCTCTCAGAGGTATTCACAGTCACTGGGAAGCAACATCCTATCAAATCTTTACTCCAAAATATTCATCTGACGGCTCTATCAAACAGTCTATTTGTCCCAAGGCACAACTTAATTATAGTGTCACTGTCAGAGGGTCAGTGCTGAGGGAGTGCCGCACTGTCGGAGGGTCAGTACTGAGGGAGTGCCGCACTGTCAGAAGATCAATGCAGAGGGAACGCCGCATTTTCAGAGGGTCAGTACTGAGGGAGTGCCGCACTGTTGGAGGGTCAGTACTGAGGGAGTGCCATACTGTCAGAGGGTCAGTACTGAGGGAGTGTCACATTATCAGATGGTCAGTACTGAGGGAGTGTCATACTGTCAGAGGGTCAGTACTGACAGACGCCGCACTGTCACAGGGTCAGTACTGAGGGAGTGCCACACTGTCAGAGGGTCAGTACTGAGGGAGTGCCGCACTGTCGGAGGGTCAGTACTGAGGGAGTGCTGCACAGTCATGAGGCCAGTGCATTACACATCACGAAAACAGATTACAAGGTGTAGAGCTGGATGAACACATCAGGCCAAGCAGCATCATAGGAGCAGGAAAGTTGACATTTCAGGCCTAGACCCTTCTTCAGAAATGGGGGAGGGGAAGAGGGTTCTGAAATAAATAGGGAGAGAGGGGGAGGTGGACAGAAGATGGATAGAGGAGAGGATAGGTGGAGAGGAGGCAGACAAGTCAAAGAGGTGGGGATGGAGCCAGTAAAGATGAGTGTAGGTGGGGGGGGTAGGGAGGAGATAGGTCAGTCCAGGGAGGACGGACAGGTCAAGGGGGCGGGATGAGGTTAGTAGGTAGATGATGGGGAAGGGGCTTGGGGTGGGAGGAGGGGATAGGTGGGAGGAAGGACAGTTAGGGAGGCGGGGACGAGCTGTGCTGGTTTTGGGATGGGGGAGGGGAGATTTTGAAGCTTGTGAAGTCCACATTTGATACCATTGGGCTGCAGGGTTCCCAGGCTGAATATGATTTGCTGTTCCTGCAACCTTCGGGTAACATCGTTACCCGAAGAGGTGTATTCTAGGTAGCTGTGGGAGTCGGTGGTTTGAAATGGATATCGGTTTCTAGGTGGTTGCTGGAGATGGAGACAGGGAGGTCCAGGAAGGAGAGGGAGGTATTGGAAATGGTCCAGGTAAACTTAAGGTTTGGGTGGAAGGTGTTGGTGAAGTGGATGAACTGTTCGAGCTCCTCATGGGAGCATGAGGCAGCACCGATTCAGTCATCAATGTAACGGAGGAAGAGGTGGGGTTTAGGGCCAGTGTAGGTACAGAAGAGGGATTGTTCCACGTAACCTACAAAGAGGCAGGCAGAGCTTGGGCCCATGCGGGTACCGATGGCCACCCGCTTTGTCTGTAGGAAGTGAGAGGAATTGAAAGGGAAGTTGTTTAGGGTGAGGACGAGTTTGGCTAAGCGGATGAGGATGTCAGTGGAGAGGGACCAAAACAGAATTCCCCTCATCCTCACTTACCACCCCACCAACCTCTGGATCCAACGCATCATCCTCTGATACTTCCGCTATCTGCAATCCAACACCACATTGAAAGACATTTTTCCCTCCCCACCTTTACCTGCTTTCCGGAGGGACCACTCTCTCCATGACTCCCTTGTCCGTTCCACACTCCCCTCCAGTCCCACCACACCCGGTACTTTTCCCTGCAACCGCAGGAAGTGCTACACCTGCCCCAACACCTCCTTTTGCTTATGTAAAGATGAGGCGTGAAGGCTCAGTTAGGGCGCTTGAGAGTTACAAGTTAGCCAGGAAGGACCTAAAGAGAGAGCTAAGAAGAGCCAGGAGGGGACATGAGAAGTCTTTGGCAGGTAGGATCAAGGGAAACCCTAAAGCTTTCTATAGGTATGTCAGGAATAAAAGAATGACTAGAGTAAGATTAGAGCCAGTCAAGGGCAGTAGTGGGAAGTTGTGCGTGGAGTCCGAAGAGATAGGAGAGCCGCTAAATGAGTATTTTTCATCAGTATTCACACATGAAAAAGACAATGTTGTCGAGGAGACTACTGAGATACAGGCTATTAGACTAGACAGGATTGAGGTTCACAAGGAGGAGGTGTTAGCAATCCTGGAAAGTCTGAGAATAGATAAGTCCCCTGGGCTGGATGAGATCTATCCTAGGAATCTCTGGTACGCTCGGGAGGAGATTGCAGAGCCTTTGGCTTTGATCTTTATGTCGTCATTGTCTACAGGAATAGTGCCAGAAGACTGGAGGATAGCAAATGTTGTCCCCTTGTTCAAGAAGGGGAGTAGAGACAACCCTGGTAATTATAGACCAGTGAGCCTAACTTCTGTTGTGGGTAAAGTGCTGGAAAGGATTATAAGAGATAAGATTTATAATCATCTAGAAAGGAATAATTTGATTAGGGATAGTCAACACGGTTTTGTGAAGGGTAGGTCGTGCCTCACAAACCTTATTGTGTTCTTTGAGAAGGTGACTAAACAGGTGGATGAGGGTAAAGCGGTTGATGTGGTGTATATGGATTTCAGTAAAGCGTTTGATAAGGTTCCCCATGGTAGGCTATTGCAGAAAATACGGAGGCATGGGATTGAGGGTGATTTAGCGGTTTGGATCAGAAATTGGCTAGCTGGAAGAAGACAGAGGATGGTGATTGATGGAAAATGTCCATCCTGGAGTTCAGTTACTAGTGGTGTACCGCAAGGATCTGTTTTGGGGCCACTGCTGTTTGTCATTTTTATAAGTGACCTGGATGAGGGCATAGAAGGATGGGTTAGTAAATTTGCAGATGACACTAAAGTCGGTGGAGTTCTGGATAGTGCGGAAGAACGTTGCAGGTTACAGAGGGACATAGATAAGCTGCAGAGTTGGGCTGAGAGGTGGCAAATGGAGTTTAATGCGGAAAAGTGTGAGGTGATTCACTTTGGAATGAGTAACAGGAATACAGGATACTGGGCTAATGGTAAGATTCTTGGTAGTGTGGATGAGCAGAGAGATCTCGGTGTCCATGTGCACAGCTCACTGAAAGTTGCCACCCAGGTTGATAGGGTTGTTAAGAAGGCGTATGGTGTGTTAGGTTTTATTGGTAGAGGGATTGAGTTTCGGAGCTGTGACGTCATGTTGCAGCTGTACAAAACTCTGGTGCGGCCGCACTTGGAGTATTGCGTGCAGTTCTGGTCGCCGCATGATTGGAAGGATGTGGAAGCATTGGAAAGGGTGCAGAGGAGATTTACCAGGATATTGCCTGGGATGGAGGGAAGGTCTTATGAGGAAAGGCTGAGGGACTTGAGGCTGTTTTCATTAGAGAGAAGAAGGTTAAGAGGTGACTTAATAGAGACATACAAGATGATCAGAGGATTAGACAGGGTGGACAGTGAGAGCCTTTTTCCTCGGATGGTGACGGCTAGCACGATAGGACATAGCTTTAAATTGCGGGGTGATAGATATAGGACAGATGTCAGAGGTAGATTCTTTACTCGGAGAGTAGTCAGGGCATGGAATGCCTTGCCTGCAGCAGTTGTAGACTCGCCAACTTTAAGTGCATTTAAATGGTCATTGGATAAACATTTCAACTCCCCCTCCCATTCCTCAGACAACATTTTCATCCTGGGCCTCCTGCAATGCCACAGTGATGCCACCCGAAGGTTGCAGGAACAGCAACTCATATTCCGCTTGGGAACCCTGCAGCCCAATGGTATCAATGTGGACTTCACAAGCTTCAAAATCTCCCTTCCCCCACCGCATCCCAAAACCAGCCCAGCTCGTCCCCACCTCCCTAACCACCTATCCTCCCCTCCCACCCATGCCCCACCACAACCTACTAACTACTAACCCCATCCCGCCCCCTTGACCTGTCCGTCCTCCCTGGACTGACCTATCTCCTCCCTACCTCCCCACCTACACTCACCTCTACTGGCTCCATCCCCGCCTCTTTGACCTGTCTGTTTCCTCTCCACTTATATTCTCCTCTATCCATCTTCTATCTGCCTCCCCCTCTCTCCCTATTTATTTCAGAACTCCCTTCCCCTCCCCCATTTCTGAAGAAAGGTCTCGGCCCGAAACGTCAGCCTTCCTGCTCCTCTGATGCTGCTTGGCCTGCTGTGTGCATCCAGCTCTACATCTTGTTATCTCAGATTCTCCAGCATCTGCAGTTACTCTAATCTCTATCCACGAAAACAGATTATCCCTTTATTACACTACAATACAACCAAAGAACCTTGGATGTTGGAAATCTGAAACAGTGGCAGAAATAGCCGGAGAAGCTCAGCAAGTCTGGCAGCATTTGTGGACAGAAACAGTGTCAACATTTCATGTGCTGTGTCCCTTCATCAGAACTAAAGGAGATTCACCAGATTGATTCCAACATAGAACATAGAACTGTATAGCACAGGAACAGGCCTTTCGGTCCACAATGTTGTTCCAAACATGACTCCAATCTTAAACTAATCCCTTCTGCTTTGCTGCATATCCCTCCATATCTTGCATATTCATGTGCTGATCTAAAAGTCTTTTAAATGCCTCTATCGTGTCTGCCCCACCACCACCGCTGCCAGTGCGCTCCAGACTCTTTCTCCTCTCTGTGTAAAAAACTTGCTCCTCACGTCTCCTTTGAACTTTCCCCTCTCACCTTCGAGGCATGCTTGTGGAAAAGATTCTGACTGTCAATAACAAAGTTGCTGGAAAAGCTCAACAGGTCTGGCAGCATCCACGGAGGAGAAAACAGAGTTAACGTTTCGCGTCCGGTGACCCTGCCTCAGAACAGCTCTGAGGCAGGGTCAGCGGCCCCGAAACGTTAACTCTGTTTCCTCCTCCACGGATGCTGCCAGAGCTGCTGAGCTTTTCCAGCAACTTTGTTTTTGTTCCTGATTTACAGCATCCACAGTTCTTTTGGTTTTTATTCTGACTATCAACCCTATCTGTGCATCTCATAATTTTATAAACTTCTATCAAGTCTCCCCTCAACCTCTGCCGCTCCAGAGAAAACAACCCGAGTTTTTCTAGCCTCTCCTTATAGTTCATGCCCTCAAGCCAGGCAGCATCCTGGTAAACCTCTTCTGCATCCCCTCCAGAGCAACCACATCCTTCCTGTAACATGGCAATCAGAATTGAACGCAACACTCTGAGTATGGCCTCACCAAAGTCTTACAAAGCTGTAGCATGACATCCTGACTCTTGTACTCAATTCCCTGAGCAATAAAGGCGAGCATGCCATATGCCTTCGCTACCACCCTTGATTGGCCACTTTCAGGGAACTATGGACTTGAACCCCAAGATCCCTCTGTACATCAATGCTGGTCAGGGTCCTGCCATTATTTGCAAACTTTTCCGTAACATTTGATCTTCCAAAGTGCAGCACTTCACACTTACCCAGGTTAAACTCCATCTGCCGTTTCTCCACCTATATCTGCATCTGATCTATATCTCGTTGTATCCTTTGACTACCTTCTACACCATCCACAACTCTGCCAACCTTTGTATCATTTGCAAACTTACCAACCCACCCATCTACATTTTCAACCAAGTCGTTTATGTACATATTACAATTAGCAGATTGTATGGATCCGTGCAGAACACCACTAGTCACGGACCTCCAGGTTGAAAAACACCCTTCCACAAATACCCTCTGTCTTCTATGGGCAAGCCAATTCAGAATCCACATGGCCAAGTCACTGTGGATCCCATACATCTTAATATTCTGGATGAGCCTACCATGAGGGACCTTATCAAAAGCCTTACTAAAACCCATGTAGACAGCATCCACTGCTCTAACCTCATTGATCACCTTCATCACCGCCTCAAAAAATTTAATCAAGTTAGTAAAACATGACCTGCCCCCCCACAAAGCCATGTTGACTATCCCAAATTAGGCCATGTTTTACCAAATGTACGTAAATCCTATCCCTAAGAATTCCTGGGTTATCCCTATTTCCCTTCTTGAGCAGACGAACAACATTAGCTACTCACCAGTCCTCCGGGACCTCTCCAGTGGCCAACGATGATACAAAGATCTTGGTCAAGGCCCCAGCAATCTCCTCCCTTGCCTCTGTCAATAACCCTGGGGTAGATACCATCAGGCCCTGGGGACTTATTGACCTTAATGCTCTTCAAGAGGTCCAACACCACTTAGAACAAAGAACAAGAATAAAGAACAAGAATAGTTACAGCACAGGAACAGGCCCTTCGGCCCTCCAAGTCTGCACCAACATGCTGCCCATCACAACTAAAACCCCCTACCCTTCTGGGGACCATATCCTTCTATTCCCATCCTATTCATGTATTTGTCAAGACGCCCTTTAAAAGTCACTATCATATCTGCTTCCACTACCTCCCCGGCAGTGAGTTCCAGGCACCTACCACCCTCTATGTAAAAAACTTACCTCGTACATCACCTTTAAACCTTGCCCCTCACACCTTAAACCCATGGCCCCTGGTAACTGACACCCTGGGAAAGAGCTTTTGACTGTCCACTCTGTTCATGCCCTTTATAATCTTGGAGACCTATACTAGGTCGCCTCTCAATCGCCATTGTTCCAGTGAGAAAACCCAAGTTTCTCCAACCTTTCCTCATAGCTAATGCCCTCCATACCAGGCAACATCTTGGTAAATCTTTTCTGTACCGTCTCCAAAGCCACCACATCCTTCTGGTAGTGTGATGACCAGAATTGAACACAATATTCCAAATGCAGCCTAACTAAGGTTCTATAAAGCTGCAACATTACCTGCCAATTTTTAAACTCAATGCCCCAGCCGATGAAGGCAAGCATGCCGTATGCCTTGTTGACTACCTTTTCCACCTGTGTTGCCAGTTTCAATGACCTGTGTACCCGTACACCCAGATCTCTCTGCCTATCAGTACTCTTAAGGGTTCTGCCATTTACTGTATATTTTCCACCTGGATTAGACCTTCCGAAATGCATTACCTCACATTTTTCCAGATTAAACTCCATCTGCCATCTCTCTGCCCAAGTCACCAACTGATCTATATCCAGCTGTATCCTCTAACGGTCCTCATCGCCATCTGCAATTCCACCAACCTCTGTCATTGGCAAACTTACTAATCAGACCAGTTACATTTTCCTCCAAATCATTTATTTATATTACAAACAGCAAAAGTCCCAATACTGATCCCTGAGGAACACCACTAGTCACAGCCCTCCATTCAGAAACGCTCCCTTCCAGTGCTACACTCTGCCTTCTGTGACCGAGCCAGATTTTTATTGATCTTGCAAGCTCACCTCTGAACCCGTGTGACTTTATCTTCTGAATAAATCCGCCATGAGGGCCTTTGTCAAAGGCCTTTCTAGATCTCAAAATGCCATTGCATGTTAGCATACTCCACACAAATCTCACTATTCTCCATATCCTTCTCCTGGGTGAATACCGATGCAAAGTACTCATTCAGGATCTCACCCATATCCTCTGTCTCCAAGCACAAGTTCCCTCCTTCATCCTTGAGTGGTCCTACCTTCTCCTGAGTAGTCCTCTTGTTTTTAATGTATCTATAGAATGCCTTGGGATTGGCTTTAATCCTACTGGCCAAGGTCAGTTCATGATCCCTTCCTTGCTCTCCTAATTCCCTGTTTATATCCCTTTATATCCCTCATGGGCCCTGTCTGATTTTAGCTTCCTAAACCCTATATTTGCATCTTTATCCTTTTGACTAAATTCACAACCTCTCTCCTTATCCAAGGGTCCCTTAGCCTTGCCATCCTTGTCCTGCCTAGTTACTGGAACATGTTGGTCCTGAACTCTCATCTGCAGGTCTTTAAACAATTCCCACATGTCAAATGTGGCAACAAAAGGGCAGCCACATGAGGAGTGGTTGAAAAGCTTAGGCCTGTACTTGCTGGAGCTCAGAAGAATGAAGGGAACAATCTGATTGAGGGATATAAAATGCTGAAGGGAATTGATAAGGTGGATGTTGAAAAATGCTCCCCTTGTGGGACAGTCTCGAACAAGAGCTCATACATATAGACTGAGAGGGGGATAGGTTCAAAACTGAGGTGAGGAGAACTTACTTCTCTCAGAGGGTTGTGAATCTGTGGAACTCACTGCCCCAGTGTGTAGTGGAGGCAGAATCAATCACCAGATTCAAGAAGGAAATCGATCTGTTTCTGTGGAAAAGCAGGATTAAAGGGCTATGGGGAGCAGGCAGGAAAGTGGAGTTGAGACCAGGATAAGGTCAGCCACAATCAGGTTAAATGATGGAGTGGGCTGTAATGGTTAAAATGCCTACTCCTACTCCTATGTTCCTCTCTTCCTAAGAATGGTCACTGCACTTGAAATTTTAACTCAGTTTCTCTCTCCGCAGATGCTGCCAGATCTGCTGGGTTTCTCCAGTATTTTCTGTTTTTGATCCCATTACTGCATGTGGGATCTTGCTGTGGTGAAATTGGCAGCACATTTTCTGCATGACAGCTGTCTCAACCTTCCAAAGGCATGAATGGCCTGGGCCCTGGCATGTGGCTCAGATCAAAGACAGTGAGGGCTGGGCAGTAAACACTGAGCCTGCCAGCAACACGCACATCCCAGTTAGACTACATTTACCATGAAGTTACAAAAAAAATTGAAGTGCGATGTTCCAAACATTATTGAGCAGAATAACTCATTAGATTTCTAAAGCTGCAGGTTTACTGATTACTGAGGGCAGGTGATTCTCTGCTTATATTTTCCTGAGAAACCTGGACAGAGATGTTATGATACACCGTCTGGAGTATTTGGGACTTAACATAGAACAGAGAACATAGAACAGTACAGCACAGTACAGGCCCTTCGGCCCACGATGTTGTGCTGACCTATTATCCTACTAAGATCAATCTACCTAATCTAAGATCAGACTTTTTCCTAGGGTGGAGGTAACTATTACGAGGAGGCATAGTTTTAAAGTCTCAAGAGGGTTGGAATATAAAAGCAGCGATGTGCTTCTGAGACTTTATAAAGCTCTAGTTAGGCCCCATTTAGAATACTGTGTCCAATTTTGGGCCCCACACCTCAGGAAGGACGTACTGGCACTGGACCGTGTCCAGCAGAGATTCACACGGATGATCCCTGGAATGGTAGGCCTAACATACGATGAACGGCTGAGGATCCTGCGATTGTATTCATTAGAGTTTAGAAGGTTGAGGGGAGATCTAATAGAAACTTACAAGATAATGCATGGCTTAGAAAGGGTGGACGCTGGGAAGTTGTTTCCGTTAGGTGGGGATACTAGGACCCGTGGGCACAGCCTTAGAATTAGAGGGGGTCAATTTAGAACGGAAATGAGGAGACATTTCTTCAGCCAGAGAGTGGTGGTCCTGTGGAATTCATTGCCACGGAGCGCAGTGGAGGCCGGGACGTTGAATGTCTTCAAGGCAGAGATTGATAAATTCTTGATCTCGCAAGGAATCAAGGGCTACGGGGAGAGTGCGGGTAAGTGGAGTTGAAATGCCCATCAGCCATGATTAAATGGCGGAGTGGACTCGATGGGCCGAATGGCCTTACTTCCACTCCTATGTCTTATGGTCTTATGGGCTTAAAGTGAGTGGAGGTAGACATGGGGAGACATCAGACATCGGTTCTTTACTCAGAGAGTGGTCGGGGCATGGAATGCATTGCCAGAGAGGGTAGTGGAGTCGGCCTCATTAGGGGCATTTAAGCGGCTATTAGATAGACATATGGATGATAGTATAAGGTAGGGGTGGAGGTTAGATAGACCTTAGGTTTAGGGTAAAAGTTTGGCACACTGTCGTGGGCCGAAGCTCCCGTACTGTGCTGTACTGTTCTATGTTCTATGTTCTATGTACCCTGCATACCCTACATTTTACTATCCTCCATGTGCCTATCCAAGAGTCGCTTAAAAGTCTCTAAAGTATCTGATTCCACTACCATTGCTGGCAGCGTATTCCACATGCCCACCCACTCTCTGTGTAAAGAACCTACCTCTGACACCTCCCCTATAGCTTCCTCCAATCACCATAAAATTATGCCCCCTCGTTATAGTCATTTCCGCCTTGGGAAAAAAGTCTCTGGCTATCCACTCTATCTATGCCTCTCATCATCTTGTACACCTCTATCAAGTCACCTCTCATCTTTCTTTGTTCCAATGAAGAAAGCCTTAGCTCTCTCAACCTTTCCTCATAAGACCTGCCCTCCAGTCCAGGCAGCACCCTGGTAAATCTCCTCTGCATGCTCTCTAAAGCTTCCACATCTTTCCTATAATGAGGTGACCAGAACTGAACACAATATTCCAAGTGTGGTCTAACCAGGGTTTTATAGAGCTCACGGCTCTTAAACTCAATTCCCCTGACAATGAAATCAAAACACCATACGCCTTCTTTACTACTCTATCAACTTGGGTAGCAACTTTGAGGGATCTACGGACATGGACCCCAAGATCCCTCTGTTCCTCCACACTGCTGAGAATCCTGCTATTAACCCTGTATTCTGCATTCAAATTCAACCTTCCAAAATGAATCACTTCACACTTTTCTGGGTTGAATTCCATCTGCCACTTCTTTGCCCAACTCTGCATCCTGTCAATGTCCCATTGCAACCTACAACAGCCCTCCACGCTATCCACAACTCCACCAACCTTTGTGTCATTGGCAAACTTACTAACCCACCCTTCCACTTCCTCATCCAAGTCATTTATAAAGATCACAAAGAGCAGGGGTCCCAGAACAGATCATTGCGGAACACCACTGGTCACCGAGCTCCAGACTGAATACCTTCCATCTGCTACCACCCTCTGTATTCTATTGGACAGCCAGTTTTGTATCCAGACAGCCAAATTTCCCTGAATCCCATGCCTCCTTATTTTCTGAATGAGCCTACCATGCGGAAGCCTTGCTAAAATCCATATACACCACATCCACTGCTCTACATTCATCGATGTGTTTTGTCACATTCTCAAAGAATTCCTTAAGGCTTGGGAGGCATGACCTGCCCCTCACAAAGCCATGCTGACTTGAAGCCAGGTCTTCTGGCTCAGAGGAAGGAACACTACCACAATACCACAAGAGCCCCTGATTGTCAGGTTATTATACACTAGATACAAATTACTTCTGGTGATGGGAGGGTCAGTGAGCAGAGGGAGACAGATTGAAGGGAATTGGGTAAAGCCCCAGAGAGGGGGAGATGGGGGGGATTGTTCTACATGGTGAATTGTTGGGATCTGGAACGTGCTGCCTGAAAGGGGAATGGGAGCAGATTCAATCATAGCTTTCAAAAGTTATTGGAGTAAAGAAGAAGTTGCAGGGCTATGGGGAAAGTGTCTGAGGGCAAGTAATTGATTAGCAAAGAGTCAGCGCAGAGCTAAGGGTCCAAGAGGAGGCGATGGCCTAGTGGTATTATCACTGGAATGTTAATCCAGAGACCCAGATAATGTTTTGGGCACAGGGGTTCGAATTCCACCACGGCAGAAGGTGGAATTTGAATTCAATAAAGCATCTGGAATTAAGAGTTTAATGATGACTGTGAATCCTTGACCATTGCCAGGAAAAACCCATCTGGTTCACTAATGTCCTGTAGGGAAGGAAACTGCCCTCCTTACCTGGTCTGTCCTACATGTGACTCTTGATCCACAGCAATGTGGTTATCTCTGAACTGCCCTCTGGGCAACTAGAGATGGGCAATAAATGCTGCCTGGCTAGTGATGCCCTCATCCTGTTAATGAATTTTTACAAATTGCTCCAGTCATAACAACAAGTTCTGTTGACGTGGTGCTGTTAATGTACTCAAACCTGCTGAAACGTTTCATGAACGCAGTTTAAACCAATGTATGACACCAAGCCTTGTAAGGATGTACTTGAAAGGGCAATGAAAGCTTGCTCAAAAGAATAGGGTTTAAGTAGTGAATTAAAGAGGAGAGATGAAGAATTGTGGGGAAGGAATTCCAAAGCTTGGTGTTGTGTGAGGGTTCCAGATCCCTTGAGCATGTTGTCACAGAGCCGCACATCACTGAGTGTAAATAGACAGCATGAGCAGAGCTACAATACTGTTGAATTGGAAAGAGACTTAAGAGTACGCAGACAGGAACACATGAAGCATAGTATGTCTATGATTATTTCCAATAGCAGAACTTAGGGGACAGTTAGTTCAGTTGGCTGGTTTACAATATCAAGCAATACCAACAGCTTGGGTTCAATTCCTGCACGGAAGTTACCATGGAGTCTTATCCTCTTCACTTGTCTCTCTCTCTCTATCCCTATCTCTCTCTCTTTCTCCTATTTTATGTCACTTCTTAAAACCTGATCATCGAAACCTTCAGATTAAATCACCATCAGTCGTCTCTCTGCAGTAGGAGAGTAGCTTCTTGGTCTGGTAGGACTTTGCTATTTATTTAGTATAAATAGTTTTTTTTTATTAACTCAAGGGATGTCAGCACTGTTAACTGGGCCAATACTTACTGCCTGGTCCTAATTGCCCTTGAGAAGGTGATTGTGAGTTGCCTTCTTGAACCGCTGCAGTCCACATGTTGACCCACGATGCCAATAGGGAGGGAATTCCAGGATTTTGACCCGGTGACAGTGAAGGAACATCTATATATTTCCAAGTCAGGATGGTGAGTAGCTTGGAGGGGAACGTGGGGGTGGTGGTGTTCCCATGTATCTGAACCATATAGTACACAGTGTTACTTTGAAGTCGAAGCCTGAAACAGTTTCTGACTTTGCCTTCTCCTCCACCAGTTTGCCCTGAACCCAGACACATTGTGTGGCATCAAACCACATGATAAAAGACTTAGGGCCCAAGCAGCTGAAGGCACAGCCACTAATGGCACAACTAAGTTTGAGAATATGCAGGTGGCCGAAATTAGAGCGTGCTGAGATCCCGGAGGGTGTGGGTGAGATGGCAGAGATAGGCAGGGATTTGAAAACAAGGAGGAGAATTTTAATACCAGGATATTTCTTAACTGGGACCCAACATCAGTCAATGAGGACTGTGGGGGCCTAGGTTTGAGGAAATGGAGTTGGTGTGGGTTAAGACAAGGACAGTAGAGTTTTGGTTGACCTCAAGTTACTGTTCTGTGTGTGACTCTAATTATCAAGGGTTGAGACAACCAGCTTGATGTAGATCGTTGGCAAATCAGATGGAGTTTTATTACATTTCTTATACGTTTGGCTTCACTTATAAGTCAGAACAGCTTCACAGGCCTGTTTTATTTTATCTCCTGCTACCACTGACAGATGGGGTGTGGGACAAGTCAGCAGAGACAGCTGTCAGCTTAGCAACACCTTCTGCAAAGTACGAAGCAAAGACTGAACTGGTTAAGGGGAAATAAAATGTTGGAAATGCTCAGGTCTGCTCATCAGCCAATGGCAGCACTTTAAACTGCAGCAGTTAGCTTGCTGGGATTGTGATCGTCACCAACATTCAAGGGACCAATGGGGCCCGTAAAATCTAGCAGCAGTATTTCAGCTCACGAACCGCCACATTCCAAAATTATATTAAAAGATCCTAGTTCGCCCAATGGTTATTCCAATGCTTTCCTAGTCCTCACTGCCTTGTCCATTCAAAACCTGCTGCCTATAACTAATTCACATCAAAAACCCCTTCAACCATCACTAGCCCAGTGAGACTAGACTGAATTATATCAACGCCTCAACTTTAAACTTTTAATCCTTCCATTCAAACTCCATCATGGTGCTCCCACCACTACCAGATCATCGCCCCAAACACCCATCTCCTTTTTCTATAACCTCTGCCAGCTCAACAGCTTCCTGTGAACTCTGCTTACTGAAAACACTCTTCAACCCTCTGCACTTCCCTCCTCTTTCTCTCCTACATTGTGTCACTTCTTGCAAACTGATCTTTTGACCAGGTCTTTGTTCACATGATGAGACATCCCATGTGGCTCTGTCTCAGGTTATGTCTGATTTGCATTCCTGAGAAGTAAACCTTTGCAGTTTTAAAGGTGGTACATAGAACATAGAACATTACAGCGCAGTACAGGCCCTTCGGCCCTCGATGTTGTGCTGACCTGTGAAACCAATCTGAAGCCCATCTAACCTACACTATTCCATTATCATCCATGTGTTTATCCAACGACCATTTAAATGCCCTTAAAGTTGGCGAGTCTACTACTGCTGCAGGCAAGGCATTCCATGCCCTTACTACTCTCTGAGTAAAGAATCTACCTCTGACATCTGTCCTATATCTATCACCCCGCAATTTAAAGCTATGTCCCCTTGTGCTAGCCATCACCATCCGTGGAAAAAGGCTCTCACTGTCCACCCTATCTTATCCTCTGATCATCTTGTATGTCTCTATTAAGTCACCTCTTAACCTTCTTCTCTCTAACGAAAACAGCCTCAAGTCCCTCAGCCTTTCCTCATAAGACCTTCCCTCCATACCAGACAACATCCTGGTAAATCTCCTCTGACCCTTTCCAATGCTTCCACATCCTTCCGATAATGCGGCGACCAGAACTGTACGCAATACTCCAAGTGCGGCCGCACCAGAGTTTTGTACAGCTGCAACATGACCTCACGGCTCCAAAACTCAATCCCTCTACCATTAACCTAGCACACCGTACGCCTTCTTAACAACCCTATCAAGCTGGGTGGCAACTTTCAGGGATATATGAATGCAGATTGTTGTTGTTTAAGGCAGGCATGTTGGCCTTGTCTCTGTGAGTGGAACATCACCATTGGACAGGCAACTTAAATTTTGTAAATTCAGGTGTTTATACAGAATACAGAGCTGCGTGGATATGTGTAAACTGGGGCCAAAATAAAGTTTCAGACAGGAATTCCAGCCTGCAGCAGAACACCCCACCTGCAAGTTCCCCTTCAAGCTACTCACTATCCTAGTTAGGAAATATTTCACCATTCCTTCAGTATCATACAATCCCTTCAGTGTGGAAGCAGGCCATTTGGCCCATTGAGTCTATACCAGCTCTCCAAATAGCTTGTCCCCCCAAACCCACCCCACAACCCAATCCCTGTAACCCTGCATTTCCCATGGCCAACCCACCTAACCTGCACATCTTTGGACTGTGGGAGGAAACTGGAGCACCCAGAGGAAACCCACACAGACATGAGGAGAATGAGCAAACTCCACACAGAGTTACCCAAAGCTGGAATCACACTCAGGTTCCTGCTGCTGTGAAGTAGCAGTGCTAATCACTGAGACACCATACCGCTGGGTCAGAATCCTGGAATTCCCTCCCTGATGGTATTGTGGGTCAGCCTACAGCACATGGACTGCAGCGGTTCAAGAAGGCAGCTCACCACCACCTTCTCAAGGAAAAATAGGGACAGGCAACAAATGATGACCCAGCCAGTGATGCCAACATCTCAAAGATATATTCGTTGGGTCAACATTAGCATTACCTACTTGCTGGATTGCCTTGCCAACATTGACCCAGCCAATGACAGCCTCTTCTTATTCTGTGTAGAATGGTCACTCCTTTCGCCAAATCCGTTTCTCATCTCCTAATCATGGAGAATACAAGAAGAAAAGCTTCAACTAAAACATCCATGGGAAGAGAGGTGAGCTTTCTGCCCTCTCAGGAGGTATAAACGATTGCATAGCGACCACCAAGACAAGAGTAGAGGGTTCTCCCTGATATCCCAGTCAATATTTATTCCTCGCAGAGAGAACTGCATTGGATACACTCTCTGGTGAAAACCGCATTGGGATCCTACACTTGCATTTCTCCTACATTACAAAAGTAGCTATGCTTTCTAAATGTCCCATTGGCTATTATGCACTTTGTGATGTCCTGAGGTTGTGACCGGTCCTTTAAAAATGCAAGTTCTGCCTTTGAAAGGCCATGCCTGCAATTTCACAGGCCGGGTTCAAATATTGCAGTTGCGCGTTGGTACAGCTTCTGGCAACACTCCCTGGAGATTTATCTCATCAACAAAAAGCCACTATGACATTCACTGTCACTCCACAGAGTTTCTTTGTCAGTGAGTGTGTTGTTTCAGCATCATGTCCACTTTGCTAGAATGTATTTTCAGACAGGACTGCAATGCATTGACTGACCCAGAGTGTGGAGGTTGTTGGTCAGCTTGTTGAGAATGCTACAGACACAAACAGGCAGTTAACCTAAAGACAAAGGCTCTGGTGTAAATAATAAACTTGTCAACAACAACTTGCATTGGCATAACACCGCAAATGTTATGAAAACATTTCAAGGATGCTTCACAGGAGTACTGTTAGACAGCATTTGACACTGAGCCACATACTGATATCGGGAGAGAAAATCAGAAACTGGGTCTAAATGGTAGGTTTGACAGAGCAGATCAAAGGAAGAGACAGAGAGAGATGGGAATGTTTAGCAAGAGGGTTTCAGAGCTTGTGGACCAGGCAGCTGAAGGTGCAGCTGTCAGCGGCACAGCAACTAAAATCAGGGAGGCTTCAGATCTCAGACTCACGGAGGGTTCAGATCTCAGACTCAGGGAGGCTTCAGATCTCAGACTCAGGGAGGCTTCAGATCTCAGATTCAGGGAGGGTTCAGATTAAAGGGCTGAAGGAGACTACAGGGATAGGGAGGGCTGAGGTGGTGGAAGGGATTTGAAAATGAAGATGCAAATTTAATAAAGTTACAATCAAGACATTGTTTAATCAGGAGGCAATGTAGGTTAGTGAATACGGGAGTCCCACATCTTGGAGTGAGTTAGGATTTGGGCAGAAGAACTGTCAATGAGCTCAAGGTGGATCACATATGTTTTGTCTACACACTATTCAAATTACCACCCATCAGAACATAGCACATACTACAGTACAGCACAGTACAGGCCCTTCGGCCTGCGGTGTTGTGCCGAACTTTTACCCTAAACCTAAGGTCTACCTAACATCCACCCCTACCATATAGGATTTTTAAGGGGCTTGACAGGGTAAATACTGAGAGGATGTTTCCCCTCATGGGAGAGTCTTGGACCAGACAGCATAGTCTCAGAATAAAAGTGGTGCCAATTTAAGACTGAGATAAGGAAAAATTTCGTCTCTCAGAGGGTTCAGAGTCTTTGTAACTCCTTGCTTCACACAGCTGTGGGGACAGAGTCCTTCAGTAAATTTAAGGCTAAGTTAGATAGATTCTTGATTGGTTGGCAAATCAAGGGTGAGGGGGAAAGGCCAGCAAAGTGGACATGAGGAGTGTTGAGATAACAAGCATGGGGCTGGATGAACACAGCAGGTCAAGCAGCATCATAGGAGCAGGAAAACTTGATGTTTC
>JAHRHZ010000273.1:20023891-20034631 GCA_024137785.1 Ginglymostoma cirratum | reverse complement strand
CCTAAACCCTTTTCTGATGAAGGGTTTAGGCCCGAAACATCAAGTTTTCCTGCTCCTATGATGCTGCTTGACCTGCTGTGTTCATCCAGCCCCACACCTTGTTATCTCGGATTCTCCAGCATCTGCAGTACCTTTTATCTCTGAGGAGTGCTGAATCAGCCATGGTCCTATTGAATAGTAGAGCAGGATTGAAGGGCTGAATGACCTACTCCTGATCCTATTTCCTATGGTCCTACTTCAGTCACAAGTAGATTAACATTTCTGTTGTATCAAATACAGCTGGGGTTAGAGACAACTTTTTTTTTACACAGTGAGTTCTTGTAATCCAGAAAGTGCTGCCTGAAAGGGCAGTGGAAGCAGATTCAACAATAAGACTCAAAACAATTATTGAATAGATCTTCTTTAAAACTTGGGTAAATGTTTTACAAGATTCTGGGCAAACAGTGGGCACGGGGAGTGGGCCCATCTGGAGAGCTCTTTCAAAGATCCAGAAGGCCCTCGGTGGGCTGAATGGCCTCCTGTGAGATCAGCTTGACTTCACATTCAGTCAGAGGTCACATGACCCCAGGTTATAGTCCCACAGGTTTATTTGAAATCACAAGCTTTCGAGTTGCTGACGATGTCACTTCACCTGACAAAGGGGCAACGCTCCAAAAGCTTGCGATTTCAAATAAACCTGTGGGACTATAACCTGGTTTTGCGTGACTTCTGACCTTGTCCAGCCCAGTCCAACACCTGCTCCTCCATATCATCACTTCAAACTATGTAGAGCAACACAATCAGTGGAGAGCAGCTTGTAATTTGATTTGCTGTGAGCAGTTTGTTGTCACAACAGGAGCTTTCACTCCCTGTCTCTGAATTAATTTGCACCATGCTATCCAATGGCAGGAGACCAAACTGAAATAAGGCCCAATGATTTTTCACTGAGATCAATAGGTGTCAGAAAGGATTGAATGTCATGGCAACAGGAATGGTTAATTTCAACACCTCCCTTAATTAGAGTACAGGATATAGGAGCAGAATTAGACTATTTGGCCTATCAAGTCTGCTCCCCTATCCAATGGCTGATCTGATAATCCACAACTTCAATTTCCTGCCTTTTCCCCAGAACTCTTGACTCCCTTCCTGATTAAAAATCTGTCTATCTCAGCCTTGAATATGTTTAATAACCCAACATCAACAACCGTCTCTGGGAAAGGATTGCACGGATTCACTTTTCATAGGGACAAAATTTCTCCTCAGCTCTGTTTTAGTGTGTGACCCCTTATCCTGAGATTATGCTTCTCCTACAAGTGGAAGAATCCTCTGTGTACAGTGTACATAGAAGAAGAGGTGAATGGTCTGCTCTGTGTTGTTCTGTGCAATAGTTTCTTTGTATAAATTTTCTGTAGAGATTAGTGAACTCAACACCCGAAATCAACCACAGTTCATTCAGGTGAGCCAGCCATTTGGAAAGTGAATTTTATAATTCTGGCAAGAATTTATACCTTAACATCAGTTGTGAAGAAAAATCATTCCAGACTCAAAACTTAACCTGTGTTCCTCTCTCCACAGAAAATGCTGAATTTCTCTAGCATTCTCTGCTTGTTTCAGATTTCCAACATCACCAGTGTTTTGCCTTTATGAGTTGCTGCGACCTGTTTCTTCTAACTGAAAGGTCAGAGACTTTGCAATTTATGAAGCAGTCACTCTGTGCCACTTGCAGACAAGAGACAACTACCTGGTGAAGAGAGGTTGAAGAATGGCAAGTCTAGGCAATGAAATAGGATTATCTCAGTGAGCCCTGTGCCTAGAGACTAGTGAACTGCCTTCACAGCACTTTCCTTTCCACTCATAACGCTAGTTTCCTGTGTCTGTCTATTGTTTGTTTGAGTTTGTCTGTTTATATATAGTTAAGGGGGAGTTTTTATAATGGTGTGAGAGTTCTAATTAGTAGAGCTAAATGTTGACAATTCATTATGATTTACCTGTAGCGAGAGTCTATTTATCTGTAATAAATAGCGACTCCTGGTACAGGAACACGGTCCTTATTTTCTGTTAGTCTGGGTGCACAAAGAAGCATACACTGGGTACTTTGTACACTTCAATAAAATCTTTAATAGATAACAAGGCGTAGAGCTGGATGAACACAGCAGGCCAGGCAGCGTCAGAGGAGCAGGAAAGTTGGTATTTCGGGTCTGGACCCTTCTTCATAAAAATAAAATCTTTAAGTTTTATGATGACACTGGGAACAGTAGGGTTTGATATCCAGCGCACTGTCCCAGTGATGACTGAACCCCAGCAAGGATAAGACAATTTCCTTGTAGACTATAGATCCTTTTCTGTTTTCCTATGCCGGGCAGTACAATACCCCAACAGTGGCCTTGTGGAGAAGCTTCCAACCACAGTTCATAGTCAGACCGCCACAGGTTTGAATAGCCTCCTGGTCAGTAACATTGTTCTTTACTTGTGGGAACACGTGGGTGGCGAGGACAGAATAAAGAAAAGGAAACTATTTTTAAAATGCAGTTGGGTCAGTAACCAGAAAGATATTCAGGAACAGGAGAAGGCCATTCTGTCTGCACTGCCATTCCTTCCGATCATGGTTGATTAAACACTTCAATGCCTTTTACCCACCCCTTCCCCAATGAGAGATCGATCAATCACTAAGTTCTCAGATAAATTACACAGAAAGTAGAGGAGATGAGGAGAATATTAAAACGCAGTGAGTTGTTGTGATCTGCCTGAAAGGGCAGGTGGAAGCAGATTTAATAATAACTTTCAAAAGGAAGTTGAGGAAACACTGGGAGGGAGTGTTTGGCAGTAACTCGACACTAGTAAACTTCAAGTTAACAGCTAGCAAAGGGTTAATCACGTACCAGAATCTTTGGTTTCTCGACTACGTTAATGAAATTCTCCAGTGACGTCTTGGCGAATGAGCAGTGGGAGTGGGACTAATTGGACATCTTTTCCAAAGAGCAGACACAAGCATGTAGGGAGTAAAGGGTTTACAATCCCATCACTCAAACACTCGTTGCTGAGCATGTGCATAACAATGTACAACATTGTGACATTAAACCTGGGAACTGGCACCCAGGCCTCTAGGTCTCCAGGAACATCTTGAATACAGTTAGAGTTAAGGACCAAAAACAGAAGTTGCCAGAAACGCTTAGCAGGCCTGGCAGCATCTGTGAAGGAAAACATTTCAGGTCCATTGACCCTTCCTCAGAACTGTTCTGACGAGTTCTGAGGAAGGGTCACTGAACCCGAAATGTTAACTCTGACATTTTTTTCTTCACGGATGCTGTCAGACCTGCTGAGCTTTTCCAGCAACTTCTGTTTTTGTTCCTGATTTACAGCATTCGCAGTTCTTTTGGCTTTTAGTTAGAGTTAAGGAAGCCTGTTAACATTCACTGACTGCAGCAAAGATTCAATCTTACACCAGCATGATGGGCAAAATGGCTCCCATCTATGGTCTATGGGTTCAACTGTTGCTAAAATAATTTTGCTTTCACATTAATTGAAGAAAGATCTGGAACTGTGAATCTTCAGCTGTTTGGCCCATGCAGGCTGAGTATGCACAGTGCAGCATACCTACAACACTTCCAGAGCTAAAATGAATCAATAATGAGGAGAGGTTATACAGGATAGACTAGTACTCACCAAAGACTAATAGGTGCATTAACTCAAAAGATCAAGTTGATTCAATATTTCTGACAGTGTGGCACTCCCTCAGCACTGACCCTCTGACAGTGTGGCACTCCCTCAGCACTGACCCTCTGACAGTGCGGCACTCCCTCAGTACTGACCCTCTGACAGTGCGGCACTCCCTCAGTACTGACCCTCCGACAGTGTGGCACTCCCTCAGCACTGACCCTCTGACAGTGTGGCACTCCCTCAGCACTGACCCTCCGACAGTGCGGCACTCCCCCAGTACTGACCCTCTGACAGTGCGGCACTCCCTCAGTACTGACCCTCTGACAGTGCGGCACTCCCTCAGTACTGACCCCCCGACAGTGCGGCGCCCCTTCAGTACTGACCCTCTGACAGTGCAGCACTCCTGTACTGACCCTCTGACAACGTGGCACTCCCTCAGCAGTGACCCGCTGATGTTCTGTGTCGTCATTATTGATGAAGGACTGCAGTAATTTCCTGAAAAATAAAGTAGGTGCTCAGTGCTTTGAGCATGGATTAGCTTTTGAAGCTGAATTGCTGCTTGTTGACAGGAAGGAGTTGTCCCAATCTGGGCCTTCTGCCATAATCCTGAATAAAGTGGCTCTGGAACTTTCCTTGAGATGTGTTAATGTATTATATAAATGCAAATCTGTCTCTCGCTTTTTGCATTTAACAGCCAAGCATGCTGAGGAAAACAATTATTTTCCCCGTTAATCGACATTAGGAATGCAAATTTCATTCTTTAATTTCTCTGTGGAGTTATAATGAGATTATCTCAATGATCAGGAGGGTAGGGAGCTGATACAGCCCTAATGTATTCAATTAAAAACATCATTCATTCTCTTCAGAATATCATCTGTACTTTATTTACCCAGTCTGGCCAGTGGTTCGAGATAGCAAGAACTGCAGATGCTGGAGTCAGGGTCAATACAGTGTGGAGCTGGAGGAACACAGCAGTCAGACAGCATCAGAGGAGCGGGAGATTCTGTCCTGATGAAGGATCTAGGCCCGAAACATCAACTCTCCTGCTCCTCTGATGCTGTTTGACCTGGCAAGTATTTACCATTGGTTAAACACAGCAGTTGTCAAATGCAGTCTGTCATTCTCGGTTGCCTGTATTTTTTTGATCTGTGTGAGAGCTGTGCTTAGTCAGTTGCAGTCTGTCCCCTTTAACAATAGATGCTGCATCCCAGAGACCTGAATCACTTAAACAATTGGGATTGTGCCCCACTCTCAGGGTAACATGGTGGCTCAGTGTTAGCGTTGCTGCCTCACAGTGCCAGAGAACGAGGTTCAATTCTGTCTGTGTGGAATTTCCACATTCTCCCTGTGTCTGCTTGAGTTTCCTCTGGGTGCTGTAGTTTCCTCCCACAGTCCAATGAGGTGCAGGTTTGCTGGACAGGCCATACTAAATTACCCGTAGTGTACAGAGTTGTGCAAGTTAGGTGTATTAGCCATGGCAAACACTGTGTTACAGGGATAGGGTAGGGCGGTGTGCCTGTGTGGGATTTTCTTTGAAGGTTGGTATGGACTCGATAGGCTGAATGGCCTGCTTCCACACTGTAGGGATTTAATGATTTTAACCCCCTTGTCCCAGTTGGAGTATTGTGCACTGACCTGCTCTCCGCATGGAGGTAGCGGAGAAGGTGTAAAATATATTCAGAAGGACATTACAAGGGCTATTGAGAAAGATCAACAGTATGGGACTCTTCCCTTTTGAAAAGGGAAGGCTGTGGCATGACCTGAGGGAAGACAGATAAAAAAGAATTGACAGAAAGGTTCAAATACGAACCAAAAACAAATGGTAAAGCTGGGGTTAATAAGAATGGGGAAACTCAGGTCATTGATATCAGCAGAGACAAAGAAACTGGAAGGGAATGAAATCGGAGAAATCTCCAGGAGCTAGTGGACAAGACACTCAGGTTTGAAGGAGAGAGCTGCAGAGATCATGGATACTCTGCCTGTGACTGTCCAACGTTCCTTGGATTCTGGAATGCTCCCAGCAGATTGGAAATAAGCAAACGTGGCACCAACATTCAAGAAATGATGGAGACAGAGAGAAATCAGGGAGTGACAAGCCAGTTAGCTGGCATCGGGAAAATGCTGGAATCTATCATGGAGGAAGTCATCACAATGTACTTAGAAAATCTGAGTCTGACCAGACTGTGTCAACAGGATTTGACTAAAGCAAATTGTCCTTGACAAATTTATTTGAGGGTTTTAGATAGCTGTAACTCATAAATAAACAGGAACCAGCAGATGTAGTATATCTCAATCTCCAAAAGGTATTCAATAAGGTGCCACACAAAAGGTTAATTTACAAGATGACTGTTTATGAAGTTGTGAGTTGAAGAAGATTGGTTTACAGACAGCCAGCAGACTGCACTTAAATGAATCATTTCTGAGTTAGAGTCACAGAGTCATATGAGAGTCCTACAACATGGAGACAGTCCCTTCACCCGAAACTGGTCCAGGCCGACCAAAATGTCCATCTACGCTAACCCCATTTCCCTGCACTTGGCCCATATCCTTCTAAACCTTTCCTATTCGTGTATTTGTCCAAATGTCTTTTAAATGTTGTTAATGTACCCACCTCAACCACTTCCGCTGGCGGCTCATTCCATATGCATACCACCCTCTGTGTAAAAAAGTTGCCCCTCAGGTTCCCATGTATTTTTTCCCCCTCTTATCTTAAACCGTCTTTGATTCCCCAATGCTGGGAAAAAAGACTGAGTGTAATCACCCTAGCAATGCTTTTCATGGTCTTATACACTTTTCTCAGATACCCCCTCAGTTTCCTACACTCTCAAGAGAAAAGCCCTGGCTTGTCCAACCTCTCCCTACAACACAGTCCCTTCAGTCCTGGCAACATCCTCGTAAATTTCTTCTTCACTCTTTCCAGTTTAATAACATTCTTCCTACTCCTTGTTTCCCCCTGTGTTGTTTTGCAACTTACCTTAAACCTGTGTCCTCTGATCATCGACATGTTCTGCCTTCCCCAGTTTATTTGATCAAACACCTTTCATAATTTTGAACCTCAATGAAACCCCCATGAACCTTCTCTGCACTAAGAAGAACAATCCCAGCTTCTCCAGTCTCTCTACATTCACTGAAGTCCCTTATCCTTGCTCCAATTCCAATAAATCTCATCCACACCCTCTCCTAGCCCTTGGCATGTTTTTTGTATATTTGTTCAGGAAGCGAGGGCTTTGCTGGTTGAGCATGCATTTTTGCCCATCCCGAATTGCCCTGGAGAACGTGGTGGTGAGTTGCATTTTTGAACAGCTGCAGTCTGCATGGTGTTGGGATCCCCAGCAGTTATCTTGGAGCAGAGCCTGGAATTTGATATACGTTTCCCTACTGAGGCAGAGCTGATGTATCACAGCTTGAGCTTAACTTTCTTGTTTGTACTCAGTCCTCTATCTGTAAAATAACACCAGTATTTGTCACAAAAGTTGCTGGAAAAGCTCAGCAGGTCTGGCAGCATCTGTGAAGAAGAAAAATAAGATGCTGCCAGATCTGCTGAGCTTTTCCAGCAAATTCTGATTTTGTTCCTGATTTACAGCATCCGCAGTTCTTTCAGTTTTTATTTGAATAGTATCTGTCATTTTCTTAAATATGTTTATTTTAACAGCTTCAGCTATGGTAATTATTGAATTTAGGTTGGGAATAAATAAGAGTGATAATTTTAAAATTTGTGCGCAGCAACAGTCGTTGAGTAAGTGTTACAGAGGCCCGAGAACTTGGTAACTGACAGACAGAACAAGGAAACTGACATAAAATTGATGATTTATTTCAGTGGAAATAAATATATTCCAAATGAGAACAAAGTTACGATGAATTATTAATGTTGCATTACAGAGTTTGGGACAATTGTCTGGTTTGTGAGCTTGTGTTTTGTCCCAATCATTATGTCACTTGTTTCATTTGTCATGCTGTGCAGCCAGTGAACTGGTCATTGTTGGAGATGTGAAGGGGTGTGTCAGGGCAGGGACTCTGTTCCTGGTCCAACTGTGAAACAATCCAATTTAAACGTCACTGTGGGCAATTTGACAATTTGAATTCAGTCACGAATAAAACTGGACAGAAAGTGTTGGTTCTTAGTGAAGGTGACCATGAAGCAGCCATATTCTTCTAAAACCCTAAATTACAGAAACACTCCTGTCTGGTGTGGCTCTGCAGGGACGATGTCCTAAATATTTGCAATGATGGGAAACGGCCGTAGAGGCTCAAATACAGAAGCTCCACCTAAAAATGTGCCCCCCACATTTTAACAGGGGAAGGAGGGCAGTGATGGGAGTAGATGGGGAGAGGTTGTTGCCTGTTGTAGGAAAGCCTAGGATCAAAGGATATAAGATCAGTGTAAGGAGGAAATGTTAGGAGGAATTTCTTCTGTTGGAGAAATTCCAACAGAATTTGGAATTTTGGTGAATATAGGGAATTCCTTACTACGGGGGCTGTCAAGGTTGGGTCATTACGTAATTCAAAGCTTGAATAGACAAATTTTTATTCAGTAAGGGAATCAAGGATTATAAGGAAAAGGCAGGAATGTGGAGTTGAGGATTATCAGATTTTCTAGAATGGTGGAGCAGTTGATGGGCCAAATGGCCTGTTTCTGCTCCTACATCTGATGAGAACATGTTCCAAGTTGCACATCCAGGGCTCCCAGAGGCAGCTGCCCATATTAAAGTGCTAGATAACAAGCGTGGGACTGGATGAACACAGCAGGTCAAGCAGCATCATAGGAGCAGGGATGTTGCTTCAATCGAGTCTGATTTTCATGAGCCAGGAGTGAGCGATATGACATATGCAGATTAATCTGGTCGGAGCAGGTCCAATCTTTACAGTGTCCTTTGGAGCGGTGCGATCCCCTTTTGGATTTGTTGCTGGGGCACCCTTTGGGGGAGGTCATTGCCTTTTGGCAAAGGTGAGGTGCCCCGTTGGGATTGCCAAGAGTAGATGTGACTGTGTGTAACAACTGAAGAGTGCATTGAAATTGACAGGTTCATTGGAACTGTCAACAAAGCTGTCACATGTAATTATCTAACGCAACTGCGCAAAGCACCTCTAAAACCTATAAAGCTCCTGCCTTTAATTATTTCAAAATATTGTGTGGAGTGTTAAAATCAATGAATTTATGCTATTTTGCCTCATCTTTTGAGATAATGTGCAGGCTATCATGACTGCATTAATGCTATATCACTGACATCAGAACATAGGAACATTGAATGGAATAGGCCATTCAGCCAAGAATGATCTGAACTGTATGCTCCTGACCCAAGAGTGAAAATGAAAGCCCCACATAAATGATGCCCAAATCTTGTTGGAGTCATACCTGGTACATAAGAAGATAGTTTTGGTTATTGGAGGTCAGTCATCTCAGCTCCAGGATATCTCTGCAGGAGTTCCTCAGGGTAGTGTCCTAGACCCAAACATCTTCAGCTGCTTCATCACTGATCTTCCCTCCATCATAAGGTCAGAAGTGGGGATGTTTGCTAATAATTGCACAATGTTCAGCACCATTCATGACCCCTGAGATACTGAAGCAGTCCATGTTCAATTTTAACAAGATCTGGACAATATCCAGGCTTGGGCTGACAAATGGCAAGTAACATCACACCTCACAAATGCCAGGCTATGACCATCACCAATGAGATACAATGTAATCACCACCCACTGATATTTGACGGTGTTACCATCACTAATTCTCTCACGACCAAAACCCTGGAGGTTATCATTGACCAGAAGCTGAACTGGATTCACCACACAAACACAGTGGCTACAAGAGCAGGTCAGGGGCTAGGAACTCTGCGGCGAGTAACTCACCTTCTGACTCTCCAAAACCTGTCCACCATCTACAAGGTACAACTCATGAGTCTGATGGGATATTCCCCACTTGCCTGGATGCTTGCAGCTCTGACAACACTCAAGAAGCTTGACACCATGCAGGACAAAGCAGCCCGCTTGATTGGCACCACATCCACAAACATTCACTCCCTCCACCACCGATGCTGAGTAGCAACAGCGTGTACTATCTACAAGATGCACTGCAGAAATTCACCAAAGATCCTTAGACAACACCATCCAAACCCAAGACCACTTCCATCTAGAAGGACAAGGGCAGCAGATGTATGGGAACACCACCACCTCCAAGTTCCTCTCCAAGTCACTCACCATCCTGACTTGGAAAAATATTTCCTTCACTGTCGCTGGGTCAAAACCCTGGAATTCCCTCCGAAAGGGCATTGTTGGTCAATTCACACATGGACTGCCACAGTTCAAGAAAGCTGCTCACCACCACCTTCGCAAGGGCAGTTAGACACGGGCAATAAATGTTGGCCCAGCCAATATTCCATGAGTAAATAAAAGAAATTCTGGATATGCCAAGGATAAAAACATTTAAAGAGGTGTAAATCAATATAGCACATCTACACTCAGTGAGATCTCGAGTCACTACTTACCCTCTATCAGTGCCGCACTCCCTCAGCCCTGACCCTCTGACAGTGCTGCACTCCCTCAGTACTGACCCTCTGACAGTGCGGCACTCCCTCAGTACTGACTCTCTGACAGTGCGGCACTCCCTCAGTACTGACCTTCTGACAGTGCGGCACTCCCTCAGTACTGACCCTCCGACAGTGCGGCACTCCCTCAGTACTGACCCTCTGACAGTGCGGCACTGCCTCAGTGTCGACCCTCTGACAGTGCGGCGCTCCCTCAGTACTGACCCTCTGACAATGCAGCACTCCCTCAGTACTGACCCTCTGACAGTGTTGCACTCCCTCAGTACTGACCCTCTGACAGTGCAGCACTCCCTCAGTACTGACCCTCCGACAGTGCGGCACTCCCTCAGCACAGACCCTCCAACAGTGCGGCACTCCCTCAGCACAGACCCTCTGATAGTGCGGCACTCCCTCAGTACTGACCCTCTGACAGTGTGGCGCTCCCTCAGTACTGACCCTCCAACAGTGCGGCGCTCCCTCTGTACTGACCCTCTGACAGTGCGACTCTCCCTCAGCACTGACCCTGTGACAGTGTGGCGCTCCCTCAGTACTGACCCTCTGACAGAGCGGCACTCCCTTGGTACTG
>JAHRHZ010000273.1:19999816-20023881 GCA_024137785.1 Ginglymostoma cirratum | reverse complement strand
TGACCCTCTGACAGAGCGGCACTCCCTCAGTACTGACCCTCTGACAGTGCGGCACTCCCTTGGTACTGACCCTCTGACAGTGCGGCGCTCCCTCAGTGCTGTTCTAGGAATGTCAGCTTGGATTTTTGATTCTAATATGCTGCTCAGGATTCTGTGGTGCTGGCATCTGATGAAACCCCAGTGCTCGGCGTTATATTTGTTGGTTCAGTCTGTGCGCTTGCAGCATCGCTCTGAATGAAATGCACCTCATTTGTGAATGCATGATGTTTGACCCATTTTCACAAGACTCCTTGCGCTAATACAAAAGACCTGAGATGATACACTGCTGTTTCTGATGTGCCCACTGCCTGGGTTTGTGGTGTGTGTGGTTTATTGCTGGTATCCTGGCTTGTTAACTGACTTTGCAAATGAGGATTTTTGCAGTCATGACAATTCTTCCCCTGGGATTATGTCTGCCTTTTATTGGTTGCCTTAATCCCCTAATAATACTGAGGTTTGTAATTTCCAACAGCCTGACCTATCCAGTGACAGTGTACAAAGTAGCACTGCACTTTTTTCTGCGCAAAGTGATTTGTGGGCATTAATTTGCATGTTGTAATTGTTGTTCGGTAATTTAATCTCTGGGATTTGAGCACATAATCTACACTGATTCTCTGAACACTGTTGTAAACAAATAGTCTGTCAAAATTGCAATAGGAGGAATGCACCGAACTCAAGCCTCACCATACCATGACTTAGATTGTTCGACTGAATGTTTTGATTTAATGTCAAACTCCATGCTGCCAGGGTAAGTGCTGCCATCTTCTCTCTGATACCTCACCCTCATTCTGTCCCTTATACTGCATCCACCTCCCACCAAGGCTTATCCTCTCTCACTCGCTCTACTATCTACAATCTCCTCCCTCCCTCACCCTCACCCACTCCAAACCC
The DNA here is from genome assembly GCA_024137785.1 of Ginglymostoma cirratum. Taxonomy (NCBI): domain Eukaryota; kingdom Metazoa; phylum Chordata; class Chondrichthyes; order Orectolobiformes; family Ginglymostomatidae; genus Ginglymostoma; species Ginglymostoma cirratum. Next base: position 20,022,951 of record JAHRHZ010000273.1, on the reverse strand, counting down.
TGACATTACTAACCCTATGTGCCCTCTGTGCTGCCCACTCACTCTCACTGAGGACTCCCACCCCCGCACACCAACAGTAACAGCTGTATTACCCACTTTTACCCACTGTAATACCCACCTCTCTCATTCCAGGAGGAAATAAGCCCCCCAATGGGGCAGAAAGAGACAACATGGGTAATGGCTTGTCTGACATTCAGCTCCTCACCCCTAATGTGGAGAGGACTCTGACCACCCCGAGGTGCTAACTGACCGACTGGTCCCAAAGGGTGCCCCTGACTCACTGCCAGGACCCTCTAAATGATGTCAAACTCCCTTTGTGTCAAGAGTGCCATAGTGTCAACGTTACAATGAGACTTCCTGAGGCAGACTAAAGGGGGAGCTTTGAATTGCAGGAGCTTCCAGTAAGTGGATTGGAGATATGCCAGGAGGGTTCGTAGAGGCTGGTACATAATGAATACCAATGCCTCTGGATGTGGGATGTGTGTCGTCAGTGCCCATGGAGCGTGCCGGTGATGTTGGTGTTGGGTGTCCAACGTGGAGATTATCAGAGGGAGCAATGAGCTGAAGTCACTGGGTGCTCATTCGGACTCCCGTGTCCAGATTCTTCGAAGACTGGTTTATTTGACAGGTTTGGTGAGATAGAAAGCTGAATATTAATGTGGTAAATTGGGTCATTGATAAGGCATTTAACAAGCAATAATCCCCCTTAATTAGCAACTCATCACTGCCCAGCAGGAATCTCGCAACTCTGCTCGTGAAAAGCATCAAAAATGCAGAGATGCTCGTGACATCACGGTGAGTCTTGCTGGCCTTCCCACCATCATCGATGTCTCTCAGACCCCTGTAACATCCTGCCCTTTGTTCGGGTATCCGTGTTATTCACTGAGGAGCTCCCTGACACACTGTGGCAGGACCATTCACCAACAGAATAACAGAAGCCTTCAAAGGATGGCACGGTGGCTTGGTGGCTTAGTGGTTAGCACCGCAGCCTCACCAGGGTCCCAGGTTTGATTCCAGCCCCAGGTGACAGTCTGTGTGGAGTTTGCACATTCTTCCCATGTCTGCATGGGTTTCCTCCCACAGTCCAAAAAAGTGCAGGCTAAGTGGATTGGCCATGCTAAATCACCCAGTGTTCAGGGGTGTGTGGGTTATAGGGGGATGAGTCTGGGTGGGATGTTCCAAGGGTTGGTGTGGACTTGTTGGGCCGAAGGGCCTATTTCCACACTGTAGGGATGTTTTAAAAAAAAAACCTGGTTGTACAGATGAGAACTGGAACCAGAGCAACAAGCTCACAACAAACAGGGAAATCCAAAATTTGCAGAGGGTCAGGCATGGAGCAATCATTAACACCCTCACCTTGCCACCTCCAACCATTCAGGAACAGATTAAAACTGGACTATGACTTTCTGACTTGAGGAGCTTCCTGTGCACAAATTACATGTCATATTTTTGTATCACCAGATCAGTCACTCTTCAGAATCTACTTCATAAAGTGCTCCACAACATCCTGTAGTCATACAAAGTGCTATATAATTTCAGGCTTTTTATCTGTCAGTCTCACTTGCTCTAGCGAACTTCATGGGTGATGCAAAAGCATATAAAATTGTTTTGACACAGCAATATTGACACTCTGCAAATGCAGAGGGCGAATTTCCGTTTTTCCATTTTATCAGGCAGATATTTAGGACAACATATTTTGAAATAAGCCCAGTCTCACTCATTTTCAGTGTCGCTCCCAGTTTGAATACATTATGTTCCTTACAGCAATATTCAGACAGTCCTATAGTATGGAAGCAGATCATTCAGCCCTGCCCTTTACCACAACCCTGTACATTTTTCCTCTTCAATTATTTATATAATTCCCTCTCGAAAGTTATTATTGAATCTGCTGCCACTGCTCTTTTAGGCAGTGCGTTCCAGATCACAACAACTCACTCTGTAAAAACGATTCCCTCTCCTCCCCTCTGGCTATTTTACAAATTCCCTTCTATTTGTCTCCCTCTGGTTAACTATGGCAGTCTCTCCATTTATTATGTTAAAAATATTGCCAGAAAAGGGCACAATTTGTTCAAACATTTTGTTTTACATTTATTAGGAGAATTAGTATGAGTGATAACTCAAGGGGAAAACCAATATTTATCTATCATACAACGAGTTCTGTATTACATGAGTTTCAGGGCCGGTGTGATGCTGAGTAGGAATGCTGTGAATCCCAAAGACTGGCAGATTGGCTGTTCACTACAAGGAAGGTCCTGACTGTAACCAACCGACCTACGCTTGGAAAATACAGTGTCCAGCATCAGACACTATTTTACAAATGGACAACATTTACCAGATAATCCTGACTGTGCAAGAAACAACTCTGACACTAAGATAGCAAGAACTGAGGATGCTGCAGTCCGAGATAACAAAACTTCCCTGTTCCTCTGATGCTGCCTGGCCTGCTGCGTTCCTCCAGCTCCACACCTTGCTAACTCTGACACTAATATAGGATTAGAGATAATAGGTACTGCGGAAGCTGGAGAATCCGAGATAACAAGGTGTGGAGCTGGATGAACACAGCAGGCCAAGCAGCATCTTAGGAGCAGGAAAGCTTGACGTTCCAGGCCTAGACCCTTCATCAGAAATGGGGGAGGGGAGGAGGGTTCTGAAATAAATAGGGAGAGAGGTGGAGGCGGATAGAAGATGGATAGAGGAGAGGATAGGTGGAGAGGAGGCAGACAAGTCAGTCAGTCTCACAGTGTGGTGTATATGTGTGTACTGGAAGCTATATAGACAGCAAACTTCATTTTAACAAGCACCTTGATGAACTGGCGCTCTCGATAAATCGGCAAATGTTCTATACCTCAAGTACTGGAAGTTTACTACAAAGCAAAAACTGAGAAAACACTGGATGATGTAAATCTGGCGCCTTGGCACTCCCTCAGTACGGACCCTCCGACAGTGCGGCACTCCCTCAGTACGGACCCTCCGACAGTGCGGCCCTCCCTCATCACTGACCCTCTGACAGTGCGGCCCTCCCTCATCAGTGACCCTCTGACAGTGCGGCACTCCCTCATCACTGACCCTCTGACAGTGCGGCCCTCCCTCAGCACTGACCCTCTGACAGTGCCCACTCCCTCAGTACGGACCCTCCGACAGTGCGGCACTCCCTCATCACTGACCCTCTGACAGTGCGGCACTCCCTCATCACTGACCCTCTGACAGTGCAGCACTCCCTCAGCACTGACATTCTGACAGTGTGGCCCTCCCTCAGCACTGACCCTCTGACAGTGCGGCTCTCCCTCATCACTGACCCTCTGACAGTGCGGCACTCCCTCAGCACCGACCCTCCGACAGTGCGGCACTCCCTCAGTACTGACCCTCTGACAGTGCGGCGCTCCCTCAGTACTGAACTTCTGACAGTGCAGTGCTCCTGGGGATTGCTTGCTGAGTGTTGTGTGTGGTAGGAGTTCATGTCTTTAGAATGAGATTGAATGCTTTGACTCTGAGTGTGATTGCCTCACACTGTGTCTCAGCTGAGACTGTAACGTGGAGGATGATTGTCGAAGTTGATTGCTGGTACTTTAATGAAGGGAGCAAATAATGAAGTGGTTCCATAAATGAAATCTTACGTGATGTCATTGTCAGTGAGATCATTTGCTAAACGTAGCATCAACTGTCTAGCTCATAAATCCTTCTCATAAATCACCAGCCAATTACTTTCTCTTTCCCCAACTGTGACAGGGAGCCAATCAGTTTTCAGTCGAGGCACAGATCTTATTCAAAGTCGTGACTATGGAGAGAATTGATTCATAATACTGGATAAGTTTCATCTTTCACTCTCTCCCTCTCTCTATTGCTCATTCTCTCTTTCATTCTGCTAACGAGCCAGATGCCTCTGCAGTTAAATGCTAAAATTGCTTTTAAATTACACGTTAAATGTTGTAAAATTCACTGAGACACTGTGTAGGAGTGGGACCCAAGCCAAACCTGATCCTGAGCCATGGGGCTTTTTCAAACAAGTAGTGGGCAGCTTTCTCCAAGTGGCCGCCTTTTGGAACTTAGAAGAGGTTCACATTGTGGAGGCGGAGAGGTTTAGAGAGGGGTTTCCAGACCTTGGGGCCCAAGTATAGGAAGGCAATGGTGGAAGGATTAAATTCAGGAACGCTCAGGAGGCCAGAATAGTACAAATGCTAATACTGTGGGAGTTTTATCATTGCAGGACGTCAGAGATCCAGGGAGGGGGCAATGTCATTGACGGATTTGAAAACATGTATCAGAAATTCAAATTCAAAGTGTTTCCAGACAAGGAAGATAGGAGCAGGAACGGGCTATTCACCCCCTCGAGCCTGTTCCAGCATTCAATGAGATTATGTCTGATCTGCAGCCTAACTGCATATCCCTACCTTTGGCCCATATCCCTTAATCCCTTTGTTTAACAAAACTTTATCTCTGTCAGATTTAAAATTAACTAATCCAGCACCCACTGCCATTTGTGGAAGAGAGTTCCAACCTTCTCCCACCCCTTGTGTGTCGAAGTGCTTCCTAACATCTCTCCTAAATGGTCTGGCCCTCATTCTCAGACTGTGCCCCTAGTTCAAGAATCCCCAACCAGTGGGAATGGTTTAACTTTATCTACCCTGTTATTTCTTGTTGTTCACCTGCAGCTAGATCTTTTGCAGCTACTGGAAGGGCAGACTTGTTTAAAACATCATCTCAGTGATGACACTTCCAACCGAGCAGCATTCCCACAGAGCTGCCCTGCAGTTTCAGGATGGAATGTATGCTTAAATCTCTCGAGTTGGACTTGAACCCATGACCCTATCAGTCCGAGGTGAGGGTTAGCCCAACTTAAATGACACAAAGCTAGATATATTCTCGTGTTTTCACCAGTAATATTCACCTATTCAACTAACAGCCAAAAAATGTGCTCCAGTTGATCTCACTGTTTGTGGGATCTTCCTGTGCACAAATGATCTGCCTTGTATTCGACATCGATTAAGCTTCCAAAGTACTTTAGCAGCTGTGAAGCGGCTGTGGGATCTGTGCAGCCTTGAGAAAACAATTCTTGTTTGAAAAGACATTCTTTAAAAAAACAATCGCTTGTTTTAAGATCCACTTCTGAAGAAGGGTCATTGGACTCCACACTCTGTTTCCATCTCTCTCTACAGATGCTGCCAGATCTGCTGAGTTTCTCCAGCATTCTGTGCATCTATTTTCAGATTCATTCTGAATTGTATTTGGAATTAGGCCTTTTTTTACTGCTTGGAGTTGCTGTACGGGCAATGCACTATAGTTTCATTGTCTTCAAGGAACAATCAAGTGCTGTGCCTCCAGGGGCTCGGGTGTGAGATCAGAAGTCATTTAGCCAGAATGTTGAAATTTTCCCGATCCTGTTGACGAATTTCGTCCTGACACAATCACATCCACTGACTGCTGTGAGTCAGTACTCTCCGCGACGAGGTCAATGCTGAAGCTACAACCAAAATACAGCCAGAACAAAGCACACAGAAAGAGTGAGTTCATTGGGCAGCACAAGGCTTCCCTGTCTGTATCACTGCTTCAGATCACTGGCCTCTGCCGTCACTACCTCTGTTCTTGCCCCAACAAAACGAACAAACTTACAAACAAGCAAGAGTAGGCCACTCAGCCCTTCGAGCCTGTTCCACCATTCAATGATTTCACGACTGATCTGAATTTAACCCCAACTCTGCATTCCCGTATAATCCCCAATAATCTTTTACCCCCTTGCTCATCAACAATCTATTTCTCTCTGCCTTAAAAGTATTTGAAGATTCTGCATCGATGGCCTAGTGGTATTATCACTGGACCATTAATCCGGGAACCCAACTTCGAATCCTGCCAAGGCAGATGGTGGAATTTGAATTCAATGAAAAATCTGGAATTAAACCAAGAAACCACTGTTGGTTGTCAGGAAAAACCTATCTGGTTCTGAAGAAGGGTCCCGACCAGAAACATTTCCTGTTCCTCTGATGCTGCCTGGCCTGCTGTGTTCCTCCAGCTACACACTGTGTTATCTCTGGTTCACTAATGTCCTTTAGGGAAGGAAACTGCCATCCTTACCTGGACTGGCCTACATGTGACTCCAGATCCAAAGCAATGTGACTGACTCATAACTGCCCTACGGGCAATTAGGGATGGGCAATAAATGGGCACCTACATGCCATGAATGACAAAAATACTCTACACTGATGTACATAGAACATAGAACATAGAACAGTACAGCCCAGTACAGGCCCTTCAGCCCACGATGTTGTGCCGAACTTTACCCTCATCCTAAGGTCTATCTAACCTCCACCCCTACCTTATACTGTCATCCATATGCCTATCTAATAGCCACTTAAATGCCCCTAATGAGGCTGACTCCACTACCCTCTCCGGCAATGCATTCCACACACTGACCCCTCTCTGAGTAAAGAACCTACCTCTGACGTCTCCCCTATATCTACCTCCACACACTTTAACACTATGCCCCCTCGTAATAGCTACCTCCACCCCAGGAAAAAGCCTCTGGCTGTCCACTCTATCTATTGCTCTGATCATTTTGTACACCTCTATCAAGTCACCTCTCATCCTTCATCGTTCTAAAGAGAAAAGCCGTAGCTCTCTCAACCTTTCCTCGTAAGACCTTCCCTCCATTTCAGGCAACATCCTGGTAAATTTCCTCTGCACCTTTTCCAATGTTTCCACATCTTTCCTGTAATGAGGCGACCAGAACTGGACACAATACTCCCGATGTGGACGAACCAGGATTTTGTATAGCTGGAGCATAACTTCACGGCTCTTGAACTCAATCCCTCTACTAATGAAAGCTAACACACCATACGCCTTCTTAACAGCTCTATCCACCTGGGTGGTAGCTTTCAGGGAACTGTGGACATGAACCCCAAGATCCCTCTGCTCCTCCACACTGCCAAGAATCTTTCTATTAACCTTGTATTCTGCTTTCAAGTTTGTCCTTCCAAAATGAATCACCTCATAGTCTTCAGGGTTAAACTCCATCTGCCACTTCTCAGCCCAGTTCTATATTTCTTAAACAAATACTGATGGACTCTGTCTCTTTAAGGTATGCTGACCTACTGAAAGTGAGGCGTGTAGGCTTTTATTCTGGATATCAATAACCTAAGCCAGTTCTAATATCTGGTTATACTGGACATTCTTTGTTAAAGCACACTACACTTACAAAAGTAATCCTGCATAAATATTACCCAAACAAAGGGCTAGATTTGGAGAAAGTGGGGAGGATTGAAGGAAATTGAATGATAAATGCCATGGGCACTCACATGCGCCCCAGCTGTGCCTGCCTGTTTGTCGGCAATGTCAAATGGTCCCCCTTCCATCCATACACCGGGACTGTTCCCCAGCTCTTCAGCCATTACATTGATGGCTGCACGGGTGCTGCATCCTGCACCCAGGCTGAACTGGAGCAGTTCATCAACTTGCCTAACGACTTTAAATTCACTTGGTCTATCTCAGACACCTCCCTCCCCTTTCCTGGCCTCTCTGTTTCCATTTCCGTAGCTACCTAGACTACACCAGTATCCTGCAAAAATTTCATCCCATTTTCTCAATTCCCACTCTGTATCCTGCAAGAACTCTATCCCATTGTATCTGCCCTGACGAGGAGATGTTCCGCTCCCAAGCACCCTGGATGTCTTCTTCTTTCAAACAACATTCTTCGCCCCACTCTGTCAAACAGACACCTCCTCCAATCCCTGCTCCACAGCTCTTAACCACCCCTCCTCCAAACATAATAAAGATAGAGTCCCCCTTGTCCTCACTTTCCACTCACCATCTTCCACATCCAACATACCATCCTCAAACACTTCTGCCAACTCCAATTAGACCTCACCACCAAGAACATCTTCCACTCCCCATCCCTCTCTGCCTTCCGCAAGGACCATTTCCATCGCCACTCCTTAATTCATACCACACTCCCCACCAACCACTCCAACCCTCCCAGTACCTTCCCCTGTAACTGTAAAAGATGTAACACCTGCCCACACAGAGACGTTGAAGAAGGGAAGGGAGGAGTCAGAGATAGACCAGGTGAAAGTGAGGACAGGGTGGAAATTGGAAGTGAAATTGATAAACTTTTCCAAATCCGGACAGAGAGGGGAGCAGCACTGATGCCATCGTTGATATATAGGAGAAAGAGTTGTGGGTGAGGGCCGGAATAGGACTGGAACAAGAAATGTTCATCCAGGTCCCTAAACAGCTCTTCCAGGTGAGTCAGAGCTTCACTTGCATCTCCTCCAACCTCGTCTACTGCATCCAGTGCTCCCGATGTGGTCTTCTCTACATCAGTGAGACATCATGTAGACTAGGCGGCCGTTTTGCCGAGCATCTTTGCCTGGCCCATAACTGCCAACCTAACCTCCCAGTCACCGCACATTTCAACTCCCCACCCCCACCTCTGTCCTCGGGCTCCTGCAGTGTCGCAGGAATGCAAATTTGAGGAACAACATCTTATCTTCCACTTGGGGATCCTACAGCCTGGAGGATTCAACATTGAGTTCTTCAATTCCAAATAATCTTCCCACCCATTCCCCATCTCCCTTTCCAGTCCCATCTCCTCCCTTCCATTCCACCTACTGACACTCCCTTCCAGCTACCAAGTGGATTCATCCGTCCCATTGGCCAACAAGGTCATACCTTCTACCAGTGTCCGCCTACCACCACCATTCTGCTAGCTCTCTTAACCCCTCTCTTTATCTGCAGCTCCCCCTACCCCCACTTCTAGTCCTGAAGAAGGGTAATACCCGAAATGTTGACTTCTCCTTTCCTCCAGATGCTAGCCTGGCTTGCTGTGTTCTTCCAGCCTCCTGTTTGTCTACAATCACAACTAAACCTGTTTCCATGGACATGTGCAAAGATCACTCCATCAAGCTGTTCCAGCCACCTCCTCATTACCATGAACATGCAATCCCTTTACACACCCCTGCCTGGATGGTCTCAGAGTTCTCCACTTCTTCCTGGAAGAAAGGCCTAAACTGTTCCCATCCAACTCCCATTCTCCTCCGCTTGGCTGAGTTCATCCTCATCGTCATCAACTTCTCCTTTAACTCCTCTTATTTTCTTCAGGTCAGAGGGGTGGCCATGGGTACCCACGTGGGCCCCAGTTATGCCTGTCTCTTCATGCGATACATGGAACATTTCTTGTTCCAGTCCTATTCCGGCCCTCACCCACAACTCTTTCTCCTATATATCAATGATGGCATCAGTGCTGCTCCCCTCTCTGTCCAGATTTGGAAAAGTTTATCAATTTCGCTTCCAATTTCCACCCTGTCCTCACTTTCACCTGGTCTATCTCTGACTCCTCCCTTCCCTTCTTCAACGTCTCTGTTTCCATTTCCGGGGACAGACTGGCCACTAATATCCCCTATAAATCCACTGACTCCCACAGCTACCTGGACAATGCATCCTCACACCCTGCTTCCTGTAAAGACTCCATCCCATTCTTCCAGTGCCTCTGTCTCCGTCACATATGTTCAGATGATGTCAACTTCAACAAGGGAGCTTCCAAAATGTCCACCTTCTTCCTCAACTGAGGACTCCCCACCTCCGTTGTCAACAGGGCCCTCAACCAGTTTCAACCCATCTCCAGCACTTTCGCCCTCACCCCCGTCTTCCCTCATGATAGGGTTCCCCATATCCTTACCTACCATCCCTCCAGCATCCACATACAGAAGATTATCAGACACCATTTCCGCCACCTCCAGCGAGATGCCACCTCCAGACACATATTCCCCTCACCCCCACTTGTCAGCATTCCACAGGGACTGTTCCCTCTGGCACACCGTGGTCCAGTCCTCCTCCACCCCCAACATCCCCCCACAGCCCCACAGCACCTACCCCTGCAACTGCCGAAGGTGTAACACCTGCCCATTTACCTCCTCCCTCCCCAGTATCCAAGGGCCCAAGCATATCTTCCAGGTGAAGCAGAACTTCACCTGCATTTCCCAGAATCTAGTCTACTGCATTCACTGCTCACAATGTGGTATCCTCTACATTGGGGAAACAAAGCGTAGACTGGGTGACCACTTTGTAGAACATCTACATTCTGCCACTTTCACACACCACCCTATTCCCTGGCCAACATCTCTGCTTCAGGCTTGCTGCATTGTTCCAGCGAAGCTCAGTGCAGGCTGGAAGAAATTCCATAGAATCCCTACAGTGTGGAAACAGGCCCTTTGGCCCAACAAGTCCACACCAACCCGCATAGCATCCCACCCAGACCCATCCCCCTATAACCCACTCATCCCGGAACACCATGGGCAATTTAGCATTGCCAATCCACCTAAGCTGCACATCTTTGGACTGTGGGAGGAAACCGGAGCACCCGGAGGAAACCCATGCAGACACGGGGCGAATGTGCAAACTCCACACAGACAGTTGCCTGAGAGTGGAATTTAACCCAGGACCCTGGCGCTGTGAGGCAGCAGTGCTAACCACAGTGGCACCTTCTGCTGCCGAAAGAACAAAACCTCATTTTCCCCTTGGAAACTCTGCAGCCCTCTGGACTCAATATCGAGTTCAACAATCTTAAGGCTTGAGGCACCTTCTCCCATGTCCTTACCCCAACCCCCACACTCCAGGCCTTGTTATCACATGGGCTGCTACTACACAATCCATCATCAGTTACTAATCGTCCCCATTAGCAGCTATTCGTTCTCTTAGGCTGGTCTTTATCCACTCCTTTGTCTGTCCAACTGTTTCTCTGTGTCTTTGGGCTCTACCTCCAACTATTGTTTAGTTCTTCCCCCTTCCCCCACCCACATTCTGCGTAGAAACCACCCTTTTCCTAGCTACCATCAGTTCTGAGAGAGGGTCACTGGACCTGAAACATTAACTCTGATTTCTTTGCACAGATGCTGCCAGACCTGCTGAGATTTTTCCAGCAACTTCTCTTTTTATTTCAGAATTGCAGCAGCCGTAGTTCGTTCGGTTTTTTTAATCAAATCGCTCATTAAGACTTGCTTATGTCTCCTTGGAAAGAGGATTATTCCTGGGACTTAATGCACTTGGACCCCACACCAGCTTGTTCAGGCTGCTCGTATAAGCTATTTTCTTGCAGCTTTTCTGCTGTTTAATCAACTATAAGATAGTTACACATGGCAATTCAACAGCGATCACAAATTCAGCTGGTAAGGGTTCACACTATCACATTGGATTCACTGGTGTCGTGTGACTTCTGACTTTGCCCACCTAGTCCAACACCAGCAGTTCCACATCATGGCTACACATAGAATAACAGGAAGCTACAAGTCTGGCCTGAGCTTATCAGCAGCCCCATTAGAATCGATGTAACAGCCGTCAGAGATAGCAGGAACTGCAGATGCTGGAGTCAGAGACAACACGGGGGAATTCAAAGATGTAATCAGGTATTAACTCACTGGCAGTAACTTGTGGCAGCTCCTTCAATTTGCTCCCTCCTGACGGCTTGACACTTTGCTGTGGCTTAGCAGTTATGTCTCGCTGGATAGCACTCCCAGCTCAAATCAAAAGATAAACGTTCGGGGCATATGCACATAATTGGAGCTGACGTCTGAATGTAGTACTGAGGGAGGGCAGCACTGCCATAGGCAACATCATTCAGGGCAGACATTAAACCAAGTTTCCATTGCTCAGCAAAGTGGGATCTTGATTTGCACCAGGGAGTCCTCACCATCTCCTAGCCAAAATTAATTCATCAGTAAATGAATTGTAATTATTTCCATGTTCTAAGTAAGGGTCACTGGACTTGAAACATTAACTCTGTTTCTCTCTCCACAGATGCTGCCAGACCTGCTGAGTTTCTCCAGCATTCTCTGTGTTTGTTTCATTATCACATTGCTGTTTGTATGACCTTGCTGTGCACAAATTGATTCCTTCCTTGCCAAGGTTACAGCAAACCTGCAAAGCAGGTCGTGTACTCAGATTGAGACCATAAAAAAATGCAGAATCATTGTCTACCCTCGTGCCGTGTTGCGTGAAGGGTTTAAGTGTTGGACAAGATACTGAGGGAGCTCCCATCCCTCAGAAATGGCCGTCGAACCTACGGTCATCCAAATTGGAAAGGCTGCCTATTTGTACAACATCACTCATCTCTGCCCCCACATCAGCTCATCTGCTCGTGAAAGCCTCATCCACTACTGCAGTGAGTAGAATTCAACAGTGTGTGATGACAAGTAATGCTGAAAAAAGACACATTTTGCCAACACTTTTGGTCTTGCACTCGTCAGGACAATACGTGAGAAACAGCAACCTAAAGAGAAAACAACATATGAGAGGATGAGAGTGGTTGGCTAGTGCATTGATAGAGGTGTTAACATGACGACTACATCAGTTACATGATGACTAACAGTTAACTGTCAAGCTTTGTTTATATTTTAAACTAGGCAGGTTGACCCTGGTCAAGGCATTTCTGTGAGATATGGCACTTTTCTTTATATACTCATGAGATGTGGACTGGCTGGGCCAGCAATCATAGCCCATGCATAACTGCCCTTGGGAAGGTGGTGGTGAGCTGTCTTCTCCAAGCACTGCAGTGGAGGAGGAGGAGGAGGAGGAAGCTCAGAGGTTAGCACTGCTGCCTCACAGCACCGGGAACTTGGGTTCCATTCCAGCCTCGGGCGACTGTCTGTGTGGAGTTTGCACATTCTCCCCGTGTCTGCGTGGGTTTCTTATGGGTGCTCTGGTTTCCTCCCACAGTCCACAGATGTGCAGGCTAGGTGCATTAGCCATGGAAAAATGCAGGCTTACAGGGATAGGATGGGGGCATGGGACTCAGTGGAATGCTCTTCAGAGGGTCAGTGTGGACTCGATGGGTTGAACGGCCTGTTTCCACACTGTAGGGATTCTGTGATGAATGTTGTTAGGGAAGGAATTTCAGGATTTCAACCCAGTGATAGCGAAGGTACGGTGATATATTTCCAAGTCAGGATGGTGAGTGGCTTGGGGGGGGTCCTTGCAGGGGGTGCTGTTCCCATGTATCTGCTGTCCTTGTCCTTCCAGATGGAAGTGGTCATGGGTTTGGAAGGTGCTGTCTAAGGATCTTTGGTGAATTTTTACAGTGCAACTTGTGGTTAGGACACACTCCTGCTGCTGAGCATCGGTGGTGGTGGGACTGAATGATTGTGATTAGGACAGCAATCATTCCTGAGAGTTTTACATTGTGGTACAAAGTGCAATAGCAAGCAGGTTGGACTAGAATTTTCCAAATCAGTGCTTGTGCCCCAGTAGGAGTATTGAATTCAACTGAATGTAACAAACATTAGCACAACGTCATGGCCTTTGAGCAGCGATGTGCTTCTGAGACTTTATAAAGCTCGAGTTAGGCCCCATTTAGAATACTGTGTCCAATTTTGGGCCCCACACCTCAGGAAGGACATACTGGCACTGGAGTGTATCCAGCGGAGATTCACACAGATGATCCCTGGAATGGTAGGCCTAACATACGATGAACGGCTGAGGATCCTGGGATTGTATTCATTAGAGTTTAGAAGGCTGAGGGGAGATCTAATAGAAACTTACAAGATAATGCATGGCTTAGAAAGGGTGGACACTGGGAAGTTGTTTCCATTAGGTGGGGATACTAGGAGCCATGGGCACGGCCTTAGAATTAGAGGGGGTCAATTTAGAACGGAAATGAGGAGACATTTCTTCAGCCAGAGAGTGGTGGTCCTGTGGAATTCATTGCCACGGAGCGCAGTGGAGGCCGGGACGTTAAATGTCTTCAAGGCAGAGATTGATAAATTCTTGAACTCGCAAGGAATCGAGGGCTATGGGGAGAGTGCGGGTAAGTGGAGTTGAAATGCCCATCAGCCATGATTAAATGGCGGAGTGGACTCGATGGGCCGAATGGCCTTACTTCCGCTCCTATGTCTTATGGTCTTATGGTCTTATGGGATGTGGAGGCGATTGGTGAGAATGATCAGGAATGACAATGTTCAGTGAATGTGGTGAGATTGAAGAAACTGGGATTGATCTTCCATAGAGCAGAGGAGGCTAAGGGGGAGATTAAATAAAGACTATCGCCAGGTTGGATTTCAACAAAAACAATTAACAGTTTCGCACGAACAATAATCAAGCTAATCAGCACCATTTTCTCATGCCCCATAAACTGATGTTTCCTTTCAATGACTGAATTTCTTGCACACAGTTCTGATGAGCCAAAGATGGAAAGCTTTAATTTTGTGCCTCCTTTAAACAGTGATTGGTTGATTAATTGAATTTACTGTCACATGTACTGAAATACAATGAAAAGCTTTGTTTATGAGCGGTACAGGCTGATCATAGCAAGCAAAGGATGTACGGATCAAAAAGTCTTCAGGGCATACTGGTTACATTGCAGGTTACATTATTTGAGGCTACTTCTGTCTGTATGACTTTTACAATTATTTTAAGAAAACTGAAACCTGAAAGGTTTGATAGACTAAACCAGGATAAACTATTTCCAGAGGCAGAAGAATTGAAGACCAGGGGCTGGAGAACAGAAGTGATTAGCACAAGAAGCAGAGGGAAGGTGAAGGGAACAATGTGAAGTCCGTGAGTTGTTGTCATCAGGAACACCCTGCTGGTAAGGGTGGATAAAGTAGTTTCAAAGGAAATGGACAAGTACCTGAAAAGGAAATCTCTGTTGGATTGTGAGGACAAATACAAAGAGAGTGGAATAAATTGGATAATTCAGCACCAAAATGATGTGCTGAATAGCCCCATTCTGAACTGGACGATTCTAGACATTACATAGTGTAGGTAAAATATTAATTTGAGAGCTCAGTTTCACAGTGACGAAAGGCAGGGATAAAGTCTGGAATTTAATATAACAATTCAGTTCACTCAACTGTCCCATTGCTACAGTCAAAATTCGAAATATTTTGTGTTGAGCTGCCGGTACAGTGAACCTGATATTGCCAATTAATGTTGAAGCTGTGGTGCCTGAGAGGACATTCTCCAGTCTGTCATGTATCCTTCAGAATTCTTTTGCTGACAATGGACACCATCAGGGCTAACTCCTAAGTAATGTTTAACCTTATACACCAGAGCTCTGGATAGCATTTTCACTTTAGAGACAGAAGACCACAGCACCATTAGACATAGGAGCAGAATAGGCCATTCAGCCCATTGAGTCTGCTCCACCATTCCATGAGATCATGGCTGATCTGATAATCCTCAACTCCACTTTGCTGCCTTTCCCCCATAACCCTTAATTCCATTCCTGATTTTAAAAATCTATCTCAGCTTTGAATATACTTAATTGCCTCAGTATCGACAGCTCTCTGTGGAAAGAATTTCACAGATTCTCTATCATCTGAGAGAAAAAAGATTCTTCCTCATCTCTGTCTTAAATGGTTGACCCCTTATTCTCAGATTATACCCTCTGGCTCTAGACTCTCCAAGGGAAACAACCTCTCCACATCTACTCTGTCAAGTCCCCTAAGGACTGTTTCAATCAGGTCACCTCTCATTCTTCTAAACTCTAGTGAGTACAGGTCTAACCTATTCAACCTCTCCTGGTATGACATTCCCTCCATAACGGAGATCAGTACAGTGAAGCTTCTCTGCACTGCCTCCAATGCCAGTACTTTTTTTTTATTAGATGAGGGGCTCAAAGCTGTTCACAGTATTCC
This sequence comes from Ginglymostoma cirratum, assembly GCA_024137785.1. Lineage (NCBI taxonomy): Eukaryota > Metazoa > Chordata > Chondrichthyes > Orectolobiformes > Ginglymostomatidae > Ginglymostoma > Ginglymostoma cirratum. The sequence continues at coordinate 20,007,337 of JAHRHZ010000273.1, read as the reverse complement.
AACTTTGGTCTGACTTGTACCTTGTACTGTTTTAGCAAAACCTCCCGAATTTTATTTTACATTCTCTTTGAAATGAAGGCCAACATTCCATTCGCCTTCCCTGTTACCTGCGGAACTTGGATGCATTTGTTTTGTGATTTATGGATGAGGACTCCCAAATCCCTTAGTTCTGTAGCTTTGTGCAGTCCTTCTCCATTTAACTCATATTCAGTTTCTCTATACTTCCAGCCAAAGTGCACAACTTCACATTTTCCCACATCACATTCTCTGCCAACTTTTAGACTGTTCACTTAACCTGTCTACATCTCTTTGAAATCTGTTTATGTTATCCTCTCCGCTTGCCTTCCCCCACCTGTTTCTTTGACATCCACAATCTCAGCTATCGTACATTCATTTTCCTCATCCAAGTCATTGTAAAGGATTGTGGCACTGAGCCCTGTGGCACTCCACAATATATTGGCTACAAGCATGAGAAAGCCCCCTTATTGCAACTCTCTACTGGTAGCCAGTTCTGTCTCTGTGCCAATGTGTTACATCCAAAACCATGGGCACCTACCTTATTAAGGAGCTTAATTTTTGGTATCTGATCAAATGCATGCCAAAAATCCAAATATATTATATCCACTGTTTCCCCCTTATCTATCCTGCTTGTTACCTCCTCCAAGAAATCTAATAAACCTGTAAGGCATGATTTACACTTTGTGAAGCCATGTTGACTCTGATTGATCATACTGCATTTTTCTAAATGCTTTGCTATTCCATCCTTTATATTAGACATTTTCTCAACAGGCATCAAGCTAAAGTTACCTGTTTTTGCCTCCTCTCCTTTTTAAATAAAAGTGTTACATTGGTAGTTTTTCCAGTCCTCTGGGACTTTTCTAGAATCTAAGGGTTCCTGGAAGTTTGCTACCAGTGCATCCACTATCTCTGTAGCTACTTCCTTTAATATCCTAAGATACGTCCCATCAGGCGCAGGGGATTCAACAATCTCCAGCTCCATTTGTTTCATAGCAACATAGAAAATAAGAGCAGGAGCAGGCTCTTCAAGTCTCTCTTAATACATCATCAAGGCCAACATACTGTCTGCTTTCTTCACTGCCTGATGGACCTGCAGGCTTAATTTCAGTAACTGGTTCATGAGGGTGTCCAGGTCTAGTTGAACCTGCCCTTCTCTCCATTTACAGCCTGTCAGCTGATAATCTGCCTTTCTATTTTTGGTACCAAAGTGGAAAATCTCACAGTTATCCACATGAACCTGCATCTGCCATGCATTTGCCCATTGTTGTGGATCAGACGAGACCCCCTCAAAATATATTACAAAGGTAGCCAAGACCTTAGCTTTTTCTTATTTTAAAGGGAAATGTGGGGTGCAATTCAATTGGTCAAACTACTTGACATGAGACAAAACACAGTTTATTCAAACACTGCAGTTAAAATACAATAAAGGAAAGAAGGAATTGGAACAACAACTCTATTGGAAACCTTAACAGCATAATAAATACAGTAATTATTACTAATTAATTGTTCCAATATAATAACGTCCATAAAAACAGCTTTGGCAAAAAGGCATATTCAGAAAACAGGTTGGCTCACATGCAGTTCTCCAATCCAGGAAGAAAGAACTTCAAAAGACACCAGTGTAGCAGCTGGGAGACTTTCACTGCCTTCCAACACTGCAACAACTGCCAAAAGCTAACTAAAAAACCCTGGATCTGTGAGAGCTTGAACACAGCCACTCAGGCTTAAAAAAAACACCAAGGCCTCACAAGTTGTTTATCTTCTCATAGACTGCTAGGCGCCTGATCCCAATCTCTCTCGAAAAGATACCAGGACAAAACACACACTTCTTGAGGCCACAGCATTGTCATACCCACTCACTCAGCCTGTCAAAATCGCTCTGCATCCTCCTCATGGCTCACCCTACCATCATCTGCAGACATTATATCGACGAAAGCATCAATATATATTGTGAATATATTGTGGCGTCCCAGTACTGTTCCCTGTGATGCCCCACTAGTCACTCTCTGCCGCTTGGAAAATGACCCATTAATTCCTGCTCTTTGTTTCCAGTCTCCCCACCAGGTCCCTATCTATCTCAGTGCACTGTACTTTAATTTTACACTATAATCTCTCATGTGGCACCTTAACAAATGCCTTCTGAAAATCCAAGTAAACAACATCCGCTGGCTCTCCTGATCAAATCTACCAGATACACCCTTGAAGAATTCCAGGAAATTGGTCAAGCATAATTTCCATTTTGTAAACCCATGCTGACTCTGAACAACTCTGTCACTGTTTTTCAAGTGCGCTGCTATAAAAGCTTTCATACCAGACCCCCACATTTTCCCTGATGTCAGACTAACGTGTCTGTAATTCGCTGTTCGGGAGTCATAGAGTCATATAGCACAGAAACAGGCCCTTTGTGTTTGCTCTGTGCCTCCTTTTCTGAATATTTGGGATATATTAGCTGTCCTCCAAACCATAGGAACTGTTCCAAAGCTGATAGCATCATGTACAATGATCACCAATATATCCATTATTTCCAGGGCCACATCGTCAAGTGTTCTGGATTGCAGATTATCAGGCCATGGGGACCAATTGGCCTTTAATCCCATCATAATACCATTCCCCTACAAATACTGATTTCAAAGAAAAGAACAAAGAAAATTATAGCGCAGGAACAGGCCCTTCGGCCCTTCAAGCCTGCGTTGATCCAGATCCTCTACCTAAACCTGTCGCCTATTTTCCAAGGATCTGTATCCCGCTGCTCCCTGCCCATTCATGCATCTGTCTAGATTCATCTTAAATGACGTTATCGTGCCCGTCTCTACCACCTCCGCTGGCAACGCGTTCCAGGCACCCACCTCCCTCTGCATAAAGAACTTTCCATGCATATCTCCCTTAAACTTTCCCCCTCTCACCTTGAAATCATGACCCCTAGTAATTGAGTCCCCCACTCTGGGAAAAACCTTCTTGTTATCCACCCTGCCTATACCTCTCATGATTTTATAGGCCTCAATCAGGTCCCCCATTAACCTCCGTCTTTCTAATGTAAATAATCCTAATCTACTCAACCTCTCTTCATAGCTAGCGCCCTCCATACCAGGCAACATCCTGGTGAACCTCCTCTGCACCCTCTCCAAAGCATTCACATCCTTTTGGTAATGTGGCGACCAGAACTGTATGCAGTATTCCAAATGTGGTTGAACCAAAGTCCTCTACAACTGTAACATGACCTGCCAACTCTTGTACTCAATACCCCGTCCGATGAATGAAAGCATGCCGTATGCCTTCTTGATCACTCTATCCACCTGCGTTGCCACCTTCAGGGTACAATGGACCTGAACACCCAGATCTCTCTGTGTAACAATTTTCCCCAGGGCTTTTCCATTTACCGTATAGTTCGCTCTTGAATTGGATCTTCCAAAATGCATCACCTCGCATTTGCCTGGATTGAACTCCATCTGCCATTTCTCCGCCCAACTCTCCAATCTATCTATATTCTGCTGCATTCTCCGACAGTACCCTTCACTATTTGCTACTCCACCAATCTTAGTGTCATCTGAAACTTGCTAATCAGACCATCTATATCTTCCTCCAGATCATTTATGTATACCACAAACAACAGTGGTCCCAACATGGATCCCTGTGGAACACCAGTGGTCACAGTTCTCCATTTTGAGAAACTCCCTTCCACTACAGCTCTCTGTCTCCTGTTGCCCAGCCAGTTCTCTATCCATCAAGTGAGTACACCCTGGACACCATGCAACTTCACTTTCTCCATCAGCCTACCATGGGGAACCTTATCAAACGCCTTACTGAAGTCCATGTATATGACATCTACAGCCCTTCCCTCATCTATCAACTTTGTCACTTCCTCAAAGAATTCTATCAAGTTGGTAAGACATGACATTCCCTGCACAAAACCATGCTTCCTATCACTAATAAGCTCATTTTCTTCCAAATGTAAATAGATCCTATCCCTCAGTATCTTCTCCAGCAGCTTCCCCACCACTGACGTCAGGCTCACCGGTCTATAATTACCTGGATTATCCTTGCTACCCCTCTTAAACAAGGGGACAACGTTAGCAATTCTCCAGTCCTCCGGGACCTCACCCGTGCTCAAGGATGCTGCAAAGATATCTGTTAAGGTACCAGCTATTTCCTCTCTCACTTCCCTCAGTAACCTGGGATAGATCCCATTCGGACCTGGGGACTTGTCCACCCTAATGCCTTTTAGAACACCCAACACTTCCCCCCTCCTTATGCCGACTTGACCTAGAGTAATCAAACATCTATCCCTAACCTCAACATCCATCATGTCCCTCTCCTCAGTGAATACCGACGCAAAGTACTCATTAAGAACCTCACTCATTTTCTCTGACTCCTCGCATAACTTCCCTCCTTTGTCCTTGAGTGGGTCAACCCTTTCTCTAGTTACCCTCTTGTTCCTTATGTATGAATAAAAGGCTTTCGGATTTTCCTTAACCCTGTTTGCTAAAGATATTTCATGTCCCCTTTTAGCCCTCTTAATTCCTTGTTTCAGATTGGTCCTACTTTCCCGATATTCTTCCAACAAATATTCTTCCGATATTCGTCTGTTTTTAAGTGCCACGACCTTATGTATGCTTCCTTTTTCCTCTTTGCTAGTGTCACAATTTCACCTGTCATCTATGGTTCCCTAATCTTGCCCTTTCTATCCCTCATTTTCACAGGGACATGTCTGTCCTGCACTCTAATCAACCTTTCTCTAAAAGCCTCCCACATATCAAATGTGCATTTACCTTCAAACAGCTGCTCCCAATCCGCAACCCCAGCTCCTGTCGAATTTTGCTATAGTTGGCCTTCCCACAATTCAGCACTCTTCCTTCAGGACCACTCTCGTCTTTGTGCATGAGTATTCTAAAACCTACGGAATTGTGATCACTATTCCCAAAGTAATCCCCTACTGAAACTTCAACCACCTGGCCGGGCTCATTCCCCAACACTAGGTCCAGTATGGCCCCTTCCCGAGTTGGACTATTTACATATTGCTCTAGAAAACCCTCCTGGATGTTCCTTACAAATTCTGCTCCATCTGAACTCCTAACACTAAGTGAATCCCAGTCAATGTTGGGAAAATTAAAATCTCCCGTCTCCACCAAACTGTTGCTCCTACATCTTTCCATAATCTGTCTACATATTTGTGCCTCTATCTCACACTCACTGTTGGGAGGCCTGTAGTACAGCCCCAACATTGTTACTGCACCCTTCCTATTTCTGAGCTCTGCCCATATTGCCTCACTGCTCAAGTCCTCCATAGTGTCCTCCTTCAGCACAGCTGTGATATCCTCTTTGACCAGTAATGAAACGCCTCCACCCCTTTAGTTGCCAATCTTGCCCTTCCCTCAACCAAGTCTCAGTAATAGCAATACCATCATACTCCCAGGTACTAATCCAAGCCCTAAGTTCATCTGCTTTACCTACTACACTTCTCGCATTAAAACAAATGCACCTCAGACCACCTGTCCCTTTGCGTTCATCATCTGCTCTCTGCCTACTCTTCCCCTTAGTCACACTGACTTCGTTATCTAGTTCCTTACAGGCTTTAGTTACTTCCTCCTTACTGTCCACTAACCTCCTCATTTGGTTCCCATCCCCCTGCCACACTAGTTTAAACCCTCCCCAACAGCATTAGCAAAAGCAGCCCCTAGGACATTGGTTCCAGTCCTGCCCAGGTGTAGACCGTCCGATTTGTAATAGTCCCACCTCCCCTAGAACCGGTCCCAATGTCCCAAAAATCTGAGCCCCTCACTTCTTTCCCATCTCTCAAGCCACTCATTTATCCTGCCTATTCTTTCATTTCTACTCTGACTACCACGTGGCACTGGTAGAAATCTTGAGATTACTACCTCTGAGGTCCTATTTTTTAACTTGGCTCCTAAGTCCCTAAATTCTGCTTGAAGGACCTCATCCCGTTTTTTACCTATATCATTGGTGCCGATATGCACGATGACAGCTGACTGTTCACCCTCCCCCTTCAGAATGTCCTGCAGTCGATCTGAGACATCCCTGACCCGTACACCTGGGAGGCAACATACCATTTGGGAGTCTTGTTTTTGACCACAGAACCACCTATCTACTCTCCTTACAATCGAATCCCCCATGACTATAGCCCTTCCACTCTTTTTCCCGCCTTTCTGTACAGCAGAGCCAGCCACTGCGCCATGAACCTGGCTACTGCTGCCTTCCCCTGGTCAGCCATCTGCCCCAACAGAATCCAAAACATCTGTTTTGGAGGGAGATGAGCGCAGGGGACACCTGCACTGCCGTCCTGCTTTTTCTCTGCCTTTTGGTCACCCATTCCCTTTCTCCCTCAGTGATTCTAATCTGCGGTGTGACCAGTTTGCTGAATGTGCTATCCACGACTTCCTCAGCATTGCAGATGCTCCAAAGTGAGTCCATCCGCAGCTCCAGAGCCATCATAGGGTCTAACAAGAGCTGTAGCTGGACACACTTCCTGCACGTGTAGGATTCAGGGACATCAGCCACGTCCCTGAGCTCCCACATTGAGCAAAAGCAGCATAACACAGGTCTGGGATCTCCTGCCATTTTTACTCTTAAACCTAATTTAGTCCTGCTATAAAATCAAATACCAGATAAATGAAATGAAAAAGGTTTGTACCAAATCACTCTACTTACCAGCACACGACAAAAAACAGAAAAACACTTACCTTATCAACACACCATTTCCTGAAGGTCCCTACTCTAATTAGGTCTTGAATTGTTTGGAACATTATTTTTGTCTCCTTTGTGAAGACAAAACCAAAGTTAGTGTCGAATTGTTCTGCAATCTCTTTGTTTCTCTACATAACTGCCCTGTTTCTGATTGTAAGATATTTCTGATTGAAAAATGTATGTTTTCAGGAATCTTTTTCACTTTAAATACCTAGAGAAGCTTTTACAATCATTTTTCAAGTTTTCTACAAGCTTACTCTTGCAATCTATTTTATCCCTCTTAAACAATCCCTTTCTTCTCCTTTGCTGAAATCTAAATAGCTTCCAATCCTCTGACCTCCTGCTCTTTTCAGCCAATTTATATGTCTCTTGCTTGGATCTATTACAATAGCTAATTTAGCTCGTTGGTGAACACCAGGCCATCATTTGCTGTTATTTTTGTGCCAGACAAGAATGAACAATTATTACAGTCCTTCTATGTGCTACGTAAATGTTGACTAATGCCGATCCACTGTTATCATTTCAAGTAAGACTCCCAAAATATCACAGCCAGCTCACGCTTCATAATTTCATAATTTTCTTTATTCAGATTCAAGACTGTTGTCTCAGTATCTACAACTTCACTTAAACAAACAACTCGAGTACATTCTGGTTAATCAACTTCAGGACTTTTTCTTGAGAGATAGTTAATCGATGTGTTTATTCAGAGATCAAACTCCAAATATTTCAGCACGAAATCGATGACATTCCAGTGACTGTACTGAGGGAATGCCGCACTGTCAGAGGATCAGTGCTGAGGGAGTG
>JAHRHZ010000273.1:19987795-19998793 GCA_024137785.1 Ginglymostoma cirratum | reverse complement strand
GTCAGTACTGAGGGAGTGCCGCACTGTTAGAGGGTCAGTGCTGAGGGTGTGCCGCACTGTCAGAGGGTCAGTACTGAGGGAATGCCGCACTGTCGGACGGTCAGCGCTGTTGGAGTACCGCACTGTCAGAAATGCCATCTTTTAGATCAGGCATCAAGCTCCTGCACAGTCTACTCTGCCAGCTCGTTCCAAAGAATCTGACATTCACAATTTCAAAGGAGTTTCAAACTGATCTCTCACTGTCGTGGGGCCCATAGCTATCCCGCAAACTGCCTCAAAAATGGATGCACTTCATCACATTGGTGTTTTTGGGAAAGCACTTTGCAGTAATTGGGCACCTTGCTTCCTACATTGCAGCGCAGCAGGAACAGGATATTTCACTGGCAGTGATGTGCTGAGGATGTGAAACATTTACCGAAATGCAAACTCTTTCACCATCTCCAACAGCCTAAAGGAGATTTGGCAGGAATTGTTAACTCTGTTCGTTGCAGGCTGTCACGTGGATTGCAGTTCCCTGATTCCAGCTCTTAGCCCTGTCCTAACACCTTGAGCTCTGCAAAATGTCAACATACTCCAACCATCTGCTTCGCTGTGAGCACAGCGACAGGAACAATGCTGCCTGCTCAAACAGCTCCCCCTCAGCATGCTACAGAGAATGCTGGACAGTCAGCTCACTATAAATAGCCCAACTCAGTCAGCACAATGAATGAGCCCTAATTTCACATGCACTGCTCAACTGCAGAGACATGTAGTGAGGAAAGTTTCTGGATGGATTGCAGTCTTTCTTTTTTTGTTAACTATTGATTCTGGTGTTAAGGCATAAATTCTTGCCACAATGCCCGGGTGGGTTTCCTCCGGGTGCCACAGTTTCTTCCCACAGTCCCAGGTTAGGTGGATTGGCCATGCTAAATTACCCTTAGTATCCGGGGATGTGCAGGCTTGTGGGATTAGTCGTGTGAAATGCAGGGTCACAGGACTGGGGTGAGTTGAGGTGGGATGCTCTTCAGACAGTCAGTGTGGGCCCGATGGGCTGAAATGCCCTGCTTCCACACTGTAGGGATTCTATGATTCACTGATAAGAGAACATTTACCTTCCAAATGGTTGATTCACCCGAACGAACTGTGTTTGATCTCAGGTGTTGAGTTTGCTAATCTCAACAGAAAATTTACATTGACAAAGTATTGCACAGAACAGCACAGAAGCAGACCATCCCGCCACTCTGCTGGGTCTTTTTGCTACACCTGAGCTTCTCCCGATCCTTGTCTTCCCCAATCCTGGGGGAATGTTGTGGGAGAATTTAGGACCAAAGGCTTTATTTCAGAATAAAGGACTGCGCAGTTAAAACAGAGATGAGGAGTAATTTCTTCTCTTAGAGGGGAGTGAATCTGTGGAAATCTTTACTGCAGAGGGCTGTTGAGGCTGGGTCATTAAGTATATTCTAGGCTGAGACAGACAGATTTTTAATCAGGAAGGGAATCAAGGGTTATTGGGAAAAGGCAGGAAAGTGGAGTTGAGAATTATCAGATCAGCCATGATCTCATTGAATAACAGAGCAGACTCGATGGGCTGAATGGCCTATTCTGCTCCTACACCCCTCAGTCTGTTGGTTCCTTCCTCTCTCGTCAGCTCCAGCTGATTCCAGGAGACTCCATATTGTTCCCGGGCTTCAGCTAGTCCACCCAGATTCCCTTGCGATTGCTCCGTCATGGGGCAGCAGCCTGAGAGGATCATCAAAATAGGCCATTTGGCTCCTTATTCCTGCTTCACCATTCAATAGGATCATGGTTGATCTGACCCTCCTCACATTCACCTTCCTGCCCTTTCCCACACCTTTGGTTCCCCTGACTGATCAAGAATCTGTCTATCTCGGCCTTAAATATACACAAGGACTCAGCCCCACAACTCCTTATGGCAAGGAGTTCCAAAGAGTCACAACTCTCTGAGAGAAGAAATTCCTTCTCATCTCAGTCTTAAATTGGTGCCCTTTTATTCTGAGACTATACCCTCTGGTCCTAGACGGTCACATGAGGGAAACATCCTCTCAGCATTTACCTTGTCAAGCCCCTTAAGAATCTGGTATGTTTCAATGACATCATCTGTCATTCTTCTAACCTCCAGTGAGTAGAGCCCCAAACTGTTTAACCTTTGTTCATAAGATAATCCCTCCATACTCAGGGACCATCCAAGTGAATCCTCTTTTAGCTACCTCCAATGAAATGATGTCATTCCTTAAATAAGGAGATCAAAACTGCTCACAGTATTCAGATATGGTCTCACCAGCGCCTTGTACAGCTGCAGTAATACTTCCTTACTCTTACACTCCAAACCCTTGAAATAAGGGCCTATATTCCATTAGCCTTCTTGATTCCCTGCTGCACCTGTGTGCTAGCTTTCTGTGCTTCATGCACAAATTGCCCCAAGTCCCTTTGTTTGCAGCTTTAAGAATGCTCAACACTCACAGTCCTCAGTAACGCCCTCCCCGAGCCCCTCAAGCCCACCACCTCATCCCAGTTAGGGATCAATGACATGGCTGTGATGGTGACGAAATGGATATTATTGAGACTGCCTCAAGAATTAAGAACAAACCTTACAACACCATAAAATATTTCAAACGGTAAAATCATAGACCACAGGTACTTCACAGGAGTAACAGGACAGAAGTACAAGGGGAGATTTTACAATCAGTAACAAATTATTTGATAAAAACTGAAAGAACTGCAGACGCTGTAAACCAGAGGCATATATAGAAAGGGCTGGAAAAGCTCGGCAGGTCTGGCAGCATCTGTGAAGAGAATCGAGTTAACGTACTGGTTCGAGTGACCTTTGTCAGAAGAGGAAGGGTCACCCGAAGCTGACCGCTGCCCTGGGTTGAACAGTTTGGCAGAGCCACACAGCAAAGCACCAGATATTTCTGTGGCATGGCAGTACCACACAGGATGGGGGACAGGGGAGGAGGACAAGGAATGGGAATCAGACAGACGTCGCAAAAATATAATTAAAATAAAACACAAACACGCTCCTGCTGCCTCACCAACATCCTAAAGTAACCAAGGAAGTTGCCATGGTGATGGGGAGATTTTGCACTCTGCACAGATACAGTTAGCTCTTTCAAAACTATAAATAATTAAATCATTCACACTCAAACACTGCTTGGCAGTGAAAGTGTTGCAGATGAACGGAAGAAATGTAAACAAAAGAAAATAAGTCAAAGGGAATTATGTGGCAGTGAGAGGTCAGCACAACTCTCTTCCCAGAAGCCCAGTACCAAGGGAAGGTTGGACCACCTTTCAACATCATATTCTCTTGTGCCTGGACCATCAAAAATACATACAAATTGAAAACAAGCGTGGATTAGGTCATTCAGCCCTTCAAGCCTGGTCTGCCATTCCATATGATCATGACCGATCATCCAACTCAGTCCCCTGTTGCTGCTTTCTCTCCAGACCCTTTATTCCTTTTGCCCAAAGAACTATATCCAATTCCTTCTTAGGGGCAGCACGGGGCTCAGTGGTTAGCACTGCTGCCTCACAGCGTCAGGCACTCAGGTTTGTTTCCACCCTCGGGCGACTGTCTGTGTGGGTTCTCCCGTGTCTGCTTGGGTTACCTCCAGGTGCTCCATTTTCCTCCCACAGTTCAAAGATATGTGTATTATGTGGATTTCCCATGCTAAATTGCCCCATAGTATTCAGGGTTATGCAGGCTAGGTGGGTTAGCCATGGGAAAGGCAGGGTTACAGGGATGGGATGGGCCTGGGTGGGATGCCCTTTGGATGGTTGGGGTGGACCCAGTGGGAAAAAGGGCCTGCTTCCACACTTTATGGATTCTATGAAAACACTCAAAGTTCTGGCCTTAACTGCTTTCTGTGGCAGAAAATTCCACAAGTTCAGCCAGAGACTTTTTGCTAGGGTGGAGGTAGCTATTACAAGGGAACATAGTTTTAAAGTGAGTGGAGGTAGATATAGGGGAGATGTCAGGGGTAGGTTCTTTACTCAGAGAGCGGTTGGGGCGTGAAATGCATTGCCGGAGAGGGTAGTGGAGTCGGCCTCATTAGGGGCATTTAAGCGGCTATTAGATAGGCATATGGATGACAGTATAAGGTAGGGGTTGAGGTTAGATAGGCCTTAGGATTAGCGTAAAAGTTCGGCACAACATCGTGGGCCGAAGGGCCTGTACTGCGCTGTACTGTTCTACGTTCTATGTTCTATGTTCTCTGGGTGAAGCGATTGCTCGTCATCTCAACTCAGTCTCCTGTTCCCTCCTTCTCCCTAGACTCTTTGATTCATTTATTCCAAAAAACTGTATCCAACTCCTTCTTAGGGGTGGCACGGTTGCTCAGTTAGCACTGCTGTCTCACAGCGCCAGTGACCCAGGTTCAATTCCAGCCTCAGGTGATTGTCTGTGTGGAGTTTGCACATTCTCCCTGTATTTGCATGGGTTTCCTCCAGGTGCTCCGGTTTTCTCTCACAGTCCAAAGACATGCAGATTAGGTGGATTGGCCGCGCTAAATTGTCCCATAGTGTCCAGGGATATGTAGGTTAGGTGGATTAGTCACAGGAAGTGCAGGGTTACAAGGATGGGGTAGGGTGATGGGTCTGGGTAGGATTCTCTTCGGAAAGTCAGTGTGGACCTGTTAAGCCACACTGCAGGAATTCTATGATTCTCAGTCTTCAATTGGCTTGGACTGTAACCCCTGGTTCTGGACTCTCTGCTCATGAGCAACAGCTGACCAGCAATTCCACTACAAATTAACGAGTCCCAACCTTCTGGCAGATAGAAACATGAATCAGAGATTAAGTAAAGAGAGGTATGGTCACAGATGGGAAAAATCATCGCAGCTCTGTTTTGTACTCTCACTCTCCACAGATGCTGTCAGATCTGCTCAGCATTTGCCCAGCACGTTTTTTGTCCTTGCATATTTTGAACTTTATTTCAGATTTCCCGTGCATGCAGTATTTCGCTCTTGCTATTCCAGAGTAGTCTGAAACACAGACACAGCTCTCATCTCCAAAGCACAAATAGGATATAGAGGCAGGTGCTGCAGAGGGTGCAAACAAGAAAAAAGATTTCCTGAAATTATGCAGCATTCCGAAGTAATACCTTTTACCTAAATCATTTAGGGCACATGGGCATCGCTGACTGACCAGCATTTGTTGTTCTACCCTAGTTTCCCTTGGGAAGGTGATGGTGAGCTGCCTTCTTGAACCACTGCAGTCCATGTGCTGTAGGGAGACCCACAAAGTCCTTAGCCTGGGAATTCCAGGATTTTGACCCAGTGACAGTGAAGGAGTGGCGATATATATTTCAAAGTCAGGATGGTGAGTGACTCAGAGGGGAACTTGATGGATGTTCCCATACATCTTCTGCCCTTGTCCTTCTAGATGGAAGTGTTCATGGGCTTGGAAGGTGCTGTCTGAGGATCTTTGGCGAATTTCTGCAGTGCATCTTGTAGATAGTACACACTGCTGCTACTGAGTGTCGGTGGTGGAGGGAGTGGATGCTTGTGGATGTGGTGCCAATCAAATGGGCTGCTTTGTCCTGGATGCTGTCAAACTTCTTGTGTGTTGTTGGGGCTGCACCCATCCAGGCAAGTGGGGAGTATTCCATCACACTCCTGACTTGTGCGTTGTAGATAGCGGACAGGCTTTGAGAAGTCAGGAGGTGAGTTACTTGCTGCAGTATTCCTCGCCTCTGGCCTGCTCTTGTAGCTGCTGTGTTCATGTGGTGAATCCAACTCAGTTTCTAGTCAATAACAAAATCCTGTAGTAGTGGATCCCTCTGAGGAAATATTGAAATGACTGGGACAGTGTCCTTGAGGGGTGACCTTGGTCCTTATAATTTTATCGGGGTGTGATAGGATCAACAGAGAGAAGTTGCTTACACATACAGGCAAAATGAGACTATGGGGAAATACGTATCAAATCTCAGAATCACAGAATTGATATGGTGTGAAAGGAAGCTATTTAGTCCATCATGCCTGCACTGGTTCTATTCCCTAGTTTGAGATTGATTTATTGTTTTTCACTGTATCTTGGTACATGTCACAAGTGTTGTTTTGCATGCTCGACAGGCAGATCATACCATACAAAGTGCATCGAGGTAGCAGAACGGAGAGCAGAATACAATGTTACAGCCACAGAGAAAATGCAGAGCGAGAGAGATCAGAATTAACATTGAGAGGTCTGTACAAAAGTCTGATAACAGCAGGGAAGAAGCTGTTCTCGAATCTATTCATACATATATTCAAACTTTTATATCTTCTGCTGGCTTTTCCCCATCTCCTTGTACACAATTTCTATCCAAATCATCATCCTATGTCCCTGTTGAATAACACCAATAGGGAATTAAGGAGACATGCATTTACCCGGAGAGTGGTGACAGCTGGAATAATTGGTTCAGGTTAATCATACAATGTGTTTGAGGCAAACATTTCAGGGAGAAAGCAACAGAAGGAAAAGTTACTCCGATAAAGGCAAAATCCTGCAGATGCCGGGAATCTGAAAAAAAAACGCAGAGAATTCAGGAGAAACGTAGCAAGTCTAGAACTCCAATGTTCTGAAGAAGGGTCACAAAGCTGTTTTTCTCGCCACAGAAGCTGCCAGACCTGCTGAGTTTCTCCAGCACTGTCTGTGTTTCCAGCATCTGCTTTTAGTCATGACTTGCGAGTGGTGCTGTCATACAAACTCTGGACTCTTGCTACTTGACTCGGTTTCTGGATGTTAAAAAGCAACTCACTCTGCATCACTGTAAATGCTTTCAATTATTAGCTTAGTTCATTACTACGGCATAGATGCAAACTTTTATTTATGCTTAAATCAAATTCTTGTTAATGAACAACTATTTCTCAAACAACTTGGATAATTTCTACAAGGGATTATTCTCAGAAAATCAGTCTGTTGTAACATTTTCTACATTACTGCTGTGACTACGTTCCACAAGAAATCATTGATTAGCTGGTACAGTCTCTCAGCCATGCTGAGTTCCTGAGAAGTTACCATACAAATGAACTTTTTCTTCTTAACATGCTGCCCTGGGGTCCTTCCTAACGTTGCTCATGTTCCTTAAATCTTTCTCATCCACCAGTTTGCTGTGATCAATGTATCTGTGTAACACCTTAAAGTGCCCCTGGTTTATACAGGATCTTGCTGTGCTCAACTCACTACAGTGCAAAGTGACAACACATTTTAATGCGCAGTTGATCGAGGTTGGGGAACTCCAGCATGTCTCAGGGTCATGGATGGTGCTGGGCAGATGGGAGTCATCTCGTTAACGAAATGACACAGTTTTTGCACATAAGAAAATGGGTTAAGATATGCTGAATCGACTGACCCTGATGCAAAACAGAACATGCCAACATGACCTTGGAACCTGCAAAGGATCCAAGAGAGATTTTTAATCAGTAAGAGAATTGAGGGTTTTGGGGAAAGGGCAGAAAAGTCGAGTTGAGGATAATCAGATGAGCCATGATTGAATGGCTGAGCACAGTCAATGGGCTGAAAGGCCTACTTCTGCTCCTACATCTTACGGTGCAATGGAACACTTGCACCTTTGCCTGTTTTGCTTTCTGAATGCTCCGGGACTAAACAGGAAATGAGAAACAGGTCATGGTGAGACATTCTGACAAGGAACAGGAGAGCTGGGATTTTATTTTCCACAGACCATATACCATTGGTCACATTGTTCTTGGAATCTGATGCCTGGCCACAACTGACTGGTCTGACATTGGATTCATTGTCAGTCCTCTGTCCCCATTCCCAGCCCAGGGACTGCATCCTCTTGTTATCCTTTGAAGGTGTATAGGACACACAGTTCCACAAAATCCCTGTGGAAATTTTGTCTCCCGCTGGTGGTGAGCCTGGAGGCTGGATGGGGATAGATAGAGGGAGGACTATTGGCCATAAACCCCCACCAGCTTCCTGGCCCTGCCGGAATTCTTTGGGGATGAGAAGGCCCTTGAGTGACCAATGAATGACCAGTGAGAGACCAGATGATAGCTACACCACTGAAATTGGTCAGCATGTGGTCGCCTGTTCACGGAGATGGAGGGACCCTCAATCAAAGGCACTCGGTTCTCAGTCCTGGGAACTGGACAGTGCAGAGGGTGCTTCTGGGCAGCCATTTACCCTTTACGCTCCCACCCACCCAGCAAACACCAGTAACCCCTCCCCCCGATCCCGGGGGTTGATGGGGGTATGGGTCACTCTCGACTGGCTAGCTGAGTTAACTCAGTGACGAGAGTGTGCTACAGAATAAAGCTGACAGCCCGCTGTTTCAGAGTCCAGGCCTGTTCACCCAGTCCCTTCACTGATGGAATGTTTACCCTCAAGCCGTACATAACCAGTTGTCTCTCACTCTGTCTAAAGGAGACAGTTGCCTGTGGACCTTTGTAAACCATGCCTCCACACCTTCTCAGAGCACTGCGACTCTCCAAATACCACACCGACCCATAGCAGGTCAAGAAGACGCCTCACGACCACCCTCTCCAGGGCAATTAGGGAGGGGCAACAAATGCACAGAGACCTTATGAACAAGAGTTGGCCATTTGGCCCTTCAAGCCTGCTCTGCCATTCAATAAGATTGTGGCTGATCTGATTTTAACTTCAACCCTATATTCCTGCAACCACCCAATAACCTTTCCTCCCCTTGGTCATTGAGAATCTACATTCTTCTGCACTCAAAATATTTCAAGATTCAACGGGCACTGGTTATTAAGAAACTAAATTCCCAAACTCACAACCCTCAGGGAAAAAAAAAGTTTCTTCATCAAAACTGAAAGGACTGCGGACGCTGTAAATCAGGAGCAAAAACAGAAGTTGCTGGAAAAGCTCAGCAGGTCTGGCAGCATCTGTGAAGAGAAATCAGATTTAACATGTCGGTCAAGTTTTGAGGAAGGGTCACCGGACCCAAAACATTAACCCTGATTTCTCTTCACAGATGCTGTCAGGCCTGCTGAGCTTTTCCAGCAACTTTCGGTAACATTTTTTCATCTTTGTTCTAAATGGACACATTCATATTTTTAAACTATGACCCTTGTTCTAGACTCTCCCACAAGAGGAAACTTCTTTTCCACACCATTCGGTCAAGTCCCCTCAGGATGTCATCTGTTTCAATTAAATCCCATCTGACTATTCTAAAATGCAGGGAGGGCTGCGGGACTGGAGTAGAGGTTGGGGAGACAGAGAAGGGAGAGCACCATATTCAATATGATAAGGGATGGGGTGACCACATGTGACCAAAGCATCCTGACTTCCACCAGTTTGATAGTTTTATCTTTTATGCGACATTTCTGCTTTAAATTATTCTTCTATCCTTCTGACAACAGAAGACAATTGAGTTTCTCTGTGGTTTTAAGAGTACGTGACATCGCCAGAGTGATATCTGAGGTGTGATTGGAACATTACAAAGTCAGAAGCTCATCACACGAAGATGAAGGGGATGCCACTAGAATAAGTGAGCAGGGTGAGAGCATTGGAGAGGAGGAGACACCAGCAACTGAATCCACCAGAGCCAGTCCAAAACACAGTGAACTGTCACAATACTCTGGCTCCTATCTTCAGTCCAGTTCCCAAATATCCATCAACTCTTCTAAATTGGCCAGCACATTCCACCCGCGGCAGTTCACTGCACACTTGGCTAGTCACAGCGTGAGAAAGCTACGTCCAAACTGTCAATCAATGCCTTCTTGCAAAGATCAAGTTGGTGATGCTCGGCTGGAGAATGTCAGCATTCAGCATCCATCAAACTGCAGTTTCACTTCAGCAACATTCACAGCACCTTTATACTCAGCTGTTTGCTGCGTCGCTTTCAGACACTTTCATTCAAGCACCAACCACAGTTCAGACCTTTTTCAGAGACAGGAAAATGTCAGATCAAGATCTACTGCTCAGCTCACAACCAAATGTACCCAAAATTTACAGAGTGGTATATTGTCAGAGGGTCAGTACTGAGGGAGTGCTGCACTGTCAGAGGGTCAGTACTGAGGGAGTGCCGCACTGTCAGAGGGTCAGTACTGAGGGAGAGCCGCACTGTCGGAGGGTCAACACTGAGGGAGTGCCACACTGTCACAGGGTCAGTGCTGAGGGAGTGTCGCACTGTAAGAGGGTCAGTACTGAGGGAGTGCCGCACTGTCAGAGGGTCAGTACTGAGGGAGTGCCGCACTCACAAAGGGTTAGTGCTGAGGGCGTGCTACATTATCTGAGGGTCAATATTGACGAAGAGCTAAATAGTCATTGACAATTTAAATCTCTCCGCTTTTCCTCTGGTGAACATGAAATATTTCATTATGGGGAAGATTAGATGTGGTCTCCTTAAGGTTCTGCAACCAGGCATTACACCCACAATCCAATAATGATATTTTGATGTTTGTGGGATCTTGCTTTATGAGAAAATGTAGTTGAGTTTCCTGCATTACAACACTTCAGGTCCACGCGATTAACTGCAGGGCTTTGGGACCCTGTGATGATGTTCCAGAAATGCAAGCGTTTCTTTCTTTTACAAACACAGAAAACCAAAGACAAATTAATTTTCAAAGGTTCTCATGGTTTGGGGAAAAAGCAGCCCAAATTAGATTAAATTGTTGCTTTGTTTTCTGCCACAGGCTCTTTGACTGAACTCAATAAGCAGATTCACTCCATCACAGGCAAGCAGCCCCTTGAGATTTCAAAAGCAATTCAAGGTCGCAGAGGCCACAGTCCTGGTGTCAAATATCAGAAAGCATTTCTTTAAGCATTCAGAATCTCGCTTTGGAGATATGGGAACCAACATGAAGTGATTATTAGAATCACGTTGTTTTAGAAAGGACACAGTGGGGGGGGTGGGGGGAGATGCAGCACTCTCACTCAGGTAGATCTTTCATCAAATCGGGTTGTCACTCATAATCCTGGTTAACACAGGCACATGAGCCACAGCACTGTCAGAGGGTCAGTGCTGAGGGAGTGCTGCACCGTCGGAGGATCAGTACTGAGGGAGTGCCGCACTGTCAGAGGGTCAGTACTGAGGGA
>JAHRHZ010000273.1:19962142-19980200 GCA_024137785.1 Ginglymostoma cirratum | reverse complement strand
ACAGAGATAGGGAGGGGTGAAGGGGGTGGAGGTGGTGACAGAGATAGGGAGGGGGTGAAACAATTGAGGGTTTTGAGAAGAAGGAACTCAGTCTCAGATCCAGGAATGCTCTCTTGATTGGACAGTGCTGTCTCACACTGGGTGACGGACAGAACTGCACAGCAATTACTTAAAGGAATTACTGTTCGTGCCTCCAGAGGTGCCAAGGTTTGAATCTGTCCTAATTATAAACAATGTAGGTCACGCAATTTAATCAAATGGAGCAACTTATTGACAGCTACAGCTTCACCACGGCCACCATGAAGTGGGACATTTGGAATATTAACATCCCGGTCCATTTCTCTGTCTGTATTTCAAATACAGACTATACCAGGTTAAAATTGCACTGTCTCTTTCAATATTCAATTACTTCTTGATCTTTAAATGACGTAGTTCAAATTATTGAACAACATTCTTTGTTGCACAAAAATGACCTCGAATTATCACAAAGCTGAAATTTCAAAAAGAAATACTTCCACTTCTGTTGCGCCTTGCACGACCGTTCAACATCCCAAACTGTTTCACAACTGAAGAAATACTTTCTGTTGTAACATCAGAAACATCACTAGCAATGCTGCAAACGACCAAACCCCTGAAACAGCAATGAAGTAATGATCAGAAAATCCAAGTTTTGAGTTGCGTTTTATCCGTACTGGGGATGTGGGTGACATTGGCTGGGCTAGCATTTATCGCCCATCCCTAATCACCCAGGAGGTAATTTAGAATCAACCAGATGTGCTATGGGTCTGTTGTCACATGTAGACCAGACTGAAAAAGGATAGCAGATTTCCTACCCTAAAGAGGGTTAGTGAACCAGATGGGTTTTTAATGACAATCAACATTAGGCTAGCTTTTAATTCCAAATTTTTGTTGAATTCAAATTTCACCATCTCCCATGGTGGGATTTGAGACAATGTCCCCAGAACATTAGCCTGGAGTTCTGGGTTACCAATCTAGTGATAGAACCGCAACACCATCATCTTCACACGTTGAATGTTGCCTGGACTTTGGACCATTAACCATGTTCCACCCCAGCATCCTCCACAAATTGTAATGATTAATTTGTTATACGTGCGAAACGATGCACTTGGACAGTACAAACAAGGCAAGAGCATACAGTAGGATGTGGAGAAGCAGTGAGGATCACAGGGAGCTTCATGTTGTGCAAGTTCATCGGAGGCTTAAGGCAGTGGAACATGTAGATTAAGTGGTTAAGGCGTATGGTATATTTATCTCTATTAGTCGAGGCGTATTGTTTAAAAATACGGAGGTGCTGGAGCTGCATAAAATGTTAGTTAGATCACAGCTAGCATATTGTATGTAGTTCTGGAATCCACATGAAAGGAGGGATGTGATTGCAATGGAGATGGTGCAGAAGAGATTTACTAGGATGTTGCCTGGGCTGGAGAGTTTCAGTTATGAAGAGACACTGGGTAGACTGGGATTGTTTTCCTTGGAGACTGGACGGGGGAGTTGATTGAGATGTACAAAATTACAAGGGGTATACAAGTGCACACAGGAAGAAACCTTTCCCCCTTATTGAAGGGTTAATGACCAAGGGCAAAGATTGAAGGTGAAGGGCAGGAGGTTTAGAGGAGATGTGAGAAAAGGTTGTTTCGGAGTGATGGGAATCATGAACTCACCGTCTGTAAGAGGCAGAAACCCTCATAACTTTGAAGAAATATTTAGATGTGCATTTGTGATGCCAAGGTACATAAGGCTCCGGGCCAAGTACTGGAAAATGGGATCAGAATAATGAGGTAACAAGGTGTGGAGCTGGATGAACACAGCAGGCCAAGCAGCATCTTAGGAGCAGGAAAGCTTGACGTTTCGAGCCTAGACCCTTCATCAGAAATGGGGGAGGGTTCTGAAATAAATAGGGAGAGAAGGGGCGGATAGAAGATGGATAGAGGAGAGGAGGCAGACAAGTCAAAGAGGCGGGAATGGAGCCAGTAAAGGTGAGTGTAGGTGGGGAGTTAGGGAGGGGATAGGTCAGTCCAGGGAGGACGGACAGGTCAAGGGGGCGGAATGAGGTTAGTAGATAGGAGGTGGGGGTGGGGCTTGAGGTGGGAGGAGGGGATAGGTGAGAGGAAGAACAGGTTAGGGAGGTGGGGACAAGCTGGGCTGGTTTTGGGATGTGGTTGGGGGAGGGGAGATTTTGAAGCTTGTGAAATCCACATTGATACCATTGGGCTGCAGGGCTCCCAGGCTGAATATGATTTTCTGCTCCTGCAGCCTTCAGGTGGCATCACTGTGGCATTGCAGGAGGCCCAGGATGGACTTGTCGTCTGAGGAATGGGAGGGGGAGTTGAAATGGTTCGCGACTGGGAGGTGCAGTTGTTTGTTGCGAACTGAGCGCAGGTGTTCTGCAAAGCGGTCCCCAAGCCTCCGCTTGGTTTCCCTGATGTAGAGGAGGCCACAACGGGTACAGCGGATGCAGTATACCACATTGGCAGATGTGCAGGTGAACGTCTGCTTGATGTGGAAAGTCTTCTTGGGGCCTGGGATTGGGGTGAGGGAGGAGGTGTGGGGGCAAGTGTAGCACTTCCTGCGGTTGCAGGGAAAAGTGCCAGGTGTGGTGGGGCTGGAGGGGAGTGTGGAGCGGACAAGGGAGTCACGGAGAGAGTGGTCCCTCCAGAAAGCAGATAAGGGTGGGGAGGGAAAAATGTCTTTGGTGGTGGGGTCGGATTGCAGATGGCGGAAGTGTCGGTGGATGATGCGTTGGATCCGGAGGTTGGTGGGGTGGTACGTGAGGACGAGGGGGATTCTTTTTTGGTTGTTATTGCAGGGACGGGGTTTGAGGGATGAGTTGCGGGAAATGCGGGAGACACGGTTGAGGGCGTTCTCGACCACTGCGGGGGGGGAGTTGCGGTCCTTGAAGAATGAGGAAATCTGAGATGTATGGGAGTGGAATGCCTTATCCTGGGAGCAGATGCGGTGGAGGCGAAGGAATTGGGAATAGGGGATGGCATTTGACCTATCTCCTCCCTACCTCCCCACCTACGCTCATCTTTCCTGACTCCATCCCCGCCTCTTTGACTTGACTGCCTCCTCTCCACCTATCCTCTCCTCTATCCATCTTCTATCCGCCTCCCCCTCTCTCCCAATTTATTTCAGAACCCTCTTCCCCTCCCCCATTTCTGATGAAGGGTCTAGGCCCGAAACATCAAGCTTTCCTGCTCCTAAGATGCTGCTTGGCCTGCTGTGTTCATCCAGCTCCACACCTTGTTATCTCGGATTCTCCAGCATCTACAGTTCCTATTATCTCTGATAAGAATAATGAGGTGATTGTTTTTAACTGGCACAGATTCGATGGGTCGAAGGGCCTTTTTTGGTGCTATCGATTTCTATGGCTATGACTGATTGATAGAGACGCTCAGTTTTTAATGCCATGTGAACCCCACATGGTCACCCAGAAATGGGGACAGGCACAGATATGCGACAAAGATAGAGTCTATTTAGACAGAGGCTGTACAAACAACAGAGTGAAACTACAGCAGAATCTCTCAATAAAAGCAAGCTTGTTTCTGGGGGAAAAAGTGCAGTCATTAAAAGAATAAAAGTTAGGAGCAGAAAATTTATCTCAGACATTCAGAGCAGTGATCAGCAGCAAGAATTCCTCAATCATCTCCTGTCTGCCTTGGACTGAGACAAGCTCACAGCCAATCATTCCAAATGGAAACGATTTGTCCTTCAACCCGTGAGACTGAGCAGTTTAGATGTTAGAGTTTAGAGGAATGAGAGGAGATCTAATTGAGGTGAATAAGATACCAAAGGGGTTAACAAAGCAGATGTAGAGAGAATCTTAGAATCACTACAGTTTGGAAACAGGCCCTTCAGCCCAATAAGTTCACAGTGACCCTCAGAGCATCTCACCCAGATCCATCCACCTATAACACACCTAATCTACGCATTCCTGAACACTACAGGCAATTTGGTATGACCAATCCACCTACCCTGCACATCTTTGGAAACCCACGCAGACACAGGGAGAATGTGCAAACTCCACACAGACAGTTACCCGAGGATGGAATCAAACCCAGGTTCCTGGTGCTGTGAGGCAGCAGTGCTAACCACTGAGTTACCGTGCTGCCTTAAATATTTCCTGATGTGGGGCAATCTGGAACAAGAGGTCATAGTCTTAGGATAAAGGGTGGCAGGTTTGAAATAGGGTGAGGAGAAATTACTGGTCTCAAACAGTCATGAATCATTGGAATTTGCTACCCCAGAAGGCAGTGACACTCAGTAAATTGAAGGAGGTGGTAGACAGATTTTTAATTCGTAATGGGTTGAAGGGTTACGGGGAGTGGGCGGGAAAGTGGAGTTTAGGCCAAGGTGAGATCAGCCGTGATTGTATTAAATGGCAGAGCAGGCTCAAGGGTCTGAATAGTCTACTCCGGTTCCTAGCTGTTATGTTCTTTTGCTCTCTGAGTCTAAACATCTTAACAATGAGGCAGACTGGCAGCAGAGAAGGAACGCAGTGGAAGAAAATCTGGATCCCACCACCCGGTGGGGCATCCTGCTCAGTGTGCTCCACATCAGGGTCAAGATTTGGTTGGTTCAGTCACACAAGGACCTGTGGCAGAAACTCACAACCCTGTGTGGATTTCATCCTCGAATCCAGAAACAGCCAAAGACAGAGATAAAAGGTACTGCAGATGCTGGAGAATCCGAGATAACAAGCATGGGGCTGGATGAACACAGCAGGTCAAGCAGCATCATAGGAGCAGGAAAACTTGACATTTCGGGCCTATCCTCTCCTCTATCCATCCTCTATCCGCCTCCCCCTGTCTCCCTATTTATTTCAGAACCCTCTTCCCCTCCCCCATTTCTGATGAAGGGTTTAGGCCCGAAACGTCAAGTTTTCCTGCTCATATGATGCTGCTTGACCTGCTGTGTTCGTCCAGCCCCATGCTTGTTATCACAGCCAAAGACAGGCCTGATTTCAACTCTATGTTGGTGAATTGGTGACAATGGAGTTAGAATTGGGGGAGGATGGAGTTAAAAATGGGCCAGACATGCTGCTGAAATGTAATGGAACCTGGACTCTAAAGGCCTGCAGTAAAGTGTGGGTTTATGGCAGTAATTACCCTCTTCAAGCATCAGGTGATGGCGTGGAAGTTTCCCCTCTTTTTCCCACAGAAGTTGCTAAATTTCCAACAAATAAAAGCAAAATCCTGCTGATGCTGGAAATTTGGAACAAAGGTAGGGAATGCTGGAGAAACTCAGCAAGTCTGGCAGTGTCTGCGGGGAGGGAAGAGATAATAGGAACTGCAGATGCGGGAGAATCCGAGATAACAAGGTGTGGAGCTGGATGAACACAGCAGGCCAAGCAGCATCATAGGAGCAGGAAAGCTTGACATTTCGGGCCTAGACACTCCATCAGAAATGATGGGGAGGGAAGACAGGGTTAATCTTTTGCATCTGGTATGATTCTCCTTCAGAACTTAAAACAGTTAGAAAAGAAGGGTTTTTAACTATGATGCTGCTTGGCCTGCTGTGTTCATCCAGCTCCACACCTTGTTATCTAGGGTTTTTAACATGTTAATTTACAGTCTTTTTCACATTTCACTTTTTTTTCTCCACAATTAGCAACCTCTGTCTTTTGCACTAGGCCTCTTGCTGCTCCATATTTTGTCTAATTTATTACCCAGCTCCTTTCAGTTCTGAAGAAAAATCATATTGGACTCAAAATGTTAATTCTGTTTCTTTCTTCACAGACGTTGCCAGACCTGCTGAGTTCCTCCATCACCGTCTGTATTTGTTTCAGATTTCCAATGGCGACATAATATAACAGTGACATTAACGAACATGTTTAGGAATCTAAAAACCTAGAGTACAGAAAAGATTTACCAGGATGTTGCCTGGTATGGAGGGCATTTGCTATGAGGAGAGATTGCAGAACTTGGGTTGTTCTCACTGGAACAACAGAGGTTGAGGGGTGACCTGATAGAGGTCCACAAGATTATGAAGGGCATGGACAGAATGGACAGTCAGAAGCTTTTTCCCAGGGTGGAAGAGTTAGTTACCAGGGGCCATGGGTTTAAGGTGCGAGGGGCAAGGATTAAAGGTGATGTATGAGGCAAGTTTTTACACAGAGGGTGGTGGGTATCTGGAACTCGCTGCCGAGGAAGGTAGTGGAAGCCGATATGATACTGACTTTTAAAGGGCTTCCTGACAAATACATGAACAGGATGGGAATTGAGGGATATGGTGCCTGGAAGGGTAGGGGGTTTTAGTTGTGACGGGCAGCATGTCAGTGCAGGCTTGGAGGGCCGAAGGGCCTGTTCCTGTGCTGTAATTTTCTTTGTTCTTTGTTCTTTGTTCTTTGTTCTAAATTACTGGTCTCTACATCTCATTAAAAACCCATCTGGCTCACTAATGTCACTACTGAAGGAAACCTGCCATCCTTACCCGGTCTAGTCTACTTGTGACTTTACACCAATAGCAATAGACATTAGACACAGGAGCAGACACAGGACGCATCAAGTTTGCTCTGCCATTCAGTGAGATCACAGCTGATCTGATAATCCTCATCTTCACTTTCCTGCCTTTTCCCAATGACCATCAATTCCCTTCCTGATTAAAAATCTGTCTATCTCACCCTTGAATATACTTAATGACCCAACCTTGACAACCCTCTGCAGTGAAGGATTCCACAGATTCACTACCTTCTGAGAGATCAAAATTCTTCCTCATCTCTGTAGTAAATGAGTAACCCTCATTCTGAGATGATACCCTCTGGTCCTAGACTCTCCCACAAGGGGAAACACATTTTTGCATTGACTCTGTCAAGTCCTCCAAGAATCTTGAATGTTTCGACAAGGTCACCTCTCATTCTTCTAAACTCCAACTTGCCCAGTCCCTCCAAACATGGGATCAGCACAGTGAACCTTCTCTGGACTGCCTCCAATGTCAATACGTCTTTTCTTTGATACAGGGCCCAAAACTGTTTACATTATTCTAGCTGTGATCTGACAAGTGCCCTGTACAATTTTATCAAAACCTTCCTACTTTTATATTCCATCCCCTTTGAAATAAAGATCAACATTCCAGTTGCCTTCCGTATTACCCACAAAATTTGTATACCAGCTTTTTGTAATTCATGCATGAGGACTCCCAAATTCCTCTGTTTCGTAGCTTTCTGCAGTCTTTCTTTGTTTAAATCGCACTCAGCTCCGCATTCAGCCAAAGTGCACATCCTCACATTTGTCCACATCATACTCCATCTGCCACGTTTTAGCCTGTTCACTTAATGTGTCTACATCCCTCTGCAGACTCACTGCGTCATCCTCACCATTTGCCTTCCCACTTATTTTTGTGTCATGCAGGAACTAGGTGATTCTACATTCACTTTCCTCATCCAAGTCATTTTCATATATTCACATCGTTAACTTTGAACTTCCCTCTGAAATGGCCTCGAACACCATTCTGTAATAATGGTACAACTCCAGATGCATTATATGTGACTTGACACTACTTCAACAACTTTCATTTCTACAGCACCTTCCACATCATGAACACACGTCCTGAGGAGATTCACATGACCCCTATGAGACAAACAATCTGACACCTAACCAAGGATTGAGGTTTTAGAATGGGCATTTGAACACTTGGCCAAATAGGTAGATTTTAAGGGGCATATTGAAGGAGAAAGTCAGTGAGAGGTTAAGGGAAGAAATTCCAGAGCTTGGGAGCCAAGTTGCTAAAGAGATGGCTGTCAATGCTGGGGACAGTATTCTGATGCTTCGTAGTGCCAATGTACGAGCAGCTATCATTCACCAATATGGTCAGCAGCCAATTCACAGAAACTGGTAACTGATGAGAAGCATACATCACTAGAAAATCACTCAAGATTACCATTATAACAAACACGTTTGTGAATATAAACCAATCCTTAAACCTTTCATGTTACATACCACACAGCCTTTGTCTCCATGTTAACACTGCGCAGCTTCAGTAAGATGCAGGCTGACCCTCACTGTGGGAATGTGATCATTAAATCATCTAATTCTCATCACTACACTATGGTGCAAAATTGAGCCTATTCACGTGGACACTTTAAAAACATTGGAGGAGTTGATTCCAATGAGTTTTTAGAAAATGCATATTTGGAGTACTTATCTCAATAGGTTCGACATATTTAACCTGGAATATCTTATGGTATTCAGCACTACCTGAAGCAGCAATACACTGTGCAGTTAAACCATTAATGTGTTCTCATGTTTAGATTATTCCATGGCTTTATCCTTCCCCACATTTATAAGCTGTTCCAACAATGCAACACTGCACTGTTCCCATTCTGGTCTCTTATCTATTCCCAGTTTCCATCAACTTCCATGCCTTCAGCTGCCTGACCCCAAGCTCTTGAATTTTCTCCCCAAATCTCTTTATCTCTCATTCTTTAAAGAAGCCTTGTAAAAATGACCAAACTCCTAATGCAGAGATAACAAGGTGTGGAGCTGGATGAACACAGCAGGCCAAGCAGCATCAGAGGAGCAGGAAAGCTGACGTTTCGGGCCTAGACCCTTCATCAGAAATTCCTCTGATGCTGCTTGGCCTGCTGCGTTCATCCAGCTCTATACCTTGTCATCTCAGATTCTCCAGCATCTGCAGTTCCTACTATCTCTCAGTTCCTAATGCCTCCTGTTAAGGTTCAATAACAATCTTTCTCCAATAACCATTCCAGCCAAGTGCTTTGGGAGGTTTTACTGCAGTAAAGCTTTTGAATAAATGCAAGTTGTTGTTTTAACTGTGTGTTTTTTTTTTAAAAGGTTTTTTTAAAAAATGAATCTTTTGTGTACCTTAAACATTTTTTATTCAAAATTTGCAGTAAATAGAACTGGTTTCTTTACATAACCGGACACTGATTTATCTTAATTGAGTCTATCTTTTAAAAAAAAATTCAGATGGTGGGGATTGCAATTGCTGTGAACTGAGTTCGTGACAGAGGAAATACACATCAAGCTCAAACATACAGCACAGAAATAATAAGCAGATAAACTATTTTTGTGACATTGATTGAATTACAAACATTAGCCGAAAACACTTCCACTGTTCGTTTGTTGTTTATTTATTCATGGATGTGGGCAATCCCTAATTGTCCAGAGGGCAGTTAAGAGTCATACAGCACAGGAAACAAACCCTTCTGCATAACACCTCCATGTCAATCTTGTTTCCTAAATTGAACTAGTCCCACTTGCCTGCATTTGGCCCATATCCATAGGGCAGCACGGTGGCTCAGTGGTTAGCACTGCTGCCTCACAGCACCAGGGACCTAGGCTCAATTCCAGCCTCAGGCATCTGTCTGTGTGGAGTTTGCACATTCTCCCTGTGTCTGTATGGGTTTCCTCCAGGTGCTCTGGTTTCCTCCCACAGTCCAAAGATGTGCAGGTTAGGCAGATTGACCATGCTAAATTGCCTGTAGTATTCAGGGAGGTGTGGGTCTGGGTGGGATGCTCTGAGGTTCAGTGTGGACTTGTTGGGCCAAAGGGCCTGTTTCCACACTGTAGGGATTCTATATTCTATTCCCCCTAAACTATTCCTGTTTAAATGTTGTAATTGTACTCTACCAGTTCCTCTGGTAGCTTGTTCAATATATGCACCTCCCTTAGTGTGAAAAAGTTGCCCCTCAGGTCCCTTTTACATGTTTCCCCTCTCACCTTAAACCTATTCTCCCTAATGTTGGACTCCCTTACCCTGGGGAAAGGGCCTTGGCTATTCATCCTGTCCACGCCTCTGACGATTTTATAAAATTCTATAAGATCACCCCTCAGCTTCCAATGCTCCAGGGAAAATAAAAAAACACTTTAAAATGGAACTGGAAGTGATACCAACCACCCCAGTGAACCCAGGCATATAAATAACAAGTGGGACAGAACACCAACGCTACACCAGAGGCGCACTGATGATGTTATCTAGCGGGGTGACAGAGCGTCTGCAATCAGACACACCAGCTCAGTGAGCAAGTCTACAACCTCATCCACAACCCGAGCTACAAATCTTCTCAAAAACTTTAAAAATAGCCCCAGCCTATTCAGCTTCCCCTCATAACTCAAACCCACTAATCCTGGCAACATCCTTGTCATTATTTTTTCATTCTTTCCAGTTTAATAACATACTTCCTAAAGCAGGGCAACCAGAACTGTACACAGTATTCCAAATGTGGCCTAACCAATGTCTTGTACAGCTGTAACATGATGTCCCAACTCCTGTACACAACCACATTGCTGTGAGTCTGCAGAAACATGGAGGCCAGACCAGGTTTTTTTTTTGCCCCTTTATTCATTCATGAGATGAGGACATTGCTGGCCAGGCAGCATTTATTGCCCAGAGGGCAGTTAAGAGTTAACCACATCACTGTGGGTCTGGAGTTCACAAGTAGGCTAGACCAGGTAAGGATAGCAGTTTCCTTCTCTAAAGGGCATTAGTGAACCAGATGGGTTTTCCCCCCAACAATTGACAATGGATTCATGTCATCAGTAGACTCTTAATTTCAGATATTTATTGAAATCAAATTCCACCATCTGCCGTGGCAGGATTTGAACCCCAATCCCCAGAACATTATCTGGGTCTCTGGATTAACAGCCCAGTGATAATACCACAAGGCCATCACTTCCCCTGCAAGGCTGGTAGTTTCCTTCCCTAAAGGACATGAGTGAACCAGATGGGATTTTAACGAGAACTGACAAAACATTAGGCCAGATTTTTATGGAATTAAAATTTCATAATCAGCTCTGGTAGGATTCAAACCCATGCCTCCAGAATGTTAGCTTGAGGTTCTGTATTCCACATTCCATGCCATTACCACTGAACCACTGCCCACTTCTTTGATATAATTCCATTGGACCTTTTACATCCACCCAACAACAGAATGGGGCACTGTGGTTTAATAATCCACCCACAAGGCAGCAGCCCTGACAGAGCAGCAGTTCCTTGGTGCTGCACTGGAGTGTCAGCCTGCCTGGGGCAGTAAGGACAGG
Source organism: Ginglymostoma cirratum (assembly GCA_024137785.1). Lineage (NCBI taxonomy): Eukaryota > Metazoa > Chordata > Chondrichthyes > Orectolobiformes > Ginglymostomatidae > Ginglymostoma > Ginglymostoma cirratum. Next base: position 19,969,179 of record JAHRHZ010000273.1, on the reverse strand, counting down.
GAGAGAAATCACAAACACAGTACAGCCCCTGGCCCAGGACCCCAACCTGGGCCTGGTGAGTCTCCCAAAAAAACCCTGCTGCGGGGCCCTCGCCTACCTCCCAGCCCCAGTTCCTGGAACGCAGAGCCAATTAACTCCACGGTAAAAGTGCAGTCCACTGAGCCATGTCTTAGGTCAGCCCTGACAGGTTTCCTGTCCAGAAGGACATTACAGAATTGAATACATTTTGATGATGATCTGGCAGCTTTATGGTTACTTTTACTAAGACCAGCCTTTTGCTTCCAAAATATAAAAGAAACCAACAAGGGTTTAGGCCCGAAACGTCAAGTTTTCCTGCTCCTATGATGCTGCTTGACCTGCTGTGTTCATCCAGCCCCACACCTTGTTATCTCGGATTCTCCAGCATCTGCAGTACCTTTTATCCCCAGTATTTCCTTGTCAGCATGGTAGAATTATGGACATAGTCCTCGTATCCTTTGACACAGTAACAGAACCACTACATGACTGCAGACTCATTCCCATCATAGACCGAGAAAAAGCGCCATCTCATTGGGAAAGAACAGGCACTTGTTACCACTGTAGTAAAAATGGATTATCAAAATTTAACTTCCATCCTCTGACTGTCACACCAGAAACCCTTCATGGCCTAAAAATTATAAATTAGGAAGGATAAATACTGATCCAAAATGGCTGCTGCGATCACCTGACTGCAGAATGAGCAAAGTGCAGGCAAACCCACCTGAAATAAACAAAATCAGCTGCATTGTGGTTACTCTAGTTATTGTAACAAGGTCATAGAATAGGAGTTCCCTGATTGGGGCTGTTCATCTGGTCCAAACAGGGAACCCTGGCTGACAGGTATAAGCAGGTGTGCCAGTGGTTCTATTCACTCTGACAGCTGACTCTGAGGAAGCTGGACCAGCATCAAGTGTAAATAACAGGTGACTTGGCAATGGGATATCAGCCTTCGGGGAGTTGTTTCAGTTACCACGTTCTAAAGACTGAAACTGGCCAACAACTCGGCATCTAGAAAATCCACATTGACTGTATAAGTGACTGATAAATTCACTCATAGAGAGATGGAAGGACAATGGAGCAAATTCAGGAATATACAAATGGACCTATATCAACAGCTGCTTTGAGCAAAACTGAAACAGAAAGAAACATGCAAGCCTCTCCCTGTCTCCCCCAACCTCTGTGTTGGTGTCTCATGAAAAAGCACTTAGGACAGCAACTATTCAGTGAGAATGGATGACTCAAACATCACACTACTGCAAAAGGTGTGTATGATTGATGTTATATTTTTATTTTTCTCATGGTTAGTAATAGAATTCCACTTTCTATCTCTCATGAAAACCTTCAAATTTGGCTCCTTCACTTTGATCTCATTACTTGCATCATCACTTTTTATTCATTCATGGGATGTGAATGTCATAGGCCTGGCCAGTACTTATTGTCCGTCCCTAATTACCCAGAGGCCAGTTAAGAGTCAACCACTGGAGTCACATGTAGGCCAGACTGGGTAAGGGTGGCATATTTTCTTTTCTGAGGGGCAAAAGTGGACCAGATGGGTTTTTCCCTGATTATAAAACCATTGCTTATGATCACCAACAGGCTCTTTGTTCCAGATAATTGTCAAACTCAAATTCTGCCATGGCAGGATTTGAACCCTGGTCCTCAGAACATTACCTGGATCTCTGGATTAATACTGTAGTGATAATACCACCAGGCCATCACCTCCCCCAAACTGACGTAGGATAGTTGCATGGAGTGTTTGTTGCAACCAGCTGAGCGAGGGTTAAAAACAGAGCAGACTCCCACCCCTCACCTGGAACAGAACTCTCCACACCACATTGTGTTGACGTGGCACATTATTCATCTTGTAGAGGAAGCAGGGGGAGCTGAACTTTACAGATTTATTCACACACTTCACCCACGTCCAGATGACTGTTCTCTCCAATATTTCAGACCCTTTTTCCAGGTACAGACTGTTTCTTTCTTTTAAAAAATAAGTCATGTACTATAATAATAGAGAACTGGATTGATTTTGAAGAGGGAATTTCTCCTATGTTCAGCCCAATATTCATCCTTCAGCCAACATGAATATTTACTCATCAATCTGTTTAGAAATGTTGTTATGCATCTCAGAAGAAGATGGGTCTTGGATGCTGGCCTCCTGGTTCGAGAGGTAGGAAAACTACCATTGCTGCAAATAACATTGGCTGCTCTGAATAGTACCTTCTCCACACATGTTTACATCAGTATTTACAGCATCAGCACCAGGTGGCTAAACAGAGGGAATAAAACCGTACTGTGAGTTGTCCATTTTGGAATGTAGGTCCATCATTTAACAAAAAGAATTTGTTACACTACACTCTTTTATCTTCACCTCTAGACAAGAGTAATTGAATGATTCAAAATGGAAATTGAATTACAATCACTACAGAGGGGAGTTAGTATGATGGTGATGTCACTGGTCTACGAATTCAGAGCTTGGTGTTCTAGGGACAGGGGGTCAAATCCCACTCAAGCAACTTGTGGAATTTAAATTCAATTAACAAATCTGGGATTAAAAAGGCACAACTGTTATTTGGTTTAATGTTCTGTTGGAAAGGAAATCTGCTTTCCTTTTCTGGCTAAGCCAGTACGCGACTGTTAACTGCCTTCTGAAGTAGTTCAGTTCCAGGGCAATTAGGGATGGGGTAACAAACATTGCCAGCAATGCCCAAGTTCCATGAAAGAATACACAGAATCCCTGCAGTGGAAGCAGGCCATTCGGCCCATTGAGTCAACACCAGCTCTCCGAACAGCATCCCACCCAGACCCACCCCATACCCTATCACCGTAACCCTGCATTTCCTATGGCTAATCCCCTAGCCTGCACATCCCTGGACAAAATGGGCAGTGTAGCATGGTCAATCCACCTAACCTGCACATCTTTGGACTGTGGGAGGAAACCAGAGCACCCGGAGGAAATCCATGTAGACACAGGGAGAATGTGCAAACTCCACACAGACAGTTGGCTGAGGATGGAATCAAACCCAGGTCTCTAGCACTGTGAGGCAGCAGTGCTAACCACTGAGCTACCGCACTGCCCCAAACCCTTTTCAATAACAATCCTGATACCATTTATTGCGAACATCACAGTGTAATATTTTTCAAGCACGAAAGCTACAGTATACAACCTGTGCTCAAACTGCTCTCATTTTGAGAAGGGTCTCTTTCTCCTTCATGCTTTTGCCCAAACCAATCTCCATGTTGCTAAACAGCAGAACTGCCACAAACCAGCCCCATTAGATAGAGTTTTAAAATGTGTACTTTTTCCATGTTCCTTGATGTATTTAACAGTGATACGTTAATGCAGTTTGGTGAATGGGACTGAAGGCCGGTTTATCACAGAGATAATGCATGACAAACATTTGTGAGCAAAACCATCTAAATCAGAGGAAGTGAAATGACTCAGAACCATGAGCCAGTTATACTGTAGTCCAGTGATCAGTTTCTCAGTCGATTAAAACAATACACTTAAACTTTTAAATCAGTTCAGTGCCCTTGCAGCCAAAAGGCCTGTTTAACTTCTGGAGTCATTTTGCGAGCTTCCAAATAAGCATCATTAACTTTAAAGGCTTACTCGACTCATTCCTGGGATGAAGGGCTTTTCTGATAAAGAAAGGTTGGATAGGTCAGGCCTAAAACCAATTAGAGTTTAGGAGAGTCTAAGACTAGAGAGTATAGTCTCAGTATAAAGTTGGGGGGGGAGGTGTTGCAATTTAAGACTGAGATGAGAAGGAATTTCTTCTCTCAGTGGATTGTGAGTCTTCATTGCCACGGAGAGCTGTGGAGGCAAAGTCCTTGTGTATACTTAAGGCTGAGAGAGATAGAATTCTTGATCAGTCAAAGAATTGAGGTTATGGGGATAGGGCAGGAAAGTGGTTGTGAAGAATGTCAGATCAGCCATGATCCTATGGATTGGTAGGGCAGGCACAAGGGGCCATAAACCCTACTCCTGTTCCTATTTCTTATGGTCAAATGATCATAAGCATAACAGGCAATCTTATTGAAACATAAAAGATCCAAAGGCAACTAGATAGACTCAATACCAGGAAGATGTTTCTTCTTGTGTGGAACAGGAGACACTGTTTAATTTATAGATTTTCTATCTCAAAGTTGGTGAGGGTGGGGATTAGATTTTATTAATTTATGGGATGTGGAATGTGGATGTCCTTTTTTGGGCCAGCATATTTGCTCATCTCTAGATGCCCTTGAAAAGGTGGTGGTGAGCTACCTTCCTGAATTGCCGCAGTCCATGTGCTGTAGGTTGATCTACAATGCCCTTAGGGAGGCAATTCCAGGATTTGGAACCAGCAACACTGAAGGAATGCCGATATTTGCCAAGACAGGGTGATGAGTGGCTTGGAGAGGAACTTGCAGGGGTTGGTGTTCCCAAATATCTGCTGTTCTTGTCCTTCTAGATAGAAGTGGTCATGGGTTTGGAAGGTGCTGTCTGAGGATCTTTGTAAATTTCTGCAGTGCATCTTGTAGATAGTACACACTGCTGCTACTGAGCATCGGTGGTGGAGGGATTGGATGTCTGTGGATGTGGTGTCAATCAAATGGGCTGCTTTGTCCTGGATGGTGTCAAGCTTCTTGAGTGTTGTTGGGGCTGCACCCATCCAGGCAAATGGGGAGTATTCCATGACACTCCTCATTTGTGCCTTGTAGATGGTGGACAGGCTTTGGGGAGTCAGGAGGTGAGTTACTCACCGCAGTGTTCTCAGTCTCTGACCTGCTCTTGTAGCCACTGTGTTTATGTGGTGAGTCCATTTGAGTTTCTGGTCAATGTTAACCCCAAGGATATTGAGGATTTCTCTTCCACAGAGGGTAGTGAAGGCTGATACATTAAGTTTATTCAAGACTGAGATAATTTTTGATGGACAGGGGGCATCAAGGATATATAGCCGAGCCAGGAAAGTGGAGCTGAGACCACAACCAGATCAGCTACGATTGTATTGAATAGCAGAGCAGGCCTGATGGGCTGAATGGTCTACTCGTTCTCCTAAGATCCTGTGTTCTGATAGTGATTCATTCAACCCGTGATCATGGCTGTTTGTTAAACTGGTGGAATTAATCACGGAAATTCAATTTATTCCAAACGTAATTTGTGTTACAAATTCTGGAATCCCTTCCACCAGTTGTGTCAATTTTGGGCAAATTGTTTTCCACAAAGAAGCACGATGGCACTGGAAGCTGTATCTCATGATACATTTGTACAACATGTGCAGTGTGCAGTTGCTCTGAAAGTCACAAGGAACTGATGCTCCACACTGTGCTATCTCTGACTCCAGCATCTGCAGTTCTTGCTATCTCTCTTGCATTTATTTTGCAGTTCCACAATTTCAGGAGGTTTCAAAATACTTTACAGCCAAAGATGTAAGTGTTGTAACTGCTGTTGGAAATGTAGCAACACCAGAAGGTCACACAAACAGCACTGTGGCGATGACCAGATTCACTGTTACTTTTTTAGGGACGTTAATCGAACAATAAATGTTAACTGCAGAAAATCCTTCTGTTTTTCTTTGAAATTGCATTCCAGGGCCTTTTAAATCTGCTGGAGAGGGCCTAGGGGTCACTGGTGTGCCACATCAGACCATTCTAGCGAATCCTGAGGCAAAGAAGACAGTAACTCGTGGGAAAAGCTGGGGGATCCAACTCCGCTCCTGATCACTTCAGGCTTTCAAGGCAATCTGGTTTAGAATTGCATTGGTCCCAAGGCTGCAGAACCAGAAGACAGTGTGGTTGTAAAATCATTCACCATTCCCCATTTCAATAAAGCAGAAATAAATAGTGAAGAGTGGAGGCCACGCCCCTGTCTGCATCAAAGGTGCTGATGTGGAGATGGTCAAGAACGTCAAGTTTTCTGGGAGTGATGATCACCAACAATCTCTCCTGGTCCACCCACATCGATATGACAGTCAAGAAAGCACAACAATGTCTCTACTTCAAAACTCTACAGTTCTGAGGAAGGGTCACGGACCCGAAACGTTAACTCTGTTATCTCCTTCACAGATGCTGCCAGACCTGCTGAGCTTTTCCAGCAACTTTGTTTTTGTTCCTGATTTACTACATCCACAGTTCTTTTGGTCTTCATTTAATGTCTCTAATTCCTCAGGTGACTAAGGAAATCCGGCACGTCCACAAAGACTCTCATCAATTTTAGAGAGGACGGTGGCTCTGTGGTTAGCACAGCTGCCTCACAGCACCAGGGGACCCAGATTCAAATCCATCCTTGGGTGACTGTCTATATGGAGTTTGCACATTGTCCCTGTGTTTGCATGTGTATTCTCCAGGTGCTCCAGTTTCCTCCCACCATCCAAAGATGTGTGGGTTAGGTGGATTGGCCATGCTAAATTGCCCACGGTGTCCAGGGATGTGTAGGTTAACTGGATTAGCCATGGTAAATGCAGGGATAGGACAGGGGGTGAGTCTGGGTGGCATGCTCTTCAGAGGGTCGATGTGGACTTGTTGGGCTGAATGGCCTGTTTTCACACTGTGTGAATTCTGTGGAATTTTTACAGATGCACCATAGAAAGCATCCTATCTGGATGCATTATAGTTGCTATTGTAGCTGCTCTTCCCAAATTCACAAGAAACTACAGTCGTGATCACAGCCCAATCCATCACACAAACCAGCCTTCCATATTGGCTCCACCAATTCGTCTCGCTGCCTCAGGAAGGCAACAACATAATCAAAGAGCCCTCTCACCCCAATCATACTCTCTTCTGTCCTCTTCTGTTGGGTAGAAGATATACAAGTTTGAATACACATAAGAACAGATTCAAGATAACAAGCATGGGGCTGGATGAACACAGCAGGTCAAGCAGCATCATAGGAGCAGGAAAACTTGACGTTTTGGGCCTAGACCCTTCATCAGAAATGGGGGAGGGGAAGAGGGTTCCGAAATAAATAGGGAGAGAGGGGGAGGCGGATAGAGGATGGATGGAGGAGAGGATAGGTGGAGAGGAGGCAGACAAGTCGA
>JAHRHZ010000273.1:19901942-19961742 GCA_024137785.1 Ginglymostoma cirratum | reverse complement strand
CCTCCCTGGACTGACCTATCTCCTCCCTACCCCCCTACCTACACTCATCTTTACTGGCTCCATCCCCGCCTCTTCGACTTGTCTGCCTCCTCTCCACCTATCCTCTCCTCTATCCATCCTCTATCCGCCTCCCCCTCTCTCCCTATTTATTTCGGAACCCTCTTCCCCTCCCCCATTTCTGATGAAGGGTCTAGGCCCGAAACGTCAAGTTTTCCTGCTCCTATGATGCTGCTTGACCTGCTGTGTTCATCCAGCCCCATGCTTGTTATCTTGGATTCTCCAGCATCTGCAATACCTTTTATCCCAGAACAGATTCAAGGACAGCTTCTTCACCACTGTTATCAGACTTTTGAATGGATCTCTCAAATTTTAATGCTGATCTCTCTCTGCACCTTCTCTATGGCTGTAACACTGTATTCTGCACTCTGTTCTGCTATTCTGATGCACTTTGTATGGTATGCTTTCCCTTTATAGCATGGAAAACAACATTTTCACTCTATCTCGGCACATGTGACAACAATCACTCAAAAAACATGAAAAGCAAGTAATTTTAGCTAATATTAAACAAAATGAAATTTGGCCACTTGTCTAAACTCAAAACATACCCAGCAAAGGCAGGGCACAGGACTTTACAATTGAGATTACTTCTTTTTCATAAATGTGACCGTGAGCAGAACTTGGTTATTTTGGTGCTGGATCATTGTACTGTAATGGCCAGATCAGAAAATAAAATTGACATTTCACCTGATTAAGAAGGAAACTTCCATCCTTGCTCAGTCTAGCCAACATGCAACTCTAGATCCACAGCAAGCTTGTTCATTCTTGACTGACTGGGTAAGGATGGCAGATTTCCCTCCTTAAATGGCATTAGTGAAACAGGTGGGTTTTTCTAAGAACAAAAAATGGTGGTTAATGCATTAGCTAGCATCGGTTTGCAGAATAATTAATTGATAATAACTAATATACAGCCCAAACGGTCCCATAATGCCATAGGGTGATTTGAAACTATCACTCCAGAGCATTTGCCTAATCACTTACTCGAGATTATTTACTCTTTATTATTCAACGGTGTGAAAATCATTGATTTCCCCGTGGCTGACATCCTGGGAGTTACTATTGTTGGAAATTCAACTGGACTCACCATATAAAAACAGTGACTACAAGGACAGGTCAGAAGCTGGGAATACTGTGGTGAGTAACTCACCTCCTGACTCCTCAAAGCCTGTCCACCTTCTACAAGGCACAAGTCAGGAGTGTGATGGAATACTCCCCTCTTGCCTGGATGAGTGCAGCCCCAACAACATTCAAGAAGCTTGACACCATCCAGGACAAAGTAGCCCATTTGATTGGCACCTCATCCACAAACATCTACCAGTGATGCTCAGTAGCAGCATCTACAAGGTGCACTGCAGAAATTTAGCAAGGATCCCTCGACAACACCTTCCAAATTCATGATCATTTCCATCTAGAAGGACAAGGGCAGCAGATACACGGGAACACCACCCCCTGCAATTTCCCCTCCAATCCGCTCATCATCCTGACTTTTGTTTTTTTCATTCACAGAATCTGGTCACTGGCCAGCATTTACTGCCCATCCCCAACTGCTCAGAGGACAGTTAAGAGTCAACAGCATTGCTATGGGTCTAGAGTCACATGTCGGCATGACTAGGTTAAGGACAGCAGTTGCCTTTCCTAAAGGACCAGATGGGTTTTTCTAACAATCAACAATGGTTCCATGGTCATCATTAGACTCTCAATTCCAGATATTTATTGAATTCAGTTTCCACCATCTGCCATGGCAGGATTCAAACACAGGACCCCAGAACATTACTTGCGTCGCTGGATTAATAGTCCAGTGAAAATACCACTAGGCCACCCCCTTCCCCAACTTGGAAATATATCACCATTCCTTCCGTGCCACTTGGTCAAAATCCTGAAAATCCCTGCCTAAGGGCATTGTGGGTCAACCTACAGCCCATGGGCTACAACAGTTCAAGAAGACAGCTCACCCCCACCTTCTCAAGGGCATCTATGGCCAGGTAATAAATGCTACCCCAACCAGTGATGCCCACAATTTATGAATGAATTTAAAAAACGGCTAGTCCAGTGACATTACCACTGAACCAGCACCTCAGCAGCTATACTTCACAGGCCAGCTAACACAAGCACATCACATTCAACAAGTGACTCTCTATATGTCTTTGAGTAACTTCTACCATCGGCATCTAATTAAATATGATTGATTGACAATTCACACAATCTAGTTGGGCTGAATGGCCTATTCGTAGTTGTAGATGTGACGTATAATCCCATTTCTCAAAGATGGTAATGGCACCAATTGTAACAAGTAGCAAACTGGTTGAGAAAAAAAAATGGAAAATTGCATAATATTCCCTTTGACATTTTGTTTGGCTTTGACATCAAATCGCAGGCTCCTATTCATGCACAAATTCTCTTCAGATTTTTCAAGGACTGCGAAGTATCCAATTCAATGGATAAAGAAGGCAATTTTAGAGGGGAGATTCTGAAGTAAAATTAACATCTGATCCAGGGTGGGATCTTTTGCCAGGGAAGTGGGATTATTGGGAATATTCAGGAATGGGGTTAAAATCAGATCAGCCACGGTTTTACTGAATGGCAGAACATGCTCAATGGACTGAGCAGCCTACTCTTGGTCCTTCTTAATACTTTCATGCCTAAGTGGCTCCAAATGAATAAGATGTTGTATGTCGACATCAATTAATTTGATGGGTTTTTAAAAACACTTTCCTTGTGATTGAGGGCATTTTGGTCCAATTTATTTATTTATTCAATAAACTGCACCACAGTCACTTCCAAACGGTGACACCCACACCAGCGATTAAAGTGTTATACTTGGTGTGTATGTCAACCTCATTTCTGGAGGCTTCAAAGGTTGACTTATATACCACATCTACAGAGCTATTCCTGAGTAAATTCATACACAGCTGTCATGCTCAACAGAATTGAATGAAAAAACATATTGCTGCAGGCAGAAACACATTCATACTTCTCCTCAATATTTAAAATTATCAAAGTGTTTTCATTAGAGTATGTGGGGAAAAATAAATTCCACTGGCAAACGTTTCAATTAGCGGAAGACAAAGATTTAAGATAATTCCAAAATGAACTGTGGAGAGCCAAGGATTTTATTTTTTAAATCAGCAGTGAGCTGGCAGGATCTGGAACGTGCTGCCAGAAAGGCTGGCAGAAGCAAATTATATAATAACTTTGTGAAGGGAATAATAAAAGTACTGGGGAAGGAACGTTGCAAGGGCTGTGGGGCCAAGAGAAGAGTGAGAGCGTTACTGAACTTGATGGGATTTTCAAACAGCCAGCCCTGGCCAAACACACCTCTTTGGTGTATCATTCTATCTTTAATGTTGGCATTTCATCTCAAAAAACACGTGTTGTAAAAGTGAACTTGTCAGTAATCCAAAACACAATACACTTCGCCATCCAACTGCAAAACAAAGGAAGCTACTCATTCTCCCTGCCAGTGAGCGTACAGAGTAAAGCCTGATGCCAACTGACAAAATATACTTGCAATAGCTTCAAATACATTTCTATTCTTAGCTAGTTGTTTTTCAGAAATCAATAAGTGGACAGGTAATCAGTTTTTTTTTAAACAGACCTTTTTTCTCTCTTTTTGTCAGTAAGTCAGACGCCTGAAGATGGGATTCTCAGTCTGTTTGGATTGAACTGTCAAAGAGACGGAACTGTATCTCCAAGATTTCTCATCCACCCTGGAGCATCAGCTGACAAACAATCACTCAGAGGAACACACAAACCTCAAGTCATCCTGAAATAAGTGCTTTTGGGCAAAAATTAAGCCTGCAGAGAATGCAATAGCTTCACAAAATATGTATTAATCCATTTCTGCAGCAACTTGCACCTTCCAGTGTTTCTAATGGAGAGCCCCTTGACAGGATTCGCTGATGATGAAATGTCAAGCTCAGATTCAATCACCTCCTGAGGAACTCAGTAGGGAAATAAGGTTTCTTCTACATACAGACCTTATTGGGCAGATTGATCTGATGTGATACATGATCTGGGGCTGGGTCTGAGTGACAAATTCCAAAACCAGGGGTCACAGTCAAAGGATATGGGGTAGGCCATTTAGGACGGAGATAAGGAGAACTATCTTCACCCAGAGGCTAAGGAGCCTGTGGAATTTACAGCTGCAGAAACCAGTTGAGACAAAATATTGAGATAACAAGGTGTAGAGCTGGATGAACACAGCAGGCCAAGCAGCATCAGAGGAGCAGGAAAGCTGACGTTTCGAGTCTAGACCCTTCTTCAGAAATATTGAACGTTTTTAAGGAGTTAAGGCATAGTTTTTAGAGCTAAATCAATCAAAGGGTATTGGGAGAAAGTGGAAACAGGGTACTTTTGATGATCTTGAATTGGATAATCAGCCTTGATCATATTAAATGGTTGGGCAGGCTCAAAGCGTCAACTCCTGCTCCGGTTTTCTATGTTTCTATGAAACAAATGGAGATGAAGACCAATAAATCCCCTGGACCTGATGGGATACATCCAAGGAAGTAGCTACAGAGAAAGTAGATGCACTGGGAGTAATCTTCCAGGAATCTTTAGATTCTGGAAAAGCTGAAGAAGATTGGAAAACTGCCAATGCAACAGCTTTATTTAAAAGGAAAGGAGACAAAAACAGCGAACTTAGTTTGGTGCCCGTTGTTGGGAAAATTTTAGAATCTATTATGAAGGATGGTTGTTCAGTTATAGGAAGGATACTATTAAACTGGAGAGGGTTCGGTGGAGATTTGCCAAGATTTTGCCAGGTATGGAAGGTCTGAGTTATAAAGAAAGATTGGATAGGTAGGGGTAGCAAGAACGGTAAATGCTGGAGTTAGAGACAACACAGCGTGGAGCTGGATAGGTGAGGACTTTTCTCACTGGAGCCTAGGATGTTGAGACCTTATGAATTATTAAATTCTGAGGAGTATAGATAGGGTTAATGGTAGGTGTATTTTCTCTACGATGGGTGATTTCAAGAATGGGGGCACATTTTTAAGACGAGGGGAGAGAGTTTTAAAAAAGATGTGAGGGGCAAAATTTTTACACAGAAGGTGGTTTGCATGTGGAATGAACTTCCAGAGGAATTGGTGGATGTGGGCATGATTAAAAGACATTTGGATAAGTACAAGAGTAGGAAAGAATTGGAGAGAAATGGGCCAGGAGCAGGAAGGCAGGTTTGTTTATTTTGGGATGATGTTCAGCATGGACTGGTTGGACTGAAGGGTCTGTTTCCATGCTGTTTGACTCCATAACTCTATGTAATAGCAGAGAATTTAGAAATACATAATTCAATCAAGCAGTGTCAGCATGGCTTCATGAAGGAGAAATGTTCCTGACAAATTTACTAGGATTCTTTGCAGAGGAAACAAAAGTAAATGCTGAGAGGATGTTTCCCCTCATGAAAGAATCCAGGACCAGAGAGAATATAATTTAAGACTGAGATAAGGGGAAATGTCTTCTCTCAGGGGGTCAAGAGTCTTTGGAACTCCTTGCCACAGAGAGCTGTGGGGTTAGAGTCCTTGTGTATACTTAAGGCTGAGATATATAGAATCTTAACCAGTTGGGAATCAAGGCTTACAGGGAAAGGACAAGAAAGTGGGCATGAGGAATGTCGGATCAGCCATGATCCTATTGAACTGTAGAACAGGTTTGAAGGGCCAAATAGCCTACTCCTGTTCCTATTTCTGATGGTTGAACCTGAGGTTCTGGATTGCTAGCCCAATGGCATTACCACTGCCTCCCCTGTAACTTCCCCTTTCATCCACATTGCCGACTACTTCCTCAAAGAATACTAATAAGTTAGATTTCCCTTTTACAAGACCATGTTGACTCTGCTTGCTCCTTGGACAGTGGGTTAATAGCCCCTTTGTGAATAATTAGCCACTGTTTCATAGAATGGAAGGCACAATTTTCAATTGTGGCTTTTCAGAGCATTGTGCATGGGGAGTTCAGATTTCCCCTATCTCATGGAATACATCAGCAGCTCAGCAAGTGATAGGCAGGACATTGTAGGCCAGTACATACAGGCACATTGTGGGGCTGGTATTACATGGCCCTGACACAGGTTTCTCACTGGTGTTTAGCTACATGACCACTATCATGGTGCAGCAGCTACAGGACCACAAGGGTGAGCGGTATTCTGTAATAAAGTAGACCAAGGACACTGTTGCAATCTTAAATATTCAGACTCTGCTCCCCATGAACATTCCAGCAGATTTCCAGACCTGGTTCAGCCTGGGCTTTAATTCTTGGGTAGTGGTTTCGAGAGGAGGACCATCAATGAGAGCCCTGTCTACAGTGTTTTGACTGGGGACCATTGATAAAGGGTGGGCAGGAGCAGAAGGATGTGGATGCAATGCATTAAATTGGCAGAACAGCAGAGACAGCTGTTCATGGAACATGCCAAAATTTAGCTTTCACTAATAGGGGTATAGAATAATGCAGCAACCAAGCTATGATATACTTATAGAAGGCATCGATTCAATCTTAGCTGGAGTATTTCATACAGTTCTGGGAGCCATGTTACAGGAAGGGTGGGGAGAGAGTGCAGAAGTGAAATGCAAGAATATTTCCAGGAAGGAGAGACTTCAGTGATGAGGATAGATTGAAGAAGTTGGGACTGTTCTCCTTGGAGGGAACAAGGCTTAGAAGTGGAATTAGAATTTTAAAAGAAAATATGGAATTAAGAATCTACATATGATCATGAAACCATTGTCGATTATCATAAAAATCCGTCTGGTTCCTCAGGGAAGGAAATCTGCCATCCACACCTGGTCCGGCCTACATGTGACTCCAGACCCCACTGCAATGTGATCAACTCTCAACTGCCCTCTAGGCATTTAGGGATGGACAATGAATGCTGGCCAAGCCAGCTGTGCCCTCAGCCTAGGAACAAACAAAGAAAAGGTCAGGGAAGCTGCAGAAAATGCTGCAGGTGGTCACTGAATGGTCACCTGATGGTTAGCAGTTTGTAAGTATTCCTGCTGACCACCCTGACCATTCTGACCATCATAAACAAACAGTCAGCTCTCTGGCCATGAGATTTCTTTGGCTGCAGTCACCAGAATGTCTGTGGCCGAGAGGAAGCCAGAATCTATAGATGTGAGGCTGGGAAAGCGCAGCAGGTCAGACAGCATCCGAGGAGCAGGAAAGTCAACGTTTCAGGCCTTTGCTTTTCCAGCCTCACACCGATAGACTCTGTCTGTGGCCAAACTGGAAGATCAAACTCTGTTCAGAGGTATCAGGGCAATTGACCAAAAGCTTGACCTTTGACAACTCAACGGAGGAAAAGAAGCAGGCAAGAGTGTTGGGACGAGTTGGGGGTGGAGCAATGGTGGTTTGGGAGGGAATTCCAGAGATAACGGCCCTTGGGAACTGAAAGCACAGCCACCATACCAATGAAATAGCAAATGGAGAAAGGACGAGACCACCAGTATTAACGTTCCAACATAGAGAATACAGACTTACAAAATAGGAATAGATGGTAGACCATTTGGCTCCTCAAGCCTACTCTTCTACTCAATTGGATCCTGGCAGGTCTAATTATATTACAAATGCCACATTCCCGCCTACATCCAATAATCCTGGATTTCCCTGTCTAACAAGAATCTATCCACTTCTGTTTTAAAAATATTCAATTACTCCACCTCCACCGTCCTCTGGGACAAAAATTTCAAAGTTGGCCAACCCTCAGAGACTTCCCCTCAACTTTGACTTGAAAGGACAACCCCTAATTTTAAAACCGTAATCCCCAGTTTTGGATGCTGGGTTGTCAATATTAACATACGATCCTGCAATTTTGAACATTGTTTCTTCTGGTCATGTTGTTGAGTTGCATTGACATAGCACCTTCCATGTGACTAAACATCCCAAGATATTTCACAAGAGCGGCACTTCCTCAAAACCAGACACCAAGTCAAATAAGAAGCAATTCAGACAGGACACCAAATGTCAGCTCTTAAGGAGCTTTTGAAAGGGAGAGAGGAAGAAGGATTTTAAAAAAGTGAATGCTGGGAGAGAGTGGCATTCCATACCACCCTCTTTTGGATAAATCAAGAACATATGTGGCAGCAGAACACCTCATTAATATTGAGAAAAGTCTTTTACATAATGATGTGAGGACCCAGCTTACATGAGTCTGAAACTGCAGAAGCCGTCTGTTTCATAATTTAATCACTTCAGCACAGTCGTTCACCCAACTTGCCACAGTCAGTGGAACATGGGACACATTAACTTTTAGCAGCCAAGCGCAACGGTATAAAGAATATCAAAAAGATTCAAATATAGTTGATTAATCGATGTTTTTCTATTTGCGTCCAAACTGAGAAACCCTGGCAGACTCACACACACCAAAACATCTGTCTATGAATTGACAAAGAATCACTGTGTTAAGACTCTGTGGAGATGGTTGGCTAGGCCATTGAAATTCAGGACCAACCCTTCACTGATATTTACAGCTTCAACTGTACAGTGACACTGTTCAGACTCTATCTTTGGAGAAATATCTGTTTGTCAGTCATTGCTCACGACTCCTAATGAATGCTTTTCATTTTGTTCCACTTCTGGCCCATGCTCCTCCCATGTCCAATCTTACAACATCCCACTCACTCATCATTTACTCACTCTTAGGGAAATTCTGTCAAAATGGTTTACTTTCTTCAAACTGCCTCTTAAAAGTCCTGTTACCATCACAATGACAGCATTGTGAAGGGGTCAAGGGGTACAGGGAGAATGTGGTGTATGGTGATGAGATAGTAAATCAGACATGAATCATGTCAAATAGCACAGCAGGCTTGATGGGCAGAATGGCCCTGTTCTTTTTAGAATCCCTACAGTGTGGGAACAAGCCCTTTGGCCCAACAAGTCAAAACCAACCCACAGAGCTTCCCACCCAGACGCAACCTCCTAACTTACACATCCCTGAACACTATGGGCAATTTACCCTGGTCAGCACACCTAACCTGCACATCTTTTGGACTGTGGGAGGAAACCGGAGCACCCGGAGGAAACCCATGCAGACACGGGGAGAATGTGCAAACTCCACACAGACAGTCACTCCAGGGTGGAATCGAACCCGGGTCCCTGGTGCTGTGACGCAGCAGTGCTAACCACTGGGCAACCGTGCCTATTTATGCTCCTACTTTCTATGCTTCTATGTGCATTTATATAGGGCCTTTAACATAACAGAACATCCCAAGACATTTCATAAGAACAACAGTCAAAGAAAACTGACATGTGGAGGAATTAGGACAGGTGACCAAAGGCTTGCTCAAAAGAGCTCGCCTTTAGGAGGCATTTTTAAGGAAGAGAGAGAGGGGCAGAGAGGCTTAAGAAGAGAATTCAAAAGCTTAGGACCTAGACAGCTCACCACCATTTTTTCAACTAGAGATGTGCAATAAATTCTGGTCCAGCCAGTGATGCCCAGATACCATAAGTAAACAAAATAAAAAAGCTGAGGGATGGTCACCAAAGATGGAGCAATGCAAGGAGTCAGTATTGGAGGAGGCAGAGATTCTGGAGGGTCATGAGGCTGCAATGAGGATTTTAAAGAAAAGGCAATGCTGAACAGATAGGGAACATGGAGGCTGATAGCTCGGCGGGGCTTTTTGTGAGGTCAGAAACGTTGGTGGCAATGTTACTTCTACTATTGTTTACTCAATGTCCACCCCACCCCTCAATCTTTCCTACCTCCCACTCCATCATTCCATCAAACCAACCCAAAACAGGACCTCTCTGCCTAAGGGAGAGAGCCAGGGAGAGAAGAGTGAGGGGAGGGAGAGATTGAGGGTGAGGGTAGGAGACAGATCTAGAGAGAGAGAGAGAGAGAGAGAGAGACAGAAGAAACATGAGAGTGCATTAGAGACAGAGTGAAAGAGTGAGTATGAAAATAGAGACTGTGAGAATGAATGACAGTGAGGGTTAAAAACAGAAAGAGAGAGACAAAATCAGAAATTGCTAGAAAAGCTCAGCAGGTCAGGCAGCATCTATGGAGAGAAATCAGAGTTAACAGTTTGGCTCCTTTTGAAGGGTCACTGGACCTGAAATGTCAACTCTATTTCTTTACAGATGCTGCCAGACCAGCTGAGCATTTCCAGCAATTTCTATTTTTGTTTCTGATTTCCAGGATCTGTAGTTCTTCTGATTTTTAACAGAGAAAGAGAACGCCTTTGTGTGTGTGTTTGCTACCCCAAAGCAATTACTACAGTTGTCAAAACATAAATCATTCTCACACAAACGTTTTCCGTTCTTCAAAATCCTTTCTTGGAACAGATAAAGCACAATTGGCCCAAAAGCCAAGCCCTGCTTCCGAGGGCTGACTCCATATCCTTCTCACTGTTTCAGTTAATCACTTTCTTCTCCATACAACGCCTCAACCTGCCGTCTATTTCAGGAGACTCTCTTATTTCACTAAACATGTCACGCGTGGATTCTCAACTTCCTGATTTTTAAACAGATGAGATTGGAACTCATCACTCCAGTGACCCAGCAATCAATTTTTGCCAGTTCCCTTCATCTAAACTCAAAATCTTCAGATCATTCATAGAAACAGAGAATCCCTACAGTATGGAAGCAGGCCATTTGGCCCATTGAGTCCAAACCAACCCTCCTAACAGCATCCCATCCGAGACCTACCCCACCCTGTAACCCTGCATTTCCCATGTCTAACCCACCTAGCCCACACATCCCTAGACACCGTGGGCGATTTAGTGTGGCCAATCCACCTAAACCGCACACCTTTGGATTGTGGGAGGAAACCGGAGCACCCGGAGGAAACCTATGCAGACACGGGGAGAATGCGCAAACTCCGCACAGACAAAATTCAATTCATCCGAGGCTGGAACTGAACCTAGGCTCTTGGTGCTGTGATACAGGAGTGCTAACCACTGAGTCACCATGTCACCCCCTCCATTCCCACTCCCCTCTCCCTCCCACAAGGTCCTTGAACCTGTGGCTCAGCAAACTATCTTAACTCCCTTTACCTACCTTGGTTCCATAAGCCTAATGCCCTAAGGCAAAGTTTTAATGGCTATCTCAGGTTTGAAATTTCCAGTTGACGCCCCCGGTTCAATAATTTCCTGGTGGAGGGAGTGCCTGATTACTACATCTGACCCCCCACCACCCCTCTCTGTGTGAGGAAGTAATTCCCTATGTTTTGGCTCAAGAGTTGAAAGTTCTGCTTCTTGTCTTGGACTCCCCCTACCTCCACCCCTCCCACACAAGAAACTGATTCTCTGTATTGACCCAACAAATTCCTTTCCTCAACTAGTGTGAAAACTAGTAGAAAACCTGTATCTGGTAGAGCAGATAATTAGGAAGGCAAACGGAATACTGGCATTTACTACTAAAGGAATACAGTATAAAAGTAGGTTAGGCTGGCAAGAATAGCAAACAAGGGACGGATAAAGATATTGAGGTTGTGGTCAAGAATAAGAAAGAATCATATATTAACTTTATTTTAAAATTAATTTATGAGTTGAGGGTTTTGCCGGCGAGGACAGCATTTATTGCCCATCCCTAATTGCCCGGAGGGCTGTTAAAAGTCAACCACACTGCTGGGTCTGGAGTCACATGTAGGCCAGACCAGGTAAGGATGGCAGTTTCCTTCCTTAAAGGACATTAGGGAACCAGGTGGATTTTTCCAACAATCGACAATGGTTTCATGGTCATCATTAGACTCTCTATTCTTTATTGAATTCAAATTCCACCATCTGCTGTGGCAGGACTCAAACCTCGGGGTCCCCATAACTTTACCTGGGTCTCTGAATTCAGAGTACAACTAGGACTCTTAATTCAGAGACCACTAAGCCACAACTTTCCCTAAAATAGATATAGACAACTGGGATCAAATGAATCTCTTGAAGCATATAAAGAGTGTTGGGCATTCTTAAGAGGGTAATCAGGAGGGCAAGGAGGGGATATGGAAGACAAGAATCTCCCTAAGAGATTCTACAAGTAGATTAAGAGCAAGAGAACAACTAGCAAGAGAGTAGGGCCCCTTAAAGATCAAGGAAATCGTCTTTGTATTGAACCTCAAGAGATGGGAGAGATATTAAATCAATATTTCGCATCAGTTTTTACGTGGAAAAAGAAATGGAGGCTAGAGAACTCAGGGAAATAAATATTGAGGTTTTCAAAACAGTTTACATTGTAGAAAAGGAAGTGCTGGAGGTCTTAGAAAATATAAAGGTGGATAAATCTCCAGGACCTGATCAAGAATATCCCAGGACATTGTGGGAAGTTAGGGAAGAAATTTCAGGGTCCCCAGCTGAAATATTTGCATCAGTCTATAACCACATGTGAGGTGCCAGAGAACTGGAGGATGGCTAATGTTGTACCTTTATTTAAGAAAGGCTGTAAGGAGAATAAAAACCAAAAGAACTGCGGATGCTGTAAATCAGGAACAAAAACAAAGTTGCTGGAAAAGCTCAGCAGGTCTGGCAGCATCTGTGGAGGAGTAGATAGAGTTAATGTTTCGGGTCTGGTGACCCTTCCTCAGAACTTCCTCAGAACCTGTAAGG
This sequence comes from Ginglymostoma cirratum, assembly GCA_024137785.1. Classification (NCBI taxonomy): domain Eukaryota; kingdom Metazoa; phylum Chordata; class Chondrichthyes; order Orectolobiformes; family Ginglymostomatidae; genus Ginglymostoma; species Ginglymostoma cirratum. The sequence continues at coordinate 19,949,167 of JAHRHZ010000273.1, read as the reverse complement.
AGAAGCCTGGGAACTACAGACCTGTAAGTCTGACTTCAGTGATGGGTGAATTGTCAGAGATGGTTCTGAAAGATAGGGTTTGCATGCATTTAGAGCAGTAAGGGCTGATTAGGGACAGTCAGCATGGCTTTGTGCAAGAGAAATTGTGTCTCACAAACTTGATTGAGTTTTTTGAGGAAGCAACCAAAAAGACTGATGAGGGCCGAGTGGTAGATGTTGTTTACATGGGCTTTAGTGAAGCCTTTTACAAGGTTCTGCATGATAGACTAATTAGTGAAACGGGATCGTGTGGGATTGAGGGCAAGCTTGCCAATTCAATACAAAATTAGCTTGATGGTAGGAGACAGAGGGTGGTGTGGAGGTTTCTTTATTGGACTGGAGGCCTGTCATCACTGGTGTTCCACAGGGCTCGGTACTGGGTCCACGTTTGTTTGTCATTTATAAAAAAGATTTAGATGAGAAAATAGGAGGCATGGTTAGTAAGTTTGCGAATGACACCAAACTTGGTGGTATAGTAGACAGTGAAGAAGGTTATCTAAGATTACAAAGACATCTTGATCAATTGGGTCAATGGTCTGAGGATTGGCAGATTGAGTTTAATTTAGATAAATATGAGGTATTGCGTTAGTAAAACAAACAAGGGAATGACTTATACAATTAATGGTAGGGCCCTGAGTAGTATTGTAGAACAGACAGACCTAGGGGTTCAGGTACATAATTCTTTGAAATTTGCATCACAGGTAGACAGGGCAGTTAAGAAGGTGTTTAGCACACTTGCCTTCATTGCTCAGACCTTTGAGTATAGAAGTTGGGGCGTCATATTGAGGTTGTACAGGACATTGGTGAGGCCTCTTCTGGAGTTCTGAGTGCAGTTCTCACTATAGTCGCCTCACTATAGGAAGGATATTATTAAATTGGAGAGGGTTCAGAAAAGATTTACCAGGATGTTGCGAAGAATTGGGGGCTTGAGTTACAAAAATAGGCTGGGACTTTTTCCACTGGAGCGTAGGCATTTGAGGGGTGACCTTATAGAAGTTTATAGAATTATGAGGGATATGGATAGGGTGAATAGCAAGGGTCTTTTCCTTAGGATGGTGGAGTTCAAAACTAGGAGGCATATTTTGAAGGTGAAAGGAGAAAATTTAAAAAAGGAAATGAGGGGCAACATTTTTACACAGACAGTGGCTCATGTGCGGAATGAACTGCCAGAGGAAGTGGTGGATGTTGGTGCCGTTACAACATTTAAAAGATATTCAGAAAAGATCATGAATACTAAAGGTTTGGAGGGATATGGGCCAAACACAGGCTATTGGGACTAGTTTAGTTTGGTATCATGGTCAACATAGACTAGTTGGACTGAAAGGTCTGCTTCCATGCTGTGTGACTCCATGATTCTATGACTTTATAGCCATACAACATGTTGGTGTGACTACACCTGCAGTATGGCATACAATTTTGGTTCCCTTACTTGAGAAAGATTTTAGATTTTTTGGAGGCAGTTCAGAGGAAGTTCACTAGATTGATTCCAGAGATAAGGGGTTTGTCTTCATTAGTTTAGGCCTACACTCTCTGGAGTTTACATGAATGAGAGGAGATCTAATTGCAGTATATAAGATGATAAAGGGGATTGACAAAGCAGATGTAGAGAGGATGTTTCCTCATGTAAGTCAATCTAGAATGACAAGTCATTAATTTAAGATACGGGGCAGCAGATTCTAAACAGATATGAGAAGAAATAACTTCGCTCAAAGGGTCATGGATCTGTGGAATTCACTCCCTCAGAGTGTGGTGGATGTCGGGATATTGAGTAAATTTAAGGAGGAGATAGACAGATTTTTAATTCATAAGGACTTGAAGGGTTGTTGAGAGTGGGCAGGAAAATGGAGTTGAGGCTGAGATGAGATCAGTCATGATCGTATCAAGTGGCTTGGGGGTCTGAATGGCCTACTCCTGCTCCTTGCACTTATGTTCTTACCGGAAATATCTCAATTAGCTCAACTCTTAACTTGCTAAACTCAGGGGAAGCCCAAATAATTATCCCTATCAGATCAGCCCAAGAGATAAACTTCCTTTAGTTGTCCCTAAGGCCAAGATATCCTACCAATGGGATGGTGTTTCACATGGATGACTGGACTGCACTCTAAACACTCAGGTTTAATTAGAGTTCGACAGTGAGAGACTGCGTGTGTGATAAAGTGAGTGAGAGACATAAAGAGAGTAAGGGACAGAGGGAGACAGTGAGTGTGTGAGAGAAAGCGACTATGAGAGAGAGTGGTGGGGATAGAGAATGTGTGTGAGACTGTGAGAGAGCGTGAAAGAGAATGAGAGAAATCAAGTGAGATAGAGAATATGAGTGAGAATGAGCTGGATAATGTGTTGGAAAGTGAGACAAAGTTTGATAGAGAAAGAGAGTTTTCACCTGAATTTCATCCCATCCTAGTCCAGCAAATGTTAAAGGTGAACATCCCATGAACCCTTCGAAGAATTTTTATATCTGTCCTCTAGTGTTTAGAGATTTGTGTGTATGGACTGGATAATGAGTCTGATAACTATCACTGTTATGAAAACCCTGGGGTCTCTGGTCTTTAATTTGATCACAGATGGTCTCACATTTCCTTACATCCAACTCTAACTGCCACAGTTCATTAAATGAGTAATATCTTCTGTCAAAAATATTCAGTAAAATTGAAGTAAATGCAATTGACCTAAGCAGGGGCTCAGATTAAAAAAGGAACGGTGAGTCACTTTCCCTGTTATGAAAAACAAAACTCTCCTATTAATCTGGTTTCCTTAAACCCAAAGGAAAATAAACTGACAGAAAAGTTTCTTTTTAAAAATGGCGTCTGCTGGTGTCCCTGTGGGAGCTGGGGCTGAATAACTGATGAGGGGGGAGTTTAAAATCTGCTTTATTGACCATGCAGCTCCCGGCTAGCAATCTCACAGAAACACAAGGTCCACATCTGGAAACAAACACCAGTCTCTTTATAGGGTCACGTCTATTGTGGGAGCGAGGAAAAGTTCTGGGACTCTTTCTTTCTGTGTCCCTTTTACACTCAGTCTGAACTGCGCCCCTCCTTTCCCCATCTCAAACACCCCATTGGCTGGAAGCAGTTGCTGCTGATTGACTCCCTCTCCCACCCCAAGAGGTCTTAAGTGGGGTGGAGAGGGGTAGAAGACTGGAATCAGTGAACTGCCTCTTCAGGAGCATGTCAAGCTCCCCCCTCTAGTCTCCTCCAGATTTAGTGCGACCCATCACACACACACACACACACACACACACACACACAGACATATTTACGCACACACATTCTCTCTCTCTCTCCCATACACACACACACACTGTCTCCCACACACACACACTCTCTCTCTCCCATACACACTCTCTCTCCCACACACACTCACACTCTCTCTCTCTCCCACACACACATGCACACACTCTCTCACACACACACTCTCCCACACACACACACATTCTCTCCCACTCACACAACTCTCTCTCTCCCCCATACACACACACACTCTCCCAGACGCACACACTCTCTCTCCTACACACACATACTCTCCCTCCCACACACACACAATCACACTCACACTCTCTCCCATACACACTCTCTCTCTCCCACACACAAGCACATACCCACACACACTTTCTCACACACACACTCTCACAACTCTCTCTCTCTCCCATATACACACACACAAACACTCTCTCTCCCATGCACACACACTCATACTCTCTCTCCCATACACACACTCTCTCTCTCCCCCATATACACACACATACACAGACACATACACACTGTCTCCCTCACACACATACTCTCCCACACGCACGCACACACACACACTCTCCCTCCCATACACACACTCTCTCACACACACACTCTCTCTCCCTCACACACACACACACTCTCCCTCACACACATACACACTCTCTCCCACACACACACAGTCTCCCTCACACACACACACCCATACACACACACACTCTCTCCCTCACACACACATACTCTCTCCCACCCACACACACACAGTCTCTCCCACACTCACACACAGACACACACACCTACCCACAGACACACGCACAGACAATACACAGGGTTCAGGAGCAGCATGGTGAATCCTCACCCCCTTCTCTCTGCCGCAGAGACGCCAAGGGAGGGGGAGCAGCGATGCAGGAGGGAGGAGGGTAAGGGAAAGGATGGGGGCTGGTGGATTGTAACAGAAAGTCTGTATTGTTACAGGCAGCAGCCAATAGTCTGCAACAATCCGTCCTTCAGTGAAAGAATGCTAGCTCTCCCCTCTTAGATGCTTTTCATCTCCGTCCTCCACACCAGCCTTAAATACACACACATACATAAACATGGAAAACCATCTGCTTTAAAGGGTTAATTTCCTACCGAACACTGAATCGTGCAGTTCTGCTTTGCGTCCCATTGCTATCCGCTGCTAATTGTATTCACTTTCAGTCCTCCTCGCTGTCTCTGTGTCCCTCCTCTGCCAGGATTAACAGCGTTCAGTGTTTATGTCTCAGATCCTGCTCTCTCCCTACCCTCCCCTCTCGTCCTCAACCAGCTAATCCCCAACGTCAGAGCATCACTTTTGAAGTGCAAAGCGTCATCTAGTGTAGAGAGAGAAAGATGTTGAAAGCCCACAGTATGAGACCGAATAAAGCAGAGAGGCAGACAGACAGAAGGAGATTTGGGGTTGGAGGGGATAACTGGAGATTGCAATCGGCACAAGTATTTGTTGTCAGGAATTCATGACTGGCCCGTTAACAAAACGGGGAAAGGATTTTATATGTCCGCAGCCAAGAAATTTGCATTTCTCTAGCGCCTGTCAGAGTGTCCTAAAGCAATTGGCGCTTTCCTAGAGTCATAGAGATGTGCAGCGTGGTAACAGACCCTTCGGTCCAACTCATCCATGCCGACCAGATTTCCGAAATTAGCCTAATCCCATTAGCCAGCATTTGGCCCATATCCCTCTAAACCCTTACTATTCACGTACCCATCAGACGCCTTTTAAATGTTGTCATTGGACCAGCCTCCACCACTTCCTCTGGCAGCTCATTCCATACACACACCACCCTCTGTGTGAAAGTGTTGCCCCTGAGGTTCCTTTTAAATCTTTCTCCTTTCACCTTAAACCTACACCCTCTAAGTTAGACTCCCATGACGGGGGGAAAAAACCTTGACTATTCACCGTAACCATGCCCCTCATGATTTCTTGAAGTGTAAGCCGCTGCTGCAATCAAGGAGGTAGCTTGTTGGTGCACATCAAGATCCCAATAAGCATTAGGATAAATGAACAGATACCTCAACACTACTTTCAGTGACGATGATAGAGGAACCCAGATTGACCCAGGGCAGGGAGGAGAACACATTTGCTCTTCCTCCAAATAGTGCCTTTGGATCATTTCCATTCACCTGAGGGAGCAGCAAAAACATCCCCCACACTCTGGGGGATTGCCCAGATTTTCTGCTTAGTCAGGTGACCAGAGCCACCTTGGTCAAAGAACTAAGTTTTCCAAAGCACCCTAAAGAATGATGCAAGATATAGGGAGGCAGAGAGCTGTGGGGTCATTATTCCCAAACCTAGTGCCTCGTCAACTGAAGACACAACCACCGACAGTGGGGTGACTAACACTGAGGATGTGCACGTGGCCTGAATTAGAAAGTGCTGAGAGCCCAGAGGGTGTGGGCCACCCGAGATGGCAGGGATTCGAAAACAAGGAGAAGAATTTTAATACCAGAATAGTTCTTCACCGGGACTCAACGTCAGTCAGTAAGGATTGTGGAGGGTGGGGGAAGTTTGGGGCTTGGTGCAGGTTAAGACAAGGGGCGGCAGAGTTTAAGTTGACCTCAATTTATTGCCCCATGTGTGACTCTAATTATCAAGGGTTGAGACAACTAGCTTGATGTGGATCTTTTGCATTTCAGATGGAGCTTTATTACATTTCTTGTATATTTGGCTTATCTAATAAGTCAGAACAGCTTCACAGGCCTGTTCTTATTTTATCTCCTGCTACCACTGACAGATGGGGCATGGGACAGAGACAGCTATCAGCTTGGGAGTGACAGGGGATAGGCAGTGAAAAGCCAGGAACGGGGTCACAGAAGGTAGAATGTGGAAGGGCAGCCATGGAAAAGAGTGGAAGAGCCCAGTCTCGGGTTTTAGGGCAAGTGAACCCTGGGTGGAAAGAAAGCAACAGATTGGATAGTCTCGATTATGGCAACAAACAGGTCTATGAGCTTCTCACACTGTGTTTTGGAGGCGATAAAGGAGGAAACAGGGAGGAGGGAGTTTACTAAAAGAGCTTTCAGTCCAGAAAAACAACTGAGAGTTATCTTTACAGTACAGGATGTTCCCTGAACAGTGATCAGCTTCAGCAAACCAAAACCAGAGCTCAGTGTTTTATCCAGAATCCAGAACTGAGGGTGGATGGGGAGTGGGGGACAGGAACAGGGTCAGAATAAGGGGCTGCCATTTAGACCATAAGACCATAAGACATAGGAGTGGAAGTCAGAAAGACTTCCTTCTCTAGAAAAACCATTAATCTTTGCAATTCCCTATCTCAGAGAGCAGTTCAGGCAAGGCCATTAAATTTATTCAAGGATGAATTCAACAGATTTCGGATCAATGAGGAAGTGTTAGAGAGAGGCAGTCAGAGAAGTGGCAGAACAAGCCCAATGGGCCAAATGGCTTTGTCCTGTTATTTCTTATTATTTTATGTTTATTTAATTTCAGCTTTGTGTTTCTTCAGGAGGGGTGGAGAAATTGGGGTCTATTTCAAGGGGAATAGGAGATGGTAATGCTTTTATTGGGGTCCAGGGTATCAAAGGCTGGAAGTAGGAGTGTTACTAAGAGAGTCAGTTGTTGTGGAGATGTTGCGGCAAACAGAGGCCGAGAGGAGAGACAATTGAAATTCTGAAAGTGCTCATATAGATTGATGTGGAGATGCCGGTGTTGGATTGAGGTGGGCAAAGTCAGAACTCATAAGACACCAGGTTATAGTCCAGGTGTAGAGCTGGATGAACACAGCAGGCCAGGCAGCATCAGAGGAGCAGGAAAGCTGACGTTTCAGGTCTGGGCCCTCCTTTCTGAACTGCATCAGCAGTTCCGGCTATCTCTTTCAAAGCTTTCAAAGCGCTGCTCCTTCATTACGTGACGAAAGAGCAGTGCTCCGAAAGCTTATGATTTCAAATAAACCTGTTAGACTATAACTTGGCATCATGTGACTTCTGACATTGTAGATTGAGACTGGCTTCGTTCTCAGGGCAGGTACAGATGGAAGGATGGAGTGGAGAAGGGGATATAGGTAGAGGGCGATATAAGGAAGGATCAGGAATGGCCTTTCCTGTAATTAATATTGTGATTGATGGTCTATGTGAATGGCGAGGTGCAGGGGTTCTGTGAATATGGCTCACTGGGAGGGGGAGGAGATTTGGGAAAGATCAGAAGACAGTGAATTCGGAATTAAACATGAAAAAAGGGAAAATTTACATCACAACCTCAGAATATCGCAAAGTGCCACACAACCGAGAAATTGCTGTCCATGTCGTATTGTAGGAATCTTCACACAGAGTTAGAAAGGAAGAGTTGCATTGAAAGAGTGCCTTTCTGTGATTTAAGATCATCCCAAAAAGCATTACACCAGTCCGTCCTTCTCCTGAAGTGAAGTCACTGTTGTAATGTACGAAATACGGAAGTTAATTCATGAATTTAATGCACAGGTAGGGTTGACGGTCAGAATCTTTTTCCCAGAATTGAAATGTCTAATACTAGGGGGCATGCATTTAAGGTGAGAGGGGAAAGTTCAAAGGAGATGTGAGGGGCAAGTTTTTCACACAGAGAGTGGTAGGAGTCTGGAACGCACCGCCAAGGCAGGTGTTGGAGGCAACTACAATAACGAAGTTTAAAGGGCTTCTAGATAAGCACATGAATATGCAAGGAATGGAGGTAGGGTTTAGGGGCAAGGGCAAGGGCAGGCAGAAGGGTTTAGTTTAATTTGGCATCATGTTCAGCATGATATCATAGGCCAGAGGGCCCGTTCCTGTGCCCTACAGTTCTATGTACTGTTAACAGCAAGTTCCCACAAATAGCAATGAGGTAATGATCAGACCATCTGTTGTCGGCCTTGATGGTGAGATAAGTATTGGATCAGACACCAAAAAGACCCCTCTCCTCTTCTGTCTCTCATGGGAGATTTTTATTTGCCGTCTGAGATGTAAGACTTCGTTTTCAGTTTAATGTCTCATCCTAAAGACAGCACCTCAGGGAGTGCTGTACTGTCTCGGTACTGCGCTGGGACAGTCAGACTGGTGTTTGTATTTGAATATATGAAGAGAACCTGCTGGAAAATAACAGCAGATCTGGAAGTATCTGTGAAGGGAGAAACCAAGTTAACATCTGACAAAAAATCAACAACCCCAGATACCACCTACTCTGCATTGCTAGTGTTTAAAGCTCTCTGCCTTTGATGCCGAAGTCCCAAGCGTAGGATTTGAACTGGCAACAATCTGTCTCAATCAAGAGCGTTCCCCACAAGGCCACAGTTAAAATCTGACAAGTGTACCTTTCTGGCTGTCTCAAGTGATGGGGTGGGACTTGAAACCATAACTCTGGCTCATGCCAGTTGGCTCGCCTCTCCTTTCAACTCTGACAACTTTACAAGAGAAAAAAAGTTCTAAAACTTCTCCTGTCTGTTGCCCAGGCAAAATAACACAAAACCCCTTGTCATTCAAACTTAAATCCTATGATTACAAGCCCAGTCATAGAAATATAGAAACATAACAAGTAGAAGCAGGAGTAATCCATATATCCCTTCAAACCTGCTCTGCCATTCAATATGATCATGGCTGATCATCCAACAGCTTTCTCTCCATACCCTTTGATCTTTTTATCCTCAAGTACTAGATCTAAATCCTTCTGTAAACTTTCAAAGTTTTGGCCTCAACCGCTTTCTGTGATAGAGGATTCCGCCACTCGCTGGAAGAAGACATTTCTCCTCATGTCAGTGCTAAAAGGCCTGCCCTGTATTCTTAAACAGTGACCCCCTGGTTGTGGACTCCCTAGTAGTTGGGAACATCCTTTCTGTCAGGGAGCAGTGGAGACTACTCCGAATACATTCACAGTTGAGTGAAAGATCTTTGATCAACAAGGAATCTGGGAGATCTGGAGGAAAGTGGAGTTAAGGCCACAATCAGATGAATCTTGATCTTATTGAATGACAGAATGGATTAGACAGTTTAAGTGACCTTCTCTTGCTTCCATTTACTATGATACAAAGATCAGAGAGAATCCAGCCTGGATTTGGCGCAGTTTTACATTCCTCACGACTGGCTGCCACGCCATCAGGTGCCTGAGTCCTAAGCTTTGGAATTCCTTCCAGAAACTTCTGCACTACTGTCCCTTTCCTTAAATCACTGTTTAAATCTACCTCTTTGACCAAATGTTATTATCTGTCCCCAGATCTCCTGTATGATTCATTGACAAATTTTGTTTGACAATGTTCCTGTGAAACATCTTTGGGCTTTTTTAACAAACTAGATAGAAGGTGATGTATAAATGCAAAGTGCTGGTTTTTCTGTTTGCTGTTTTCCCCTATCTGCATATTTACCAGCCTTGGCTCTTGTTTGAATTTCCACATATTTCCTACACAGCCCCATATCTGTACAAATAGAGGCAATTTCATTAATTATTCCTTCTTGCAAAATTTGGCAAAGCATTATTTTTAAATCAGCTTATTCTTAAGATAACTCCAAAGTGTACATTTATGATAAGTATTTACAAATTATAGGTTACACAATCAAATAGACACCATATATGTTTTACCGCCCAATTAACATGTCATTGACTTTGTACAGCTTTCAAGTCATGAACTTTTTAAACACATTATGAGGTGAATTTTTGAACATATGTGAAAATTCTGACTAAAACCTTCGCCTGTTACAGCTTTTCTCATTAACTCCCAGGATGTGAGTGTCACTGGCTGGCCAGCATTTATTGCCGTCCCTAGTTGACCAGGAGAAGGTGGAGGTGAACTACCTTCTTGAACCACTGCTGTGGGGACACCCAAAATGCTGCTAGAGAGGGAATTCCAGGATGTTAACCTCGCAGCACTGAAGAACTGGTGATACATTTCCAAGTCAGGACGGTGAGTGGCTTGGAGGGGAACTTACAGGGGGTGGTGTTCCCATGTATCTGCTTCCCTTATCCTTCCAGATGGAAGTGGTTGTGGGTTTGGAAGGTGCTTTCTGAGGATCTTTGGTGAATCTCTGCAGTGCATCTTGTAGATAGTACACATTGCTGGTCTATAACTCAAATTCCAACGGACCAACATTTATCTACTCTCTTTAACATTACAGGTATTTTAATTCAAACCATTCAGATATGTTCAGCACAAATAGCTCCTGAATTGAAAAGTAAAGTCCTGAGGGAGCGATACGACCACTGTGCTACCAGAACACCGCTGTAAATTTATGTACTTGTGAAGAGTAGGTAATTTGCTTTGAAGGCAGTTTAGATCAGTTACCTGGTTTGACCCTGTCAAGATCCCTAAGAATTTTATATGTTTCAATAAAGTCTCTTCTCATTCCTCTGAACACCAATGGTTATAGGCCTGACTGACTCAACTACAGTGTGTAGTTCAGGAGAACCTGGACAACAGAAGCTTAAATCCTGGATGGGGAAACCTGAGATTGGGACATATTGGTAATCTGGCACTCACAGAAAAAGAGCTCAGACTAAAACATTAATGAATAAGATGATAAATGCCTGATGTCAGGCAGATCAGCAATGAATTAATTTATTCCTAGGTACTCAGCTAGTTTCCTCTCATGTTCTATCTTTTCTCCTTTTTATCCATTTTTGATGTTTTGATGTTTCCAAGGTCAGAAATCACACAACACCATGTTATTGTCCAACAGGTTTATTTGAAAACACAAGCTTTTGAAGCCTCGCTCATTCTTCAAGTATTGGTGAGGGTGATTTCTGACCTTGTCTACCCCATTCCAACACTAGCATCTCCACTTGATATTCCCACACAGACTATATTTCTTATTCTTTCTCAGGAAGTGGGCTTTGTTGGTAGGTGCCCATTGCTAACTGCACCTGAGAAGATAATAATGGCCCTTCTTAAACCCCTGCTGATCATGTAGTAACATAAGGCTGCTTAATAAGATGAGATCCCATGGTGTTGGAGATAACACATGAGCACGGATAGAGAATTGGTTAATTAGTAGAAGATAGAGAGTTGGGATGAGGGGACATTTCAGGATGGCAACTTGTAAGTAGTGGAGAGCCATGGGGATCAGCACTGGGACCAGCATTATTTGCAATATACGTTAATAACTTGGATGCGGAAAGTGAATGCACTGTTTGCCAAAGACTCGAAAATAGGTGGGGATGCAGGTGGAGACACAAAGAGTCTGAAAAAGGATATAGACAAATTAAAGAGGGTGGCGCATGTAGAGAATGAGCGTCAGAGGAAGTTACAACAACAACATTTAAAAGGCATCAGGATGGGTATGTGATTAGGAAGGTTTGGGCCAAATGCTGGCAAATGAAACTAGATTAATTTAGGGTATCTGGTCAGCATGTATGATTAGGACTGAAGGATCAATGACTGTCTGACTGTATAAGTGGGCAAAAACTTGGCAAATAGAATATAAAGTGGAGAAATGTGATGTTACTTTCTTGGGCAGGGAGAATAGAGGAGGTGAATATTATTTAAATGGAGAAAGACTGCAGAAGACTATAGAACACAGGAATTTGAGGTTCCATGCCCACAATTCACAGAAAGATAGTATCCAAATTCAGTGGGTAATAGGGGAGGCAAATGATTGATTTCAAAGGGAATGGACTCTGTGTGTCGAGACATTTTGCTGAAACTACACAAGGCATTTGTCAGACCACAGCTGGAATACTGTGAACAGTTCTGATCCCCTGATGTAAGGAGAGATATACTGACATTGGAGGCCATCCAGAGAAGGTTCACTTGGCTGGTCTGAAGCCTGGAGGGAATCTGTTCTGAGGAGAGGTTGAGTCAGTTGGGCCTGTAACCATTGGGGTTTAGAAGAATGAGAAGAGACCTTATTGAAACATATAAAATTCTTAGGGGTCTTGACAGGGTCGATATGGACATGTTGTTTTCCCTTTTTGGAGAGTTTAGAACTGGAGGGCATCATCTCAGAAGAAAGGCTCACACATTTAAGGCAGAGATGAGGACGAATTTTTTCTCTCAGAGGGGAGTGAATCTTGGAATGTTTTACCACAGACGGCTGTGGAGATTGGGTCCTTAAGTAAATTCAATGCTGGGATACACAGATTTTTATTCAGTAAGGGAATCAGGGTTGTGGGGAAAAGTTGAGGATTATCAGATCAGCCGTGATTTTATTTCATGACACAGCACACCTGATGGGTTGCACGGCAGGCTTCTGTTCCTACACCTTATGGCGTTATAAGAGCACTGCGAGGACAGGAAGGTCGGCATATCAGCCCAGCGATGCAAGTACTGACAGGTATTCAATCAGGACAATACGAGAGCCAGAGATGGCTGCAATACTCTTGAACTCTCCCTTTTGCTCTCCTGAGCATTAAAAACCAGCATTTTGATATCACATACCAGAACTACAATGGGATTCACAGCCAATGAAAGACCCTGCTAGCTCTGGCTGCCCTTCTAGATGGTAAAGATCTCAGGACACTATTTTGACAAATAGCTTGGTGAGTTCACCCTGGGGTCCTGATGAATATTTATCCCTTTAACAATATCATGTTCTATATTCTATGTTCTATGAGGCCATTACACTCAGTCAGAATAAATGCAAGTTTTCCATTGGACACCAAGTAAAAGGGAGTCATTACGTTCTTACTGGCTGTCGGTTACAAATATCAAAAATGTTGCCACCATCTCATTCCCTACACCTCACGAAATATTTTGTTCTGCTTCTGAACTGACACTCAAACAATTTCTGCATCCAGAATTGAGCTTCATCACACGTCACAGTTACCCCGAATCACAGTCTGCAGCATGTCAACTTCTTCCCCAACTAATCGTATCTCTGATTCTTCCAGCAGCCCCTTCACCCCTCCCTATCTCTGTAACCCCCTCCAGCCCCTACACCCCTCCCTGTCTCTGTAACCCCCTCCAGCCCCTACACCCCTCCCTATCTCTGTAACCCCCTCCAGCCCCTACACACCTCCCTATTTCTGTAACCCCATCCAGGCCTACACCCCTCCCCATCTCTGTAATCTCCTCCAGCCCCAAAACCCCTCCCTATCTCTGTAACCTCCTCCAGCCCCTACACCCCTCCCTATCTCTTAACCTCCTCCAGCCCCTACACCCCTCCCTGTCTCTGTAACCCCCTCCAGCCTCTATGACCGTCCCTATCTGTTAGCACCTTCAGTTCCTGCCGTACATTAAAGTGGCTGGGCCCAGTGCTCTCCTCTTCCCTCCCTAAACTGTTACACCTTTATATCTTCATCAAGACAATTTAATTCTCCCTCGTTTCCCAACCTTATGGGAACTATTCCAATATCTCTTGTTGCCACTCGGTGTCGCTGCTTCGATGAAGTCTTTGGGATATTTTATAATCCTGTAAAAATGTAATGTCTTAAAACATTCATGAACCATTTTTTTCAACTGATCCCTGCATGAGACCTTGCCAAATGTCGATGGAAAAAAAACACCCAAAAAGTAACTAATAGGTTACAGAGGTTAGAGATATAAGGAGTGGTGTGGCAACAGGAAGTTCGGAGGGGATCAGAGGCAAAATGTTTTCACTCAGAGGATGGTGGCTGTCAGGAACGCACTGCCTGTAAGGGTGAGAGAGGCAGAAACCCTCATCACATTGAAGAAGCATAAGATGGCTGACCCTTAGAAGACAAAGGGCAGTAGTGGACGGAAAATATTCAACATGGTGCTCAGTTACGAGTGGTGTGCCACAAGGATCTGTTCTGGGTCGTCTTCTATTTGTGATTTTTGTAAATGATTTGGATGTAGGAGTGGAAGGGTGGATTCGTGGACAATACGAAGGTGGGTCGAGTTGGGGATAGTGCTGAGGGCTGTTCTAGGTTACAACGGGACATTGATAGAATGCAGAGCTGGGCTGAGATGTGGCAGATGGAGTTTAACCCTGAAAAGTGTGAGGTTATTCATTTTGGAAGGACAAACTTGAAAGCAGAATACAGGGTTAATGGAAAGTTTCTTGGCAGTGTGGAGGAGCAGAGGCATCTTGGGGTTCATGTCCACAGTTCCCTGAAAGCTGCCACCCAGGTGATAGAGTTGTTAAGAAGACATATGGTGTGTTAGCTTTCGTTAATAGAGGGATTGAGTTCAAGAGGCATGAAGTTATGCTCCAGCTGTACAAAAGCCTGGTTCGGCCATATCTGGAGTATTGTATTCAGTTCTGGTTGCCTCATTACAGAAAAGGTGTGGAAGCGTTGGAAAAGGTGCAGGGGAGATTTACCAGGATGTTGCCTGGAATGGAGAGAAGGTCTGACGAGGAAAGGTTGAGAGAACTAGGGCTTTTCTCTTTAGAACGACAAAGGATGAGAGGTGACTTGATAGAAGTGTACAAAATGATCAGAGCTATAGATAGAGTGGACAGCCAGAGACTTTTTCCTAGGGTGAGGTAGCTATTACAAGGGGGCATAGTTTTAAAGTGAGTGGAGGTAGACATGGGGAGACGTCAGAGGTAGGTTCTTTACTCAGAGAATGGTCGGGGTGTGGAATGCATTGCCGGAGAGGGTAGTGGAGTCAGCCTCATTAGAGGCATTTAAGCTGCAATTAGATAGGCATATGGATGATAGTATAAGGTAGAGGACGAGGTTAGATAGACTTTAGGTTTAGGGTAAAAGTTCGGCACCACATTGTGGGCTGAAGGGCCTGTACTGTGTGCTGTACTGTTCTATGTTCTAAGATTCGCACTTGCAATTTGAGGCAAACAAGGCTTTAGACTCTGAAGGAAAATAGGATCTTTAGTTCTGGAAAAGAGTCATGCCAGACTCATAGGAACATAGGAGCTGGCCATTCTACCCCAGGGCCTATTCCACCTTTCAATTCGATTGTTGGTCAATCTGTTGCCTAACTCTACATAAGTGCATTCCGCCCGTATCCCTTAATACTTTTGCTTAACAAAGATGTATCCATTTTAGATTTAAAGTTCAATGCATTAAAACTGTTTCTCTCTCCACAGATGCTGCCAGACCTGCTGAAGCTCGTTAGCCTTCTCTGTGTTTGTTTCAGATTACCAGTATCTGCTGTCCTTTGCCTTGATTAGAACAGTTTTTGACTGGCATAGACTCAATGGGTCAAAGAGTCTTTTTTTGTGCTGTAGACCTCTTTGACTCTAACCTGAACATCTTCCTACAGAAATTGTTAAGCCTTGTTTTTACTTTTGATAATTTATGATTCCACTCCACACAAAATGCAAAGCAAGATAAAACTAAATGAGAATATTAGATTTTCATTTCTGTCAATATCGTGGACTCAGATTTGGCACATGACATTTAAATCAGCTCAGTTATTATTACATGGATCAGTATTTTCCAACGTAGGGAAAGTGAGCACACAAATATAATCCTTTTATGATTAAACAGTAGAGCGACTTTCAGATTAAGTAGGCTGTGGGGTTTGTGGATTAGAATTTGTGTGCAATAGTTCCCTGAATGTGCGACATGCAACGTTTATTGTAACTGTGTGGGGTATCAGACTGTGTTCCTCGTGGACAGTTTCCATGGGAACTAAGCCATATTCTGGCCTTTCAGAAGGCTTTCAACAAAGTTCCACATAGAAGATTAATCTGTAAATTAAGGCGCAAGGGATTTGAGGCAGTGTATTGAAATGGATAAAAAGTTGGTTAGCGGACAGGAAACAAAGAGTAGGAATAAATGTGTCTTTTTCTGAACAGCAGGCAGTGACTAGTGGAGTACCACAGGGATCAATACCAGAACCCCCAGCTATTCACCATAGTTGTTAATGATTTAGTTAAGGAATCTAAATGTTATATCTCAAAATTTGCAAATGGCACAAAGCGAGGTGGGAGGATAAGCTTTGAGGAGGATGCAGAGATGTTGCAGTGTGATTTGGACAATCTGAGTGAGCGGGCAAATGCGTGGCAGATGCAGAATAACATGAATAAACGTGTGGTTCTCTGCAAAAATAGGAAGGCAGATTATTATCTGAGTGGTGGTAAATTGAGAGAGAGGAATGTTCAACAAGACCTGGGTGTCCTCATGCACCAGTTGCTGAAAGTAAACATGCAGGTGCAACAGGTAAACTGTATGTTGGCCTTCATAATGAGAGGTTTTGAGTACCGGAGCAGGGATATGTTGCTGCAGTTATACTGGGCATTGGTGAGGCCACACTTGGAATGTAGTGTACAGTTTTGGTCTCCTTTACTGAGGAAGGATGTTCTTGCTAAAGAGACAGTGCAGTGAAATTTTACCAAATTGATTTCTGGGAAGGCCAGACTGATGTATGAAGAAGGGATTGAGTTGGTTTGAATTGTTTTAACTGGAGTTGAGGGGAATGATGGGGGAATCTCATAGAAACCTATATATTTCAAACAGAACTAGACAGGTTGAATACAAGAAGGATGTTCCCAATGGTGGGGGAATCCAGAGACTGGGGTTCCAGTTTAAGCAGAAGGGACTTTTAGGACTACCTTTTAGGACTGAGATGCAGAGAAATGTCTTCCTCCAGAGAGTAGTGAGCCTGTGGAATTAACTACCACAGGAAGTCGTAAAGGCAAAAATATTGTGTGTTTTCAAGAAGTAGGTAGATATAGCTCTTGTGGTTAAAGGGATCAAGAGATATGCGGGAGGATGGGATTAGGGTGTTGGCCAAATCATCCATGATCATATTGAATGGCGGAGCAGTCCCAAGGGGTTGAAAGGCCCAATCCTGCTCTATCTTCCACATTTCAATGCTGATGAAGATGACAGCCAATTGGATAGCCAACAGTAGGGTCACTTTTGCAAGGGCCTACAAGCATCACATGTCTCTTCAAGACTTAATTTCACTGGAGCTCTGTCTGGGTTTCTCTTTGGAAAAACATAACGAGTCAAATCTGGTGAATGTCATCAAAAGAAAACGTGAGTTCATTAGTTGTGCAAGAAATTTTAATGTGGTGTTTGGAGTAACAATTAACTGGGTTTGAGTGGCTGTCACGCCTATTGCTGGGGAAAAAAGGTTTGAACATTTTTAATATTAATAAAATGAAAACAAAGCAATTGTAGAAGTGTCACTGGACTTGAAATGTTGACTCTGTTTTCTCTCTACCGATGCTACCAGACCTGCAGAGTTACTGCAACAATTTCTATTTTTGTTTTGAATCTTTCCTTTCACTGTTTGTCATAACATTCTTCCAATATTTCTATATATAGCTAGATTTCCTTTTCCTTCGATATTCATTTATCAAGCGTACATTTGCAGTCTTTTGTGAACATGTTCAATGACTGGTCATCTTCACAGATGCTGCCAGACCTGCTGAGCTTTTCCAGCAACTTCTGGTTTTGTTCCTGATTTACAGCATCCGCAGTTCTTTCCAGTTTTATTTAGGATGTTTCCGACAATTTGAAAATGTTTCATCATTGGATTTTGAATTCCAGATTTTTACTGAAATCAAATTCCACCACCTACCATGGCAGGATTTGAACCCCGTCCCCAAAACATTATCTGGGAGTGGAGATTAAAAGTCTAGCACGAGTACCAGTGGACCATTACCTTCCCTGGTTTGAGATTTAATTCTGCATATAGTCTGGGACTGGGCTTATATGTGGATCAAACTGGTAAAAGGCAAGAGACTCCCTTTCAAAAAGTGTAGACCAATTGGGATTTTTTTGTTTTCAGAATGCTTTGTGATCACTGTTACTGATGGCAGCTTTTTATACAGGTGTATTTCTAACTTAGAATGATCAAACCTGGGGTCTGAATACACAGCCATCAGGATAAGTAGCCCTGGTTTAATTGGAGCATTAAACAAGCACCATAGCGACAATGCCGACGCATCCATCATAAAGTGGATTCCCCTGGAATTAAGATGGACAATATGCATACCCCCCAGCTTTGAGTATTCAGTTGCAGGGTGCAGTACAAGTAATTGTCCCACAGAAGAGGCCCAGTTCTCATAAAACCACCAAGTTGTTTTGATTGAGGGATTTCAGACATGGCAGCACCAGACTATGATTCCCTTGAAGCGATGCTAAATAACATTAGCCAATTTAGTTCACCGGCTGAGCTGAGAATGAGTTGTCAATTGACCAAGAGTTTACTGGCAAGGTTGATTCTCTGAGAGCCTAAATCACTAATTCATGAAGGCTTCTGCACTTTTGTTTATAACAATAGTTCCTGCACCTCAAAGCAATTGTGCAACTGGACAATCTGCTGTTGTTTCTGAGGTGTGTAATCACGTACTATTTAAACACAATATTCTTTCCAAACATACTTTTCTCGTAAATTATAATGTTAAAAGTCTCAATTTCTCAAAGTGAAATTCATCTTGAAGTGAGCACTGTGACACTGCAAAGCAGAGTAAAGAGGCAAACTGCTGTGTAAATGGAGAATGACTGGAGAATACTGCGGTGCAGAGGGATCTAGGTATTCTGGTGCACAAGTTGCAAAACTTTAGAATGTAGGATCAGCAAGTAATTAAGAAGGTTAATGAAATGCCATCATTTATTATGAATGAACAAACAGCAAGAGTAGGCCACTCAGCTTTTGAACCTGCTTGAAGAGAAATAACTTCAGTTATACAGGGCATTGGTGAAATCACATCAAAAAGCTATGTGCAGTAGTTCCACATTTAGGGAAGGATATACAGAAAACTTTGTTTTAAATGGCACCTAAAAAAGCTTCTCTTGATAAAGCAGTAAGAAGTATATTCCTGAAATGCCGGACCTTTACTCTATCATCACAGTCTCTGATAGACAGTTGTGGGTGTGAGTGAGAAAGCTCTCTGTTGGTAAGTTTTATTTGTTATTATTTAAGTGATTTATGCTGTAACAAAGTATAACAGTGTTGTGTATACCTTCTGCATTATGTTTCTATTACTTAGTGTGTTTTTACATTGTTCTGAAGACCTCTTGATCAACCGGAATATTTGATCATCAGGTACACACCTGTTCCCATAGGTGTTGGTTGTAAATGTACTGAATGACTTATTCATTTCTTGTCAAATATATCTAGGAGAGATAGTGAAAAGTGTTCTGTCACCACAATCCGGTGCCATTTCGAAGTACGAGAAGAATAAAAGTACTTGAAAAGAGTTCATCTTTATCAGCCAGGGTCCCAAACATGGCTCCAAGACATCTGCAAGGTCTCTGCTCCAGGCCTACTGCAGCCAGGGGTCCCCACTCTGCCACTGCTGCAGCCGACGCTCCGCCACCATATGTAGTCTGCAGTAAAAGAATCTTCTAACATTTTAGTTGCTTTATTTGTGTTAATTCATTTTCCGAAAATCTTGCCCAGAAGACATACCTCACACAAAATAAATAAACCCCAACAAGGACACTGGTTGTGACAAGAAGTGAAGTCACTGTGAGCTAATGAGGACACTAAGCCCCTATGCATGCCCGCATGTGACACTTGGCACTTGAGCTAGTGCACATCAGAGGCAGTTCAGAGGAAGATTTACAGGATTGAGACCCAAACTGAGTAGGGTGCATTATAAGGATACATTGGACCGGCTGGACTTGTATCTACTGGAGCTTAGAAGAGTGATGGGTGACTGGGTTAAAGTGTTTCAGATCCTGAATGGTCTTGACAAGTTGGATGCTCAAAGGGTCTTTTCTCTTGTGGGTCATTCCAGAACGAGGAGGCACCATTTAAAAACTAAGGTCGTCTTTTCAGGACTGAGATGGAGACCAGGGCAAGGTGGCAATGTGGAATTTGAAACACCTACAGACCAGCCATGCAGCAAACTATTTCAGAGGGCAGTTCAGACTCACCCACATTTGCTGTGGGTCAGGAGTCAAATGTAAGGCAATAGCCTTATCTCCCTAACAGATATTAGTCAACCAGATGGGTTTTAATAATATAATCAATGATGGTTTCATGATTGCCTTCACTGAGATAGGTTTTAATTTCAGTTCTGCCTCTGTTGCATTTAAATTCTACCAGTTCCTGGGGTGGGATTATAATTGATGACCCGAGCACTTTAGTTTGAGTCTCTAGGTACTGGCCCAGTGGCAGTATCAGTATTCCACAATCACCCCCATCGCAATGGTGCAGAACATCTCAAACCTTGGGGACAGGCCAATGGTGATGCCAGACTTGAGCAGCAACACCTGTGAGTTGGCTTCTGTCATTCTTTGGTTGAGATTTCTCGATGATGCTTATGAAGGTGTTTGGGGAGGCGAGGTTGGTGTTGGGTGGCGAGGGGTTTTATTCTCGAACCATTAGAGTCCATTTGGTCAAGGATTCCTCTTGGTGCAATTCGGCCCATAATTCTATTATGTTGTCCCAGCCACAAATGGAGGATTGGTCAAGTCAGCATGATGCATGGAGGGTAACTTGCAAGTGGTGGTGTTCTCATGGGTCACCACCTTAGCCTACTAGATAGTGGATGTGACGGATTTAGGTCCAGGCACACGCACCAGGCAGTGGAAGGGGTCAGAGTTGCGGATTTTCTGCCCCTCCTCCAGAGCTGCGTTTGTTCCCAGGTGTCATTGGAGAGAGAGCACACGGTGCCTCCAGTACTCTCAATGCTCTTAGAGACAAGTGGGCACTGCAGGGGTTGCAGAGCCTTGTCTCACCTTCCAATCCCATTTTGATTTAATCCCCTCCCTGTCACCCTGTGTTTACCCTCATCTTCAGTGTTACTGCATTGCTCTTGTCGGGCACCACTTGTAAATTCATTAATTGGAAACACAAGATGTGGTGGTAGAAAAAAAACATTCAGTTATGTATGAAAGCACTTCTCATTTATATAACGAAAGCTAGTATTCCTGGGTTCTGGTGGTACAGCAGTCTGTGGTGATTGGAACAAGGACCAAGTGGATCTTATTGACTCTGAGCTCCCTGGTTGGCATTGTTAACCTGGGCCAATCAGGGCGCCCTGGCTGACCAATATAAACATGAGATTCAGAGAGTTTCCTCAGTCTAGGGACTGGCTCTGAGCTGGCTGGTCACAGCCCAAGTAAATAAATGTTGACTTGGTGATGGGATACCAGACTCTGTGCGAGTATTTTAGTGTCCCTACCCTGAGCCAGGAATCCTGGGTTTAAACCCCACATGATCCAGAGGGTTGAGCTGGTACTCCCAGTAAGGGGAGTTAATTTATAATGGGAGAGACAGCAGACTGGAGTTGCAAACAATTAGTTGTGGAAGACAGATTGACTCCTAGATCTTCCTTTGGTTAATGGATGATAAACAACGTAACATACCTTGCTTCTTCATCTCACATTATTAGCACATCCAGAGGGATGGAGGTAGGATTCTAAATGAAAACTTTGTGTCGGTGTTCACGAGTGAGAGGGACGATGAGGATACAGAAATCAGGGAGAAGAACTGTGATGTACTTGAAGAAATTAGCATAGGCACAGCGGAGGATTTGAGTAGTCTGCCAGGCTTAAAAATAGATAACTCTCTCTCAGTCATCTTATGTGGTAGCATCCTGTATTCTCCTCACTCTCTGAGTAAAGACGTTTGTCCTGAATTTCTGATTGAATTTATTAGCAATTGTCTTATATTGATAGCCTGGAATTTAGATCTTCCCTGAAAATAGAATTTTTTTTGTGTCAACCCTATTGAATCCTTTCACAATCTAACGACTTCTATCAAGTTACCTCTAAATCTGAAGAGTCATACTTGGCTCAAAATGTTAACTCTGTTTCTCTCTCCACAGATACTGCCAGACCTGCTGAGCTTCTCCAGCACTTTCTGTTTTTGTATCAGCTCTCCAACATCTGCAGGATTTTGCTTTCATGTCTAAGTCTGCTGTTGTCTGGAGGGGTAACCTCAACTTGTTTAGCCCTTTCCTGGTGTCATTGCTGAGTTCTGGTATCATCCCAAGAATTTCCTTCTTTCTTCCTTTAAAGAATCAATGGGAATGATCCTGAAAAGATGCTTCTTACATTCTGCAACCCCGTATACTGACAATACTGTGGATGTATTGTGGACAGAAAAGTATTTCTGAAATCTGATTATTATCACGATTCAATTTCCAGTTTGCCTACAAAGAAATTCCAATCCTGCAGCTCAGCAGTATGTGTAAGGTGTAATAAATTGTGTTCTTTCCTATAGAAATCTGCTGCAATTATACTGAAGGAATAAAACTCGCAGTGTCAGATCAACTGTAGCTCTAATGTTTAACCTCCAAAAGCACTAATGTAAAACTGGCTGCTGGATTGAGGATACCATCAATATAACATGTTAGATCACAGAGGCCAGATACAGAGGAACTGAAGCCCAATCACAATATCTCTCATGCTGAAGGCTTTATCTCAACAGGTATACAAACTGAGCAGTGCCCCACATCTGAGGATATATTGGTAATGGAAGGAGTTCAGCATCGGTTCACAAGACTGATACCTGGACTTCAGGGGTTAGGCTTTGGGGAGAGATTTCACATATGAGGCCTGTTTTTTCTAGACTTTGGAAGTTAAAGGGTGATCTGATCAAAGTCTTCAAGATATTAACAAGAAACAACAGGGTAGATAAACTATTTCCACTGGTTGGGGATTCTAGAACAAGGGGCATTGTCTGATAATTAGGGCCAGACTATTCAGGAGGAATGGACTTGAATATTTCTGAAAGGCGGGATGTTTTGTTGAAGCTTTTCAACCTTCTTTTTACCGTATGCAAAATGGGATAATTGCTTAGCAAGTAACCATAGAGACACAGAAAATGGATTAGTCCCAGGGGGACTAGAGGATTGCAAATGTGACACTGTTGTTTAAGAAAGGGGCAAAGGATAAACCAGGAAACGACAGCTTGACATCAATGGTGGGGAAACTGATGGAGGGCATAATACAGGATAAGTTAAATATACACTTAGTGAGAGATCAGTTTATACTAGACAGTCAACATGTCTTTGTCAAGGGTAGGTTATGTCTGAGAAATTCAAAAGAGTTCTTTTACGCGGTGAGACAGGCAGTGGACGAGGGTAGTGCTCTCGATGTTGTATATTTGGACTTTCATAAAGCATTTTGTGCAGTGCCATGTGGCAGGTTGGTTAGAAAATTAGAAATGTTTGGGATGATGGGTCCTTGGCCGCATGGATTAGAAGTTGGCTAAAGGACAGGAAACAGGCGGTAGAGAAAAATGGGCATTTCTAAAACTGGAGACGAGTTGAAAGCAGTGTTCCTCCAGGATCGATGTTGGGACCCTGGCTTTTCCAGATTAATATAAACAATTTGGAGATGCGTGTTGACGACAAAATCTTTAAATTTTCAGAAGATACTAAGCTGGGGAGAACAGTGGATTGTGAGGATGATGCTGAGTGACTTCAGAGGGACATTAACAGGTTGGCCAATGGGCAGCCAGAAAAAGTTCCATGCAGAGAAATGCAAGGTAATGCATTTTGGGATGAGAAACATGGAGAGACAATATATGCTCAATGGTGTAACTTTGAGAGGAGTACAGGAGCAGAGGGACCTCTGGCTTCACATGCATAATTCTCTGAAGGTGGCCGGGGATCTTGAAACAGTTATTAAGAAGGCTCATAGGATCCTTGGGTTTATAAATAGAGGCATAAGAGTATAAAAGCAAGGAGGTGCTGCTACATTTCTACAAGTCATTGGTCAGACCACATTTGCAATATAGTGTTCAGTTCTGGGCACCTTATTTAAGGATGGATATTAAAGCCCTGGAGAGAGTTCAAAGGAGGTTTACTAGAATAACACCAGAATGGGGGATTTTAGATGCAAGGAAAGATGAGAGAGATTGGGCTTATTCTCAAAGCAGACTAAATTAAGAGGTGAGATAACAAGGTGTGGAGCTGGATGAACACAGCAGGCCAAGCAGCATCAGGGGAGCAGGAAAGCTGAAGTTTCGGGTCTGGAGCCTTCTTCAGGAATGGGGGAGGGGAAGGGGATTCTGAAATAAATAGGGAGAGAAGGGGAGGCGGATAGAAGATGGATAAAGGAGAAGATAGGTGGAGAGAAGACAGACAGATCAGAGAGGTGGGGGTGGAGCCAGTAAAGGTGAGTGTAGGTGGGGAGTTGGGGAGGCGATAGGTCAGTCCAAGGAGGACAGACAGGTCAAGGAGGCAGAATGAGGTTGGGAGGTAGGAGATGGGCGTGGGGCTTGGGGTGGGAGGAGGGGATAAGTGAGAGGAAGAACAGGTTAGTGAGGTGGGGACAAGCTGGGCTGGTTTTGGGATGCGGTTGGGGGAGGGGAGATTTTGAAGCTTGTGAAGTCCACATTGATACTATTGGGCTGCAGGGTTCCCAAGCAAAATATGAGGTGCTATTCCTGCAACCTTCGGGTGGCATCGTTGTGGCACTGCAGGAGGCCCAGGATGGACATGTCGTCTGCGGAATGCGAGGGGGAGTTGAAATGGTTCGCGACTGGGGGGTGCAGTTGTTCAGTGCGAACTGAGCGTAGGTGTTACACAAAGCGGTCCCCAAGCCTCCGCTTGGTTTCCCCGATGTAGAGGAGGCCACATCGGGAACAGTGGATACAGTATACCACATTAGCAGATGTGCAGGTGAACATCTGTTTCATGTGGAAGGTTTCCTTGGGGCCTGAGATGAGGGTGAGGGGGGAGGTGTAGGGGCAGGTATAGCACTTCCAGCGGTTGAAGGAAAAGTGCCGGGGGTGGTAGGGCTGGAGGGGAGTGTGGAGCGGACAAGGGAGTCGCGTAGGGAGTGGTCCCTCCGGAAAGCAGATAAGGGTGGGGAGGGAAAAACGTCTTTGGTAGTGGGGTCAGATTGCAGATGGCGGAAGCGCTGGAGGATGATGCGTTGGATCCGGGAGGTTGGTGGGGTGGTACGTGAGGAGGAGGGGGATTCTGTTTTGGTTGTTATTGCAGGGAGGGGGTTTGAGGGGTGAGTTGTGGGAATTGCGAGAGACATGGTTGAGGGTGTTTTCGACCACTGTGGAAGGGAAGATGCGGTCCTTGAAAAACAAGGACATCTGGGATGTCCGGGAGTGGAATGCCTCATCTCGGGCGCAGGTGCAGCAGAGGCGGAGGAATTAGGAATAGGGGATGGCATTTTTTCAGGAAGGTGGGTGAGAGGAGGTATATTCTAGGTTGCTGTAGGAGTCGTTAAGCTTGAAATGGATATCAGTTTCCACGTGGTTGCCAGAGCTGGAAACAGAGAGGTCCAGGAAGGAGAGAGAGGTATCGGAGATGGTCCAGGTGAACTTAAGGTTGGGGTGGAAAGTGTTAATGAAGTGGATGAACTGTTCAAGCTCCTCATGGGAGCACGAGGTGGTGCCGATACAGTCATCGATGTATCGGAGCAAGAGGTGGGGGCTAGGGCCAGTGTAGCTTCGGAAGAGGGATTGTTCCACATATCCTACAACGAGGCAGGCATAGCTTGGGCCCATGCGGGTACCCATGGCCACCCTCTTTGTCTGTAGGAAGTGGGAGGAATTGAAGGAGAAGTTGTTAAGGGCGGGAACGAGTTCAGCTAAGCGGATGAGGGTGTCAGTGGAGGGGGACTGGTCGGGCCTGCAGGACAGGAAGAAGCGGAGGGCCTTTAGGCCATCTGCATGGGGAATGCAAGTGTATAGGGACTGGATGTCCATGGTAAAGAGGAGGTGTTGGGGACCAGCAATCGGAGGCTTTGGAGGAGGTGGAGGGCATGGGTGGTGTCACGGACGTAGGTGGGGAGTTCCTGGACCAAGGGGGAGAAAATGGAGTCAAGATAAGTGGAGATAAGTCGGTGGGGCAGGAGCAGGCGGAGACAATGGGTCGACCAAGGCAGTCAGATGTGTGGATTTTGGAAAGGAGATAGAAATGGGCAGTGCGGCGTTGGGGATCGATGAGGTCGGAGGCTGTGGGTGGGAGATCACCTGAAGTGATGAGGTTGTGGATGGTTTGGGAGATGATGTTTTGGTGGTCGGGGGTGAGGTCACGATTAAGGGGACGGTAGGAAGAGGTGTCTGAGAGCTGGCCAAACAGAATCCCCCTCGTCCTCACATACCATCCCACCAACCTCCCGGATCCAACGCATCATCCTCCAGCACTTCTGCCATCTGCAATCTGACCCCACTACCAAAGACATTTTTCCCTCCCCACCCTTATCTGCTTTCCGGAGGGACCACTTGCTCCGTGACTCCCTTGTCCGCTCCACACTCCCCTCCAGCCCCACTACACCCGGCACTTTTCCCTGCAACCGCAGGAAGTGCTACACCTGCCCCTACAACTTCCCCCTCACCCTCATCCCAGGCTGCAAGAAGTCCTTCCACATCAAGCAGCTGTTCACCTGCACATCTGCTAATGTGGTATACTGCATCTGCTGTTCCCGATGTGGCCTCCTCTACATCGGGGAAACCAAGTGGAGGCTTGGGGCACGCTTTGTGGAACACCTACGCTCGGTTTGCGACAAACGACTGCACCTCCCAGTCGCGAACCATTTCAAATCCCCCTCCCACTCCTTGGACAACATGTCCATCCTGGGCCTCCTGCAGCGCCATAACGATGCCACCTGAAGGTTGCAGGAACAACACCTCATATTCCGCTTGGGAACCCTGCAGCCCAATGGTATCAATGTGGACTTCACAAGCTTCAAAATCTCCCCTCCCCAACTGCTTCCCAAAACCAGACCAGCTTGTCCCCGCCTCCCTAACCTGTCCTCCCACCTATCCACTCCTCCCACCTCAAGCCCCACCCCCATCTCCTACCTCCCAACCTCATCCCGCCTCCTTGACCTGTCTGTCCTCCCTGGGCTGACCTATCCCCTCCCTAACTCCCCACCTACACTCACCTTTACTAGCTCCACCCCCGCCTCTCGGACCAGTCTGTCTCCTCTCCACCTATCTTCTCCCTTAACCATCTTCTATCCGCCTCCCCTTTTCTCCCTATTTATTTCAGAATTCCCTTCCCCTCCCCCATTTCTGAAGAAGGGTCTAGGCCTGAAACATCAGCTTTCCTGCTCCTCTGATGCTGCTTGGCCTGCTGTGTTCATCCAGCTCAACACCTTGTTATGTCAGATTCTCCAGCACCGGCAGTTCCCACTATCTCAAAATTAAGAGGTGACCTTATTGAGTTGTTCAAAATTATTAACAATTTTAGAATGATAGAATCCCTACAGTGTGGAAACAAGCCCTTCGGCCCAACAAGTCCACACAGTCCCTCAGAGCAACCCACTCAGTTCCATCCCCCCCTCTAAACCCCCGTAACCTACATGTCCCTGAACACTATGGGCAATTTAGCATGGCCAATTGACCTAGCCTGCACATCTTTGGACTGTGGAAGGAAACCGGAGCACCTGGAGGAAACCCTTGCAGACACGGCGAGAATGTGCAAACTCCACACAGATAGTCACCCGAGGCTGGAATCAAACGCAGGTCCCTGGCGCTGTGAGGCAGCAGTGCTAATCACTGAGCCACCGTGCTGGCCCCAATCTACGTACACGTTATATGTGTCTGCAAGGAACAGGACCCTGTACCTTAATTTTCCCAACTTCCAATAAATGCAACAAAACCAGAAATTGCTGCAAAAGCTCAGCAATATCTGTAGACAGAAAGCAGAGTTAATGTTTTGGATCCATTGACCCTTACTCAGAACACCTTCCACAGGTAAGTTCTGAAGTTTGGTCACTGGACCTGAAACATTGATTCTGCTTTCTCTCCACAAATGCTGCCAGACCCGCTGAGTTTCTCCCACATGCTCTGTTTATGTTTCAGATTTCCAACATCTGCCATTCTTTTTTGGTCCAATATGTGCAAGTGTGTTGCACTGTGAGTCTGTCTGACAATCTTAAATTAGGGCTCAGCGTATTTCTCAAGACACTCAGGATTATTTGGTAAATACCACTGATTTACAAGATCACATAGAATAATACGACTCATATATTCAAGGGTCAGTCTTGTTTAAATTAAATTTTATGTTTGGATCAATCTAGTTGTAAGACCATGCTTCAAGAACATGTGAAGTGTTCAAGTGTCCACGTGACAAAAATGATACAATACTGGAGAAGTTGCAAAAATAGATTTATGAGACAGACTGAGAGGCTCTGACCATCAGAAACAAAACAAATAGGCTGGGCTTGAATTTTCCTGAAAAGAATAGGCTGGGGGGAGGGAACCTGAAAAGAAATGATTTAAATGGTCAATGGTTTCAACTGGATGGACACTGATAAATGTTGTCATTTGTGATCGAGACAGGAAATAGCACTCAGAATCGCAAGATATTTGTGGATCAATCCCATCAGGAATTGAGGGAAAACATTTTTTATTCGGTTGACAAGGAGGAGGTTACTGTGATTATCGCAGAGTGGTGGGGCTGAAAAGATTGATTTCATTCTTTTCACAGATCAATAAATAGTTTAAAATCATCAATTCAGGACATTTAAACTCTTAAACTACCAGTGTCCCCTTCTTTTAAACAAATGGGAACTGTATATTCTAAGCTATGACAAAACTAACATAAAAACGAGACAACAATAATTTTGTTCAAACAAAAACTGAAGTTGCTGGAAAAGCTCATCAGGCCTGGCAGCATCTGTGAAGAAAAAGTCAGAGTTAGTATTTTGGGTTCGGTGATCCTTATTCAGAACTGATTATTCTTCACAGATGCTGCCAGACCTGCTCAGCTTTTCCAGCAACTTCTGTTTTTGCTCCTGATTTACAGCATCTGCAGTTCTTTCAGTTTTTATTTAATAATTTTGTTCCCACCATCCACTACAGATTATAGCACCCCACCTCACCCTCAGCCACCACTCCCAAGGTGGACCACTAGTGCCAAAGTAAACACTGTCAGTTCTGCATATTCAATGTAATTCCATTTAAAGCTTATAAATAAATCCAGGAGGAAACTCAGAAGAAATCTCATTATCCAATACGTGGGAGAACGTGAAACATGCTCCTACAGGGAGTGATTGATGTGAAGAGTGTGGATACATTTAAGTGGAGGTTTGAGAAACACGATAGGAATAGAAGGATCTGGTGATCAGGTAGGGTGATGAGAGCGTGGGAGGTAGCTTCTGAAGAAGATAGACACAAAGACAAGCTGATGCAGCAAATGGCATGCCTTTGTTTTGTGTTCTGTGCGAAATGTGAATTATGCCAGTACCACAAAAACAAAATACTGCGGTCATCGGAGATCTGAAATAAAAACAGAAAGTGCTGGAGAAATTCCTCAGGTATGGCAGCACTTGTGGAGAGAAAACCCAGTTATCTTCTCAAGTCTGATCTGACTCTTAGAAACCTGCTTGTGAGACTGGGCACAAACAGAAAGGCATGCTGAAGGGAGTGACAGCTGCAGAGTTAAAGAATGTTAAGATACAGTTTGGGGCTTGTCTTACACAGTGCCTCACAGCTGCTTCTTCGGGAACTGTGTGCCTTTGACAGCTGTCTGAAGAGACCAAAGCTGTCCAAAAAAGTTGTTTTGACAATGCAACAGCGCCATTAAATGGATGCGACTGAAGTTTTGTCACTTGTCGATCAGAGATAGTAGGAACTGCCGATGCTGGAGAATCTGAGATAACAAGGTGTAGAGCTGGATGAACACAGCAGGCCAAGCAGCATCAGAGGAGCAGGAAAGCTGATGTTTTGGGTCAAGACCCATCTTCAGAAAAACCTCTTCTAAAAAAACTTTTCTGTTTTTCTGAAGAAGGATCTCGACCTGAAACGTCAGCCTTCCTGCTCCTCTGATGCTGCTTGGCCCGCTGTGTTCATCCAGCTCTACAACTTGTCGATCAGAGCTGCAATTGGTCCACATTCAGTTAGGCTCAGAGGGAGTGTCTGAACTCGTATAGATGGATGCAGGGAAACTACATTCCTGAGGGATTTTTGTTAGAAAATTCTAAGACCTCAGGATCATGATTCACACAGTTTTCCATCTGACCACAGTTCAGTGGCTGTCACAACCACCAGACTCTGCCAGCAGATTGCAACATGAGTCCAACTTTCAAGGTGAACTAACATGGCTCACAATCCACAGCAAACTGTCAGAAGATCAGTACTGAGGGAGTGCCGCACTGTCAGAGGGTCAGTACTGAGGGAGTGCTGCACTGTCAGAGGGTCAGTACTGAGGGAGTGCCGCACTGTCAGAGGGTCAGTACTGAGGAAGCGCCGCACCATCAGAGGATCAGTGCTGTGGGAGTGCTGCACTATCACAGGGTCAGTACTGAGGGAGTGCTGCACTCTCGGAGGGTTAGAACAGGGGCGAACCGTGCGTTCGGAAGGTCAGTATAGAGTGAGTGCCACACTGTCAGTGCTGAGGGAGCGCTGCACTGTCGGAGGGTCAGTACTGAGGGAGCGCCGCACTGTGGGAGGGTTAGTACTGAGGGAGCGCCGCACTGTCGGAGGGTCAGTGCTGGGGGAGTGCCGCACTGTCAGAGGGTCAGTACTGAGGGAGTGCCACACTGTCAGAGGGTCAGTACTGAGGGTGTGCCGCACTGTCAGAGGGTCAGTACTGAGGGAGCGCCGCACTGTCGGAGGGTCAGTGCTGAGGGATTGTCGCACTGTCATTGGGTCAGTACTGAGGGAGTGTCGCATTGTCGGAGGGTCAGTACTGAGGGAGTACCGCACTGTCAGAGGGTCAGTACCGAGGCAGTGCCGCACTGTCAGAGGGTCATAGAACATTACAGCGCAGTACAGGCCCTTCAGCCCTCGATGTTGCGCCGACCTGTGAAACCAGTCTGAAGCCCATCTAACCTACACTATTCCATTATCATCCATATGTTTATCCAATGACCATTTAAATGCCCTTAAAGTTGGCGAGGTTATTGTCAAGGTCATGCTACACTTTGACATAAATGCCAAGGGGTGGTGGGTGGATTGTCTCTTCTTGGAGATGGCTTTTGCCTGGTATTTGTGTGGTGTGAATGTTATTTGCCACTTTTCAGCACAAGCCTGGATATTGTCCAGATCATGTTGCATTTGGAGACGGCCTGCTGCAGTAATTTGGGACTCTCAATTCATGCTGAACATTGTGCAATCATCAGCAAACATCCCCACTTCTGACCTTATAATGGAGGGAAGGTCATTGATGAAGCAGCTGAAGATGGGTGAGCCTCGGACACAAGGAACTCATGCAGCGATATCCTGGAACTGAGATGACTGACCTCTAACAACCACGACCATCCTCCTACGTGCCAGGTATGACTTTAACCAGTGATGAATTTGCCCCTTGATTCCCATAGAATCCAGTTTTGCTCCAGCTTCTCGATGTCACACTTGGTCAAATGCGGAGGTCAGGGGCTGAGTGGTCCTGGCAGAATGCAAACTGGGCAACAGTGAGCAGGTTAGTGTTGTGCAGATACTGCTTGATAGAACTGTTAATGACATTTTCTATCACTTTATTGATGATCAAGCATAGACTGATGGGTAGTAATTGGCCGGATTGGATATGTCCTACATTTTATATACAGGACATACCTGGAAAATTTTCCACATTGTCAGATTCATGCTAGTGATGTAATTGTACCGGAACAGGTTAGCTAAAAGAGCAGCAAGTTCTGGAGCACAAGTCTTCAGTACTATTGCCAGAATGGTGTCAGGGCCCATTGACTTTGCAGTAACCAATGTCTCCAACTGTTTCTCAATGTCAAGTAGAGTTAATCCATTTGGCTGAAGACTGGCATCTGTGATGATGGGAACTTTGGAGGAGGCCAGGTAGATCATCCACTCTGTACTCTTAGTTGAAGCTTGTTGCGAATGCTTCAGCCTTATCTTTTGCGCTTATATGTTGGGCTCTTCTATCGTTGAGAATGGGGATATTTGTGGAGCCTCCTCCACCAGTGAGTTAATTGTCCACCATCATTCATGACTAGATATGGCAGGACTGCAGAACTTAGATCTGATCCATTGGCTGTGTGCTTGATTCACTCTATCTGTCACTTACTGCTTATGTTGTTTGGAATGCAATTAGTCCTGTTTGGTGGCCATCATCAAGTTGACACCTGATGGTCGGCATTGTTCATGGCATGCCCTCCTGCAGTCTTCATTGAACCAGTATTGATCCCCTGGCTGCTTGTTAATGGTAGAATGGGGAAATATTTGAGGTTGAAGACTGAATTGGAGTACAATCCTGCTGCTAATGATGGCCCATGGTGCCTCATGGTTTTTCAGTCTTGAGTTGCTAGATCTGTTCAAAATCTGTCCCACTTAGCACGGATATAGTTTCACACAACATGATGGAGGGTATTCTCAATGTGAAGGCGAGACTTTGTCTCCACAGGGACTGCGCAACATAGGCAGGTGCATCTGCAGCCAGCAGATTGGTAAGGATGAGGTCAAGTGTGTTCTTTCCTCTTGTTGAGTCCCTCACCATCTGCACAGATTCAGTTGAGCATCAATGTCCTTCAGGGCCTGCCCAGCTCCATTGGTAGTGCTTCTGCTGAGCCTTTCTTGATGGTAGACATTGAAATGCCTCACCCAAAATATGTATTGTGCCTTTGTTATCCTCAGTGATTCCTCCAAATGTTGTTCAAACTGGAGATGTACTGAATGATCAGCCGAGGGAGGACGGTACGTCGTAATCTTTGCCCATGTTTAACCTGAAGCTATGAGACATAGGGTCCGGAATCAAAGCTGAAGACTCCCAGTGTAACTCCCTCCCAGCTGCATCCCACTGTGCTGCCACCTCTGCTGGATATGTCCTACCGGTGGGCCAGGGTATATCCAGGGAATGGTGATGGTGGTGTCTGGGACATTGTAAGGTACAATCCTGCAAGTATGACTATGTCAGGCTGTTGCTTAACTAGGAGCAAATTACTGCAAATGCTGGAACCTGTACTGAAAAGAAATGCTGGAGATCACAGCAGGTCAGGAAGGCCGCTCTCCAAATTTGGGTCTAGCCCCCAGGTGGTGAAGGGTCACTTCGGGGGCGGGGCTCACTGTATGGGGGGGCGGGCCATGACGGCGAGATCGCATCTGTTGGGTGAGGGGCGTGGCTACATACAAGGGGCGGGGCTTGATGTGGGGGCGGTGCTCAATGGCGGGTCGTGTCGCTGCTTGGGGCGGGGCACAAAGGCCAGGGGCGGGGTATCATGGGGATGGAGCACGACGCAAAAACCAGGGGCGGGGTGAAAGGCGTAAGGGGCGTGGCGACAGACGTAAGGGGCGTGGCATAAGTGCCAGGGGCGGGGCTTCCGGGGCTGGGGCGTGGCACAAGGGCCGGGGGGCGGGACGTCGTTGTGATGGGGCCAGGCACAGTGTCAAGGGGGCGGGCTGGAGCGGGCCAGAGCGATACAGGCGGTTGTCAAGGCGGACGGTGGGATGTGGCAGCGGCTGGAGGTGAGGGTTTGGTGGGGATATTCGGCAGAGAGTGAGTGCGGGTCCCGGTTGGGTGGGGGATGCCAGGAGTGGGTGAAAGCAGAGCCTGCGGCCTGGGGGGGGGAGGGGGGTCGGGTCGTCAAGTTCACTGCAGTGTGGCCCAGGCTGAGGCCTCTGGGGCTCTAAAGCCGTTGTTTATTTCTGGTCACCGGGACCAGGTCCTAGCCCCAGGAGAGATCACTAATACCTGGCTGACATCCCAGGGCACAGCGGCAAGAATTATCATTATCCAGGGGTAGTTTGACATAGTAACAGTGTGAAGGGCAGAGGATGGTGGACAGTTTCTACACCGTTTGGACACAGTTCTACTTCAGTATGTCCTCAGTCATATAGTCATACAGCACGTATTCAGCCTGTCTGTATAACTCAAACCCTTCAATCCCAGCAACATCCTTGTCAATCTTTTTTGCACCCTTTCAAAAAGTTGCTCCTCAGTTTACTTTTAAAACTTTCCCCTTTCACCTTCAACCTATTGCCTTTAGTTTTGGGCTCCCTCACCCCAGGGAAAAGACCTTGTCTATTTACCATATCTATGCCCCTCATGATGTTATAAATTTCTAGAACGTCACCCCTTAGCTTCTGACGCTAATTGTCCTTAGGCACTCTGCTAGAGCTGGTTCTTGGGAATGTGGTGTGAGCAGTGAATCAAGTGTCAGGAGGAGAATAATGAAGGGACGTGAATGATTGTATTGTAAGCTTTAGGCTGGCATTGGTAAGACCAGGAACAATCCAGAATAAAATCTTTAATTAGGGGAAAGCCAACTTTAGTAAGCGCAGATCTGAGCCAAATAATTTGATATCAGAAACCTTAAAGGAAAAACAGTAGGTGAACCATGATTTCTGAAGAAGGGTCTAGGCCTGAAACGTCAGCCTTCCTGCTCCTCTGATGCTGCTTGGCCTG
Organism: Ginglymostoma cirratum; assembly: GCA_024137785.1. Classification (NCBI taxonomy): domain Eukaryota; kingdom Metazoa; phylum Chordata; class Chondrichthyes; order Orectolobiformes; family Ginglymostomatidae; genus Ginglymostoma; species Ginglymostoma cirratum. The sequence continues at coordinate 19,914,866 of JAHRHZ010000273.1, read as the reverse complement.
TTGTGTTCATCCAGCTGTACACCTTGTTATTTCAGGCGAACCATGGGCTTGCTTTCATGAGGAAAGTTTTTTCCCTTAAAAGGGAAAGCTGTGGGAAACAAACCTAAAGCTTCTTGGATGACCAAATAAAACATTTAAGATTAAGTCAAAGTTAGTGACACATGTCGCATAGAGGATGCACTTGAGAATCGGGCTGAATCTGGTAGTTTCAAAAGGAGAGTAGTCCCTACTGCCCTGGAGGCAATATTTATTATTGTTGGTGTTGTGTTGGATTTGAAACATTGTCTGTTTTTCTCACCATAGATATTGGCATATTCTGCTTTAAAATGTATTTCAGATCTCCAGAATCTACAATATTTGCTTTTCAATTACTGCCATAATTTACCCTTGACCTTATCTGGTCAATTCTTTTTTGTGAGCTTGTTGTGCTCAAATTTGGTGTAGCGTTTTCTACACTACTGCAGTGACTGGTGCTTTGTAAAAGGAGTGATTTTCTTAAACTAACAAAATCAGAAATTATTGGACAAACTCAACAGTTCTGGCAGCATCTGTGGAGAGAAAACATAACCTGTCATGAAGAAGGGACACTGGACTCGATGTTAACTCTGCTTTCTTGCCACAGATGCTGTTGGACCTGAGTTTCTCCAGCTTTTTCTTTTTGTTTCAGGTCTCTAGTACCTGCAGCTCTTTGTTTTATTTTCTTAAACTATGTTGATTTTTTTAATCATATCAGTGGTAGTCTTTTAACTTGGCCTTAAGTCATCAAAATATTTGCGACAAGCCTTAAAAAAGAAATATATTTACAGTTGTCCTACGTAAACATATCATGTGGTAGTGTGATGAATCATGAATGACCAAGGTTCAGTATGGGTTGGGATAGCACACATTAATCAGGTTCTAACTGGCCAGTATGACTGCCCTCCAAATTCTTGCACAACAGACTGTTTGTTATCAGTTTGCTCTTTCCAAGCACCAAGATTTTCCATGTTAGCAGTAAGGTACATTGCTATTTTTAATTAGTAATGGCTACAGATGATGTGAGCACAGCCAGCATTTCTAGCCTTTTACAAGGTGTTGTTGAGCCACTGCCTTGAACTGCTCCTGCAGTCTGTGTTGTGTAGCAACACCTGTAGTGCTATAAGGAGGAAGCCCAGGATTTTGTTCTAGAGATAGTTAGGGGACCGGGATCTATTTCCAAGTCAGGGTGGTATGTGGGATAGATTCATGTGGCTTGCGGGAGGTGCTGTTCCCATGGTGTTTTGTTTCTTGAGCTCATCCAGGCAAGTGGAAAGCATTCCAAATTTGTCAACTTTTGGATTTGGAAAGGTTTTAAGCAATTAGCATGTGTGAATCATTTACCTCAGAATTCCCAGTAACTGACCTGTTCTTTAAGCCACAAGGCTTAAGTTTTATTTTTCTTTATTCACTCACAGGATGAGGGTGTCACTGGCCATCCCTAACTGCCCAGCGAGCAGTTAAGAGTCAAGCATATGGATGTGGGTCTGGAGTCACATCTAGGCAGTTTCCTTCCGTGAAGGACGTTAGTGAACCAGATGGGTTTTTCTGACAATCGACAATGGAGTCACAGTCATCATTAGATTCTTAATTTCAGATATTTATTGAATTCAAATTCCACCATCTGCCGTGGTGGGATTCGAACCCAGGTCCCTAGAATGTTTCTGGATTAACAGTCCAGTGATAATACCACTAGGCCATCACCTCCCCGGTGATCAGTTAAAATTCTGATTAATTATGATTCCTTGCAGGATTTACTTTTAGTTCATGGGTGGGAATGTCGCTGTCTAGGCCAGCAGTTATTGCTGCTGCAGAAGTAGTGGTAAGCCTCCTTATTGAATGGGTGCAGTCTATGATGATGATTAGGTTTGAACACTGTTAATCTCAATACCAAATGGAGATGAAAACCAAAAGAACTGCGGATGCTGTAAATCAGGAACAAAAACTTTCCAGCAACTAAAGAATTTTAGCTCTATTTGGCTAAATACCACTCTCTGAACATAATGTCACCCAAAACTCTGGTGCCTGGCATTTTGGGGTACATGGGGGTGGATCAGGACCTGATCAGGTATATCCCAGAACAAGATGGGGAGTTTCAAGACCGGGGGCACGTTTTTGATGTGAGAGATTTTAAAAAAGACGTGAGGCAAATTTTTTACCCAAAGTGGCTCACATGTGGAATGAACTTCCTGAGGAAGTAGTGAATGAGGGTATAATTACAATGTTTAAAAAACATTTGGATGGATATATGAATAGGAGAGGTTTGGAGGGATACGGGGCAGGAGCAGACAGGTGGGATTAGTTTAATTTGGGATTATGTTTGGCATGAACTGGTTGGATCGAAGGGTCTCTTTCCTTGCTGTATGACTGTATGACTTTATGTTGCTGGGACAGGTGCTTGTGCAGGTCAGAGAGCTTGGGGAGATGGGTGAACAGGATTGACTGAGGCAAAGATGAGGACATAGGCACCAGAGTTTTGGGTGACATTATGTTTACAGAGGGTAGTATTTAGCCAAATAAAACCAAAGTACTCTTGTTGCTGGAAATCTGAAATGAAAACAGAGAAGCTACAGAAACCCACCAATTTCTCTCCACAAATTTTTTTTGTATCCCTATCATAACCTGCCTTTCCACTTATTTTTCTGTGGCCTGCAAATTTGGTACATCTGCTTCCTTCCTCCAAGTTATTAATTTATCTTGTAAACAGTGGTGCTCCCAGAATTGATCCATGTGGAACCCCACTGGTCACAGGTCGCGAAACTGAAAAAGAGCTGCTACAAGGTAGTTCACAGATTAAAGCCTGGTTTGATAAATTAAGAATTTAGTTCTTGCAGTTGCCGTAAGGTCTTGAAAACATAATTGCGTGAGGCTGCAGATGATCCTTAGTAGAAAAACAAGTTTATTACACAATCAGAGAAAAGTCAGATGAAGCTATACATATGCTTCCTGAACTTCCTAAACAAACATCAAAGCAATATTTCAACCTGTTTCCCAGCATATCTGTTACAGGATCTCAATCCTAAAGAAATATCTGTCCTATTTTTAAACCTTTACTTAACTGATTTTTCTCCATTCTTTATCTCAAACTGTGGAGGTGATGCTACAATTCCTTTGAGTCCAGTGGAATGAACACCTCTCAATTGTAGAATCATACAGTACGGAAAGAGACACTTCGGTCGAAATTATCCATGCCGAGCAGGTTTCCCAAACTAAACTAATCCCATTTGCCTACATTTGGTCCATATCCCTCTAAACCTTGCCTATTCATGTACCTGTCCAATGACTTTTAAATGTTGTAACTGTACTTGCATCTATCACTTCGTCTGTGTGAAAAAGTTGCCCCTCAGGTCCCTTTCAAATCCTTCTCCTATCACCTTAAAAATATGTCCCCTAGTTTTGAATTTCCCCACCCTCTGGAAAAGATCTTTGCTATTCACTTTATCTATGCCTCTCATGATTTTATAAACCTCTACAAGGTCACTGCTCAAACTCCTAAGCACCAGTGAAGAAGTCCCAGCCTCTCCTTGTAACTCAAATCCTCCAGTCCTGGTAAATCTTTTCGGAACCCTCTCTAATTTAATAATATCCTTCCTATAGCAGGGCGAACAGAACTGTACACAGTACGCCAAAAATGGCATCACTAACACCCTGTAGAATCTCAATATGATGCCCCAACTCCTATACTGAGTGGTCTGAGCAATAAAGGCAGCCATGCTAAATGCAGCCTTAACTACCCTGTCTACCTGTGACACAAATTTCAAAGAACTATGTACCTGAACCCCAAGGTCTCTCTGTTCAACAACACTACCCTAGGCCCTACTGTTAACTGTGAAAATCCTGTATAAGCTGGCTTATTTTTAACAAACTGAAGGTTTCAAGGTGGATCATTCATTCATCACTTCTGGCAGAAGTTGATTGGAAATGCTTCGTCCAGACGCTCAGATTATCTTGCCTCTGTCTGAACTTTCAAAAGGTCAGAAGTCACATAGCACCAGTTTATAGTCCAACAGGTTTATTTGAAAGGTGCTACTCGGGAAGGGGCAAAACTCAACCTACTCTTGGGAAATAGAGCAGAACAGGTGACTGAGGTGACAGTGGGGGATCACTTTGGGACCAATGACCATAGTTCTATTAATTTGGAAATAGTTATGCAGAGGGACAAAATTGGTCCACAGGCTCAAGTTCTAAATTGAGGCAAGGTGAATTTTAATGAAATTAGACAGGAGCTTCGGTACTTGATTGGGGTGGTTTGTTTGCAAGCAAAGGGACCTCTTGGAACCAGGAGGTCTTTAAAGGTGTGATAGCTAGAGTTCAAGGTCTGTATGTTCCTGTGATGGTGAAGGGCAAGGTTGGCAGGAGTAGGGAACACTGGATGACAAGAGAAATTGAGGCTTTGACCAGAAAAAAGGAGGAAAATAGGACCCATCAAGGACCAAAGTGGACATGAATGTGTGGAACCACACGAGATGGTTGAGATCCTCAATGAATACTTCTCTTCTGTTTAGCATGGAGAAAGACATGAAGACTTGGGAATTTGGGCAAGTTAGTGGCAATATCTTCGGGACAGTCCATAGCACAGGGAGGCAAGTGCGAGGCAGGAAGGAGATACAGTAATCAGAAATAGCGTGGATGGACATTTTGGTGGCATGTACCAGCTTGGGCCAAAAAGTCTGTCACTGTACTGTAGGACTCTATGACTCTAAGTGCAGGGTGATGGGCAACGAGTAAAGAAAATGAATTGCTCTGTGAGAAGCTTGCATGGACTCACAGGATGAATCGCCTCTTTGATCCTGAAGAAGCTCAAAAAGATCAATGAGGTTCATAGGATGTGGCAAACACCTTGTCTTGTGAAAGATTCGATACAGGAGACCTTCTGGTATCTTTAATCTTTTGTTTAGTTTATGGGCATCACTGACACTAAACGAGATGTAATAACTATTTTCTATAGTGAGAAATACGGCCATCTAGATGGAACATGGGGCAATATAACAGCTCAGTGTTTGATTCACGAATACAAGTGAGACATCACCATCATACTAAGGACTGCAGATGTTGGATTCAGAGATAACACAGTGTGGAGCTGGAAGAACACAGTAGGCCAGGCGTCATCAGAGGAGCAGAAAAGTTGACATTTCGTCCTGACCCAAAACATTAACTTTCCTGCTTCTTCGATGCTGCCTGGCCCGCGGTGTTCCTCCAGCTTCACTTTGTCATCACTGTGATACACTTTTCTACTGCTGACGCAATTATCCAGTTAAACTAGCTGAATATTAAATTCTCACTAATGTTTTATATTAGCCATAAAAGGCAGCATAATCACCTAAAATCAACTAAACAAAGTGTCCCATATATGTTCTTAACTAGTCTTTGTTACATTTATGTACTATGCACACATTGGCTGTCTTGTTCTCTGTGTTACAACAGAAACGACATACCAAAAAGTCTTTCACAAGCTGTAAAACACTTTGGGACATCCTGATGATTTGAAAGGCCTTTTCTACCTTTACAATTAATCCAACACAAAATGATCTCGGCTCTGCCCTCTGAAGCTGGATCCCCAGCTTTCTGACCCAAAGGCTTCAATCAGTGAAGCTTGGTCAAAGATGTGTATTTGAAGCAGCATCTTAAAGATGGACAGGTAAAGAAGCAGAGAGGTTCAAGAAGAGAATTCTAGAGCTGAGGGCATCTGAAGGCAAGGAATTAATGACCTATAGCCTTAAAGCCAGCTCACAGAGAATCCTTTGGCTCATTGATTAGATTAAACTTTCAAACCAGAGATTAGAGATAAAAGGTTGAAGTCTAAGTGCACCAGCCAAAGAGCGAGTGTGGGATCATGTGCTGGAAATAGCACAGAGACAATGATTCAGTGTAATTGTGCTAGCTTACACAGGCTAGACACCAAGATTGAGAAGAAATATAAGTTGATACTCCTAACGCAGAACTGAAGGAATACTGTCCTCACTACCCAGGGGATGAAGTGCAGGGTGGAGCTCAGTGAATATCACACTGGCAGGGAAACAACAAAAACTGTGTGACACTAACTTCAAGGTCATTAGTTCTGTTGCCCTGCACCAATATTAACTTGTTCCAGCAGTAGCATTTTGCTTTGAGGAGGGAACACAGACTTCTGAAAGTTCACGGTATCCATGATATGGCGGTGCCGGTGTTGGAGTGGAATGGACAAGGTCAGAAGTCACATAACACCAGGCTATAGTTCAACAGGTTTATTTGAAATCACAAGCTTTCTAAGCACTGCTCCTTCGTCAGGTGAAGTGACTTTGTCAGCACTCCAAAAGCTTGGTCAGCACACTGTAGGCAGGATGTGATTGTACAGGAGGGGGTGCAGAAGAGATTCACCAGGACGTTGCCTGGGATGGAGCATTTCAGTGATGTAGAGAGGCGAGATAAGCTCGGGTTGCTTTCTTTGGAGCAGGGAGCAGGGGGTTGCAGGGTGCCTGATGGAGTGTATGAGATTATGAGGCCATTGATGGGGTGACAAGAAAGCAGCTATTTCACTTAATCGATGGGTAAAGAACAGTGGGGTACACTTTGAAAGGCAAGACTTTGGAAGAGATCTGAGGAGAAACTTTTCAAACCAAAGTCTGGTGGGGTCCTGAAATGTATTTCTGACTTGAGATAAGAAACCTCAATCTTTAAAAAGTACTTGAATGAACATTTGAAGTGTCATAACATTCAAAGCCAGTTCTGAGGAAGGGTCACCAGATCCGAAACATTAACTCCCCTATATATCTCCTGATTTCTCTTCATGGATGCTGCCAGACCTGCTGAGCTTTTCCAGCAATCTCTATTTTTGTTTCAAAACAATGGGCCTAGTGTGGGAACGTGGAACTAGTGTAGGAGGTGATGTGTTTTTGGCAGTACAGACTCAATGGTCCTCTTCAGCACTGTGATTCTATGATATCAGCTCAAAATAAAATGCATTCACTTTTGACACTTGATTCAGAGCTCAAGGTAACAATAATCATAGCATGTTCTGGATAAGCACTGCCTGCTATGAAGCATTTTAATCCCAATGAGAATTCTTTGCATGCTTATCAGTCATAAGATTATTGGTTTAGTTCCAAGTTGTGGGAACTTTCTTTCTATGTGATTAGTCTGCCCCTGATATGTTCCACATGACATCATCACAACCACAGAACAAACTTTGACTGTTAGCCTCTAAGGCTAGATTCCGTGCTCCAGGTACAAACAGCAACTTGACTGCTCCTTCTAACAAGGCAGTGTTAGACAATCTTGCCAGGTTTGTAATTATGTTGTACCTTGCTACGTCTCTAAGAAAATGCCAGAAAACAGAAAACAAAGAAAATTACAGCACAGGAACAAGCCCTTAGGCCCTCCAATCTGCGCCAATCCAGATCCTCTATCTAACCCTGTCGCCTATTATTCCAAGGATCTGTATCCCTCTGCTCCCTGCCCGTTCATGTATCTGTCTAGATACATCTTAAATGACGCTATCATGCCCGCCTCTACCACCTCTGCTAGCAACACGTTCCAGGCACCCACCACTCTCTGCGTAAAGAACTTTCCACGCATATCTCCCTTAAACTTTTCCCCTCTCATCTTGAAAACACTTCAGAGTTCTGATGGAGGGTCCCGAAACGTCGACTTTCCTGTTCCTCTGATGCTGCCTGACCTGTTGTGTTCCTCCAGCTCCACATTGTGTTGATTCTGACTCCAGCATCTATAGTCCTTGCTATCTCAGAAAATACTTCATATAATTGGTTCTGAAATGTATCACCTGCTTTGCATATGGCTCATTCTTGCAATTAAAAATGAGGTGAATGATGGTGACTGTTGAAGGAAAAAATGTTGCCTGAACCATGGTTACTGATGTACATCCAGAATGGGAGATAGAATTGTGGAATCTGTTGGTACGGGAGGAAGTAATTACCCTGCTCTTTAAGACAGCTGTCCAATTAGTCCCAATTCCATTGCAAATTCTTCTCCTTTTCAAATGGGAGCAGGGGCAAGAGTAGGCCATTAGGCTCCTTGACTCTGCCCTGCGATTCCATAAATACATTTCCAATTCTCTTTTGGGTGTAATTGCATCAATGCAGCACTCTTTCTGAGATATTCATATATTACCTTCTAAAGTCCTGAATGATGGGCCTTGAATCCCGCAATCTTTTGCTTCTAGTTGAGCAGTATTAAAGGTAATTTCCTACTTGGCTAACCAGATGAAATCGTTCACTCTAGATATATCAATGACACTAGCATCCTTGCATTTTTATGGGATTTATATTAAATATTTATGCTGGTCCTTTAACGTCAAAAAAGATATAATTTCTCAAGGTACTTCACAGCTCAACTATCAAACCAAAATTTGACACTGAATCACATAAAGAGCTACTGGGCAAGATGTCCATATGTTTGGTTATATAGATTGGTTTAACAGGGTCCTTAAAACCTTTCTGCAGTCGTCTTGTTTAGGGAGCAGATTCCAGAGTTTCTGATCCAGGCAGCTAAATGTGTAGCCTGTGTATGTCAACATTTGGTGCTGTGTTCCTAAACTATAACAGTTCCTATGCTGCAGAAATACTTCATTGGCTATCAAGCTCTTCGGGATAGTCCAAAGCTGTGACAAACTCCATATGAAATGCAAGCTTTTTCTTTCCTTTTCCATGTTTATGCAGCATGTTTGAAATTTGATTTTGTGCTTTCTATCTGAAGAGTGCCCTGAGGGCCAGTGTCCGAGTTGGTTTGCGATTTCAGTCAAGCAGCCAGCCCTCTGCAACTGTGCTGAAAGCAAGCCAAGCAGCACCTGGATTCAGTTTTGGTAAGCTGGCTTCTAAATAATTGGTTGATAACCAACGGACTTGTTTGTATTTTATGTTTAGTCATTCCACTGAGTTACAATAGGAGCAGTGTAAGGTCTCATGTCTTTCTATATTCTGTTTTTAAAATATGTGAAGTGAAATAAAAGCTGTTTTAAAACCAATGTTTGAAAGGGTGGTTGCAGTTTTGAAAAACAAGCAACCTGACATTGATTGCAGACATCAGAAACAGCCATTTGAACAAGCAGTAGTTGAAGTTTGAGTTACAGACTATTTGGTTCTGAGGGAGTATACAGATGCAGCTTTTGCTAGCAGCAAGAAATTGAATGGTCTATGGACTAGTGACCAATATTTTTTTGCCTGACAATAACTGATTGGTTCTAAGGTAACTGAATAGCTTGGAGCTAGGGAAAAGTTAGAGAGACAAGTGTACAGTTCTTCTGCAGCTCGGAAGCAGACTTTTGAGCCTTTCAAAAAGTTGGTAATATGCTGAGTAGTCCTGAAAGCACACAACTAGTCCTGGTGACAAAACCAATCAAAAGTCTGTCACTGAGCAAAACTGCTCCTAGATGAACGTGTGGAGCCCAGGTGGCAGCTTCCCACTCCCACTGTTTGAATAAGGTCACCTTGCAGATATAACACTGAGTTCCAGTAACTTTTTTTTTAAACTGCAATATTATCTTCCACAGTCATTGGTTTAAAGCAATATTTTAAAAGATATCCATTTTTAAGTTCATAGTCCAGAAAATAAAAGTAGTCTTTTCACTTTGGAGACTTGATGGTCAACTGGAACTTGCAAGCCTGAGATTGTTAGTTTCTTTTTATGGGTAAGAGTATCACAAGATTAAAGCATTAATTGAGTATAGACAGAAAAATATAGAACAGTGTGGTCATTAACTGATTGAATGATGAAGCAGGCCTGAGCTGAATGGGCTACTTTTGTTCCTATGTACTTTCGAAATTACTTTTCAAGTTCCAGCAATATGATCAGTAATTTTGTTTCAAATACAGGCCTGCAAGAATCCATCCATACATTGCAGCGTAACTGTAGTATATTTGAAAAACAAATTTTCCATCTCAAAAAAAAATGTATTTCTTCAGAAACCCCAGAGAGCCTGTGGCGTCTCTGCTTTTTCAGGTGGAGAGGGAGCCAGATTTCCACTTGCCTTCATCAGTATATCAAAGAAGAATGATGTCTGCTAGTTTTGTGGTTTGTGTCTCCTCAGGTGGCTCAGCCAGTCTATCCTGAATCAACTTTTTGAGTAGAGGGGGCACCTGTGGGTCTTCAGTTCATTGAAAGAACTTCTACTGTTATACCATTATGCAGGATTCCTAGGATAGTACACATTTTATTGAACCTCCATGTCTCTGAAAGACTTTCCAAAGGGCTACATGGTTTATCGAATCAGAGGCTATTGATAAATCAGTTACAGCCATGTGGAGTTCTTTGCATTGTTCCCGGCTCTTTTCTTGGATTGTCGAGTGACAAAGCAAATATGTGGCTCCCCTATGAATACCAGAAACTGTATTGAGTATCCCGAATGATGTACTCGCTCACGTGTAGGAGGCTGTTTAGGAGGATTCATGTGAGATTCCTCTTCACACTGGGCTAAAGGGATATGGCTCTGTAGTTCCCAGAGATTTTTATACTGTTCGTGATGGGCGACTAATCAGTGATGGCATTGCAAACGTTGTTAGCAACTCTCAACAGGTTTTTATGAAAGAAAACATCTTCAAACTTGAGAAAGTGTTCACAACCCACCAGATTTATAGATCTCAACAGAAATGTTATCCACACTTTTTTGTTGTCCTTCATCTATTTTATACTCTTCTGTATCTCAGCAAATATTGGGCTTTTAAGCTGTTGTGATATTGTTTGATTTTGTTTGATACTGTTGTCTCCCTGTTGTGATGGTTCTGGTAATGCTTTCTCTGACAGTCTCTGATAGCTGCATGATCTTTGAGAAAAGCATTGCTTTCTTCACTTTGGAGTCAGGAGAGACTGTTTTGTTTATTGTCCATCGATGGCCTGGAAGAAGTTGTGCAGTGTTAGATTTCATTAGCCGTCCTACCCATTGCATGTATTTGACGTGGCACTTATCATTTGCTGAGTTTTGGATTGGACTATTGTAGAGACCGTCACTATTTTTCTTTTATTTTATTATATTTCTTATTTGGAACAGAGGGTTAAGGTTAAGAGTTGAACTTTGAATAGTTGCTTGTGTTAGAAGAGAACAAAAGCAGAAGTCATCTGTTGGGAACTAGCCTGGAAGATCATGTGAGTTAATTGCTGTTCTAAGGACACTTAACAAATCAGAACCAAGCTGTTCCTATGCTCCAGGCTGGCAGCTGGATGTTGATTTGGTGAGTCAAGGGATGACTGATGCTAACCAGCTAATCATAGAGAATGTTGATGGAAAGAGAGAAGAAAGTGGTTGTGACTGGGTTTGAGCAGGAGGCAGAATGATTTTGGGAAGCTTCTGGACTAGCCGCTCTATTTTGCTCTCTATAGTTTTCTTTCGAATTATCAAATTATTGAGTGATCTGTAAAAAGAATCCTAGCCTGTAAGAAATAAATAAATATTTCTAGAAATCTGCTGGAACTGTTTACATTGGTGACTTCCAAATTTGAGCAAGATCTACAATACTATGTGCCTATGAACAAATCAACGTTCAATGATTTCATTGAATGTCTGGTCATTTGAAACTGCTTAATTGAATTTGCAAAATACAATTCTTTTATTTTCTTTTAAACCTATCTCTTAACTGTGTTGATCTGTTTTTCAGTCTGTCTGAGAGAGATGAGGATTATGATCAAAGAAGATTGGATTTAGGTTCTAGATATTAGATTAGTTTTGTCTTATTGTTCTAGAGTCTGGATGATAATAAATTATTAATTTTTGTTTGAGCTATAAACTTGGTATCTAAGATCCATTATTTGTAAAGTCTGGTTAGGTGCAATTGGGTAATTTTGAAGGCCATTGAATGTTTTAATTTCACTGTGTTGTGACTCCAGTGATAGTGAGGGTGATTTGTTTTAACTTGTTATCCCTCTGTTGTAGTGGTAACGATTATTTTTGTTGTTTTTGCTGTGCTGTGGGATGATTTTGACATAAAATGTGGACTTCATGTTATATTGAAAACTTGGCCTGTTTGTCTATCGATCTTATCGAACCATTTTGAAGCCTGTAAGATGTAAATCCAGTGATCTGGCTACATGTCTCTTGGATTGCAAATTTAATCTTGTCACAAAGCCCTTCCAGTTTGGCATTGTTGCAATCTGTGAAAGCAAGACGGGATGAATGTTGCTTTTGCAGGTGTCAAGCAGTTTAGGCATCCTGAGGTCATGCAACCCTATATAAATGTAGGTTCTTGTTTAAATGGCCAGAGTCTTTATACTCCTTTTATGGATCCTCAGTTTATTTTTGTCAATAAACATTTGGTTTATTGTTGAAATAAAAATCTGCAAAATCACCTGGTCATATTTGAGACACCACTTTGTTAAAAACAAACCAAAATATGATGAACTAAGCTAAATTTCAGTCTGGGGTTGGACTTGTCTTGTAATAACATCAACTGGGATCACAAACACAGTAAACTCTGGACTTAAACAACAACGGAGTTTTATTATGTTAATGACATACTAAATACATATTGAGAATTAAAGAAACTTCAATTTTCTTAAGTACTAAAGAGGAAAGACATACCACTATCTTTCTTTCCCAAATACTACAGAACTCTCAGATGAGCAGAAAGAGTTCCAGGCTACGGCACGAAAGTTTGCTCGGGAGGAAGTGGCTCCGGCAGCTGCTGAATATGACAGGAGCGGAGAGGTCAGTGAACTATGTTGATGGCAGTTCATCACTTTCGTCACTAGCTCTGAGAGGTACATTCATCTCCACTCCATACCTGATACCCCTATGTTGTCCCCTCAAACTCTATTTGGGTATCTCCCCTACCCTGGGCTCATCCCTGTTTGCGTTCCCATTCCCTTATACTGTTATTGTTAACACAACAGAGAGAAAAAGAGATGACTATTTGGTGAGTTAACAAGGTGTGGGGCTGGATGAACACAGCAGGCCAAGCTTTCCTGCTCCTATGATGCTGCTTGGCC
>JAHRHZ010000273.1:19863669-19896942 GCA_024137785.1 Ginglymostoma cirratum | reverse complement strand
CAGCAGAAGGGTTTAGGCCCGAAACGTCAAGTTTTCCTGCTCCTATGATGCTGCTTGACCTGCTGTGTTCATCCAGCCCCATGCTTGTTATCTCTGATTCTCCAGCATCTGCAGTACCTTTTATCTCTGATACAGGTTTCACAAGTGCAGCAGGTTTATTTCTTCACTAAAACACATTGAGTCGAGATTAGTTATATCATACAAACAATTAAAACAATGCATTAAATGAATCCCTTACTGCAATCTGCAGTGTAATTCTGGTAGAAATGACCCAATTAATTCCATTCTGACTGGGACTGGTTCCAGCATTGTCTGCTGTGTTTTAATTTGATCTCTTCCTTGATCTTCCAGTTTCTCTCCTCTTCTCCAGGAAGTATCACAAATGCAGAATGGCTTCCTAACCTTGTCAAATGGCTGTTCTTGTGTGCTTTTAAAAATCCATTTCCTCATTATGGATGCCAATATTATTTGTTGCCTGTTTCTAGTTGCCAGTTGAGAAGGTGGTGGTGGATTTCCTTATTGAATTCCTGCAGTCCTTGTGTTGTAGATATACCAACAGTGCTGTTTAGAGAGGAATTTCGAGGCCTTGACCCAGAAGGAATGGAGAAATAATTCCAAGTCAGGATAGATGTAACCTAACAAGCAGGAGCAGACCATATGGCCCATCGAGCTTGCTTTACCATTTAGCTCAATCCTGGCTAATTTGGGATTCAACACCACTTTCTTGCCTGCTCCCCATATTCCTTGTTTACCTGAGAGACCAAAATTATGTCTATCTCAGCCTGAAGCATATTCAATAAAGAAGCGCCTATACCCATCTTCGCTTGGGAGTTCTAACGATTCACAATCTTGAGAGTAAAGAAATTCCCCTTATTCTTAATTCTAAAAGTTCAACACTTCATCTTGACACTGGGCCCCAATGTTATAGTTTCTTCATTCAGAGGACACAAGCTGTTGGTGTTTGTGCACGACCTCCATCAGAATCTTGTATGCTTCAGTAAGATCACCTACCATTCATTAGATGTTTCAAGACTATTGAATTTACTGACCCTTTCCTAATTGGGCAACAGTGTCATTCCAGAGACCAAGCTAGTGAACTTTCATTGTACTACCTCTACTGCAAGTGGATCCGATCTTAAATATGAAAACCAATCTGGGTAGTGTATGTCTCAAGGGGATCTTGGAGGTAGTAGTATTTCCCTACACCTGCTGTCCTCGTCCTCTTGGACGATGGAGGTACCCGGTTTGAGAGATGTAAGCTTTGGCATTGAGTAGACCAGAGGATGCAAGGAACATCAAGGCCAAGCTGGTGTCCACCCTAGTGCTTGTTCCAGTGAAATTCATAGAGTTGCCTATGGGAGCAGGAACCTCATTTTTTCATTTCTGAAATTTGGAAATCGAAACTAAGAACAATTGTTGCATCTCCATGATGTCCTAGCGGTATTATCACTGGACTGTTAATCCAGAGACCCAGATAATGTTCTGGGGCCCTGGGTTCAATTCCCTCCATGGCAGATGGTGGATTTTGAATTCAATAAAAATATCTGGAATTAAGAGTCAAATGATGACCATGAATCCATTGTCGATTGTTGGAAAAACCCATCTGGTTCACTAATGCCCTTTAGAGAAGGAAACTGCCATCCTTACCTGATCTGGCCTACACGTGTCTCCAGACCCACAGCAATGTGGTTGACTCTTAACTGGCCTCTGGGCAATAAATGCTGCCTAACCAGCAATGCCCTCATCCCGTGAATGAATAAAGGAAAAAAACCTGATTATATCAGCCCAAAGTGGGGATTTGGCTTTGACCCATCTGCTCAAAGCAGGCCACCTTGGATTTTTGGTACAATTATCTGTTTAGTTCCACTCCCTTCTGCTGTTTTCCTGTAGCTTTGCAATCATTTTTCCATTTTCACTTAGTTATTCTGTTTTCATTTGGAAGTTACTATTGAATCTTGTTTCCAACATCCGCATATGGACCCGGGTTCAATTCCACCCTCGGGCGACTGTCTGTGCGGAGTTTGCATGTTCTCCCTGTGTCTGCATGGGTTTCCTCCGGGTGCTCCGGTTTCGTCGCACAGTCTAAAGATGTGCAGGTTAGGGTGGATTGGCCATGCTAAATTGCCTGTAGTGTTCAGGTGTCTGTAGATTAGGTGGGTTATAAGGGGATGGGTCTGGGTGGGGCGCTCCAAGGGTCGGTGTGGACTTGTTGGACCGAAGAGCCTGTTTCCACACTGTAGGGATTCTATGATTCAATATACAGTGTGTTCCAAATCATAACTTGCATTTTTAAACAAAAAAATCACGTTCTTCCCTCAGCCTTGCATCCAGCCTTTGCTAATTATCTTTCCCCCAAACCCACCACGTCTGCACCACCACCTGCTCGTTCCCCTCCAAATCACTCACTATCCTTAGTTGGAAATCTATCGCCATTCCTTCAGAGTCAAAATCCTGGAACTCTGTGTGTAACAGCATTGTGTGTGCACTTACACCCCATAGACTACAGTGATTTGAGAAGGTGACTCACCACCTCCTTCTGAAGGGCTGAGAGATAAACACTGACATTGTCAGCAACAAAGGGAAAAAATAATCTCTCTCTCCCGGGTGTATATAGAGTCATAGAGATGTACAGCACGGAAATAGACCCTTACGTGACTCAGTTTGAAATAGTCTTCTGGAATAGTGAAACTTATTTAAATATTTTCTTTGAGGGACTTTAGTCAGTTTAGCAGGATTTTTTTGCAGAACACTGCTACCTTTAACCTTGTGCCTTTCATATTTCAAGCAAATGCCAGTCATCCTCGCAGGCAGTGAGGAACAGCAGAAGAAGTACTTGGGACGCATGACTGAGGCTCCGTTGATGTGTGTGAGTGTAGCTAAATATAATGGTTCACAAAATCATGCACTGCAAAAACAAAATACACTGTAAACACCTAGAGCTAATGGAGTTCTTCTCCCTTCTCAGGCATACTGTGTGACAGAACCCGGTGCTGGCTCCGATGTAGCTGGCATCAAGACCAGAGCAGAGAAAAAGGGTGACGAATACATCATTAATGGTCAGAAGATGTGGATCACAAATGGTGGCAAAGCTAACTGGTACGTTTCCAACACTGTTGAGTTCTCCAAACTATAATAACTTAAATTATTATTATCAGGGGATGGTTCAGGAGAGGAGGCTAGTTAGTCCATCATGCCTGCATCAGTTCATTGAAAGCACTACAAACATAACTCCTCTGGCCCTTCTGTTACCACCACTAGCTTCCCCAGCCCACCCACCCCCAAATTGTTGCAAATTCTTTTCTAATTATGCAGAACTTGATTACTACTGAAGAGAGAGGCATGCTGTCAAATCTTTTCACTTTGCAGTTACCAGGGCACAATTGCAAGAATACCAAATCTTTTAAAAAATACAAAACAAGTCATACTCTGATTTGTAGAGTTATTGCCATGGCAAACACCCCAGGGAGCAGTTAACTGCTAAACTTTTGTTTGAATTCAAACCAGGCACATTGACACTTGTCAAAGCATTGCTGTAGGGAGTACACCAGGGAATACCTGCCTGATAAGCCGTTTGTCATTTGGAAGGAGCAAGCAGTGGCTGCCATTGCTTTTTTAAATTCATTCACGGGATGAGGGCGACGCTGGCTGGGCCCAGCATTTACTGCCCATCCCTAATTGCTCAGAGGGCAGTTAAGAATCAGCCACATTGCTGTGTGTCTGGAGTCACATGTAGGCCAGACCAGGGAAGGAAATCAGTTTCTTTCCCTAAAGGACATCAGTGAACCAGAAGGGTTTTTCTGACAGTCGACAATGGATTCATAGACTCTTAATTCCAGAGACTTGTTGATTTCGGACTCCACTTTCTGCCATGCATTGTTTCTAACTCAGGTCCCCAGAACATTACCTGCGTCTCTCGATTAACAGTCCAGAGCTAGGTTGTTGCCAATCCTTGCATAATAGTGTAAAACAGCTAGCTTCATTCATTGCTCAAACTTTGAAATAATTTGCTCTTCCAGTGTAGTCTGAGGTAGACTTGGAATTTTTCTGGACCAGACATCACAACTTTAGGCCCCTGCATGAGTTTGCACTATATACAGTGAGCAGTGAACGGATTGTGGAGCCTATATAGACATCAAACTTGCCCAGTGATCAATGGCTCAGGCCATGTTTGTACGATTACTGATCTTATAGTGTATGGAACTATAGGAATCCTAACATGCGCACTGACTGGTGAGTGTGGGCTTACGGTCGACAGTAGTGGAGAACATGTTAATGGCTTTCTCAACAAGTGGGTTGACGATAGGGAGCTGTGTTGACTGCTGCATTTCAAATGTTAATTTGAGTACAGAATGCAGACCATTGAAACATGTGAGGAAATTCTTCCATATAGCTGCTAATTCAAGTATAGCAAACCTATCTCTGTATTGAAAATATACG
The DNA here is from genome assembly GCA_024137785.1 of Ginglymostoma cirratum. NCBI lineage: Eukaryota > Metazoa > Chordata > Chondrichthyes > Orectolobiformes > Ginglymostomatidae > Ginglymostoma > Ginglymostoma cirratum. The sequence goes on along the minus strand of JAHRHZ010000273.1, from coordinate 19,892,505 downwards.
AAAGGTAGGAGGTGAGGTGTTCTTCCATTGATGATGCAGTTAATTCCAGATATTTGTATAAAGAGGATAAAGTGGGGTTGAGATAGATTAGCCATTAGCTTACTGTATAGTGGAGCAGATTCAAGTGGCTCTTCTTCTTATTAGTTACATTCTTCTTTTGCTAGAAATTGTCTGTCAAGGTGAAGATGTTCTCTGGAAGATTTCTTCACTGTTTAATTGTCACAATGATTTGATCAGCAACTCCCCACCCTCTCCAGACAGGTATACCAAGGCATTTCATGTACAAGATGCAAAGCAAGAAGAGTAGCTGGTGTGTGGAATGCACTGCCAGCGGTGGTAGTAGAGTCAGATACATTAAGGACTTTTAAGCAACTCTTGGACAGGCACATGGAGGATAGTAAAATGTAGGGTATGCAGGGTAGATTGATCTTAGTAGGATAATGGGTCAGCACAACATCGCAGGCCGAAGGGCCTGCACTGTGCTGTACTGTTCGATATTTACACAGATGCAAAGACTTCCAGTATGTCCTGTCCAATAATTCCCAGTTTAGTAACAAAATTAAATTGTCAATTACTGTGGGAATGGCAACATTCAACAAGAGGCTTAAAGGAACCTTCACAATCCACATTTGGGCTTACTCAGAATTAAAGGCATGGTCTAATTAAACACATCTCCAGTATAGATTTGATACATGGAATGTCATTATCCGTGGTGTGGGAGCTGATTCTGTTGCCAGGAGAGTGAATGAAATGGAAGCTTGAAAGATTTCAACGGAAGAGTTCCAAAGAGGTTTATTCTTTGGCTCCTAGAACTATATTATCTGGAAATTGCAGATTGATAAATGAATATATTTGTTCTTCTTGTATTGCAGTAACTTAATCTCTGTCCCTTTCCAAGGGAAGAGGGATGTTAGTGAATCTCTCACTTTCAACCTACATCTTTTACTCGTTTTTTTCCTGTTTCTCCTCTTTCACTGTTTGCCTGTCTGTATCGGTCTCTCCAGCTGCTACCCCCAAACTGCTCTGGCTGTTCAAAAGATCTCACTGGTTACATCACAAAAGGTGCAGAGGAGGTTTACGTTCAGGACGTTGTACGTTCAGGCAGCACGTTTCCTGTCATCATGAAAATAAAATCCCTCTCTATTCCATTTCTGCCTCTTTTATGAATCAAATCTGAGTCCTTTGATCACAGACATTTTTGTCAGTGGAACCACATTGGCCTTATTTATTCTTACATAAACCCTTCAAAATTATGAATTTTTATTAAATCTCCTCTTCAGCATCTTCAATCTGCAGGGAAGCCAAACTGAGGTCAAACCAAATGGGACAAAGCTCCAGTGGTGGCAAAATGAGACTTCTGAGCTTCGAGCAGCTGCTGGTTAACACAACCTGGAGGGTCCGCACAAAGATCTGTGATCAATCGAAGCCCTCTAAACCAATTTTTAATTTTGTTTTTTTTTTGCCAAGAATTGATCTGTTGAAGCAATATAAGGATCTATCGTCAATCATCTATATTGTAAGGCCATTGAAAAATGGGAACAGGAGTAGGCCGTTCAGCCCTTGAGCCTGCTCTGCCATTCCTCACATTCACTTTCATTCCCATTTCCTATAATACTTGAATCCTGGATTGATGAAGGTTCTGCAAGGAAAACAATCCCAGTTTCTCAGTTCTTTTGACATGACTGTTCTCTCATCCCCGGCCTCTCAGAATTACAGAATTATTACAGCACAGAAGGTGGTCATTTGGCCCATTATGCTATATCAACTGTCCAAATGAGCATCTTGGCTTATGCCATCCTCGTGTTTTTTTTAACCCTGTAACCCTGCAAATTGTTTCTATTTAAATAATGCCTCAATTGAACCTGCCTGCACCACCTTCCAGGTAGTGCATTCAAGATCCTGAATAATCACTGTGTGAAAAGGATTTTTTTTTACTCATCTCTCATTTGCTTCTTTTGCAAATCAGTTCAAAGCTGTGCCCTGTTGTTTTTGGTCCTGTTCCAGTAAATCTCCCCCACGCTGTCTCCAAGGCCATGGTATTCTTCTTACAATGTGGTGCCCAGAATTGAACATAGTCATCCAGCTGGGGGCTAACCAGTGATTTATGAAGGTTTATATTTCTGGGATAGCTTTTTAAAAAAAAAAAATTTGGGGACTCCAAGTGAAACTGCAAGCTTTATCTACAGCCATAATGTGAAATAACATTTTTTGGGAGTTTTGGAATGGAATCTCCCAGTCAGAGTTGGAGGATGGTGGCATCTCCAGGGGCAAGTAAACAATCTGAAGCTGAGCAATCTCCAGGATGTTGCGGCTTCTCATTAACAACGTGCTCAGGAGAGTGGCTTGACCAGGGTCTGGACCTATTATAGTATGCCCTTCAGCATTTTAGAGACTGAAAGAGAAAAGAAAAACACCCAATTGTAGCAAATAAGTTTATTTAAAAAAAGAAAATTGGGAGTGGATCATTTGCAAATAGTTGATCATTTTCTGAATGTTTGTTTTGCTCCAGGTATTTTCTCCTTGCTCGTTCGGATCCAGATCCCAAAGCTTCTGCAGGCAAGGCTTTCACTGGCTTCATTGTAGATGCTGACTCTCCTGGAATCCAAATTGGAAGAAAGGTAATTGGCGTGTGCTTTTATGCAGAAATGTTTCAATGATTTAAGAATTGACTGGAGTAAACTATTCGCAGGTAAAAAGAGGACTGACAAGCGGAAGACTTTCAAAAGTGTGAAAATGATAGTTCAGAGGCATTATTTTCCTGTTAGTGAAAGGTAGCACTGGTAAGATTAGGGAACAATGGATGATTAAAGATATTGAGGTCCTAGCCAAGAATAAAAATAGAATCAGATATAGACAATTGGGATCAAACAAATATCTTGAAGAGTATAAACAGTGTAGGGGCATTTTTAGGAGGGAAATCTGGAAAGCAAAGAGCATTTGTAGATAAGGATAATCCAAAGATATTCTACAAGTACATTAAGAGCAAAGGAGAAACTAGAGAGAGAATAAGGCCCCTCAAAGATCAACAAGGTCATCTGTCTGTTGAATCTTAGGAGATGGGAGAGATACTAAATGAATATTTTGCATCAATTTTTACTTTGGAGAAAGAAATGGATGCTAGGGAACTCGTGGAATAAATATTGATGCTTTGAAAACAGTTCACATTACAGAAGAGGAAGTGCTGGAGGTCTTAGAAAATATAAAAATGGATAAATCTCCAGGACCTGATCAAGTATACCCCAGGATGTTGTGGGAAGTTAGGGAAGGAACTGTGAGACCCCTTGCAGAAATATTTGTATTTGTTTAGAACGACAGGTGAGGTGCTGGATGACTGGAGAATGGCTAATGTTGTGTCTTTATTTAAGAAAGGCTGTAAGGAGAATCCTGGAAACTACAGACCTGTAAGTCTGACACCGGTGGTGGGTAAGTTGTCAGAGGTGGCTCTGAATGATAGGATTTACATGCATTTAGAGCAGTAAGATTGATTAGGGATAGTCTGCATGGCTTTGTGCAAGGGAAATCGTGTCTCATGAACTTGATTTAATTTTTTGAGGAAGTAATAGAACATAGAATATAGAACATAGAACAATACAGCGCAGAACAGGCCCTTCGGCCCTCGATGTTGCGCTGACCTGTGAACTAATCTAAGCCCACCCCCTACACTATCCCATCATCATCCATATGCTTATCCAAGGACTGTTTAAATGCCCCTAACGTGGCTGAGTTAACTACATTGGCAGGCAGGGCATTCCACGCCCTTACCACTCTGAGTAAAGAACCTGCCTCTGACATCTGTCTTAAATCTATCACCCCTCAATTTGCAGCTATGCCCCCTCGTACTAGCCGACGTCATCATCCTACGAAAAAGACTCTCACTGTCCACCCTATCTAATCCTCTGATCATTTTGTAGGTGTCTATGAAATCCCCTCCTAGCCTCCTTCTCTCCAATGAGAACAGACCCAAGTCCCTCAGCCTTTCCTCATAAGATCTTCGCTCCAGACCAGGCAACATCCTGGTAAATCTCCTCTGCACCTTTTCCAATGCTTCCACATCCTTCCTGTAATGGGGTGACCAGAACTGTACGCAATATTCCAAGTGAGGCCGCACTAGCGTTTTGTACAGTTGCAGCATGACATCACGGCTCCGGAACTCAATCCCTCTACCAATGAAACCTAACACACCGTATGCCTTCTTAACAGCACTATCAACCTGGGTGGCAACTTTCAGGGATCTATGTACCTGGACACCAAGATCCCTCTGCACATCCACACTACCAAGAATCTTTCCATTGACCCAGTATTCTGCCTTCCTATTATTCTTCCCAAAGTGCATCACCTCACATTTAAATGTATTGAACTCCATTTGCCACCTTTCAGCCCAATTCTGCAGTTTATCCAAGTCTCCCTGCAACCTGCAACATTCTTCCACACTGTCCACCACTCCACCAACTTTAGTATCATCTGCAAACTTACTAACCCATCCACCTATGTCAGCGTCCAAGTCATTTACAAAAATGACAAACAGCAGTGGTCCCAAAACAGATCCTTGTGGCACGCCACTAGTAACCGGACTCCAGGCTGAATATTTTCCATCAACCACCACTCTTTGGCTTCTTTCAGAGAGCCAGTTTCTAATCCAAACTGCTAAATCTCCCTCAATCCCATGCTTCCGCATTTTCTCCAATAGCCTACCATGTGGAACGTTATCAAAGGCTTTACTGAAGTCAATGTACACTACGTCAACCGCCCTACCCTCATCCACATGCTTGGTCACCTTCTCAAAAAACTCAATGAGGTTTGTGAGACATGACCTGCCCTTGACGAATCCATGTTGGCTATCTCCAATCAAATTGTTGCTTGCTAGATGATTATAAATCCTATCTCTTATAATCCTTTCCAAAACTTTTCCTACAACAGATGTAAGGCTCACTGGTCTATAGAGGGGATTTAATAATCAAAATGATTGACAGCCAAGCGGTTGATATTGTTTACATGGACTTTTGTAAAGCCCTTGATAAGGTTCGGCATGGTAGACGAAAGTTAGATCACATGTGATTCAGGGTGAGCTTGCCAATTCAATATAAAATTGTCTTGGCGGTAGGAGACAGGGTGTGGAGGTTTCTTTATCGGACTGGAGGCCTGTGACTGGCGGTGTTCCACAGGGATCGATACTGGGTGTACTTTTATTTATCATTTTTATAAATGATTTAGATGAGCATATAGGAGGCATGGTTAGTAAGTTTGCGGATGACACAAAAATTGGTTGCATTGTAGACAGTGAAGAAGGTTATCTGAGATTACAAAGGGATCTTGATCAATTGGGTCAATGGGTTGAGGAGTGGTAGATGGAGTTTAATTTGGATAAATGAGAGATATCGCATTTTTGTAAAACAAACAAGGACAGGACTTATACAATTAATAGTAGGACCCTTGGTAGTATTGGAGAACAGACAGACCTGGGGGTTCAGGTACATAATTCTTTGAAATTTGCATCAGAGGTAGACAGGGTGGTTAGGAAGGCATTTAGCATGCTTGCCTTCTTTGCTCAGACCTTTGAGTATAGTAGTTGGGACGTCATGGTGAGGGTGTACAAGACATTGTTGAGGCCTGTTCTGGAGTACTGTGCAGTGTTGGTCACCATGTTATAGGAAGGATAATATTAAACTGGAGAGGGCTCAGAAAAGATTTACCAGGATGTTGCCAAGACTGAAGGGCTTGAGGTATAAGAAGGGGCTGGATAGGCTGGAACTTTTTTTTTGCTGGAGCATAGGAGATTGAGGGGTGATCCTATAGTGGTTTATAAAATCATGAAGGACATAGATAAGATGAAAGCAAAGGTCTTTACCCTAGAGTGGGAGAGTTCAAGACTCGGCATTTTTTTAAGGTGGGAGGCGGGGGTAGGCGATGGCCTAGTGGTATTATCGCTAGACTATTAATCCAGAAACCCAGCTAATGTCCTGGGGATCCGGGTTTGAATCCCACCACGGCAGATGTTGGAATCTGAATTCAAAACTTAAAAAAAAAAGTCTGGAATTAAGAATCTACTGATCACTGTGAAATCATTGCTGATTGTTGGAAAAACCCATCTAGTTCAGTCTTGTCCTTCAGGGGAGGAAATCTACCATCCTCACCTACTGTGGCCTCCACGTGACTCCAGACCCACAGCAATGTGGTTGACTCTCAGTTGCCCTCTGAAATAGCCTAGCAAGCCACTCAGTTGTACCAATTGCTAAAAAGTCTCAAAGAAATGAAACCAGATGGATCACCAGGTATCGACCTAGGCACTGGAAAAGACAATGGCAGAAACAGCCCTGTCAACCATGCAAAGTCCTCCTCACTAACATCTGGGGTTAGTGCCAAAATTGGGAGAACTGTCTCATGACAGTATCGGTAAGAATGACCATCGCACAGTCCTTGTGGAAACGAAGTCCCGCCTTGACATTGAGAATAACTTCCGTCGTGTTGTGTGGCACTACCACTGAGCTAAATGGGACAGACTTTGAATTGATCTAGCACCTCAAGACTGGGCTTCAATGAGGCGCTGTGGGCCATCAACAGCAGCAGAATTATACCCCAGCACAATCTGTAACCTCGTGGCCTGGCTTATCCCCCACTCAACCATTACCATCAAGCCAAGGGATCACCCCTGGTTCAGTGGAGAGTGCAGGAGGGTGTGCAGCACCAGGCAAACCTGAAGATGAGGTATCAATGTGGCACTTCTGGCTGAAGATTGCTGTGAATGCTTCAGCCTTGTCTTTTGCGTTGATCTGCTGGGCTCTTCCATCAATGCGGATGGGGATATTTGCGGAGCCTTCTCCAGTGACGAGTTTAATTGTCCACCACCATTTATGACTAGATGTGGCAGGACTGCAAGCTTAGATTTGATCCGTTGCTTGAGGGATCACTTAGCTCCATCTATCACTCGCTGCTTTCGCTGTTTGGCGTGAAAGTGGTCCTGTTTCTTCCTCTCCCTTAGGCTCACCCAGTCCCCCTCCACCAACACTCTCTCATCCGCTTGACGGAACTTGTCCTGCTGCTTGACCTGCTGTGTTCATCCAGCCCCATGCTTGTTATCTCAGATTCTCCAGCATCTGCAGTACCCTTTTATCTCTTGTCCTCACCCTCAACAACTTTTCCTTTCACTCCTCCCACTTTTTACAAACTGAAGGGGTGGCTTTGGGCACCCGTGTGGGTTTGGGCTATGCCTGCCTCTTTGTAGGATGCATGGAACAGTCTGTCTTCTGCAGCTGCACTGGTACCATCCCTCACCTCTTCCTCTGCCATGTTGATGACTATCAGCGCTGGCTCATGCTCTCATGAGGAGTTTGAACAGTTCATCAACTTTATTAACATCTTGCACCCCAACCTCAAATTCACCTGGACCAACTCTGACACCTCCCTCCCCTTCCTGGACCCCTCTGTTTCCATCTCTGGTAACCATCTCAGCAGCGACATTCATTTCACACCCAACTGACTCCCATAGCTACCTCCTCTCACCCACCCTCTTGCAAAAATGTGATCCCATACTCTCACTTCCGCCTCCTCCGCTGCATCTGCTCCTGGGATGAAACGTTCCACTCCCAGCTATCCCAGATGATCTCCTACTTCAAGGACCGTAAACTACCCTTCTCTGGTGATTCATAATGCCTTAAAATGCACCTCCTGTATTACCTGCACTTCTGCCCTCAAGTCCCCTTCCTCCAATACCAGTGAGGATAGAGCTCCTCTGGTCCTCAAATACCACCGCACCAATCTCCAAATCCAACACATCATCTTCTGCCACTTCTGCCGCCTACAATCAGACCGCACCACCAAAGAGAGAGTTCCCTCCCCACCCCTGTTTGCCTTTCGTAGGGACTGCTCACTCCATGACTCCCTCATCTGCTCTGTACTCCCCACTAACCCCACCACACCCGGCACCTGTCCCTGCAACCACAGGAAGTGCTGCATCTGCCCCTGCACCTGCCCCTACACCTCCCCCCTCACCTCCGTCCCAGACCCCAAATAATCATTCCAGATCTGACAGGGATTCACCTGTACGTCTTCTAACCTGGTCTATTGCATCCGTTGCTCCCAATGTGGTCTCCTCTACATTTAGAGACCAAGTGCAGACTCGGTGACTGATTTGGGGAGCGTCTGCGCTCTGTACGCAACAATCAACACCACCTTGCAGTTGCTAACCATTTTAACTCCCCTGTCCTACTCCCTGGGTGAAATGTCCATCCTGGCCGCCTCCAATGTCACAGTGAGGCCACACTTAAGTTGGAGGAACAACACCTTACATTCTGCCTTGGGAGCCTACAGCCCAATAACCTCCACATGGAATTCACCGGATTCAAAATCTCCGCATCCCCCTGTCTTGACCCATGTCCAACCTCCCTCTCATCCCCGTCTCCTTGGCCCGACATAAGCTGTCCATATTCCTTCTCACCCTTCCCATTGACCTGTCTCTACAACCCCTAACCTGCATCCACCTATCACCATGCCACCGACCTTCCCCCAGCCCCGCTGCGTCCCTTTATTTCTGAACTCCCTTCCCCCTCCCCAGCCCTGATGAAGTGTCTCAGCCCAAAACGTTGACTCTCCTGCCCCTCTGATGCTGTATGACCTACCGTGTTCCCCGAGCTCCATTTTGTATCAACTCCATTTGAGTGGTGAAGCTTTTCAGTACCTTTGAACACATCCCTTCAAAATAGTAATGTCTATCCTCTGCCCAATGATCATTTAATTAACCATTTTAAATATTGACAGAGAAACATAGCCATGCATTAGCTCAACATGATTTGTGAATCTTTTTAGTATTGACATGTATGTTGTTGGGCTAGGAGATTAACATGGGTCAGCGCTGCTCCGATACCAGAGGTATTGTCTTTGAAGATGTGCGAGTGCCTAAGGAGAATGTCCTCATTGAAGAGGGAGCTGGCTTCAAAATTGCAATGGGAGCATTTGACAAAACCAGACCACCGGTGAGTAGGGTTTACAATGACCTAAATTTCTGGAGTGTTGGGGGGAGGCATTTGACCATGTGTGTACCATTCTCAGACAACTAGAAGTGAAGTTTTAAATGTTGAGTTGAAATCTTTATTGAAGCAAAGCCAGTACTTATGTCCTGTGGGAGTGTTGGAGGCAACTTCTGAAGCAAAGCTTCTTTTATACAGTATGGAAATCTCCATGCTCAGTGTACACGCTAAAAGCTGCAGAATGCTTTTGATAATTTTTCCCATCCCACCCTAAGGGAGGATTCCACAAGACTGTAAGATACATAGAAGATAGACCTGTACAGCACAGGAACAGGCCCTTCAGTCCACAACGTTGTGCTGAACATGATGCCAAATGAAACTGATCCCTTCTGCCTACCCTTGTTCCATATCCTTCCATTCTTTGATTATTCAGGTGCTTACCTAAAAGTCTCCTAAATGGCTTTATCGTATCTGCCTCCACCACCACCTGTGACAGTGTAAAAAGAAACCTACCCCCTCAACCCCTTTGAACTTTCCACCTCTCACCATATATGCATGCCCTTGTATTAGACATTTCAATGCTGGGAAAAAGATTCTGACCGTGAACCCTATCTATGCATCTCATAATTTTATGAACTTCTATCAAGTCTTGTCTCAGCCTCCACTGCTCCAGAGAAAACAACCCACGTTTTTCTAGCCTGCCTCTTAGCTCATGCCCTCTAATCTAGGCAGCATCCTGGTAAACCTATTCTGCACTCTCTGCAGAGCCTCCGCATTCCTTTCTGTAATGTGGCGACCAGAATTAAACACAATGCTCTAAGTGTGGCCTAATCAAAGTCTTATAAAGATACAGGAGCAGAATTGGGTCATTTGACCCATCTCCCCGTAACCCTCAATCCCCTTACCAATCAAGAACCTATCTATGAGAGATAAAAGGTACTGCAGATGCTGGAGAATCCGAGATAACAAGCGTGGGGCTGGATGAACACAGCAGGTCAAGCAGCATCGTAGGAGCAGGAAAACTTGACGTTTCGGGCCTAGACCCTTCATCAGAAATGATGATAGCAATAATTGCAATCATTTCTGATGAAGGGTCTAGGCCCGAAACGTCAAGTTTTCCTGCTCCTATGATGCTGCTTGACCTACTGTGTTCATCCAGCCCCACGCTTGTTACCTAAGAACCTATCTATCTCTGCCTGATATACACTCGATGACTTGGCCTCCGCAGCCCTCTGCAGCAATGAGTTCCACTGATTAATCACTGTCTGACTGAAGAAATTCCTCCTCATCTCAGTTCTACAGGGTTGCCCCTTCACCTTGACGCTGTGCCCTCAGGTCCGAGTCTCTCCTATTAGTGGAACCATCTTCTTCACATTCAGTTTATCCAGGCCTCTCATTATTCTGTAAATTTCAACCAATTTCTCCCTCATCCTTTTAAACTCCATTAAATACAAACCCTGAGTACTCGACTGCTCCCCGTGTGCCAAGCCCTTCATCTCATGGATCATTCTTGTGAACCTCCTCTGGACCCAACTAATGCCTACACATCCTTCCTTACATTACGAGACCCAACACTGCTCACAATATTCCAAATACGGTCTAACCAGAGCCTTATACAGCCTCAGCAATACATAGAACATAGAACAGCACAGCATAGCACAGTACAGGCCCTTCGGCCCACGATGTTGTGCAGAAATTTTACCCTAGTCCTAAGGTCTATCTAACCTCTACCCCTACCTTATACTGTCATCCATATGCCTATCTAATAGCCGCTTAAATGCCCCAAATGAGGCCGACTCCACTACCCTCTCCGGCAGTGCATTCCACGCCCTGACCACTCTCTGAGTAAAGAACCTACCTCTGACGTCTCCCTTATATCTACCTCCACTCACTTTAAAACTATGACCCCTCATAATAGCTACCTCCACCCTAGGAAAAAGTCTCTGGCTGTCCACTCTATCTATACCTCTGATCATTTTGTACACCTCTATCAAGTCACCTCTCATCCTTCGTCGTTCTAAAGAGAAAAGCCCTAGCTCTCTCAACCTTTCCTCATACAACCTTCCCTCCATTCCAGGCAACATCCTGGTAAATCTCCTCTGCACCTTTTCCAATGCTTCCACATCTTTCCTGTAATGAGGCGACCAGAACTGGACACAATATTCCAGATGTGGCCAAACCAGGCTTTTTATAGCTGGAGCATAACTTCACGGCTCTTGAACTCAGTCCCTTTACTAGTGAAAGCTAACGTACCATACGTCTTCTTAACAACTCTATCCACCTGGGTGGCAGCTTTCAGGGAACAGTGGACGTGACCCCCAAGATCCCTCTGCTCCTCCACACTGCCAAGAATCTTTCCGTTAACCCTGTATTCTGCTTTCAGGTTTGTCCTTCCAAAATGAATCACCTCACACTTTTCAGGGTTAAACTCCATCTGCCACCTCTCAGTCCAGCTCTGCATTCTATCAATGTCCCTTTGTAACCTAGAACAGCCCTCCACACTGTCCACAATGCGACTTACCTTTGTATCGTCCGCGAACTTACTAATCCACCCTTCCACTCCTTCATCCAAATCATTTACAAAAGTCACAAATAGAAGAGGACCCAGAACAGATCCTTGTGGTACACCACTCTTAACTAAGTACCATGTTGAATATTTTCCATCCACTGCCACCCTTTGTCTTCTAAGGGTCAGTCAATTCTGAATCCCATGCCTCTTTACCTTCTGCATGAGCCTACCATGGGGAACCTTATCAAACGCATTGCTTAAATCCATGCATACCACATCCACTGCTCTACCTTCATCCACGTGTTTGGTCACCTCTTCAAAGAATTCAATAAGGTTTGTGATGCATAATCTACCCCGCACAAATCCATGCTGACTATCACAAATCAAACTGTGCCTTTCCAAGTGATCATAAATCCTATCTCTCACTGCCCTTTCCAATAATTTGCCCACTTCTGACGTAAGACTAACTGGCCTGTAATTTCTGGGGTTATCCTTATTCCCTTTTCTCAACAAGGGAATGACGTTTGTCTCTCTCCCCTCTTCCAGCACTATACCTGTGGACAGTGAGGATGAAAAGATCATCGCCAAAGGCCCTGTGATCTCTTCCCTTGCTTCCCATAGAATCCTTGGATAAATCCCGTCAGGCCCAGGGGAATTATCTATCTTCAACTTGCTCAAAATTCCTAGCACATCTTCCTTACTAACAGCGACCTCCTCTAGCCTACTGGCCTGTTTCACACTGTCCTCCTCTACAACTAGGTCCTCTCAGTTGTGAATACCAAAGAAAAGTATTCATTAAGGACCTCTCCTATCTCTTTAGGCTCCGTGCACAAATTCCCTTTACAATCCTTGATTGGCCCTACCCTTTCTCTGGTCATTCTCTTATTCCTCACGTACGTGTAAAAAGCCTTGGAGTTTTCCTTGATCGTATCCGCCAATGTTTTCTCATGCCCCCTTATAGCTCTCCGAAGCCCTTTCTTCAGCTCCTTCCTGGATAACTTGTACCCCTCTAGAGCCTTTTCCGTTCCTTGTTTCCTAAACCTTACATAAGCATCCTTCTTCCTCTTAACCAGTCGTTCGACCTCTCTTGAGAACCAAGGCCCCCTCACTTGACCGCATCTTCCCTGCCTGCTAGGGACAAACATATCGAGCACACGCAGTATGTGTTCCTTAAACAATCTCCACATTTCAATAGTGCTCTTCCCTGACAGCATCTGTTCCTAATTTATGTTACCCAGTTCTTGCCTAACAGAATTGTAATTACCCTTCCCCCAATTATAAACCTTACCCTGCTGTATGTACCTATCCTTTTCCATGACTATCGTGAAAGAAACAGAGTTATGATTGCTACCGCCAAAATGCTCTCCTACCAACAGGTCTAACACTTGGCCTAGTTCATCGCCAAGCACCAAATCCAAAGTGGCCTCTCCTCGTGTTGGTCTATCTACATTCTGTGTCAGGAATCCTTCCTGAATGCACTGGACAAAATCCGCTCCATTAAACTATTACAACTAAAATATTTCCAATCAATATTTGGAAAGTTGAAGTCACCCATGACTACAACCCTGTGACTTCTGCACCTTTCCAGTATCTGCCTCCCAATCCACTCCACCACTTCTCTGCAACTATTAGGGGGTCTGTTTAAAAAAAAAAACCCAACAAAGTGACTGCTCCTTTCTTGTTCCAGACCTCAACCCAAACTGACTCTGTAGACATATCATTCTCAAACTGCCTTTCAATACCTGCTGTCCTAGCCCTGACTAGCAATGCCACTCCCCCGCCTCTTTTCCCACCCTCCCTATTTCTTTTAAAGCATCTAAATCCCAGAACTTCCAACAACCATTCCTGTCCCTGAGTTACCCAAGTTTCTGTAATGGCCACAACATAGTAGTTCCAAGTACTGACCCATGCTCTAAGTTCATCCGCCTTATTTCTGATACTTCTAGCATTGAAGTATACACACCTCAAACCATCTCTGTGTGCACAATTACGCTCCATCGACCGCATTTCTTTATTAACAACCTCTCTCCCTGTTGTGTCTTTTGGAAGGCTGAATACCTCATCCTCTGAATCACAAATCTGGTTCCCCACCCCCTGCCAGTCTAGTTTAAACCATCCCGTATAGCTCAAGCAAACCTCCCTCCCAGGATATTTGTGCCCTTCAGGTTCAGGTGCAACCTGTCCTTACTGTATAGGTCCAACCTTCCCCAGAATGTTCTCCAATTATCCACACAATGGAAGCCCTCCCTCGTACACCAGCCCTGTAGCCACATGTTTAGCTGCACTCTCTCCCTCTTTCCTACCTCGTTATCACGTGGCACTGGTAGTAATCCAGAGATAACTACCCTGTTTGTCCTGGACTTCAGCTTCCAACCTAATTCCTTGTACTCGTTTTACACATTCTGTCTTTTTTCTACCCATGTCATTGGTACCGATGTGTACCATGACTGCTGGTTGCTTACCCTCCCCCATAAGGATCTTGAAGACACGATCCAAGACATCATGGACCCTGGCACCCAGGAAGCAACATAGCATCCGTTCATCTCGCTCGCGTCCACAGAACCGCCTGTCTGTGCCTCTTACTATTAAATCCCCCACTACAATTGCTCTCCTATTCTCCCCCCTTCCCTTCTGTGCCACAGGGCCAGGCTCAGTGCAAGAGACCTGTCCGCTATGGCCTTCCCCTGGTAGGTCGTTCCACCCCCCCAACAGTATCCAAAACGGTATACTTAGTATTGAGGGGAATGGCCACAGGGGATCCCTGCACTGTCTGCCTATCCCCTTTCCCCTTCCTGACAGTCACCCAGCTACCTTTTTCCTGTACCTTGGGTGTGCCCACCTCTCTATAACTCCTCCCTATCATCCCCTCAGCCTCCCGAATGATCCGGAGTTCATCCAGCTCCAGCTCCAGTTCCCTAACATGGTTTTCGAGGAGCTGGAGTTAGATGCACTTCTCGCAGGTGAAGTCAGAGGGGACACCAGCAGTGACGCTTACCACCCACATCCTGCAAGAGGAGCATGCAACTGCCCTAGCTTCCATTCCCTCTACTCTAGATTTCCAGAAGAACTTTAAAAAAAAGCCTTACCTTACCGACCCTCCACGCAGTCTTTTTTTTTTTTTGGATAGAGGAGGATGGGTGGGAGACGCTAAACGTGTAGTGTTTCGTGTTTAGCCAATGCGCGAATATATCAGTTCCTTCCTGGCTTGCGTTCTCTCCACACACCCGCTGCTGAAAACAAGAGGTTCTCTGCTGCACGAGGTAAGTTTTTATACAGGGAAGAAAAAACAACCTTACCTTCCCGTCGGCACTCTGGCTCGTGCTGCTGCCGCTGAAAACAACCGAAAACGTCTCTACTCTTGTATTTTAGTCCCCTTGAAATGAGTGCTAACATTACATCTGCCTTCTACACTGCCAACTGAACCTATGTGTTAACCTTAAGAGAACTCTCTTCTTGGAGCCCCAAATCCCTTTGTGCTACAGATTTCTGAAGCCTTTCCCTGTTTAGAAAATGGTATATTCTTTCTAACAAGGTGCATAACCTCACAATTTCCCACATTATTTTACATCTGCCACTCCTTTGCCCACTCTCCTGGCCCAAGTCCTTCTGCAGTCTCCTTGCTTCCTCAAAACTACCTGCTACTCCATCTATCTTTGTGTCATGTGCAAACTCACCAACAATGCCGTCAGTTCCTTCATGCAGATGGTGACTGTATAACATGAATAGTTGTGGTCCCACCTAGAACTGCATTATTCACCGGCTACCATCCCGAAAACGGCCCCTTTATCCCCACACTCTGCCAGTCAGCCAATCCTCTATCCGTGCCAGTACCTTATCCCTTTACCATGGGCTCTGTTATTTAGCAGTCTCCTGTGTGGCACTTTGTCAAGGCCTTCTGGAAATCCAAATAGATCATGTCCACTGGCTCTCCTTTGTCTAACTTGTGCATTACCTCTTCAAATAATTCTAACAGATTTGTCAGGCATGACCTCCCCTTGATGAAACCATGCTGACTTAGCCCTGTTTCACCATGTAATTCCAAGTATTCCACAATCTCATTCTTAAAATGGACTCTAAAATCCTACCAATGACTGACGGTCAGGCTAACAGGCTTGTGGTTTCCTGTCTTCTGCCTCCCTCCCTTCTTAAGCAAAGTTATTACATCAGCCATTTTCTAGTCCTCTGAAACCCTGTCTGACTCCAGTGATTCCTGAAAAATCACCACCAATGCCTCCACAATCTCCTCAGCTATTTCCTTCGGAATTCTTGGGTGTAACCCATCTGGTCTGGGTGATTTGTCCACCTTCAGACCTTTCAGCTTCCCCAGCACCTTCCCCCTCTTGGTGGCCACTGCAGTCATCTCTGCCCCTTGAAGTTCTGATACGCTGTTAGTGTATCCACTGTGAAGACTGATGAAAAGTACCTATTCAGTTCTTCAGCCATTTCTTTGTTCCCCGTTACTACTTCTCCAGCCTCATTTTCCATTGTTTCAATGTCCATTCTTGTCTGTCTCTTACCTTTTAGATATCTAAAATAATTCTTGCAGTCCTCTTTTTATGTTGCTAGCTAGCTTACTCTCTATTTCCTCTTCTCCCCACCTATAGGTTTATTTTTTATTTGCCCTCTGCTGGTTTTTGAAGGTTTTCCAATCCTCTGGCTTCCCACTAATCTTCACTACATTGTATGCTTTTTCTTTTACTTTTATGCTGTCCCTGACTTCCATTGTCAACCATGGTTGCCTTGTCCTCCCCTTAGTATGTTTCTTCTTCCTTGGCATGAATTTCTGCTGTGCCTCTTGAATTACCCAGAAACCCCTACCATTGTTGCTCCATTGTCTTACCTGCTAGGCTTCCCTACCAACCAGCTTTGGCCAGCTCGTCCCTTTTGTCTTTGTAGTTACCTTTACTCAATTGTTGTACCATTACATCTGAATCCAGCTTCTCCCTCTCAAATTGCAGGGTGAATTCTATCTTAGTATTGGCACTGCCCCCTAGTGGTTCTTTCACCTTAAGCTCCCTCATTAAATCTACCTCATTCACATTACTCTGGTTATCTCTGAAATTTTGGATCTGGATTCTTTGTCTCTTTGATGGTAGAAGAGACCTCGGATTCACGCTAATTTAGAAGCACTTTTACTTGTGCACTTCTCCCTCAGAACTCCCCCACTCCCCACCTGCTCAGTACTGCACTAGGAGCCTAGTTTTATGCTTCACTCCTTGGGCTTGAACGGAAAAACCCTTGAACTCAGTGATGGAAAAGTCAATCCTATTTAAAGTACAAACTGGTTCACAAAGTGCAATAAATAGCACAGTGTCTATTGTCCTGAGGATGCTTGGGACCTTTAACTGAATTCTACCTCCTGTACACATGAATATAATCACAGGTTGCTGCTGGAGCAGTTGGTTTGGCCCAGAGAGCCTTGGATGAAGCTACTAAGTATGCCTTGGAAAGAAAAACCTTTGGAAGATTACTCGCACAGGTAAGATTGAGCTTTGTAACAAATCCTCAAATTTAATATGTTCATTCTCATGTTTAAATCCACTAATGTCCTCTCTATTTCTCTAAGCTTCTGCTGCTGTGCAACCTTCTGCTTAAGCATCCCCAATTTCAATTGTTGAACTATTGTCTTTAGCTGCCTTGGTACTAAACTTTGGGATTGCATCTATGCCCCTCCTTCCATTATGATGCTCCTTAAAACCTATATTTACACCAAGACATGAGTCATCCTTGCTAATATCGGTACCAAATTTTGATGGATGAACATGTCTGTGAGGCACCTTGGGAAATTTAAATGAACTGAAGATAAAATAAATATAACGTGTTATAATTAGAGACACATTTTCCCGGTGAGCATGTACTCTTGTTCCTTGAGCACTCGAGGCTTCCCAGGAAGTGCTAGAGGCAGTAATGACTCCAACTGCTGAGCATTGACTATTTATATTTCAGTAATTATAATTATAATTGATGGTCTAGAGTGATAAGAACAGCAGATGCATGAGAACGCCACTATGTTCAAGTTCCTCTCCAAGTCACACACCATCCTGAACTGGGTCAAAAATCTGAATTTTCTCCCTAACTGCACTGTGGATGAACTGAGTGGTTCAAGAAGGCAACTTAGCACCACCTTCTCAACGGCAACTAGGAATGGTCAATAAATGTTGGCACCCAAATCCCGAGAATCATTTCAAAGGAAAACATATGGCTGTTTACAACAGATTTAATCTCTGGGCCATTTTGGTTAGGGGATATTCTCCAGTACATTCAAGCACTGGACTCCTGGAATTCAAATTCTATGGTCATTTGTGCTCTAGCACATTGAAAGGAATGCTCGTGAAATCTGTCAGGTCAATGCAGTCTACAATTCCTTCTGATCCCGACTTATGTTCAGCTGCTGACCCTGGCCTCCCTATGCATTCATATCACAATGCTCCATCCACAACCTTCACTCAAATCTGGTTGGAGAGATTGAACCACCTCAGCCTAAATTCTGTACTGCTTTCTTGGAAACACTCAGCTTCACTCTGCCTATCGCCCTCAGAAACCCAAGCTTCAGCCTTTGGTCACTTGGGGCTTTCTGTCAGTTGTTAATTATATCAATTGTTTTAAATTGTACTCAGTTTTTGGACTTTGACTGCAGATTCATTGGGAATTGAAAGTCTCATTGGAGTTGGAGGTGTATTATGTATTCTGTATCTCTGCAAATAAAGATTTTTAAGTGTGAAGATTAAGGATATGAGAAATAAGAATAGGAGCAGCCCTTCAAACGTGAAATACCATTGAGCCCTAGTTCTAACATTCACTGCCACCATTTCTGAATGTGGAGATGCCAGTGTCAGACTGGGATGGACAAAGTCAGAAGTCACACGATACCAGGTTATTGTCCAACAGGTTTATTTGAAATCACCAGCTTTTGGAGTGCTGTCCCTTTGTCAGAAATGTGTGTATAATGTCCTAAGAGGATGCAGAAAGGGTAACAAGTTGCTGTGAAGCAGCATGAGCAGA
The DNA here is from genome assembly GCA_024137785.1 of Ginglymostoma cirratum. NCBI lineage: Eukaryota > Metazoa > Chordata > Chondrichthyes > Orectolobiformes > Ginglymostomatidae > Ginglymostoma > Ginglymostoma cirratum. The sequence goes on along the minus strand of JAHRHZ010000273.1, from coordinate 19,874,034 downwards.
CTTGGACCAGTAATACTGTGAATGTTAATGGCGCTAGCTGTCAGTTCTGTTTCTGTGCACAGAAAGCTCCGCTGACAGTTTCCTGCAGTGCAGAAACTAGTAAGGTGAAGTTTGATAGAGTGATTTTGATTGTGTGAATGAGGAGAAACTGTTTTCAGTGGTAGGAGAGTCAGTGAACAAAGGGACACATTGAAGGTATTTGGCTAAAGAGCCAGAGGGGAAGATTCATTCATTTTTTACGTAGTGAATAGTTATGATCTGGACTGCAGTGATTGAAAGAGTGGTGGAATCATCTTCAAAAGTAACTTTCAAAAAGATGCATTGGATAACTATTGGAAAAGTGAACATTTGGAGTGCTGTGGGGGAAAAAGCAGCGGAGTTGGACTAATTGGACTTTTGCATTGATTCATGGGATGGGGATGTTGCCGCCAGGGCTAGCATTTATTGCCTAGTTCTTGTTGCCTGCTCTTTCGCAAAGCTGGTGTGGTGCAATGGGCTGAATGGAATCTTCCTGTGCCAGAAGCTTCTCTGACAACATTCCTGCAAACAGAACTGGTTGACTCTATTTCTTTATGAGAAGGGAATCTGCTGGCCTTGGACCAGCTTGTGATTCCAGCTCTCTAAGTTGGTATGCACTTCGAAATGGCAGTTGTAAAGTAGCTTGGAAAGGCAAAGCAGTGTTAGTACTCTGTTGCCGTAGGAGAAAAATCCTTAAAGTAAAACCAGGTAAAGATATCTTTTTCTCTGTAAAGTACTTTGAAAAACTTGATAAAGCTTTGGTTGTCAGGACTGCCAAGTGCTAACTGTTTCACACCTGAATCTGTACTCTGGCCTGATGACCTTCCATCGATCTGTGACTGTCAGCAATTGGACCTCATCTATAGGAAATCAGATAAACAGTGAGAAATCAACTCATTCTGTCTTCTGAATTTGCACACTTGACCTATGGAGTGTTGGTCTTTTTTTCATATTTGTTCAAAGCTATGAAATTTCTGCAGCGCTATGCTGACTTGTCTATGAATGCATGCTTGTGAGATTAAGGGTTATAGTTTAAGTCTGTATCGTAGTTTAGTTGTTTAGTATGGGGGAGGCGATGGCCTAGTGGTATTATCACTGGATGGTAGAGATGCAGAAAACCTTCTGGGGACCCAGGTTCAAATCCTACCATGGCAGATGGTGGAATTTGAATTCAATAAATATCTGGAATTAAGAATCTAATGATAACTGTGAATCCCTTGTCGATTGACAGAAAAACCCTGGTTCACTAATGTCCTTTAGGGAAGGAAACTGCCATTCTTTACCTGGTCTGGTTTACATGTGACTCCAGTCCTACAGCAATGTGGTTTACTCTGAACTGCCCTCTGGGCAGTTAGGGATGGGCAATAAATGCTGCCTAGTGAGCATTGCCCTCATCCCATGAATGAATGAAGAAAAGTTAACCTATTTTAACCACTTGTTTAAAAATAAAATTGTTCTTAATAAACATGTTACTTTTCAGTCTGCTGAAGGAAACTGGTGAAGGTCTCTCTTGTTCTGGATAACAGTAATAAATAGAAACACATTGACAATTTTGGTGATTAAATAAAACTTCTATACTTATGGCACAGCTCATGGAGTAATGGAGCCTGATTACCAGCCACTCCGACTGTTGGAATCATAACATCAAGCCTAACGTTGTAACTTCTGTAAATGTGATGACTTCTGTAAACTTGGTGAAATAAACTGGTGTCTGGTAAGGATCACTGGAGAGTAGGGATGCTAAGACTAATGGACTTCAGTAATGTGAGACACTAAAGAGATTGGGGTTACTTGTCTTGAAACAGTGAAGTTTAAGAGGAGATTTAATAGAGATTTCAAAATGATGAAGTCTTTTGATAGATTAAATCAGTAAAAGACCCGAAGGAGATGAGAATGTTTTTTTATGCAGTGCATTGTCATCTGGAATGGGTTGCCTGGAATGGCAGTGAAAGCAGATTCATAATGACCTTCAAAAGGGAATTAGAGAGATACTCAAAGGGGAAAATGTTGTAGGATTTTGCTGGAAGAAGCAGCGTGTGATTTATTGGATACCTGTTTCAGCAAATCAGCACACATACGGTGGACAGAATTACTTCCCTGTAATGCAAGATTCTGAGAGTCCATAGTTGGACTGGGGAGATGCACCTGTGCTATTTCTTGCCTCAGCTGAATCTTGTTCCTCCCTCTGTTATGTATACAGCATCAGGCAGTTTCCTTCCTGCTGGCAGACATGGCCCTGAAGGTGGAATTGGCACGGTTAGGTTACCAGAGGGCGGCCTGGGAAGTGGACCAGGGACGGAGGAACACTTACTACGCCTCCATAGCAAAAGCCTTTGCGGGAGACATTGCCAATCAGGTTGCCAGTGACGCCGTCCAGATCTTTGGGGGCAATGGTTTCAACAGTGAATATCCTGTGGAGAAACTGATGAGAGATGCTAAAATCTTCCAGGCAAGTACCACAAGATCCAATTTTTTTTTTACATCGACTGAAATTGTACTGATCCTTCAAATAAGAAAGAGAGATCTTGCTTTTCTGCCATGGTTTTCACAACCTCAGTGCCCTCCAGACATTTTACAGGTCAGAAATACTTTACTTGAAATTAGGAAACACAGCAACCCAACAGGCTGTCTAATAAGCAGCAATGAGAAGATGACTAAGATAATGAGTTCTTTTAATATCCTCATTTGGATATGTGGGTAGATATTGGCCACTGAAAGGTGATCAGTCTGAAACATTATCTGTTTCGTTATCAGAAGCTGCCAGACCAACTGAGTTATTTTCAGCATTTTTTGTTATTTCAAATTTCCAGCATCCAGTCCTTTACGTTGGTGTTGCTAATTACCTGCTGTTTTCCCAGCACATTGTTGCAAAATTAAAGGATATCACAATCTGTTGCCAAACCTCAGGGTATCAGAATGGTGCAGCCAGAAGCTGGTCACTTGGCTCATCATATCTGTTAGCTTCTTGAAAGACCCATCCAGTTCGTCCCATTTTCACCTGCTCTTGCTCCATAGCCCCGCAATTTTTTTCTTTTTCAAGTTTTTGTTCTAACTTCCTTTTGCAAGTTACTATTGAAATGTTTTCTTTTCACCACCCTTTCAGATAGCGCATTGCAGATCTCAAAAACGATCTTTTTCATCATCTCACCTCCAGCTCTTTGGCCATTTATGTCAAATTTGTATCCTCTGCTCATTGACTCTCCTGCTGTTGGGAGTAGTTTGTCCTTGATCCTCTATCTAAAGTGCTCTGACTTTGAGCACCTATTAAGCCTCCCTTCATCACTAGTTGAGGGAGAAGGACCTCTGTTTGTAAGAACATAAGTAATAGGAGCAGCAGTCAGCTATTTGGACCTCGGTCATGCACTGCCCAGCACCAAAGTTGTGACTGACTTGCCAATTCCTCTTAGCCACCCCGTGCTTTCTTCATGTCTCTTAGCTGCTTTGATATGTAAATGTCATTGGTCTTTGTCTTAAATATGCTCCATTCGTAGTTCTCTGGGGTCACATATTGCAAAGATTCAGAACAAAAATGTTTCTCCTAAGCTGTGCTCTAAATGACTGACCTAGTCTGAGACTGTGACCCAGTTTTCTAGATTTCCAACCAGCAAGATCTTGGCAGCATCTACCCTGTCAAGCCCCTTCGAAATTTACGTTTCAATGAGATTACCTCCCATTCTTCCAAATTTTAGGATTACAGGTGTAGTCTATCCAGACTGTCTGCATAGACAATCCCTTCATCCTCTGAAGCAGTCCAATAAATCTCATTTCACTTCTCCTTAAGGCAAGATATCGTTTCTTGAAGACCCAAAACTCAAACACCATACTCAATTTGTAGAGTCCCTAAAGCCCTTAATTGTTGTAAGATTTATTTACTCTTGTATTCCAATCCTAATGTGATAAATGCTGGCATACAATTTTCTTTTTTAATTTCCAGCTGTACTTTCATGTTAATTTTGGGTTTACATTTCAAAACACCCAGGTCCCTCTGTATGCCAACATATTCTAATCTCTCAGTGCTGAAAATAAAATTCTGCATCTCCATTTCTTTACTGCGGTATTTTCCCACATTATGTTGTGTGCTAGCTACAGTTCAGTTGGTTGAAGTCCCACGAAAGACCTTGTGGGCAAAAATCAAGACCGCCAGTCCAATAAACTACTGAGGGAGTGCTCCATTGTGAAGGTGTTGTCTTTCAGATCAGATGTTAACTGACTTGCCATTTCCTCTTAGCCACCCCGTGCTTTCTTCATGTCTCTTAGCTGCTTTGATATGTAAATGTCATTGGTCTTTGTCTTAAATATGCTCCATTCGTAGTTCTCTGGGGTCACATATTGCAAAGATTCAGAACAAAAATGTTTCTCCTAAGCTGTGCTCTAAATGACCAGTCTGCTCCATCTAGAACATAAAAGATTCCTTGGCACAACTTCAAAAAGCAGGCTGTTTATCCCAGATATCCTGGCCAAATTTTATCCCTCAATCAACATCATACATGTTATCTGATTATTGTAACTTTGCTGTTTGTCAGAGCTTGCTGTGTGTGATTTGTGGTTGCAGATCCATCATTCCAACAGTGACTACGCTTCAGAAGTACTTCATTGGCTGTGAAATGTTTTGAGATTTTAGAGTACATTATACCCCAGAATATACTGGCACAATAGTGACACACTCCTGTTCACTACCCACACTTGAAAGCTCTCTGTAGCATGCTGAAGACAGTGCTGTCACCCTCACAGGCTGCCCAAATCTTGTACCTGTCAGATGAGGGCAGAAGCTGAGGCTTGTGCACCACTGCACCGGTGATTCCTTAAGCTGCCTGACTTGCAGTCAGATCTTCCTTTCCCTAGTGTCTAAACAGACTTGTATTGCTACTAAACCTGTGGGTGAAAGTGTTTAGGTGACACACCCCACCCTGTGATGACTGCATCTCAAGATTCCAGCTCAACAACACTAATCTGAATGTACAAACTGAAGTAGGAACAGGAGCAGGCCATTTGGTTACTTCTGCCTACTCCATCACTCAATAAGACTATTGATTGTGGCCTCAAAAACATTTTGCTGCCTTTCCCTGGTACCCTTCAACTTCCTTGTTAGTCAAGAATCTATCCACCTCTGCCTTAAAACTCTTTAATGACTCCATTGCTCTTGGGGCAAGCAAATTCCACAAACTAATGACATTCTTTGAGAAATAAATAATCCCCTTATCTCTGTTTGAAATGGATGATTGCAGATTTTTAAACTGATTCCTCTGTTTCTAGTCTTTCCCACTAACAGGAGTTTGAGAGTTGCAGACAGTTGCACATGTAGTGGCTCAGGATCATAATGCTGTCTAGAAACTCGCAGCACACACCCACTCTATTATCCTTGTCTAACCTTGTTTTATTTACTTTCTGAATTTATAAGTAGGGACTTCTAATACTATAACTACTTGGGTTTCTGCTGTCTTCCTAACAATATTGTGGCAGTTCCTACATGATATGGACCACAGTAATTCTAGGAGGTGGCTCCCTACCACCACCACAAGGGCAATAAATGTTGGTCGAGCCATCAATGTTAACATTCAATGACAGAACTTAAAACAACTTCACTGTTCTTTTTCTTGTCTTTATTCATTTATGGGATGAGGGCATTGCAGGCTAGGCAGTATTTATTGCCCATCCCTAATTGCCCAGAGGGCAGTTAGGGGTCAACCACATTGCTACGGGTCTGAAGTCACATGTAGGTCAGACCAGGTAAGGGTGGCAGTTTCCTTCCCTAAAGAACAATTTAGCTTATTATTTGTGTTTAGCTTATTATTTATACACATCAAATTTTAATTTAATAATGTTTTAAAACTTCAAGTGTTAATCTCCTCCATTTAAATTCATTTTTGGTTTATTTCTCCATTCATTAATTAAACAATAAACATAATTATGTGATAAAATATGTACTTGACTTTGTTAGAAAATAAATGAATCTATGACCTAAAGTGTCCTTGGACTACTCCAATCTTTAGCGGTTGCAGGATTTTTTAAGAAATGCTTTCCTATTTTACAGGGAGAAAGTTCCTCCCAGCTGAAAGTCTCCTAAGGTTTGTCATAGATCATAGAATCATAGATCATTGAATCCCTACAGTGTGGAAACAGGCTCTTCGGCCCAACAAGTCCACACTGACCCTCCGAGCACCCACCGAAACCCATCGCCCTATAACCCACCTAATCTACACATCCCTCAGCATTATGGGCAATTTAGCATGGCCAATCCACCTAGCCTGCACATCTTTGGACTGTGGGAGGAAACCGGAGCACCCGGAGGAAACCCACACAGACACAGGGAGAATGTGTTGATAGTGTTGATAGTGCTGTTAAGAAGGCATACGGTGTGTTAGGTTTCATTGGTAGAGGGATTGAGTTCCGGAGCCGTGATGTCATGCTGCAACTGTACAAAACGCTAGTGCGGCCTCACTTGGAATATTGTGTACAGTTCTGGTCGCCCCATTACAGGAAGGATGTGGAAGCATTGGAAAAGGTGCAGAGGAGATTTACCAGGATGTTGCCTGGTCTGGAGCGAAGATCTTATGAGGAAAGGCTGAGGGACTTGGGTCTGTTCTCATTGGAGAGAAGAAGGCTAAGAGAGGATTTAATAGAGACCTACAAAATGATCAGAGGATTAGATAGGGTGGACAGTGAGAGTCTTTTTCCTAGGATGATGATGTCGGCTAGTACGAGGGGGCATAGCTGCAAATTGAGGGGTGATAGATTTAAGACAGATGTCAGAGGCAGGTTCTTTACTCGGAGAGTGGTAAGGGCGTGGAATGCCCTGCCTGCCAATGTAGTTAACTCAGCCACATTAGGGGCATTTAAACAGTCCTTGGATAAGCATATGGATGATGATGGGATAGTGTAGGGGGTGGGCTTAGATTAGTTCACAGGTCGGCGCAACATCGAGGGCCGAAGGGCCTGTTCTGCGCTGTATTGTTCTACGTTCTATGAATGTGCAAACTCCACACAGACAGTCGCCCGAGGCTGGAATTGAACCTGGGTCCCTGGCGCTGTGAGACAGCAGTGCTAACCACTGAGCCACCATGCTGCCCCACGGTGGTGGTGGATTCACTCTGCTCCTCTTGCAGTTCATATCTGCTGTTTCTCCCAATGTTAACTGAAGTCTCTTATCTCTGAAATCATTCTAATAAATCCCCTTTCCAGGGGCATGGCATCCTTCATAAGGTGTGCTTCTCAGAACGATAGACTTATAGAGTCATTAGGCACAGAAACAGAACCTTCGGTCTAACTCCTCCACACCAGTCAGGTTTCCCAAACTAAACTAGTTCCATTTGCCCACATTTGGCACATACCACTGTAAACCCTTCCTATTCATGTATCAGCCCAAATTTCTTTTAAATGTGGTAACTGTACCTGCATCTACCACTTTCTCTGGCAGTTCATTCCACAGACAAGCCACCCTCTGTGTGAAAAAGTTGTCCATCAGGTCCCCTTTAAATCTTTTTCCACTCACCATAAAATTATGCCCTCCAGTTTTGAGCTCCGCTCAGTGAGGAAAAGCATGGTAGCTCAGTGGTTAGCACTGCTGCCTCACAGCCCCAGGGACCTGGGTTCAATTCCACCCTCGGGCAACTGTCTGTGTGGAGCTTGCATGTTTTCCCCGTGTCTGCGTGGGTTTCCTCTGGGTTACCCCGGTTTCCTTCCACAGTCCAAAGATGTGCAAGTTAAGTGGATTGGCCATGCTAAATTGCCTGTAGTGTTCAGGGATGTGTAAATTAGGTGGGTTACAAGGGGATGGGTCTGGGTGGGATGCTCTGTGGGTAGGTGTGGACTTGTTGGGCCAAAGGGCCTGTTCCCCCACTGTAGGGATTTTATACAGATTCTATAGAAAAGGCCGTTGCTATTCACCCTATCCATGCCCCTCAAGATTTTATAAACCTCTGTAAAGTCACCCCTCAGCCTCCGACACTCCAGGGATAAAAGTCCCAGCCGATCCTGATAACTCAAACCCTCCTCCTAGTACATCCTGTAAATCTTTTCTGCACCCTTTCCAATTCAATAATATCCTTCCTATAACAAGGTGACCAGAACTGTACACAGTACTCCAAAAGTGGCCTCACCAATGTCCTGTACGGCCGCAACATGATGTCCCAACTCCTATACTTAATGCTCTGACCAATGAAGGCAAGTATGCCAAATGCCTTCTTTAATTGAACAAGGTAGTACAAATATTGGCTTTAACATCCAGGAAAGGTCAGACAGATCATTGGTTTAACGTCTCATCCATGGCATCACCCAATGTAAAATTTGACATTCATATTTGTTAAGTACTTAACAGCTTTTAAATGATGAGAAGGCTGTTTCAAAGAGCCGTGTTGAGACCTAACCTGTGTTCATAAAACATAACTTCTTAGCTGAGATAAAAGGTACTGCAGATGCTGGAGAATCCGAGATAATCTGAGATCTGATGAAGGGTCTAGGCCCGAAATGTCAAGTTTTCCTGCTCCTATGATGCTGCTTGGCCTGCTGTGTCATCCAGCCCCACGCCTTGTTATCCCATAACTTCTTAGCTATTGTATTCCAATAACCCCGAGAAGCCCACTTTCCTTTTAAACAACCTTCTTCTTTAAACTGATATTTACCAGTCAAGTAACTTGAGTGCATGAATCAGACATCGAGGGCTGCAACTACTTTAAACTGAGACTCTGTGTGATCACTCTCTAGTGTCCTAGCCAATATTTAACCCTCAGCAACATCATTTTAAAGCAGAGATAGTAAGAACTGCAGATGCTGGAGTCAGAGATAATAACACTGTGGAGCTGGAGGAGCACAGCATGCCAGGCAGCATCAGAGGAACAGGAAAGTTGATGTTTCGGGTCAGGACCCTTCTTCAGAAATGGGGAGGGGAAAGGGAGCTCAGAAATAAATAGAGAGAGGAGGGGTGGGGCTGGGGATGGTAGGCGGGATAGTGACAGGTGAGTGCAGGTAGGATGTGATGGGGATTGGTCAGTAAGGTAGGAGGAGTAGATAGATGGGAGAGAAGATGGTCAGGTTGTATCAGGTCAAGGAGGTGGGGTGAGAGGGAGGGTTGGTCATGGGATGAGGCCGGGGGCGGGGACATTTTGAAACTGGTAAAATCCACATTTAGGCCATCGGGCTGTAGGCTCCTGAGGTGGAATATGAGGTGCTGCTCCTCCAGTTTCCGGGAGGTGCCATTGTGGCATTGGAGGAGGTCATGGATGGGCATGTCACCCAGGGAGTGGGAGTGGGAGTGGGAGTTGGAGTTGAAATGGTTCGCAACTGGAAGGTATTGTCATTTGCCGCAAACAGAGCGCAGCTGCTGTACAAAATGGTCTCCAAGCCTCCACTTCGTCTCACCAATGTAGAGGAGGCCACTTTGGGAGTAGCGGATGTAATAAACCACGTTGATGGATGTGCAGGTGTACCTCTGTCTAATGTGGAAGGTTTGTTTGGGGCCTTGGATGGGGGTGAGGGGGGGAGGTGTAGAGGCAGGTGTAGCACTTCCTGCGGTTGGCAAAGGTGCCAGGGGTGGGGCTAGTGGGGAGTGTGGAGCAGATGAGGGAGTCGCGGAGAGAGCGGCTCCTACGGAAGGCAGATAGGCGTGGGGAGGGAAATATATCTTTGGTTGTGGGATTGGATTGCAGGTGGTGGAAGTGGCAGAGAATGATACTTTGACTCCGGAGGTTAGAGGGGTGACATATGAAGACAAGGGGGATTCTGGCTTTGTTTTTGTTGCGGAGAGGGGGTGTGAATGCAGAGATGCGGGAAATGCAACAGATGTGGTTGAGGGCATTTTCGACCACCAAAGGGGGGATGTTGCAGTCCTTGAAATAGCAGGACATCTGGGATGTTCGGGAATGGAACGCCCCAACTTGCGAGCAGATACAGTGGAGGCGGAGGAATTAAGAGTAGGGGATCGCATTCTTGCAAGAACGTGGGTGAGAGGAGGTGTAGTCTAGGTAGCTGTGGTAGTCGGTGGGCTTGAAATAGATGTTGGTTTCAAGGCGGTCACTAGAGATGGAGACAGAGAGGTCCAGGAAAGAGAGAGAGGTATCGGAGATGGTCTAGGTGAACTTGAGGTTGAGGTGAAAGGTGTTAGTAAAGTTGATGAACTGTTCAAGCTCCTTGTGGGAGCACGAGCTGGTGCCGATACAGTCATCAATGTAGCGGAGGAAGAGGTGGGGATAGTGCCAGTGTAACAGCAGAAGAGGGACTGTTCCATGTATCCTACGAAGAGGCAGGCATAGCTTTGGCCCAGAGATAAAAGGTACTGCAGATGCTGGAGAATCCGAGATAACAAGGTGTGGGGCTGGATGAACACAGCAGGCCAAGCAGCAGCATAGGAGCAGT